>OX421499.1:23223989-24423989 GCA_949126835.1 Anisus vortex
AGAGGGAGAGAGAGAGAGAGAGAGAGTAAATTAAAGAGGGAAAAAGAATAATGAGAAAAATTGAAAGCAAAATAGGGAAAAGTTTCAATGAGGTCTGGCTCATTTAAAATATAAATGTTTTACAAAGTCTTTATAAATTATGAAAGTTTCAAGAAGTCGTTAAGAATACAAAATATGAATATTTCAAATCCTCAATAAAACTTTGAAAAAATATCCAATTTTTATATTAAAAAATATAAAAGTTTTTTTTTTTAAATATGTACATTTTTAATAGTTTCTAAAATGCAAATTAAAAAAAATAATCAAGATTTTAAATAGTAATTTCAAAAATGCAAATTTTAAATATTCATACACATATGAAAGAAACAAATATTTATTTTAAACATATGCGTGTTTTAAACATTCATAAAAATGCGACTTTGAAATAGGCATAAAAACATGCATTTTTGAAATAGTCATGTAAAAACCATTTAACGGTCTAGTGATGGTTAATCAAAGTCTAACTATGTGCATCTTAATACATGTTTTGTTCCTGGTCAAGTGCCGGAGGATGTGCAAGTAGCAGACGAGAATTTCGATGTGGGCTTAAAGCAACCAGTTGAACTACTGAAACCGTCGCCGAGTGGCTATTCAATGGAATCCAAGATTGAGTGAAGCATTATCTTCAGGTAACTGTTATTGTCTACACTAAACCAAGGAGATTCATTCGTTAATGATTTTTTTGTCTAACTGCTGTCGAGTAAGCCATTCATAACAAATACCCCAAAAATGTAACAAGTTCTAGACTTCGCGAACATCCAAAATTTTACAAAATTTTAAAACATTACAATTTGTATGAACCTTACAAATATCTAAAGTTCATAAAGATTTAAAATTAACGAACATTTAAATTTCAGAAATATTTAAATTTCAGGAATATTTAAAATTTTCGCAAACATTTAAAATTCACAAAGATTTAAAATTCACACACATAAATCAAATTCACAGACGCCAATATCCCAAAAAACGAGCATATATATTTTATATGTGAAACTAAAATTGTTTCTAATCTACAATTTACTCTTAGTTTTATTTCACCAGGACTTGAAGCCCTAGGAATAAATACGCCTACAGCTTTCAGATGTTAACCCCTGATGGACGAACGCTACGGAATCAAAAAGTCTGCTGTAGACTTTATGTCTAATGTTATAGACGTCACAGAGTTAACTACATTAGAACAATGTTATAATGATCAATGAAATAAAGAGAAAAGATAATTTGTTGGACTATGGTTTACACGTGATATTTATGAGTTTTGTTTTAATATTGTCACATGATCTGTTCAAATACCTTATCTTGTATATTACAGACGCTCCTTCTATAAAGAAGATTATTGCGTCTTACGCACATCGGTGGTTTGAGTCTAGCCCTGCATTTCCATTAGTGTTTTAAAATGATGTTAGGTTACTGGTTTTTACTGGTTTGTTCAGGAAACCCATTCCTTGCCCGGATGCCACTCGGGAAGGAAGAGTACTTATCTCACAATTAATTGTTCTTGCATAAAGGATAAGGAAAGAACGCTAGCCTTGTCTCTTATCCGAAACATAATATTTAGCCATTGAAAATTACAATGAACAGTTCGTTTGCTATAGGAAGTTATTTAAGACTTTAAAAAGTCACAAACTAGAGAACAACAGGATCAGAATATTTGTTTAATAACTTTAGTTAGTTAGTGAACACCATTTTCTATTTTATTTTTTTTTACAAATAATTCCTTTTTGATTCGAAAAAAATCCTTGCACGGATATCTATCTATCTATTTTTCATCTATCTATCTATCTATCTATCTATCTATCTATCTATCTATCTATCTATCTATCTATCTATCTATCTATCTATCTATCTAACTATCTATCTATCTATCTATCTATCTATCTATCTATCTATCTATCTATCTATCTATCTATCTATCTATCTATCTATCTATCTATCTATCTATCTTTCTATCTATCTATCTATCTATCTATCTATCTATCTATCTATCTATCTTTCTATCTATCTATCTATCTATCTATCTATCTATCTATCTATCTATCTATCTATCTATCTATCTATCTATCTATCTATCTCTCTATCTATCTATCTATCTATCTCTCTATCTATCTATCTATCTATCTATCTATCTATCTATCTATCTATCTATCTATCTTTCTATCTATCTATAATTTCTTTAACTAATCTCTGTATATGTATCTAATGAGCTAAAGGGAAAGATAGAAAGACAAAATTAAGACAGTCATAGAGGATCAATCGATTTAAACAAGAATTAAACAAAACAAAAAAACATCAAGCAAAACTTTCTCCCCTCTCCCCCCCCCCCCAAAAAAAAAAAAATAAAAAAAAAAAAAAAAAAAATTTAAATAATAATTTGAGTCAAGCAGTTGGATTTCTAACGATTAGTAGTTCGAATAAGCTCCGCAGAATGAAACAATAGACGACATTACAATTTATTCATGGCTAAAGAATCATATTGCAATATATTATTTATTTGGGAGTACATAGTACATGTAATGCTTTTCTTCAAGGGATTTTGGTCTACTCTAAGGCAAAGAGATGTAACTAGATTCATCTAAGCTATTTTAGTTACCAACATTTTGGTGGGCTCGGGTCCATAACAATAAAACAATTCCTAAACGGGAATATAATAGTCTTCTACATTACATACATTTTCTTCTTTTGGAAAGAGGCGGTGGGGGGAAGGGGGGGGGAGGTGATGGAGGTATAACTACTGTTCTTGACATTGGGCCCGTTTTAATGTCGGCTTAAGTCGACGGCAACATGGGCAGTTGACCGATGAGTCATTCGGGGGCATCATAGAACGAGTGATCTTAAAATCTTAATAATAAATATTGTTAACCCTTAAAGTCCCGGGCGCGTATATAGCGGAACTGAAGGCAGCATAGATAGAAGTAGGTCAGTACGGGAAGGGTTAACATTTGATGTTCAACATATGAGTGTGGGAGGGTAATGGGGGAGCAGGAAAGAGAATAAAAGAGAGAGAGTGAGAGTCCCTTAACGGCGCACCAAGATGTATGGTTGTTAAAACACTAGTACATAGGCCCACGACTGAGAGTGTTTTTGCCCTCCTGCCCATCTCCTACTATTTGGGCGATGAGGAAATCTTGGGGGGGGGGGGGGATAAGCTGATAATTCCTCGGGCTTGCACCGGGCGCCAGCAATCTTACGGTTTGACTATGAACCAAAATAAACTATACTCAGCTGTTATAGTGCTGACCATACACGATCTCTGGCCTCTGACAATGCTGTAGAATATATAGATCCCTTTTCGACCCCAAAAAGCTGTGGTGAAGCCGGCTGGTCCAGTGGTTAGTTAACCGATCTATAAACCAAAAGCCAACTGACACGTCGCGGGTTCTATCCCAGCCACCGACCGATCCCTGCCGCCTTGCAGGAGTTTTGGGACTAGAGGACGTAATAATCTTCTAGCGTGCACTGAGCATGCTAAAATAGCATGGATAGAAGCGTTATATAAATAACCATTATTATTCATTTCAAGAAGTTGAGAAGCAGACATCATTGGTCAGAACTGGTAAGAAGTGCTCACAGTTGTTTTTTTAGGTCAGTTATATAGGCTACATTTAGAACTACACAGCTTCTCCAAGCCTAACCATCAAATTACATTTCTGTTTTAGGAAACAAAAAATATATAATAAACAAAAATTTAATATGATCTTGTTTTATAGATGCTCCTTTATAGAGAAGATCATCACGTTACATGCTTTACCGTGCTCTATAATATGCTATATGAAAGCCTTCATGGTCAATCTCCCCAGTACATCAGATCCATCTACAACTCAAGATACCAAACGTAAAAAGAAAAACATTTGCAGCTCGCTACTACAGCGTCTTAGTACCTCTGTGGTGGAATGAACTTCCGAACACAATTGAACAAGTGGATAATATTGACATTTTCAAAGCAAAACTAAAAACAGATATATTTTATTAACATAGCGTAGATTTTAATGTAAAGCTCATTCGAAGACTAATTGTAATGAATAGTGCTATATAAATATGTAATTTGGAAATTTGTCATTCGTGTATAGTCTTGTATTTTGAGTAGAGTTTGGAATTCGGAATGATGTCAATTCAGTTATTGGTCTTTCTCACATTGAAAGTTGTCAACTGAATGTAATAAGCGTATAACATCAAAGGCTATAATAATTATTATAGTCTTTGATAATATAAATCAGTGGTAGACTATGAACTAATGGACGCGCATGATTTCCACAAAAGACACCAAAAAAAAAAAAATGCGAGATGGCGTACATAAGTTATCTATTTTATATCATTGACTTATACTGTATGTTAAACTAGGGTAAAAGTCAGCTAAGTGCACTACTCCATTGTGAAATCTATATAGACACAAAGCAAAATTTAGAACCTATGTACAATAGGAGAAAACATATTAATTTTTTAACAAAGTAAAATGTGTAGCCTTATTAATACCACTTATTTCTTACAAAATTAGATTAGATCAGGGTAGGCCTGATATAAACTTGGAGTCGCTTTAGCCTTTAACTATACAATTTTGACTTTTGTTTTAATCGCTAAGGCCTACATGTCTAAACAGTGTATTATAACCAGAACTAAAACCACGGCGATAAATTGGTATAAAAGTAGTAATAATACACACGGCATTAGACTCTAACTTAGAAATACAACCCAATAACAACCTGTTGCAATGCTCAGATAAACATAAGGACAAAAACACTTTCCTTATCCCTTATGCGAGAACAAATGCATATAAGTAGGCCTACTCTTTCTTCCCGAGTGACATTCGGGCATGGAATGGGTTACCCGAACAAACCAGGAAAACCAGTAACTTAACATCATTTAAAACAAGAATAAAAATGCAAGACTAGACTCGGACCACGGATGAGCGTAGGACGCAATAATCTTCTTTATAAAAGGAGCGTCTGTAATGTATAAGATAAGATACAAGTACTCTTTCTTCTCGAGTGGCATCCGGCCATGGAATGGGTTGCCTGAACAAACCAGGAAAACCTGTAATTTAACATCATTTAAAACATTAATAAAAATGCAAGACTAGACTCAGACCACGGATGAGCGTAGGGCGCAATAATCTTCTTTATAGAAGGAGCGTCTGTAATGTATCAGATAAGATAAAGCGATGATTAATACACTTACCTATATAGGCTATTATATCTATATTGCAGTTTTCAAAACAAAGAAACAAAAATACACCACTTCCGCTTCTCAAACATAATATTGAAATAGATGGTTCATCTCGATGTAGAATTCTAAATTTAAAGTTACTTACGTAATTAAATATTTCTTCAAAGGTCGGTACGTAAAAACGTGCTATTAAAGTACAACTGAAGGCATAATTCTTTTATATACTGTAAGGGGTAGCCTGTACAGATCAGGAAAAACCGAAAACTAATTTTACTATCAAAGTTTTAGTCAAGCTTAAAACGTTTAAGTGTTGACTTTCCCGAATAGTTCAGGCTACCCATTTAATGCCCGAATGTTCATTTTGTTTTATCTCTAGATCTAGAGTCTATATCTTTTATGACTTTAATAAAATTATAATTATGATTGTTGTTGAATTTTAATGCTTTACGTATTATTGAATTTTAATCTTCTGCTTACATTACAATTCGCTAATTAGGCTACACAATGTTTCTTTTTCATGGCACAATTTTATTTTTAAATATGTATAGTGCACACATGACAATAATAAAGAAAAAAAAAAAACTACATTTTTTTGACGGGTCGGCAATCTGCGACACTTGTACCAGACTTAGCAAGCAGAGGCCCCCCTCCCTCAAGCCAAATGCAATTCAAGTTTCTTTTACAAGCAGTTTAGTGCTAGATTATGCTGACTTTGAGTCTGTTGGCACGCCTGAAAGACTTAGAAATCCTACTTTGGATTATCGAAAGGTTGCCGACCCCTGATTTAGTCCATTATTAGGCTACGACTTGCAGAGAACACTAGTGTTGGTGAGATAACTATGTAAATGTTTTATTAAAGCAAGAAGGATAACCGTGAATAAAAAAAAAGTTCATTTAATTAATTGAAAACATAACAGAGTGCATGAAGAGAAAAGCATGACGACTGTGGTGAAATCACGTGATAAGACGGGCTAAGATGTTGGACGTTCTTTGCTAAAATGTTTTTAGCTTGTATTTTGTTTACCTAAAAGTTGACGAGAATTTCACAAAGTGATAGTCCGCTGAAAGTCATCGTGGGCTTTTTGTTTTTATTAAAAGGGAACCAAGCAACTATTAAATAACGATATCTGATTTTTCTATTTTTCTGTTAGGTCTGTTAAAAATGTGTTCTACTTCCGCCAGAAGAGGGATCTGTCGCCATGTTGATTTGTTAAAATGATGACGGAAAGAGATCACACTGAACCACTGATTGCATGGCCGTTACCATGGGAACATCGCTAAGCCCATGCTTGATTGCATTGTTCTTGGCGATGAGCAGTAAGTGGGGAATTAAAAAAAAAGGTTTTTTTTATTCGAGATCTAACTGTAAATTAGAGTTCTATATAGGAAGCAAAAAAGACAATGATTCAATTAGAAGTTCACAAAATGAGTGAGCCCAAACCCAGGTAGAGGATTACAGAAATATTATTTGACCAATTTTTTAGGCATGTTTCGGCAATAATTTTTTTTTTGATACCTTGGTTCGACAAATATTATTTATATTCGTCATTATAAGGCAACGATTAATTGGGCACGATATCTAAAAGGTGTATGCCATAATTTTCAGCAAACCATTCATCGACGTTAAAGTCGAAGTGATTTCCACCTGATCGAATTCTGAAACATGTTTGACCGAGATTAGGTGATAGTGTTACATCCTCGTAGTAACAAAAAAAAAAGTATCCCGGCAGACCAAATTGATCCACAGGGTCGGTGAATGTAGCCATCTGTTGCTTTGCCAACGGTAGGCAAAGGAAGATAACTCGTTCCGCACTCCTTCTAGAATTTCTTCCTCATGACTCACTTTTTTTTTCTAAAACCATGCATTATTAACTTTGTTTTTGTTTGGAGAGGGGCAGTAGTGAAATAAATAAATCTAAGGTGTTTATCACAGGACAAGCCACACAGTTTCTTGCCCCTTTTGTGTCCCTGACGATATTGCAGACATACATGGCGCAATGCAATGGATTGTACGAAGTACCACTCCGCTGGGTTGAAGCGAAGGAAATTACGAGGTGGTCAAACTTTAAAAACAACATCTTATGGGCCTACCTCTGACTGCCACTCATGTTTTTATTAATCTGTTCAAAAGAGTTGAAAAATGTTGTAAATAATCCCTGTCAATCGATCAATAGGGCTTCCCCCCACCCTCCCCCGTCGATACGGAATACTGAAAATGTGTGGCCAGCACAATGCCCAGCCATCTTCAGTTTGCTTCAATTATTGGTAGGTACCGATCAGAGCTATGTGGTTTTAGAGACGCCTTACGAACCCGGGAACAAATCTTAGTCTTCACCAGGACACAAATCCGGGACCTACCGCACAGCTAAGCCGAGCCGAGTTATATCCCGAAATTTGCTTCTAGGGTGGACTCTAAGGCTGTGAACATTGCTTCGGCACAAACTCCTCTTTAAACGAACATTGTCTGGTAAAGAAAACTTAAACAATAAGTATGTATTGTTCATTTCTGTTGCCATAGTTACGTACAGCCAGTGCGACGATGGTAACATTGACACGGTGGCCACGTACGGGAACAAGGACGCACACTTGACCTTCAGGGTGCCGAAGAATCTGGACAGGGTCCTGTTCATCAAGTTCACCAAGAAGGGCACCCCGGTGAGCATCGTCTCCCTCAAGATCGAGGCAGACCGATCCGCCACTTTGCTTCCTTTGGACCTCTTGAAGTCGCGGATGGAAGACCTGCGCCTGCAGGACGGGCAGATCCGGTTCACCTTGCGGTACGTGCAGCGGGAGGATGCCGGCTCGTACTGGTGCAGGAACGCTTCCGATGTCATGTTCGTCGGGTGCGGCTGTCTCCTGGTCGTGGTCGGTAAGATTTTTAGGTAAAAATTGGAGAGGTTGGGAAACGTTTAGGTGATGTTTGGAGGTTGGGAAACATTTAGGTAAATTTTGGAGGTTGGGATACGTTTAGGTAAAGTTTGGAGTTTGGAAAAAGTTTAGGTAAAGTTTGGAGGTTGGGAAAAGTTTAGGTAAAGTTTGGAGGCTGGGAAACGTTTAGGTAAAGTTTGGAAGTTGGGAAACTTTGCGTGTTTGAGGTGATATGGGAAGAATACTGTTTCTGGAGACAATAAAAAGACTAGGTTAAAAGGCTGCTGAGATAGAAAAAAATATTTTAAACAAATCTCTATATTTCAATTAAAATTAAATGAATGGTATTTTTGCTCATCTCAAAATATTTGAAACATCCAATGTTTATTTAATGGAAGAATTAATTTTTTTAACGTTTTATTTTCATCTTCTGTCTTTTCGTCTGCGAAGAACAGCAGCCGATCATCATCGACGTCTGTGGTCGTTCAAAGGACGCCTACAAAGACACCTCCAGGCCTCTATATGCTGGGCCAATCTCTCCAGCTTCCCCTCAGGAAAGGCCACGTTCCTTGGTATCTGCTTCCATCTCTCGGCACCAAGTATTTCTCGGCCGGCATCCTTTCCGTTTTCCCTAGTTCAGGGCTTTTCTAGTTGAGCTGGTAGCAGATTTTTGGAGAGTATTGCAAATCCATTACCAACGTCTTTAGAGGGTCGTGATCGTGTTTCTTGTTCTCGTTGCTCCACCAATCAGATCGTGTTTCTTGTTCTCATAGCCCCACCAATCAAATTGTGTTTCTTGTTCTCATTGCTCCACCAACCAGATCGTGTATCTTGTTTACATAGCTCCACCAATCAGATCGTGTTTCTCGTTTCTTGTTTTGCCAATCAGATAGGCCGGACACACCCATAATTTCTCCATTGGACGACCTTTCGAACGCGAGAAAACTCGTGCTTCAGTGCCAGCACTTTTCCAAGAGTCTGCCAGTCTTCCATGGGCTTAAATACGCTGTCAGGTGGAAAGATGCTAACAGTGACGCACTGGGCGTTGTTACCTTTAACAGGGTGAGTTTGTTTACCCTTTTGTATACTCTTTGTTTCCTGTATGTTTGCCTGTGAGTACGTTCATGAGGTTTATAATCAGACGTTTCTCTTAAACATCGCTTCCATTTTGAAAGCTGAAAAAAAGTTTATAAAATCATGTAGATTTTTTGACCTAGTTAGTCCTAGTTGGATCTGCATTATCCAAATTTAGTCTAGAGATGGAGGTGGCGGCTGGCGGAGCAGGGTGGGGCACATATTTCTGTATATTAAATGAATTATTTGATGGGGCGGTGACTGGCCACATAGTATTATTTTTTGACCCCAAGTAGCTGTTTCTAGTTAGTTGACAGATCGGGTATCATTCCGTTACACACAGACATCAAAAGGCTTGAAATGAGTGATATCAGCTCACGGCAACATCTGCAGCAAATGTTGAGGTTTAGCTGGTGTACTCTTAACTCTTCGGTACACGTGAATTTAAAGATGGCGAAGTGACTAAACCAGGGGTCTGAAACCTAGGGCACGCGTGTCTTGGCACGCAGAGCGATTTTCAATGGCACGCGAGAGACCTCCAAGAGTGTTATTTTTTTTTTTTTTTCCGGTTCTGAATGAGGAAAACTGACTGTTAAAGCCGATGTTTCTGAATGACATAGCGACACATTTCAGTGAGTTGAACGCATTGACAAGGACGGGGTCAAACAGCATTTGACCTGTTAGATCACTGAAATAGATTTCCTTATATCTTGAGTGAAATCAAATTTAAAACATTTAACTATATGTTCTTCACTTTATTAAGGAATATATTAAGATATATAGTTGGGCTGTTGTAGGCCTGTCTCTGTGTGTGATATCAGGGCCGCATCGTCAGCAAAAAGTAGCTCGCGGATTAGGACCTCTTTCGTTTTGGTTTTGGCTCGGAGACGGGCAATGTTGAAAAGTCCTCCATCAGCTCTGGTGTGTAATCAGATTCCATCACTACTATCCTTGAAGGCGTATCGGAGCAGTATAGAGAAGAATATTGCGAACAGCGTTGGTGCAAGTACACAGCCTTGCTTTATTCCGATGCTGACTGGGAAGGCTTCAGAGGTGGCTCCGTTGAAGTGCACTGTGCCCTACATGTTATCATGGAACTGTCTGATGACAGCGAGTAGGTGTGGAGGACAGCCAATTTTTTCCAGAATTCGGAACAGCCCACTGCGACTAAGTCAAAGGCTTTTGTCAGGTCTATAAAGGCAATGTAAAGTGGCATCTGCTGCTCTCTACATTTTTCCTGCATCTGCCGTATGGAAAACACCATGTCTATGGTAGACCGATCAGCCCGAAAACCACATTGTGGATAAACTCGGGAGGCTAAACTCTGCAAGCGTGTAAGAGTGACGCGGGCAAAAGCCTTTCCTACGATACTGAGAAGCGAGATGCCGCGATAGTTATTGCAGTCACTTCTATTGCCCTTATTCTTATATAGCGTCACTATGTTTGCGTCCTTTATGTCCTGGGGAATGTATCCCTGTTCCCAGCAGAGGGCTAGCAGCTCGTGCAAGGGCTGGAGTAGCACTGTCTTACCGTTCTTCAGAGCTTCTGGAGGTATTCCATCGCTCCCAGAGGCTTTCTACAGGCTAGGCAGTCGATGGCTTTGCTTAGCTCTTCCTGTGTGAATGACATCTAGTTCTTCCATGAGCGGCATGTCGGGGATGTCATCTAGGGCGGTGCTGAAGACTGTGTTAACTGTTGCATACAGTTCCAGGTAATGTTCAATCCAGCGTTTGAGCTTCTCCGCTTCGTCCTTGATGATTTCTCCATTTTTGGATTTTACGCCCTAGGACCGATTACGTTTTTAATGTTTTCGTACATGGCTATGGCGTTTCCCATATCAGCAGCTGACTGTATGCTTGAGCAGAGGTTAAGCCAGTAGGTATTGACACATTGGCGGGCAACCATCTGAACATGCATCTTAGCGGTTTTGAGGGCGTGCAGCGTGTTGGGAGTAGGCTTCTCCTTGTATGCCAGGAGAGCTTTCCTTTTAGCTTTTTAATGGTGACAGGTTTCATTTCGTCCCAATTGGCGTCGAACCAGTCCATGTTTTCGCGTTTTTTTTTTTTACCAAAGGCATGTAGTGCTGAGTCGTAGATCGAGTCGCGGAGAACCGACCATTTCTTGTAAAGCGACACATTTTAGCTCTAGGCCGCCTTCATCTCTGTACTATAAATTATAACGCATATTACTCTTCTTATACTGACGATTGAAAAACAAAATAGGAATTGGCCTGTCACAATACTAAGGAAAAAACATTTTTTTGGCCAAAATAACTACGGAAAAAAAACAAAAAAACAACACCATAGACCTAGCCAAAAATTATAGACCATATACAATATAAAATATGTTTAGGCCTGCTACTAGCATTTTTAGTATGCCTACTAGTACTAGTTACTAGTACTATTCAGGCCTTCTACTAGGCTATAGAGTCTTTATGACAGTATTTAGCTTTATAACTAGGTCTATTGGTTTTCTTTAAAGCTAGATACACAGATTGCTATTGCTTAAAATTAAAACTTTAAATAATTAATTACATTTATAAAAAAAAGTACTAGTTATATTCCTTCCAATTGTAAATACATAACTTGCCTGTAGTCTGATGTTTGTGCTACCGGGCGACATTGCAGGTACACGAGCCACGACACCACGTTGATGATTCGTTTGGGAATTCCACAGTCGGGGGAAAAGTGTAGTGCATATGACGGCGGAGACCGTACCCTATGTTACGCGTCATGCCCCATCGCTATGCGGCCGTTTGGCTCGTCTCGTGCAGGGACTTGGGTGTTTCCCCATTGATCCACCACTTTCCCTTGATCGTAAGAGTCTTCGGCTGCTCTGGTTTGATTTAAGAGACGTTATAGAGCGGCGTAATCTTAAATGTTCATAATACTCTCAGTTCATTTTGAGTTATTTTTTTTTTATACTCAACGTATAAGAATTTAACAAAAAGTATAACTAAATGTACTAAAAGTATGACTACAATTGTTCAGTAAAACCATTTAGGCTATAAAATTTTGAAGACATTATTTTTGAAATCACGTTCACGTCTGGAACTATTTCAAAACGAGGCTGTGAGTTCGATACGCTCTCCCTGATCCGGTGATACCGCTGCGGAAACAGCAGCTTTGATCACTCGCCCAAATTATATCTGCAGTACGTCATCGACAATGACGCAAACCTGCAGATCAACGATTTCAGAAGAATTCTGGTGGTCACCTGCACGACAGCGGATGTGGTCCCTAACGAAACGTCGTTTCTGTTTTCAGACCCAAGCCCACCGTATACCGTTGAAACAAGAGGTAAAAAATTGTACTTGAATGTAAGCTAGAAACGTTAGATCTACCTTGATGGATGACTGTTGAGGGCTTATTGAGATTAGGCCTTAATTTCATGGTTTATTTGTGTTTATATTTAAAATAACTTATATAAGAGAGTGTGTGTGTGGAGAGGGGGGGGGGGCGAAAATCTTTTAAATACTTTAGGGCCTTGTTCTTGCTCTGTTATCTTTCAATGACTATTTATCTATCTATCTATCTATCTATCTATCTATCTATCTATCTATCTATCTATCTATCTATCTATCTATCTATCTATCTATCTATCTATCTATCTTTCTATCTATCTATCTATACATATATATATATATATCAATCTATCTATAAATCTATCTATCTCTCATTCTATCAAACTATCAATCTATTAATCTATCAATCTATCAATCTATCAATCTATCAATCTATCAATCTATCAATCTATCAATCTATCAATCTATCAATCTATCAATCTATCAATCTATCAATCTATCAATCTATCTATCTATCCATCCATCTATCCATCCAGTCTTCCATCCATCTATCCATCCATGATTGTCCATCTATCCATCTTTTCATCTATCGGTTTATTCATTTATCCATCTATCCTTCTATCCATCCATCTATCCGTCAGTTTGTCTGCCCGTCTAACGCCTACCGGCCACCCCCTTCTCATCCATCCATTCATCCAACGGTACAACCTATTCTCAGAGTGGTCTACAACAACAGCGCCGTCCAACAACAACCACATATCAACACCAGAGGCGAAGAAGAGGAAGTACAGGAAGAAGGGTGGCTACCTCAGTACCACCACCATTGTAGCTATTGTTTTTATTGCCATTTTACTGCTGGCAGCGCTCGTAGTCACAGAATGTTTCCTAATCAAGAAATCACCAGGTATTGGGGCTACATTTAACTCTGCCATGTCTTATGAATGAAAATATTGCTAGTCCAGGGTTGTTACCTGAAAGGGAGTGGATAAAACCACACAAAAAAAAGGTAGGCGGCACACCAGGATCCGGACCGAGACTAGCCATCCCAATGCTAGGATAGGATAACAAAGGGTACGATCTACGCAGTCAGATGCTTCTCCCCCCCCCCCCCCCCCCCCACCTATGAAATCTCCCCCGGATCATAAACTTGGCTCGTTCGTATTTATGTCCTGTCGCCCGGCAGCACACATTTCAGACTAAGGCTGACATCCAGGCACCGGGGCATGTGGAGACGGGTTGTTGCGCGCATTGCTTCCTCCTCCACACCGAGTTTTCAATGGCTCTTTGCCGTGCAATGAAATAGCGGACTCGCAACAGGGGCTGTACCCAATGCGTTAGCCAACCGGTGTATTCTTAATGGGATAGAATCGGTGTTGTACGCACTTTGCCAGCTTTGAGGCTCGAGTATACATAATTGGATACAAGGAAGACAGATTAGAGTATGTATATGTATTATGTATATATGTATATGTACATGTATGTATATGGCGATCCAAGGGTCCTGAGTTCGAATCCTGGTGGAGGCTAGGATTTTTTCCCAGGATTTGAGGGTGTCCCTGAGTCTACCCAGCTCTGATGGGTACCTGACCTTAGTTGGGGTAAAGTAAAGGCGGCTGTGCATAGTGCTGGCCACACAATCACTTAGTATGCCGTGGCGACAGATACTGGTGAACGCTGCTTCACCGGCTCTATGGATCAATTTGGTCCGACGGGATACTTTACTTAGAGAGAGAGAGAGAGAGGAGAAAGAAAGTTATTTTCGTCTGGTTTTGTATAACCCTGGTCATCATATGTTATCACTTGTATGTATGTTTTGTTCTCCATTTTTTATGCGCTTAATGCCTACACTATGTTTGTTGATAGCGCTTTATAAATACTATTATTACTATTATTATTATTATTATTATTATTATTATTGTTAATGATTAAAAGAGAGAGAGAGAGAGGAGAAAGAAATTTAATGATTAAGAGAAAGAGAGAGGAGAAAAAAAGTTAATGAATAAGAGAGAGAGAGGAATAAGAAAGTTAATGAATAAGGGAGAGAGAGAAAGAGAGAGCGAGAGAGAGAGAGAGAGAGAAGAGAAAACAAGTTAATGAATAAGAAAGAGAGAGAGGAGAAAGAAAGAAAGTGAGGTGATATTGATACAAGTAAAATAGAGAAAGACATTTTGGAGAAAGAGAGAGAGAAAGAAAAAAGCATGAGAGCAAGAAAGATAAAAAAGAGAGGTTTGAAAGAGAAAGCGAGAGAGAGAGAGATAGAGAGAGAGAGAGATAGAGAGAAAAGTTAGAAAGTTAATTCGACATGAGTTGAAGAGAGAAGGAAATAAAAAAACGAAACCCTATAAGCTGAAAGACAACGCACGTTGAAATATATTTTAGTTATTAAAAAAAAATACTAACAGGTCTAGATCTATATTTCAAACAATGAAAAATAATGTTGAAATTTTTTTACTGACATTGAAAAACAATATTTGAAAGCGTCATTGAAAAATGAGACTTCTAAAATATTCATAGAAATTACTATATTAAATATTTATTATAACGTATGAAAAGGTATTATTTTCAATAATGACTGAAAAAAAAATGAGCATTTCAAAAGGTCATTGAAAAGGGAAAGTACGAAAACAAAGAACTCAATTTCCTGAGATGCTAAAGTTTAATTCCGTTCATGTTTTCTACCTGTTCAAGGGCTGGAGGACATGGAAGGAGGCAAAGATTGTACAGAGGCAGGTCGACGGAGAATGTCACCGAGTGGATATTCAAGGGAGTCCAAAGTCCTGTGATCCATTAGGTAACGCCCCCCCCCCCCCCTCGGGTATTTGGTTCGAAAAACTTAGTCACATAAATTAACCCCCCCTCCCCCCCCCCCGTCCTGGTACGTAGCGGAAAAAGTAACAGCAAGGGACGCACTATATGAACTTATATAATAATATTATTATTACAGACGCTCCTTCTATAGAGAAGATTTTGTGTCCTACGCTCATCCGTGATCTGAGTCTAGACTTGCATTTTTATTAGTGTTTTAAATGACGTTAAGTTACTGGTTTTCCTGGTCTGTTCAGGAAACCCATTCCATGCCCTGACGATACTCGGGAAGAAAGAATACTTATATGCATTGGCTGTAGCAATGACAAGCTGATGTAGCTGCAGTAAAAAATATTACAGTGCTATTTAAATACATTTGTTTGGTTATGAATTTACAGTCCCAATAACGAATTTGTGTTCTTCTTATGACGAATTCTTAAAATTTAAGTAGACAGGTCTTTTGCAATACCAAGATTGCCCACTTACCTGTTTGAACTCGGTTTAATTCAAAGCAAAAAGGGGTCGGGGATTGAACAGTCCTGAGCACTTCTACAATTGGCAATATTCCCCCGAGTGGATGAAAACGCTGTTGCACTTTACATTTTGAGATGGAATATCCTTCTGATAAAAGTCTAAGATAAAGTGCATTTGTTAATTATATAATTCTTTTCATGCTGTTTTTTTAAAACGTCAAACATTGTAAGTATATCAAAGATTTTACAAAATTACAACTAGAGAAAGACATAAGACGCTTATAATACGTCGCAACATGAAAACAAGACAAAGTTGACAAAAGTCGAAACTTGACAGACTTCCAAGACTCAAAACTTTATCATCCAAACATCACGACCATCCTAATTTTACAAACTTCTAAAGCTTTACAATTTTCACAAACTTAACACATATTTAATATTACGAAATTTCAGAAGAATCTAAAATTCACAAAGATATAAATTTCATTCAGAAACAGACTCGAACATTACAAACGATCTTAATATTTCACATTTCATGTTCACATTTTTCATGCTAATGTCTTTTCATTTTTTTTGTTCAGGCGCCTACCGCTGTCAGATGTTAACCCATGACGGACAAACGCTGAAAAATATAAAAAAATTATGTGTGTTGTTTTCGACTTACTGCTATTGTTAAGACATGATCTTAATACAAACGCTTAAAAAAATATATTTTTTTTTACATTGTTTGTGTGTTATATTTTTGATGGGAAGGATAGGTTCTAAGATTGTCATGTTATCTTTACAGCCTATTCAAAGTGTAAGGAAGTTCAAACATAATCCATGCCTTTCAAACAATTGACTAAAAAGACGCTATAAGCTTATATATACAATGAAAATAGATATAAATTTCCACAGTTCCTTTGCTCTAAAAAGCTACTTAATTAAGATTGTTAAAGATCCCTAACATGAGCAAAGTATCGAAAGCAATACACGAAGAAACGTGTTACTGAAGACTTTCTATTTAAACATTTATCACCAGGTAGTATAAATAGCCTACTAGACTATAGGCCTGGTCATCCAGGCGCAAGCTTGGCAAGACTGGCTGTTGCGCACATTTCAGGTGCAAACATCCAATTCTTACTTCACTGCAACCTTTTCCTCCCCACTGGGATGACATCTGGAATACAAATTCGTCATGCATCCGGCAAAGTCGTCATCGACAGAGCTTTTGTACAACTGGACATTGTTCAGGACTACTAAGGTGCCACTGAGGTTAGAGCGGCGCATATAATAACAGACCCTCAGCCTTCCGTATTCAACTGTGTGCCTTCTACCAGCTCTGGTGACAATAATCTGTTTTCCCACCTTCAAATCTCTTTAAGGGCGCTCTCAAAATTTAATGGCTGTGCTTGATATCTACAATAAAGGGCTGGGGGAATGGACGGTTCTTTACTCTTCTTAGCATGTAGGCTACTTGGTAATTGCCCAGACGGACAGGAGAAAAAAGCAACAACATCGTGGTGAAACCAAGTTGATCTCATGATGGAATAAATTAATCAGTAGGTCTTTGCCTATGGTCATTATTTACGATACTTTAACTGTTTAGCTCTCTGTCACAGTTTGATAAACACAAAAAAAATAGTTACACAAACACCTAGACCCACACAGTATAATCTAATTTAAGGAGCTCCTGTTTTAAAATTTGATGTACGCTAAGATAACATTACAATAACACAGTGATTGAAACACTTATCTATATATTATAGAGATATCTATGTCGAACTTTAGACACCAAAACAAAAAACAAAACAAAAACATCACTTCCGTTTTCTCGCTGCAGAATTCTTTATTACAAGTCCCTATCGCCATTAAATGTTTATTCGAGGTCAGTAAGTTAAAGTGCTTTATTCTTTAAATATTATGGGTAATGGGTTGCCTGAAAAGATGAGCAATCAACAGCTTATCTTTTTTTTGTTATTATGTATGTTACAATAAAGGTTTGATAGTAAAATATGATGTCTAGTTCTGGTAACCCATTCCTTTTGCGAAAGCCACTAGGAAGAAAGAAAATTTGGATAAGATTTATTCTAGCATATGGATAAAGAGAAAAGACTTTCCTGATTATTTTTATATGATTGTGGTGAATGGAATGGCTACACTTTATCGAGAATGGCATGGGGATGGATGGCCGAAATTATGCACAAATGTGAGGCCCGTAAAAGGGGGGGGGGGGATTATCAGACAAATTATGAACATTTGCACAAGTTTTCCTAAACTATTTTAAAATCAATATTATACTTTACTGTGCATGATTAACAATAGCAAATAAAGATATATTCACTGGTAAGTTTAATGTTAATGGAATAATTTATGATTTCTATTTAAACGTTGTTTTTACTTTAATAAGCAGATTGCAGGCTAAGAAAAACGTAGATCTAAGCCTTTTTTTGTTTCATCTTTTGTACCTATGCTAGTGGGTAGTGACTGGGTGAATAAACTCCACGAGTGCACGGAGGAGAAGACTAAATCTGCCACCGTGGAGAAGTTGAAAGTGAAAAAATGTAGAAACATGAGAGAAGGGAGTAACCACAGAATAGGTATAGAACAGAATGCGCAATCCCTATATGCGCAGTCACGAAATGTGAAGCTCGGCTTCCGTCATTTCCTTTTGACTCACGGCAGCGGTCAGTAGAGACACTACTATAGTAAAATGAGAAAGGCTCAATTTATTACTGATATCTAGTCTTAGCAAGCTTAGGACTAAAGCAAGGCTACTAATATTTTAAGTAATATGAGGCTACAACTTACCGTTGTTTATCCTTTACGTGGTCAGGAAAGCCATGTAGTTTGACATGCTTATTTTGTACAATAATCAATCGTTTTCGCATCAAT
This sequence comes from Anisus vortex, assembly GCA_949126835.1. Taxonomy (NCBI): domain Eukaryota; kingdom Metazoa; phylum Mollusca; class Gastropoda; family Planorbidae; genus Anisus; species Anisus vortex. Next base: position 23,242,584 of record OX421499.1, read on the forward strand.
GTTGCAGTTTATTACACAACAGCCTTTGTACCTTTTGCCTGAAACATTAGCTTTGGGTGTTCGAACTTGTAGATTTGATAAAAAAGACATTGTAAATCAACATAAATATATAGTGTAACCAGGTCCGCTGAGATTAAACAGTATGGCGTCGGTATTAGATCCGGAAACAGAAAAAAATGCGAATGTGTATTCTGTTCTATATTTAATCTGTGGGAGTACATAGCAACATAGCATGAACAAAGACGTAACCACTACAGGAACCGGGGGGGGGGGGGGGGGGGTACAGCGTATGCCTTATGGTCACGAAAGGAGCGGAGGGGCGGGGATGGTAACGAATGAAGTAAATCTTACCCTTTAGATTCAGAATGCAAAGAATATCAACGTTAAATCTACAGATTGCGGGACACACTGTATACTGTTCATTGGAATTATTGGCTGAAATTAAATGAGCTATTTAGTATGTATTATCGTATAAACACGTTGGTCAAGTTGTATTAATCCAAAGACTCTAATATGATGGACCGCTTGCTTTAATATTTCTGCTATTTGATGACTAGAACGACTTCTTTTCGGAAATTTCCGATTTCCTTTTGTATCATACACTTCTTTTCTTTTTTTTTTTAACCCTTACAGTCCCGGGCGCGTATATAGCGGAACTGAAGGCAGCATAGATAGAAGTAGGTCGGTACGGGAAGGGTTAATTGCTTTTATATTTTCAATGAAATATTAAAATTAAAATCAAAAGTTAGGCGCGTAGACGTAATTTAAGACAGCGTCATTGAATGCGCACGGGAAAAAGAACATGTAAGTCTTAGATTAATCTACATGATTTATTTTGCATGTATCTGTGGGTTTTAGAGTATACTTGAAGGGAATCAATCGAAGATCTGCACAAGAGCGTCCCGAAAGAAGTGTTTGGTTTAGGCCTGGGATAGGAGTGTGTTATGAACAAACCTAACATTGATATAATTGTTTTATGCAATTTAATATGTGTTTTGCACAGTGTGTTTTTCCGCCGAACGCTTCCAAACGAAGATAGAACTGTCCGCCATGTTGGCACGATAGAATGAAGAAGAAGAGAGGCAACAAGGAGCCACTATTTTAGTGGCCGTTACCATGGTAACATCTATGAGTCCCTGTTTGATTGTATTGTTTTGGCTGATGAGCGGTAAGCAGGGAATTGTTTTACATTTATGTTAATGTTAGAGATTTAAATGTAAATTGGGATTCTGACTGTATAGAGGGCAGAAAAAAAGAGAAATATAAACCTCACATAGTATTGTACTAACCCCTAGTAGGGGCGGATTGGGGTATGTGCGATTTATTCTGTGAGATTTTTTTAATCCAGGATGTGTCAATAATTTTTTTTTTCGGGGTGGGGAACAGGTTCAAGAGTGCTCTTTGTCATAATGTTGGACCCATCCGTTGAGGGTGGGACACAGTGGCCTTACGCCAGCACTCGGTTGGCGTACCGAAGGTCATGGGCTCGAATCCAGATAAAAATCGGTTACTCGGTCCGGAGAATGTCACTAAGTATACCCAGCTCTGACAATAGTTTGGGCAAAAATAAAGGCGGCTGGGCCTTGTGCTGGGCACACAATCCCTTAGAATGTCACGGCCATTCACTTGTGAACGCTTCGTCACAAGCAATGTAGAAAAAGACGGGGATTTTTCTACGTGATCATATTCTCAGGACCGGCTCTAGGATTTTTGACGCCCTAGGCGAAAACAAATTTTGCGCCCTCATTAAAGTGCATAAGGCGATGAGAAACTGAGTTGTGTTAGAGCCAACTTTCCTATATTTTAAGACAACTGAAATAAAATACCCTTCGTCTTTCAATGCCTAGTAATTCGTCTGCCTTTGCTAGTAGCGCGCAGAAGTACTAAACTTTAATTTAGTTTATATTTTTAAATCCCCAAATGTATACAAATCATCAACTATGCGCCCCTCAAAAGTGTGCGTTCTAGGCGGCCGCTTAGGTTGCGTCTATGGACAAACCGGTCCTGCATATTCTCGAGCATACCTGACAGAAAAAAAAGAAGATAAGTAATAACAACACAGCTTGTTAGAAGATACATGTTGTAACAAGACAGGTAAGTGTAAAACAATAGAGACGAAGACAAGAGGTGGGCATTGAGCTACATTAGCGCCCTAACCCTAACCTTTTTTTTAAATGAAACTTGAAATTTTTTCTCTGATCAAAACAATTACTTTCTTTTTTTTTTTCGGATAAAAAAGGGTTAGGATATTAACTCTTCTGGCCACACAATCAGCCTTGTGAGCCATGGGCACACGAAAACTTGGTCAAACATGGGTCTGCAAGTGGTTAAGTCTTGTTTATTCTATCGCCCTCAGGTATCTACAGCGATCGAGACCAGGACGACCAGGACGCCATCAACACGGTGGTCACTTTCATGCACAGGGACGTGGAGCTGACCTTCAGAATTCCGAAACAGCTTGACTCGGTCCTCTACATCAATTCCAAGAAGAACGGCACCCTGGTCAACTTCGCCTACGTCAAGGTTGAGGCAGACCTGTCAAAGACTGTGGCGCCGTTCGTCGTCTTGGAGGCGAAGCTGCATGACCTGCGCCTGCAGGAGGAGGTGGTTCGGTTCACCTTTCGCAAAGTGCAAACGGAAGACGCCGGGGTGTACTGGTGTACGGACATCTCGGAAGTGAAGTTCACCGGATGCGGATGCCTGCTGGTCGTCGTAGGTAATAATTTAGGGTTAACGTTTTTTTTGGGAGAGGGGTTGGGTAGAGGTTGGGGTGTTGGGTGGTGTCGTGGGTAAATGGGGGGGGGGGGAATTTTGGTCTGAAGGTGAAAATATATTTAACAATTGTGAGACAGTTGAATAGACAAAAGCGCTAATTTGAAAATATTCAAAAACAAAAAAATGTATATCAATCGGAAAAAAATGCGTGTTCGTTTTTCTTTTAAAAAAAATATAATTTAGCTAAATAATTTCGGAAAATATAGAGCGTTGTCGGTGGGCGTGGCTTAGATTTTTAGTGACGTATTTGTGTAAATATAAGAACCCACTTGAGTTACAAATGTAACGTGGTGAAAGTGAAGTACTTCTTTATCATGCAAAATTCACATTTGAATATTGGCTATCCTACTAAAAAATAAGGAGGTAAATAGTAGTACTGTAGATTAATTGATTAATGTGATTAGGCTAGGGCCGGCTAGACCTATTTACACTTTCAATTTCACTTTATAGGCCTACACTTTTAATGTTTCGTAGGCTAGGCTACGATGTCAAGTGATAGTGTTGGTGAATAGGCTATCTAGTCAAGTCACTATAAGGCTCACATCGTCTATGATCTATGTCTATTATAATAATAAAACAGCCTATTTTATTTAACATACATAATACAGCTTAATTCTTAATACGACTTAAAACACAACACATCATTTAAAAAAAGCTCGAGCCTATATGAAACTTTATTAATACAGCGGCCATTATTACTTGTACACCATTACAGAAAGTAAACACAAATCACGTGCTTTTTGTCACGTGATTGCAAACGCCCTATAGCTTGCCAGGCATAGGTGTGACGGGAAAAAATAGTTACACACACAGAGACACTTACAGACACACCCACACTTTAGCTTGAGCGTAGACTCAGCGAGCTTTAATTGGGGTGTGGCAGTGCATTTTAAATGATTTCAGCTCGAGTATTGATTTTTTAAGTTTACTTAATTAAATAAGTTCAACCATGTCTGTACACAAAAAATGCCACTCTCAGAGCGCAGAACGCGTATTTTTTTTTTTAAAGATGTGTATGTATATGTGGTTTTTAGTTAAGCGGTGACGAATTTTTAAAACTTTCACATGTTTGACTTCTAGAAACTCAAAGTAAAAAAGCGAAATGTTTTAATTTCTTTATACTAATAGATACGGAATTTTATCATACGCTAAAATCACCAACAATTGGTCGCGAAAACTAGACAAGCGATTTATTTCGATTTATTTATATAATTTTTTACAAGAAACACATATGATCTTTTCCTGTTTTTCTGACTTTTTGCTTTTTTCTAATGATATATAGTCTAGATCTATTTTTACTTCCTTTCTATTAGCTGTCTGTCTGTTTGTCTGGTTGCTTGCACAACTTTGCATCGATTTTTTGACCACTTCCCGTCGTCAATCGAGCCGAAACTTGGTCAACAGACTTGTCCTGACTAACAATACATTCTATCAAATTTTCAGCATCATAGCGTTTGGAATAGTCACGAATTCATTCGACCAATTTGCGAATCGAGGAAAATATTTTACATCAAACATGGTTGCCTTTACCGGAAGAGACGACAGTAAATAAAATTTTCGGATATGTTCGTTGTTACGAAATAAATAGAATTAAAACGACACAATGTAGCCGAAACAAAGCGAGTTATCTTTTTATGTTTTTTTTGCGGGCCAAATCTAGAAAAAAAAAGGATGCACAACATTTTTGTGTGGAAATTCATAAGGTATGATATCACTTATATTTATTTTAATCCATCAAAATATAAATCAAATATGAACTTAGTTTACAAAGAAAGGGAGTATAATAAAAAAAAATGTAGCTTTTACGGGTTAGTCTTATTAAATTTTCTTCTTATAAGTTTCTCCTTTATTAACATATTCTATTAAAACTTTGCCATTTTAAACTTGACACTAATTACGATAACTTGACCCAGCCAGCTTTCAGTATTAGTTGCTTAATTGTATACTATCGGAAAAATGCTGAGTTTTATTGTTTCATTTTTTATAAAGCTATAGCATGAATTTTTCTTTATAACAAATAATTACGAACTAATCACAATTCAAGTTTGTTTCAGTATTCCTTATACTATTGAAAATACATTTCTTGCTGTATGTTATAATAAGTAAAGTACCCGTCGGACCGAATTGATCTATAGGTCCGATGAAGCAGCGTTCACAAGTTTCTGTGGCCACGGCATACTAGGTGATTGTGTGGCCAGCACTATGCACAGCCGCCTTTTTACATTACCCAAACTAAGGTCAGGTACCCATCAGAACTAGGTAGACTCAGAGACACCCTCCAGACCCGGGAAAAAAAATCCTAGCCTGCACCAGGATTCGAACGTCGAACGCGCTGCCGCTCGGCTACCCTCTCAAAATAATATTTTTGTACCTTTTTTTTTTACTACTCCTTTCATATTTCTTTAGCGATTGTATTTAGACTTTGCTATTTGTATCTAAGCACCTATTACAACATCAAGACGCAGACAGATTTCGGTATTACTTGTTTTATTTTATTTTGCAAAAAATAAAACATTTAAAATGTTTTTTACGGAAAACAATAATTAACCCTTCCCGTACCGACCTACTTTCCCATGCATACCTTCAGTCCCGCTATATACGCGCCCGGGACTGTAAGGGTTAATAAGCTTACATTTTTAAATAAGTTGTTGTACATTCATTTCTTTACAAAATGTATCTAATTGTGCATATGTTAGTATAGCGGTTTAAGAGGAGATTTAAAAAACGCATATTAAATCTATTATGGCGGCCGTTGCTATGGCAACCAATGCATTAAAAAAAATTGTGTGCTCTGAATGATATTTCATACTTGTTATATGGTTAAGGTTTAAGACGTTTTGGTCGGTAAATAAAAAAAGTTTATAAATCGTATCACTTAGCCTTAAGTTCCAGAAAGTAAGAAAAACATTTCATTTTTACTTTCTAGGGATAACCGAAAAACAAACGAATCAGATCGTGTTTCTTGTGCTCAATTCCCCACCAATCAGATCGTGTTTCTTGTTCTCAATTCCCCACCAATCAGATCGTTTTTCATGTTCTAATCATCCAACCAATCAGATTGTGTTTCTGGTTCTAATTATCCCACCAATAAGATCGTGTTTCTTGTTCTAATTATCCCACCAATCACATCGTGTTTCTTGTTTTTATTTTCCCCACCAATCAGATCGTGTTTCTTGTTCTAATTTTCACACCAATCAGATCGTGTTTCATTTTCTAATTATACCACCAATCAAACCGTGTTTTCTTGTTCTAATTTTCCCACCAATCAGACCGTGTTTTCTTGTTCTAATTTTCCCACCAATTAGATCCCTTTTCTTGTTCTAATTTCTCCACCAATCAGATCGTGTTTCTTGTTCTAATTTTCCCAACCAATCAGATAAACCGAACCAGCCAAGGATTGCTCCAATAGACGACTCTTCGAATGCTAAACAGCGCGTGCTTCAGTGCAAACATTTTTCCAGGAGTCTTCCTGTCTTTCACGAGCTCAAGCACGTGGTCAAGTGGGAAACTGATGACGGTCACGCGCTCGAGGTTGATGCGTACAATAGGGTCAGTGTCTGTGTTTTATATTTCTTTTTTTCCCCTGTATGTTAACAGTAGCCAAATAACCTGGCGTTGCACGAGGGTAATTATTGAGCATGCACTGAAGAACAAATTGCAGATACTTACTGTTTTAAAACATAAATAAATAAATAATAGAGATACAGGTAACATAAACATGTTGTCATCCTCAATTTGAAGTTAAATTGATTGAGTATGATTAACGAATTATAAATTCGGATAACAAAGTCTTTCGCACAATTTTATTCAATGCAGTTAGGAATCTAAAAAGAAAGAAAATATTCACAGTTTTAAAAAGAGTAAAATATTTTAAGCTTGGGCATTTACCTATTACAATTTAGGCTAATCGCTTTTTTAATAAGTATCAGGAGCAAAAGTAAGTGAATTAGTATTTCCTCTTTTTTTTTCAAGTATTCACAAATGTATAATGTATATGCATAAATAAGTTGTTTTGTTTTTAAACATCTCATACAAGTATAAATATAAGTACTTTTTAAATTATAGCGTTAATTGTTTAGATTTGGAGGTTCTCAAAAGCTTTTGGAAACATTTTAATTGTAAACTAATGTCCCTTCAGAAGTATTTCAAAACATAAGTTTAGAATGACTTATATTCCAAGACTTCGTTACGGTACACCACTCCGCAGCACCCTACACCTTGCTCAAACTTTCTGCAGTAACCACTGAATGTCTTGCCCAAAATGTCTGCAGTAACCTATATTTGCTTGCCCAAACATTCTGCAGGAACCAATATATATCTTGCCCAAACTTTCTGCAGTAACCACTAGACAATATGTCTTTCATAAACTTTCTGCAGTAACCACTAGACAATATGTCTTTCATAAACTGTCTGCAGTAACCACTAGACAATATGTCTTTCATAAACTGTCTGCAGTAACCAATATATGTTTTACACAAACATTTTGCAGTAACCAATATAAGTCTTACCCGAACATTTTGCAGTAACCAATTTAAGTCTTACCCGAACATTTTGCAGTAACCAATTTAAGTCTTACCCGAACATTTTGCAGTAACCAATTTAAGTCTTACCCGAACATTTTGCAGTAACCAATTTAAGTCTTACCCGAACATTTTGCAGTAACCAATTTAAGTCTTACCCGAACATTTTGCAGTAACCAATTTAAGTCTTACCATAACTTTTTGCAGTAACCAATTTGTCTTACCATAACTTTTTGCAGTAACCAAGATAAGTCTTGCCCAAACTTTCTGCAGTAATCTCTATGTTTCTTGCCCAAATTTTCTGCAGTACGTCATCGATGATAAAGGAAACATGCAGATAGACGATGTGCAGATGTTCAGCAGTGGTCTGGTGGTCACCTGCACGACAGCGGATGTGGTCCCTAACGATACGACGCTTCTGTTTTCCGACCCAAGCCCACCGTATACTGTTTTGCCAAAAGGTAAATTTTCATTTGAATGTGTAGTGTATAATGTATCCTTGATGGATGGCCGTTTGTAGAACTTTTAGAATCGAAATGTATTACAATAGTTATTATGCTTGATAATCTGGATTCCCTATCTATACAAAACTTATCATATTCAAATTTGTTGACAAATAACAAGAAGACAAACAACAACAACAAACAAGTAAATCAAATAATAAAACAACTAATGTTGTGTGCACATTACATTGTGCATATAATTAGCAATAAAAAACTTTTGAAGTTCAATTAACTCTCGCCTTCCATAAGAGCCATATAAAAGTCGATTCGCATTTGTTTTTTTTTTATTTTTTTTTTAATTTTTCTCCATTTACCACAGGGAACGACCATAGCAATCTACTCTGGCTGACTATTCCAGCACTCGTAATTGTGTTGATCGTTTTCTTATCTACCTTTGGTAAACACATCGCTAGGAAATCATTTGGTAAGCTAGCCTCCTTTTCAGTCTTCGTTTTGACTTCTTACAAAGCACAGGGGGCCTTGCTGCTGGCGCCCTGTGGGAGATGAATTTTGACGCCCTTTTTTTAAAAAAGTGTAATGCACCTTACTTATACGCGGGTCACAAAAGCCCCATTCCGGCTCTTACGTCCATGACGTAGCGATGTCAATGGATGGATCAAAGAGCACACCAGGATTATGTCAGAGTCTTGCCACCCCGAGGCACGCCGATAAGGCGCGTAGCAAAGGTAGCAAAGGTAACGGTCTCCTCTGTACAAGCACTACACTTTTCTCCTCACCTACGGGATCCCCCATCGGATCACTATCGAAGTCTGAGGCACGCTGGCCGAGCGGCAGCGCGTTCGGCTGGCGCACCGAAGGCTCGGATTTGTTCCCGTGTCTGGAGGGTGTCTCTGATTCTACCCAGCTCTGATGGGTACCTGACTTAAGGATAAAGTAAAGGCGGCTGAACATTATGCTGGCATCAGAATCTTGAAGCATGCCATGAATTAGAATACTGATTAATGTTCCTTCACCGGCCTAGTGTATCAAATTTTTCCAACGCGGTTACGTCTTTTTGACTCGCACGTTACGAGCTTGGTGTTTTATTTGCTTAAGGTATTCAAGTTGTTGCATTTTCGAATGTATGTTTTCTTTGAGAGTTTGCCCCCCCCCCCCCCCCCCCCCCCGCTCATCCACACATGTTAATTATACATTTATTAATGGATTGTTTTGAAAACTATCTCTACGATTTTCAATGGGTTGAACAAAATTTTAACAATTTTGTGACCTGGGCATGAAAAGCCAATGGATTTTACACATGTTAAATTAAAACAACTAAATGTATAACAAGATTAAAAAAAAACACAACAAAAACGTTTTCTAATGTGTTTGTGTATGTGTTCAGTAGGTGTCTATTTTATGTGTCTGTGTGTTTGAAATGTGCACATGTTTCATGTTTCTGGGTGTTTGAGAGATTGCGTTTATGAGACAGACATAAAAATAGTGAGACGCAAAGAAAAATAAGCTATTTTCAAATTGTCATTACAAAATGTAAATTTTAAAAATAATTTCATCCACCTGTGCTGCACTTGATAAAGTGTTGGAGGATTCTGATGTTGTACAAGAAGCAGAGGAGCATTTCGAGGTAGTGGTTCTTCATGAACCAGTTGAACGACCGAAACCGTCGCCGAGTGGGTATTCAACGGAATCCAAGATTAATTGAGGCATTATCTTCAGGTAACGTTGTCACAGCCACGAAGACTCATATCTTAATGTTTTATGTTTGTTCTAGGGATGTTGAACGAAAACCGGAATACCGGATTCCGGTTTTGAATCTGAAAACCGGTTTTGATTTTTAAAACCGGATTTCGGTTTTTTGGTTGGAAGGTAATCATTACTTCAAGTAGCACACCCTTTATTTTATTTTTGTATTGGTTCTGATGGAACTATTTTAAAAAAAAATAATGTTGGATTCACGCAAAAAACAATTCTTGAAATGCCTTGCTAATACTATTTAGTCTTAGATATTGTGTTTCTTTTTTTTTCTCCAAATACCAACTATGGCTTGCGATAAAAACAACATCAAACCAAATGTCGGCTCATCGTTTAGATGTGCGCTACTGTTTGATGTGCCTCAAATGCGGCAGGGATTGCCCCTCCCGGGTTGGCCTACACAGCCATTCTCGGCGGTGCAGTTGGATACCTCACCCATGAAGCTACACCATCGTCACTCGAGACGGACGGATGCCGACGACGATTCTTTGATGTACGCAATGGAGAGAGCAAACTAGTTTTGTCCTATGACCCTGAACAATTCGGCTAGACACCGCACCGCGTCTGTGCTTTATTATTAACGGCAGCATTAAATACACATTTTTTTTACTTTTGATTGGCGCTACGTGATCCTATTCAATACATTATTTTACAAGGCACAAATTATCACTATTGAAAGCTATTAACGGTTTTAATAAATTAGCCCATATTTTTTTTATTTCTAAAGAATGTTATGGTAAAGTGTACAAATTCATAATGTATTCACACAAATTAACCTCTTGAATGCTATGCAAACACTTATTAAGTTTGAAATATTTTTCAAATACACCTACAAAACTACGCTCATTTGTCTTTTCCGGCCTGTGACTTGTGACATTGCGGGGGGGGGGGGGGGGGATGAATCGAAATCCGGTTTTAAACCGGTTTTATAGAACCGAAAACCGGTTTTGAAAAAAAACCGGTTTTAACATCCCTAGTTTGTTCAAAGGACGCTCAAGTAATCTGTTTCATCTCTTAAGTTCTTGTCACATAATTTGTAGCACCGAGTATGGAGCGGACATATAAAAGTTCGACTCTAGGTTAAGCCGGGATAGTTCTTTTTATCTAGCCCCTAGATCTGGACGGTGTTTTAGTTTTAGTATTTTCCCTCCGCTAGGCTTTGATGTGTACCTTGCATTAGCTGGGGGTAAAGTAAAAGTAGTTGTACATTATGCTGGTAAAACAATCTCCTTGTACGCCGTGAAAAAAGAAATTGGTGAACGCTGCCTCGCTAGGCTCTATGACCAACATTTTATGGTAGGAGTGCTCAATAAAAAGAGTAAAAATTTAATTTCTATTTAGAAAAATGTATATAAATTTGACATTCTAACAAAATGGATATTATAAACATTATTGTAACAACATAAAATACATCCCCATGATAGCTTTAGGGTTTCTACAACAATATATTTTATGCGATATATTTTGTAATAACAATGATTTTAAAATCTGCAATTAAAACTGTGTAAATATTAAAAAGAGACTCTATTGATTATCTTTCAGATTGAAAAATCTACACAATAATTTATTAGTTCTTTTTTTATATTATATTATTATTATTGTTTGTGTCAGTGAGTAGGCTAGACACGTTATATATGAATTTTTTACTTCTTTTGTTATTGTTGTTGTTGTTATTTATATGCGTGTGATACATCATAAAGTTATCCCCTACAGAAAATATTGGCTTCTGATTTAAAAGGGTTTTACCCAGATAAAAGTACAAGTATGTGTTCTTTTTGTGGGCCAGTACTCCAACTCACGAAGATACAGTCAAGTAAGACATCTGCTAAAAACAAAAAAAAACAACAACTAAAAATCAATATGAATGGAACACCCAGACAGTGTCGCTAAACTAAAGCTCCACAAGTACTTCTCTAAATTCTGTTGACGATTTGTTTTAAAATACGTTACAAATATCTAAAATTCAGAAACATTAAACATGTGTGAATTAAATTAAAAAATGTATTAAAAATTCACAAATTTTTAATATTTAAAATTAACAAACAACCAACAAAAAAAATAAAATCAAATCAAACAATACAAACAGACAGTGTAACGATCATACTCTTTAATAATGCTTCCTACAGTTGTATACATTTTCATACATACAATTTTATACAGTTTTATATTATTTCATACTTTTTCAAACATTTGTATGCTGTTTCATATTAATCCATACTGTTACATACTGTTTCATACTATTTTATAATGTTTCATACTATTGTATACTGTTTCATACTTTTTTATACTGTTTCATACTATTGTATACCTTTTCATACTGTTTTACACTATTTCATACTATTTTATATTTATTGTCTCATTGCTCAGGCTCTATTTACTCTTGTTTTTTTTTTTTCTTAAATAGGTCAACAGAGTTTTACTCTACTACACCTGTCAGATGTTAACCCATGACGGACGAACGCTAGGATATCATAGATTCTGTTGTTGTTTTTGTATGTGACTTACTGCTAATGTTCAGACATCTCTGAGTTAACTCAAACCAGAGAAACATTATCCCAATTACAATAATAAAATACATAGAGAATATAATTTAATTGACTGGATGTTTTTTTCAAATGGTATTTTCAGTGGCAAGGGTTTGTTCTAACTGTGGCCACATACGTGGGCTGTTTAAATATTACTATATAGTCTCCTAAGCCAGCTGTGTCATAATCCATTGGTTAAAGATACGTTCACAAACAAGACGCAATATTATGCAGGCAAATTTCAGCTTTCCTCGATAAACCGCCCGAATTGAATCCAAGAAATCGACGAGAATGAGGCAAATATTTTCAAAAGAAGCAATGAAAATCTAATTTATTCGTTCAAGACTCTAAAAAATAGCCTACATACCAAAAGAAGATTTCATTAAAAAATATATAGGCCTAATGTTTAATACTTTAAAAAAGTAACAATAATAAGAAAGAGATATAATATGTATATATAAAAAACTAATTATATGACATTTAACTTTTCTAACGACTCTTCTTAGCGTTTGGAAGTCTGCAAAGACGAGCGAAAGACAGATGAAAAAAGAAGAAAGAAAGGTGCAGATATTTTTGTTTGGAAGGGAAAATCCCAGACATGAAGACTCTATGTGTCGTCATTCACGTCATTCACGTCACTCATTGCTCTTTGAAAACGAGTATTAAATTTAGAATCGGGGAAAACCGGAAGTCAACAAATAAAAAAAAAACGAGGCTTGACTGAAAAGCCAACGAAAGTTAATATTAAAATTCACAGTTCTTTCGCTCCTGAAAGTTTTTTTGTTTCTAGATTGAAAAAAAAATTCACAAACATTTACCGCAAAATACGCTTAAGGGACCAGTTTAAAAAATGTTTTCTATTTATTTGCTTTAAACAATAGCTTTTTAATTTTAATAAAAATGTGTACAAATAATAAAATGTTACAAGACTAAAACTACTTTTGAACTGAAAGCTTGGACTACTGAACCGTTAGATCTAAGGAGATTAAATCTGTGGTTGCAAGAAATGAAATTAAGTCCAAACAAAAGAGATGAATGGAAACCGAGTTCATCGCATTAATCTTTTTTAAATCTGGCACGTCGAGTGCAAACATGAATCGAGCTTTCCTCATTGTCTACTCGACCAGCATCCGGAAAAGTAAGCCACGATGGCACAATATCCAATTTGCAAAAAAAAAAAAATGTATTATTGAAGTTTGCTAAGGTGTTGGGTAAATCGGGTGGTTTATATATTATTGCATATATATGCGGTGCATATATTATTACCAGACTTCTCCACCTTTGCCCAATTTCGACTTTTGCCAACTCTCGAATCTTTTGTTGTTTTATTCCAACGTTGAATCTCTATACGGACCACTCAACGACTCCTGGCCACAGTGTGCGTTCTCAGTCTGTATTCAGAGTTCCCAGTGTCCTTGGCCAATGAAATCCGATCTTATGAATCTGCGGCGACTACACTATGGAACAGCTTGACTGAGATTCTCAGAAAAAAGAGTTCTTTTTATAACTTTTCTCTCTCTCTCACTCTTTCTTTATTTTTTCTCTGTCTTCATCTCTCACTTGCTGTCTTTATATCTCTCTATTTGTAAAAAGACAGAGAATGTGAAAAATGAAATACAAATTAATGTAAACAATTTTAACAATTAAAAAACAAAATGACAATAATCAAACTACAGACAAAACCAAATCAACTTTCAAACGATTTTGACTATAATAGTCTCTGGTCAAAGTGAAGAATTCCTAAGTTCCTATCTTTAGTTCTCCGAGATAAAAAATGGGGGAAAAAATTCTTAACATGAAACAAATGAAGACAATAGTGTACATAGTAGACAAAATAACCATATTCTAATATTTACAATGCTAGCTAACATCATTTTTTTTTAAACGGACTGCGGTAATTTACGTAATATTCTTGATTACCTGATAGTCATGTAAGCTATTATACTGTCATTTAAATCAGAACTGGTCCGTGGAAGTGGAACAATGCAGAAAGGGAAAGTGATTTACCAGCCAGCCAGAAACATACATACACACAGTTGTACAAAGTTAATATAAATAGTTTAATTAATTAAACAATCCTTAAAAGCAAATTTGTTCGTTTGAATGCTGTATACATGCATATTCTTTGATCCCTTAGACTTCAAAAACGTTTCACCTTAGCCGCCAACTAAGAAATGAAATCAACAAAAGCGAAGTTAATATAAGGAATAAAAGTGCATTCCAAAGGTCTAACGTCCAAATACTGGCGAAGGCTAGGATCTGTTCTCGCACCTGGCGGGTGTCTCCGAATCTACCCAGCTCTAACAGTGGTTGTGGATAAGTAAGGCGGAAACCATCATGGCGACAATCAAGTAGCGCTGGGTTAAATGGTTCGGTCGTGTGTTGCGGCAGAAGCCATCCTCCAAGGCAATGTAGAATGTGGACGTTGGAGAAGACGACAGCGGAAATTCTGCCTTGACAACATACAAGATTGGACAAAGCTGCAAATGACTGAACTATTGGGCTTGTCCTAGATGTCCTTGTATGACGTGTTCACAAAAACGTCAACGCTTTTTCACTTGCTCTCTATGTATATATCGAATCGGTATGACAGTGATATTTACTTACTTACTATGTTGGTCTGATGCGAACAATAAGGATTTTAAAATGCGAACCCAAAAACAGGGTACCAACAGTAAAAAGTTTTGTTAAGAAGTTGGGGTGTAGGCCCGTCTGGAAATCTTAAATAATTTGTAATCGTCAATCACACGTCTGTGTGTCATGTCTCAGCTCGATTGAATAACGGAAAGTGGGTCAATTTTTATTTTCAAAGTGATTTTGCGGGCAAGCCAGAAAGTCACAAAACTGTTTGGTAAATTTTATCTAAAGGATTTATATCTATTCTAGACAATATATATCCTAATTAATGATTAAAGATATCTGTAAAAAAGATTACAGGTTGTATAAATATACTATTTCATTGATTTAAACCATAGGTTCTCAACCTTTTTCGGCTCACCGCCCCCTTTGGACTATAGTTTCCGCAATTTTTTTAGGCGGACTAGACTTTTTTGTTTGATTAATTATCTTTCAAAAACTGAAAAGGAAACATATTGTAATAATTAATAGTTCAAAAAATTGCCTTAACAAAAGGTTTAAATAAATCAATGCGAATCGTTTGCCTGGTGCGTTGCTAGCAATTTGTTTATTTGTGTATCAATTTTGGTTGCAAAAGCCGTAGGCCTAATAATCAGTATTATTTGTTATATTGCAAAACAGAACTTGTTCGGCATCATTATTGAATCAAATGTGGAAATTTTTTTTGTTAAAGGGAGATAATTAGCCCGTTTTATTTGAGCTAATATTTCAGTTATTTTTTTGTTTAAATAAATGGCTTACAATTTATAATTTAAAAATGATCAAACTGTAAAAACTATTGGAAAAAAATATAAATATTATGTGACTAAAGAATTTATATGTATGTTTTCAAACATTACAATAACTACCCAGTTTGTATGATTACTACATATCTATACCGCTTAACATTAGTAAGTCAACAATAAGTGTGATTCAAAATACATTAAGGACATCTCGGTTAAACTGAGATCAAAATATCATTAATATGAGCAGATGTTAGGGCGTCAGTGATCTGTCAGCAGGGTTGACAGTCCGGTGAACCAACCAAAGGACCAGCTGGCCGTACACTATATTTGCCAAATACAGAACCTTACTTCTTCGAAAAGTCACTGCGATTCCTATTTCTTATTAATATAGTCATTTTGGCATACTGTTGGGAGATATCACATATTTAGGGGCACTTGTGTTTACATCACATTTTATCCTCCAAAAACTAATCGATTCATATAGCTTAGGTGTTAAAATATATCAGGTACGTTTGTACCGCCCACTTGCCCTTCACCGCCCCCCCAATCGCCCCCGGGAATATCAGCGCCCCCCCTAAAGCTTCTCACCGCCCCCGGGGGGCGATATCGCCCCCGTTGAGAACCTATGATTTAAACCCATGGACGCTTTAATTTTTAGGTTTAAAAGTTTTGAGTTAATCAGTTATATGTATCACGGTCGTTACAAGACAATCACCACTGAACTATATATGCATGGAATAAAAATACTTTTCGTAATTGGGTCATTGAAATTTGATAAAAATATATAGATAGATATATATTTATATATACTCTCTTATACGAGTAAATTGTGTTAATTTTAATGAGTACCGATTCATTAATTTAATGGCGAAGTCAAAAGATGAAATGGTTGATGATTTTTCTGGATAATGCTTTGAATATCACATATATTAGTTAACTAAGTAAGTAATTTCAATGAATATTAATTATTTAGACATGTATATGTTACGGCCAAAGCCCGAAGTCGGCCAGATCGGGATCTGGCCGGCCAGATCGCGAAGTGGCCTATATCACCTCACATTTGACCGGCCAAAGCCCGATCTGTTCTTGATTTCGGACCTTGGCCGGCCAGATCGCGAAATGGCCAGGGGCGATCGGCCAAAGCCCGATTAAGAAGGTCATGAGCAGATTTTGAAAGTTTGTATACCGTAATTATCACATTAGGCTTATATTGTTTAATAATTCAGCTAAATTTACAAAATCAGTCAAATTAGTTTATTACAGTAAATTAACAATATTTAATTAAAATAAATAAAAAAATCAGTCAAATTAGTTTATTATAGTAAATTATCCATCTTTATGTGCTTATACTAAATTACAATCAGTCATGTTCGTCTATCCTACTCTTCTGTGTGCACATAGTACAAAATAACGCTATTGTCTTTTGTTACTGGCACAATAAGCTTTTCTTTGCCACCAACCTAAATGACGTCATACTTTCTAAGACGACGATAGTCAACACTTTCTTTTTTTCTGCTTTGCTTTAGCCTGTTTAACGTCCTCTATAAAAGCACAATATTTGTATCTGCTGATGATCCAGCTATTATTAGCTTTTTCTTGCAGTAACGTATTTAAAGTAGGCCTCTCTAAGAACATAGTTTTCATATCAAATGTTGGTTCCGCATTTACATGTACGCCAACTTTGTCCAGCATACTAGTCTCGTCAGTAGATGCCATGGGATAGCATACAGAACAATAATATGAATTTATTGAAATTGAAACGCCGCTACATGGGATACAGCCCCAGTTAAATGCAGATAGACTGTTATTATACTGTTATACAAACTCGTGACGAGGAATACAATACTCACAATGAAACCACAATTAACATAGGCAGTATCATGTTGTTACAGGGGATGGGGTGGCCAGCAGAGTGCACGTTGTTGCGCCTAATCGGAGCCTGAATGCCCCCAATTAATTGTACTGTCCCTACGGGCACTTTCTACTCATAAAAAAAAATTGACTTATTAGTCTCTAGGCATGGTAGTAGAACTTATTCTTTAGCGCTATTGAATTCGATGCACGATATTTATATTTGTTGGAACACCGCTTATAATCTACAGTACCTAGAACACACATGTACACAAAGTAAAATAAACCACAAACGATGCTCGGTATATGTGTATGCCTCAGTTTATTGGTGCAGTAGTGTTATCTCAAGGGTATCTCATTGCGACTGGCGGCCCCACCCATGTTTATACAACACATGAAACTAGACCGCGCGGACAATGGCTAGATAAAAATACGGTCGCTCCTGCCTTCCCACCTTTGTGGCTTATCAAAAGTCAATCCTCGACTCGCATACACCATCCAGTCAATTTATGGCGCAAATGGTGTTTTTATCCAGGTAGATAGTTTACTAAATCGTGTAATAATTAATTTCCTTGATAATTAGTGACCACTTCGGCAGGACTTTCTCTGAAAAGCAGAAGATGAACAGAAAATTATCGTCACAGAGTGTGTATCACTGTCCTTGCTACCTTATGCAAGCCGCCATCACACCTGTGCCGCCTACCGAACATTCTTGTATCAGCACATCGGACATTGGCCAGGGATTGCCAGCCACATCGCGAAGTGGCCGGCAAAAGTAGCGTAAACACTTACAATTTCAAGCACATCGGTCATTGGCCAAGCGCCTCGGCCAGATCGCGATCGGGCCGCACTTCGGGCTTTGGCCGTAACATATATATAGCTCAGTTGGCTAGGTCATGTTCGCTGAATGCCACAGGGTCGAATTCCACAGGACATCCTTTATGAAACATTAGCTTCGGGACAAAGACCTACTGGACGTCCAAAACTGAGATTCACGGATGTCTGCGAAAGAGATATAAGGCACCACTAAATTGACCCAAACACTTGGGGGATCATGGCGCAGTATAGGCCCACCTGGAGGGCAGGAATCAAAGAAGGTTCCAGGCTTGCGGGAGAGGAACGCGCCAGGAACAAGAGGGTGGAGAACAATGTGGTCCCCTCCGCTACCTTCATCTGCAACCAGTGTGACCGAGCATGTACGTCCAGGATTGGCCTCTTTAGCCACACGAGGGCCAGCAAGGGAAATGGATCGTCTCACGAGACGGAAAATGCCGAGGATATATAGCTCAGTGTCATACAGTGCACTTACATTTTTGTCTGTTGTTTGTTGTCTGTATTCTGTAACTGTCGTTAGCGCATATAACTGTCATCAATGGGATATGCGCTATACAAGCACCATTATTATTATTATTATTATCTACATTTTAAACATCCGCATTTTCTCCGAAAATTTAATTGCTTGAGTACTCTATACATATATAGCTCAGTGCAAGTCATATACGAGTCTGCATTTTCTCCACCTTTTAATGCTTTTAAGTCATTGAGCTCTCTCTCTCTCTATATATATATGTATATAGTTCAGTGTGTATATAATATTAGAGACTATAATAATATGTATAAAAAAAGAAGAGCTCTTTGCGATTTTTTCTAATGAAAAAAATCATTTCCGGTTGCCAATATTATTATTTTAAGTCGACGTAAATCTGATTTTTTAAAATTATGGTAGGTATTTTATACATAGATTTCTTGAAAGGTGTATAAGTGTATATGACAAATACAAAGTGTAAAAATTGATCGATTTTGTCAACCTTTAATTACTATTGTTGGAGGTAATTTATAATATGTAGGCTAAAAATATGCATATTATATTGAGTTTATAGAAGCTTGTTTTTAGAGATCCATCAAGTAAGAAATTAAAAACTACAACTATAAACTTTTATATGCATTTTTATAGCGGTTTTTCCTCTATTTTAGGGGCAAACTTTTGAATTTAAGGAAACATTTATCAGTTGTCATCAGATTTCGCCATACAGAAATGCATATTTTTTTTATAAAAACGACTTTAAAATGTGCACTCTAAAGATAATGGAAAAAAAAACTAATATTGTTGGGGGATCGGGTGGTGGGGGTGAAGCTAAAAAAGTTGAAAGAATGTGTTTTAGTCGGCAACGAGTATAATTGCTCAATTTCAGATCAAAGGAAATATGTGGAGGGGTCAATTCGCCTTCCAAAATTGCGCAACCCATAAATTATAGCAAATTTGATATAAAGGATTTATGAAGCTAAAAAAATAATGCATTGTCTAGCTGGGGCAGAGTTGGTCAAATGTGCAGGTGGACAAGACATGGCGCTAAATGTTGATCTCGTAGGTACGACGTAAACCCGCTGGACGGGAGTTGTCCGAACACGCGACGGCTGGGCATGCCGTGGACAGGAGCTTGACTTACACTTCTTGGGTTGTGGCTAATAAATACCTCTGTTGCTCCCCAATTACTGATCAGCAAGGCACGCTGTGTTACTGGGACTTAACGAAGAAAACAAAAAAGGTTGTGATTGAAGCAATTTAGTTTTTATTACCATACGGCTCTATCGTAGGTCTATCTAGACACTCAGAGGGCTTGGTGGTCCATTACTTAGGCCTACAACCCAGGTTTTTCCTTCTACAAGTCGGGCCTAGAGTGTGGAAGATGAACAGCCCGAAGTCGTTTACTGCACCACGCAACCGTATTGCGCAGTTACCATGGTGATGTTGGTCAACTCAAGATGCATAGCGATCTATTACATTATAAAAAGTAAGTGATCGATTGAGCTGTTAAATGCATTGAGTTTGGTACAGCAGTGAAAAGGAATAGAACCTATAAAAGGAATACAAATCTTAATTAATGTAGTTAATTAGTCAATAGTGCTAAATGTTGTTTCATGCCCAGGGCCTATAATGCCTACGGCCTATTAAGATAATGCCTAGGGTCTATTAAGACAATGCCTAGGGCCTATTCAGACAATGTCTAGGGCCTATTAAGAGACCATGTCAAGGGCCTATTAATACAATGCCTAAGGACTATTAAGAAAATGCCCGGGACCCTTTAAGACAATGCCAAGGGCCTATTAAGACAACGCCACCAAATCGGTAGGATGTGGAAATCGAGGTTACAAGTTTTCTAGAAAATAATGTAGGCATTTTTTTCTGTTACAAAAATATGCATTTTTTTTAATATTACAAAATTATATGTTGGTTACATTGAACTTTTTATATGTCTCCCAGTTTGATGAGTCAATACTCGAACACTATAACTTGTTAGAAATAACGCGCTAAAAACTGCGCCGTATTTGCTTTTCTTTTTCGGCCCAAGAACAAACAGTCCAAGTAGCGTCAATTTATGTAAAGTTAGCGAAGAAATATGTGCTAAAATAACAACACTAGCAATCTAAGCAAAACATTTTTTTGTTATGAAACTAGTAGTCATCCCTATATTTAAATAGTTCCTTTTTGGTTCTGGACCATATAAGAACAGTTAACTAAGAACACTTGAAGAAATTATGTCTTTTTTCTATTTCCTTTTCCTCAACTTATTTGTAACTTTTCTTCTTTTTTAAGTCTACAAATATGGATCTTCAATTTAAATTTCGTATTGCTTGTTTGATTTATTATTTATTTTTTTATTTTTATTTCAAAATTATACATCAGATTGTTCCTTAGCGTCAAAACTTTCACATTACACTAGTGCACAATAACGCATGTACACACACACTCACATTCACACAAACAACTTACGGTATATATACTTGTATAAGCTTATTGCACCTTAAAAGAATATCGATTATATGGGCGTAAAGTATGAATGCGTACTAACGCGCCATGTTCTATCGCCACTTCAGTTGTATGCTGTAGCAGCAGTGAGGGCGCCATAAACATTGTGTACGCCAACGAGCTCCAGAGGGCGAACATGGACTTCAGGCTGCCCAAGCCATTCAACCGAGACATCAGTGTCCTCCACACCAGGGAGAACGGCCTACAAGAGAATGTGGTGTTCTTCCGGAAGGACTTGTCCGTCCAATCTTTCAAGACCTGGAAACTTAAGGTGGAGGCGTTTTTCAATCACGAAGGCTACGCGGGCTTCACAATCAAGAGCGCCCTAGTGGAGGACGCCGGCAAATATGTCTGCAAGGGCGAAGGGGGGGTTACCTATCCCGGATGTTGGTGCTTGCTTGTCGTTATTGGTGAGCATTTTATTTTGCATTTGTAGCTGGTTTGGTTTGCATAAAGACCTACTGTTGTAGATTAGTCAAGAACTTTAATGTACTTAAACGTATGGGTAGAGATAGGGGGAATAAGTAGGGCTTACGCCAGACAATAAATACTGTGTTTATAGTAAGTTGTATTAGTTTACTATGTACAGAAGAAAAAAAAACTTTAACAGAACCATTACAGAAACAACATCAAAAACTAAATGCATCTACAGGCCTTAATAAGATAAGATTACTTTATTGATCCAAATAAATGGAAATTTGACTTGATTACAGAAATTCCGTCTTTCAGCATATTTAAAACAATATTAAAGAATCATTTGTACCCAAGCACAATAGACATTTGCGCACACTATCATACCATTTATCATACAAGAAAAAGTATAATTTAGGAGTCAGCTATCGTATTTTCTGGCTGACTAATACTTCTTTTTAAACAAAAAGATATAGGCTAGAAGTGATAGTTTTAAAAATATAATTATTTACTGAAACAAATTTAGGAAAGTAATTTAAAATACATATTGTAATCGGGTTTAAAAAAATGTCTTTTTATTTAACAAAAAGTTAGGACTATCCCTGTAGATAAGAATCAAACGCATGTCTTCGACGTGCGTCTAAAATATAATCATTACTGTAAACATTTTAGGAAATTTTTTAGTTCTAAAATCCTTACGATCTTTTAAAAAATATAGGCTATCAATTGCAATTTTTTTTTAAAGTAGAAAAAATAGAAAGCTATCAGCGGGGAATCTAAGCCAGATCGCCCGCATGGCAGTCGAAGACGCTAACCACTATTTCTCTGCAAATAATTGAATTTTGATTGGTTAGACACACACTCAAGCTACTTTATATGTATATACAAGCTACATTGCCCGGCGTTGCCCGGGTGAAAAAAAAAACAGGACTGTATAAGGTGCAGATAACAAATTTATAAACTACATTTCAAAGAAAGCTATAAAGCTTATATTTAAATTATTATTTTTTTACTGAATTCTTTTAGAAAAGTAAATAAATATTGTAATCGGGTAAAAAAATAGGAAATTATTTTTATTCAACAAAATCTAAATTGCCTGTAGATTTACAATGTCTTTTGTTTAAAAAGTTTGAAAAAAAATTGTCGAAAAAAAAAGTATAGTCCAACTGTAAAATCGAACCCGGTATAGTATAGCAGTCCGCTACGTTTACCACTGAGCTATCGAAAACACATGTCCGATGTGAAAAATTATTAGACAGTATATAGGGCTAGGCCTTAATAGGTCGGTGACACAAACTCACGTGATTTCAAATTGACCAATGGGGATCCGTATGGGGACAGTCTCATTATATATATATATATATATATATATATATATATATATATATATATATATATATGCATATATATATTTATATATATACATGGCTAAAAGTATTAAACAAGTCAACACGCCGTTTGTATAGAAATCTGTGATAGCTAAAGCTTCTACCTCCCTACCCCCCCCCCCCCCCCTTCGCACAAGTAGGGGAGAGGGGGGCACGTTGATACACATTTTACATTTATTTATATTAATTGCAAACCATTATATTTAGAGTGGATATAAAGACTTTTATTTGTTCCCTTAGGTATCCTGCACCTTTTTATCTACAAATTTTATTCATTAGAATATATTTAAAATAAATATAGCTCTTAAAGCAATGTAAAATAATTTGTATCAACTCGCCCCGTGCAGGGGTAAGATGATACACACTATGGGGCAAGCTGATACATTGAATAAGATTTAATAATTACACTAATACAATGACAATTTAACAAAGTAAACAACCCAAAACTATTATTGTATTGTTTATTTTATTAATTAGAACAATTCTGGTAAAAACAACTTGTATCACAACCCCATGTTAAGGCTTTCTTTTACATCTTCGCCCCATCTGAAATTACAAACAATTAAAAAAAATTAATATCCCTGGTAATTTAATACATTCAAACTAAATTTTAAAATCACAATAATCGTAAAATAATATGATAAATAATAAGACTTAGTTTAATAGTAATGTATTTAATTAAACCTTTTTATTAGGCGCCTGTATAAGGCCTAAGCATTAAACTTAAACCCCTAGGCTAAGTTCTAAATAGGAATAACCCTAGCTAGACATTATTAAATGTAAAGCAAAAATAAATGAAAATGATTTAAATGTAGCCTAAGCTAAACTCAATGAACCTAACACTCTAATTAAATATAAATACGTTTTTGTAAAAAAAAATGTATTCTTCTATATTTAAATGCTTTTCCAAAGGGTTAAATAAATAACCGGATATTGTATCAATGTGCCCCGAGTCGTCTGTATCAATTTGCCCCACTACACCACATTGCATTAATTCGACTACATTAAAAACAAGACGCAAAAAAACACAATCGTAATTTAAATAAAAGTATTCAGGAATCCATATTTCACCTAAATAAAAAGATGATAAAATAAAAGTACTTACCGTGTCTGTGAAATCTCTTACGTAATAGTAAGTCAATATTTTTCAAAAGTCGCTCAAATTTCAATTTTCCTCACAGTATTATCAATTTTGATACGAGCGAAGCCATTTTTATATCGAAAGTAGGGGAAGTAGAAAGCTATCTCCCGTACTAACTCTTCTGCGCATACGTAGTATAATAGCTGTAAAAAACAATTTGTATCAACCTGCCCCTGTATCAACCTGCCCCCCTCTCCCCTATTTAATATTTAAATACATTTCAATATAACCTTAGCAATTTCTGTCCTTGGATCCATCAACCAGTTAAGCCTAACCGTCCGGTCATCTCTCCACTGAGCGAGACGTCATATCAGTGCAAGCACTCTTCAAGATCCAGGCCTAGCTCCCATGTACTTGACCACACAACTAAATGGCTGGACAGCAGTGATACTGAACTGGGTGTTAACAGGTCTGACAAGGTCTGATGCTAAATCTATCGCTTGTTGTTTTTTTAAATTGTGATTAGTAACGAGATATTTGTCCTTATCAATTTCTGTTTATTTGGGTCAATAAAACAATCTCATCAGATTGACGTTTTTATACATGTATATGGACAGGACCGGCTCTAGGGTTTTTGACGCCCTAGACGAAAACAAATTCTGCGCCCTCATTAATGTGCCTTTGGCGGGAGAAACTGAGTATTGTTAGGGCATACTTTCGTATATTCTAAGAAAACTTAAAAAGAATACCCGTCGCCTTTTATCACCTAGTAGTAATTCGCCTGCCTCTGGGCATTGTGCTGGCCACACATCCCCTAGTATGCCGTGGCCAGAGAAACTGGTGAACGCTGCTTCACCAGCCTTATGATCAGTTTGGTCCGAATGCTACTTTACTTTAATTCGCCTGCCTATGCTAGTAGCGCACAGAAGTACTAAATTTTAATTTTGTTAACATTTTTAAATCCCCGAATTTAAAAAAAATCCTCAAATATGCGCCATTCCCTCCTCCCCCCTTCCCCAATTTTGCGCCCTAGGTTGCCTATATGGACGAGCCGGCTCTGTATATAGATATAATAATATTAAGATGCATGCTCAAAGGGTTGCCCGCCAATGTGCCAATACCTACTGGCTTAACCTCTGCTCAAGCATACAGTCAGCTGCTGATATGGGAAACGCCAAAGCCATGTACGAAAACATTAAAAAAGCAGTCGGCCCTACGACGTCAAAGGTTGCACCCCTAAAATCCAAAACTGGAGAAATCATCAAGGACGAAGAAAAGCAGCTCAAACGCTGGATTGAACATTACCTGGAACTGTATGCAACAGTTAACACAGTCTCCAGCACCGCCCTAGATGGCATCCCCGACATGCCGCTAATGGAAGAACTAGATGCCAATCCCACACAGGAAGAGCTAAGCAAAGCCATCGACTGCCTTGCCTGTGGAAAAGCCCATGAGAGTGATGGTATACCTCCAGAATCTCTGAAGAATGGTAAGACAGTGCTACTCCAGCCTTTGCACGAGCTGCTAGCCCTCTGCTGGGAACACGGATACATCCACCAGGACATGAAGGACGCAAACATAGTGACTCTATATAAGTATAAGGGCAATTGAAGTGACTGCAATAACTATCGCGGCATCTCGCTTCTCAGTATCGTAGGAAAGGCTTTTGCCCGCGTCACTCTCACACGCTTGCAGAGTTTAGCCTCCCGAGTTTATCCAGAGTCACAATGTGGTTTTCGGGCGGGTCGGTCTACTATAGACATGGTGTTCTCCATACGGCAGATGCAGGAAAAATGTAGAGATCAGCAGATGCTACTCTACATTGCCTTAATAGACCTGACAACAACCCTTTGATTTAGTCAGTCGCAGTGGGCTGTTTCAAATCCTGTAAAAAAAATGGCTTTCCCCCACACCTACTCGCCATCATCAGACAGTTCCATGATAACATGCAGGGCACAGTGCACTTCAACGGAACCACCTCTGAAGCCTTCCCAGTCAGCAGCGAAAAGCAAGGCTGTGTACTTGCACCAACACTGTTCGCAATATTCTTCTCCATACTGCTCCGATACGCCTTCAAGGATAGTAGTGATGTAATCTGGTTACACACCAGAGCTGATGGAGGACTTTTCAACACTGCCCGTCTCCGAGCCAAAACCAAAACGAAAGAGGTCCTAATTCGCGTGCTACTTTTTGCTGACGATGCGGCCCTGAGCAGGTGAGCATAAAGAAGACAAATATCATGGCCCATGACACATGCTCCGTTCCTACCATTACTATAGAAGACGAAAACTTGGAAGTTGTGGACTGCTTCACCTACTTGGGGTCCAAGATTTCCAGCTCATTGTCCATAGAGGATTAATTAAATAGCAGAATCGGCAAGGCACAAAGGCTAAACTTAGTAAACGGGTTTGGGAAAACACCAAGCTGACAGAAAGGACCAAACTGTGTGTCTACCAGGCCTGCGTCATCAGCACGTTGCTTTAAGTGAATCATGGACAACCTATGCGTCCCATGAGCGTAAGCTAAATAGCTTCCCCCTGAAGTGTATGCGCCGCATCCTTGGCATTGAATGGCAGGACAAAGTCCCTAATAGTGAGGTACTGACGCGCGCCAGCGCCCAAAGCATGTTCACAGTCCTTAGTGAAAGACGCTTAAGATGGCTAAGACATGTAAGAAGAATGAGTCCAGGAAGAATCCCTAAGGACCTCCTATAAAAAGAATTGGCATCTGGAAAGTGAAAAACAGGTCGGCCACGCCTCCGTTACAAAGATGTCTGTCAGAGGGATATGAGAGAAGCCAGAATAAGTACAAATGACTGGGAGGGGAAGGCAGAGGATCGGTCCACCTGGCGCACTGCTGTCAGGGAAGGGGTTAAAATAGCAGAGGAAAATAGAATGGAGGAGACCATAGATAAAAGGTCTAGAAAGGCGAAGAAAATAGAATTCACGGAACACGTGTGCAAAGGCTGTAAAAAAGACTGTCACTCAAGGATAGGCCTGCTCAGCCACACGAGGAAGTGCCTCGAACCACGGTGATGCACCATAGTCTCGCGAGACGGAAGAATGCCAGAGAAAAATTAAGCTCTCCGACAAATATTCTAAGGATTCAGTAACTGCACATTTCTTTAAGAAAATATAAACCAAATGTTACCCGAAGAGTGAAAAATGAACACCACGCCAACCATTTTGGCCAAATTATAACGGAACCTATATAAGTATTTTTTAACTTCATTGCCACAACTGAAGCTATTGTTTAAATCTACATAGCCACTTTTGAATCTATTGCTTCAAGCTCCATAGCCACATCTGAATATATTGTTTAAACCCACATTGCCATATCTGCATCTATTGTTTAGGCTCAAGCTGACATGGTTCGGTCATGTGCTGCGGCACAATAGCCTGACAAAAACAATCTTCCAGGGCACGGTGGAAGGTGGGCGTAGGAGAGGCCGTCAGCGGAGATGCTGGTTCGACAATGTAAAGTATTGAACAGGGCTGCAGTTGACTTAACTATTGACAACCGCTTTACGATAGGCAAAAGTGGAGAAAGTTGACTGCTGAGGTGTCCATTCGCTCCCCCCCCCCCCCTTAAAAAAAAACAAAAAAAAAACGATCAGAACGGTCATGGGATTGATGATAATGATACACAATACGTGTTGGAACTAAATTTACGTGTTTATCACATTAAGTGTGGGAATTAAGTGTGTTGTTTTCAATGAAAATTTTGAAATTCAATTATCATGTTTCCGCAATAAGTGTTGGAATGACAAGGTCTTATTTTCACAAAAAGTGTTAAAATTAGAGGGACTTGTTTCCTCAATATGTTTTGGAATTAGAGTTTTTTTATAAAGTGTAAAAATTAGAACGGTTTGTTTCCTTGAATGTGTTAGAATTAAGAATTCCATTCCACATTTTAAATCTAATGGACATAATAATTATTTTCTTATTCTCTCGCTTCTCCAAATTCTCTGCCTCCCCTACTCCGAAACCTCTTGCAGTACAGCATCAACGATAAAGGAGAGCTCCAGGTAAATAATGAGCATGCGTCAGACAAAGGCCTAACGTTTAAGTGCCAGACAGCGGATGTCGTTGAGAACGCAACGGACATCATGCTTCAGTTCTCAGACCCAAGTGATGAGTTTGTCTTTAAAGGTAGGTCAAGGCCATTGTTGTTTGTGATAAGACTGCTTTTGCAGTTTTCTGGTGAAGGATGCCCACTTCTGTACCCATGGGGCTCAAAGTTTGCAAAGTGTATAAACCGCCGATACGATCGCATCAAGATTACATCGGCGGGCGAACGCATGAGGGACAGCTCCCGCAGTGGCTCCGGGTGACCAGCTATCCATTGCACGCCAGTGGCCCCGGTGGGGAGGTAGAAAGGACGTTGCGAACCAGTCTCGAAGAACCTCCCGGTGCCTGGATTCCTGTGCCTATAGTATAGGATTTGTGCTAGCGGGATACGTTGTCGGTATACGGTCGAGCTACCACGATAATGATCCTAGGAGACCCCCAATTAACAATAGCTGGACTGCCGAAATTTTTCCTGTTACACTGCACGCCAAGCTTTTGGCGTGTCGTGGGGTGGCTGGAGCCCTGACAGAGCTTTGGTGTGCCTCCCCAGAGCTCATTCCTGCACGTTACGCCCTTCGGGCTCGTCCGGTTTGAAAGAGACTTTCTAATTCAGTGAAGTATACCATATCTGTATATTAAGGCCTGAAATAAACGAAGTGTGTAAACCATCGATACGTTTCCATTAAGAGTACTTCAGGGAAACGTCCACAATTGGATCACCCAAGGATCAGTGCACGAGCGAGGGACCACTGAAACGTGTTCAGAGGTAAAGAAAAGTCTCTCCCAGCCCGATGTCTGGATGATCAGACCTATTGTCTGGTATTTGTACTATCAGGCGAAAGAGCAGACTTACGAGGTTAATGTTGTCTCGTTTATGAGCCAGGGAAAATCCATGGAGTGGGAAATGTAGTGCATAGACCTGTGGGATACGTACGGGATCAAGTCTTGGACTTTTATGTTACACCTTAGACTAATGGGCCGGGAGGCTTGTCCGTAAATTTGGTAAAAGTATAAAAGAGCCTGTAAATGTTGGCCTCGCGAACTCATACTTTTGGGACGTCCTGGGGGAGGACAGCACCTCGGCTGGTCCTAAGGCTTAAAACTGTTGTTGAAAAGCATTTAAACTTCTTCATGCATTTGGGGGGGGGGGGGGGGGGGGGGAGTAGGCGTGTTTCTCAAAGGGGGACGTTCAGCAAAACATTGTGCCCATCTAAATGTTAGTCGTGAAATGTGCATCCGGTATGGACGCCGTATTGTTCTATGACATGGTTGGTGGAGAAAAACGTGTATGTGGGATTGGGTAGAGTACGGTGTCGCAATTATCGGTTACAGCTTTCCTCAGATGTTGGTAAAAGTGCAGCGTACACGTAAATATGGTAGAACTAACTTAAGCAACAGAAGTTAATCCGTTGTGCCTGTAGATCATCGTTAAGGTTTCAAGGTCTATTACAATTTTGCGCTGCGTTGATAGTAAGTAATTTATCTTTCTATCAATCTATTAATCTATCTATTCACCCATCCATCTGTCTATAAACTATTTACACACATAGGCTATCTATCCATTTATCTATATTTGGATGCAGTCATTTAACCAAATCCTTTCAACTTTACCCCCACAAGGTCTACCCAAAGCAACTACCCCGACAGAAACGTCCATTATTAAGCCAACAACTGCTGACACGTCAACAAATAACAGCTCAATGCCCAAAGATCTCCCCAGACTGATAAATGATGGCTCCAGTCCGATATCGTTAATTACCACTTTCGCCGTCCTCTTTGTGTTCGTTTTCGTCATGTTTGGCGCCTTCCATTTGCTCTTGAAGAAAAAAACAGGTAAGGGAACAGTTGGCAAACATTCTAAAAAGTTTTTTTCAATCAAAATGCTATTGGCGCTTAACAATTACTTTTTTTTTAGAAGGCTAGACATTTGTTGAACCTCTCGTTCCAACTGATAACACCTTCCTGGATGTATTCTGAGGCCACATGCGCATGGCGCTTAGTGTAGCTCAAAGTTTCCCCCCACATGCTGGTTCGTGACCCGGTACGGATACACAAAAGCTAAATTGCCGGGTCGAAAAAAAAAAGGGCGAAAGAAAAAGAAATAATTCAAATTCAATTCAGGCAAAAAGTGATGAACCAGCCATAGACCTATAACTGTAGTCGTGGTTAGTTCAGGCCATCATGCAGTGCCGTTGCAAGGGATTTGGGGGCCCCTGCATTTTGACATTCGACATTCGACATTATGACATGAGAAAAAAACAAATTGGAGACTCCTTTGGGTGCCCCCCTCAAGTAGGGGCCAGGGGGGATTTTCGAATTTGGACCCCCCCTCCTCCTCCTCTAGCTACGCCACTGCCATCATGATGTAGTAGACATAGACTTATAACTGTAGTCATTGTTAGTTCAGGCCATTGTAATAAGCAACACACACTGCTTAGGCTCGTTATCGTCTTCTTTGATTAACACCGAAGAGAGTGTTAAGTATAAAACTGTTTAATGAATGAATCATAACACAGAACTCAGGATAAGATAATAATATGCAATTTTTACAAAGACATCAAAACTAGAACTCAAACTGTCAAAATGTCGCACCTTTTTATGCACTTCCGTTTATAATTAGTGCAACAACGCAACATGATTAAATACAAGGGCGTGTACATGACACCATCATGATATAGTAGACATAGACCTAAAACAGTAGTCATTGTTAGTTCAGACCATCATGATGTACCAGCCTTAGACCTATAACTGTAGTCATTGTTAGTTCAGACCATCATGATGTACCAGCCATAGACCTATAACTGTAGTCATTGTTAGTTCAGACCATCATGATGTACCAGCCATAGACCTATAACTGTAGTCATTGTTAGTTCTGACCATCATGATGTACCAGCCTTAGACCTATAACAGTAGTCATTGTTAGTTCAGACCATCATGATGTACCAGCCTTAGACCTATAACTGTAGTCATTGTTAGTTCAGACCATCATGATGTACCAGCCTTAGACCTATAACTGTAGTCATTGTTAGTTCAGACCATCATGATGTACCAGCCATAGACCTATAACAATAGTCTCTGTTTCTACGCAATCGCACTTTTTTGGTGACATTTGAATCCGTCTTTTTAATTTGCTATAGCCCACAAGTATAGACAAGTATAAACGAATATGAAGACCACTGTGTGGTATAAGCTAGAGCAGTGCTTTGAGAACTTTTCCCCTAAATAACCGCTTAAACACACTTTTCCTCTGTCAGGACCACTTACTTTTTTTACATGGCTAAAACCAGTAAACTAATAAAAAATTATTTTTCACCTGACGTTGTTTGTTATCACTGGGTGACGTCTGCTGTGGATTGGATATTCTTTTACTAGATAGTTTTCATCAAAGAAAAAAAAAATGAACACGAACGCAAATCAATCCGAACATTGAACTTTTATCAAGTCGTCCACTTCTTTGATTTCCATCATGACCTGTTTAACCCTTCCCGTACCGACCTACTTTCTCACGCATACCTTCAGTCCCGCTATATACGCGCCCGGGACTGTAAGGGTTAAGTTCTCGTACCCATCTCTATCTCCCCCATTCCACCCCAGTGGACATCAGATTTGGGGCTGGAGTATAAGCAATACACGTTTAAATATGAGCAGGTCACGAAAAGAAAGAAAAAAAAATAGTTGATATGATATGGTAACAGGTGTGGCTTGATCAACTTTCGCACAGTCTGTGCATATTATTAGACTGAATTTACGGTGATCTATGTATTGAAATTCTTCAATGTTTACACATTAATCTTAAGACTTAAATGAGTGTAAAGTGGTAATATATCTTTAGATCAGAAACATTTCAATGCATGGAATATAAATATATTTAAAACAATTCAAAAGTGTGACATAATGTTTATCTATAGCATTAGAACTACACCATGTGCCAGAGTTCAGTGAGAGTGCAATTAAGGCCCAAATACCACCAGCAGCTTATCAGATTCATTAACTCATTGACAGGTATATACCATAACTCTGTTTAGAATAGTTTAGATAAAGAGATATGCTGAGCTAAATGTTTATTAATAAATTAATAAATCCAACATAAATAATAATATCTTTTTAAAAACTTTTCTTCTGACCTTTATGCGGCCAACATATGTTGTTTTTTGAAAGTATATGTATTTATTATAATATATATATATATTTGCATTCTAAAGGATATATTCAAATTCTTAAGTAAATGTTGGCATTTGGTTTTTAGTTTTTAGGAGCAATTATATGCTCGCAATCTAAGTATCCTATAGGTTTATACTGCACTTCAGTATAATATACATTTTTTTTTGCTGTAAATGTTTGAGCACCAAAGCATATTCAGGTATTTTAAAATATATTTTGGCGCAGTAAAGAATAATCTAGTATTTACAAGTATATGTTGCACTGCTTTAAAGTTTATCTTAGCAGTCTAAAGAATATGCTGGCACCACTTTCAAGTTTATCTTGGCAGTCTAAAGAATATGTTGGCACCACTTTAAAGTTTATCTTGGCAGTCTAAAGAATATGTTGGCACCACTTTAAAGTTTATCTTGGCAGTCTAAAGAATATGTTGGCACCACTTTAAAGTTTATCTTGGCAGTCTAAAGAATATGTTGGCACCACTTTAAAGTTTATCTTGGCAGTCTAAAGAATATGTTGATTATGTTTTAAAGTTAAGCATTTTAAAATAGTTTTATAAAATGTTACGTTTGTTTTTTTCTCTTTTAAAAAAAGAATTGGATAGAAAAAAAAGTTTTTTTTTGTTGCCCTTGTGTACTTTTGATTATTGCAATATATTATTGCGTTGTATTTCTAAGTAAGTGCTCAATGCTTTATGTTAGAACTACGTTTTTACTCTGCAGACTAGATCTGCAAGCGTTTACGTTTGTACATCCTAAGTATGTGAACTCTTGCTGGGCAGTACCTGAAGTTTCTATCCGTAACATTATCACATTCATCGACAGTGAAAGGTTCCCGTTAAAATGCGAGTTCCTTGTCATAAATAAAGCGTACAATGTGTACAATATTGACTCTGTGTGTGTGTTTTAAATGTCTCTTTGTATCTTTTTATAATTGTGATGTCTAATATCTGTGTTGTTCTGAGTGTTGTATTGTAAGTTGTGTGAGGGTGTGAGTTGTATTGTGAGTTGTATTGTGAGTTGAATTGTGAGTTGTATTGTGAGTTTTATTGTTAGTTGTATTGAGAAACAATGACATTACGGACAGAGCAACAATGACATTACGGACAGAGAAACATTGACATTACGGACGGAGAAACAATGACAATATCCGACAGAGAAACAATGACATTACGGACAGAGAAACAATAGCATTACGGACAGATAAACAATGACAATGGAATTCTTACTTACAACGACATTACGGGCAGAGAAATAACGACATTACGGACAGAGAAACAACGACATTACGGACAGAGGCGCCGCAATCGGAAGCCATATTTTTTAATGCTATGCAGGACGATGGTCCTGATTCGTTGTTAGGCAAACGAATGAGGCACTAATGTACCGATAAACTTACTTATAATAGTGTATTTTAAGAGTCCGGTTTTTCTATTAGGCTTAAACAGCTGCTGGAATGCTTGTATAAATCTACTTGCTGATAACAACATCAAAGAAACAAACATAGAATGTAGCCTGAAGAATAACATGATGGTGTAAATGGCTTTTATTTGTACTGGAATGGACATAAAACACTGCCTCTAATTTTGAAAATTAATGGCACAGATGAAATTCAAAACGTGTCTAAATGTATTCTATCTATCAAACAGACTGGGAGTTGGTAGGGAGTTGCTGTCAAAGAGTCCACTTGAGATGGTGGACTCCTTGATATGGGAAATTCTATGGTCGATTTTAATACGCATACCATCTAAACATGTAACATGGACCTGAGAAATACATCATACATCGTGATGAAGTGGCAAAATGTAAAATGCATATACATATACTAATATAGAAAGTGAAGATAATGAATTGACAAAAAAAGAATTAAAATATAATACACGACACTACGATTCATATAAGAAATAGAAAAAATATATATCATTCATCATTTATTACAAATCCATTAAAGGTCTCTATGAGGTATAGTTTTAGGTTTGTGTAGCTGTGACGTAATCGACTCATCCTCTTAAATACAAACCATGTTTATATATATATATATATATATATATATATATATATATATATATTATATATATTTGTTCCGACATAGATCTAGTAATATTAGTAAAGTAATGAGCCCCGTTGTGTCTTAATACTAGGCCATACTCTCAACAGACTAAATTTATCGTAGCAATTAGAAGAAATTGCGCTATAGACTATGGTTATTTACCAGTGGCGAAGATTAAACATGAAGGTGAATAGTAAACGTTTTGGAGGAAATATAACAACATTGACAGCGTATATAGTAATTATATTCATGGATAATGTTCATGTCGTATTTAAAAGTATGTCTTATCTTTTATGTTACAAACTCTCATTCTGTAAAGAAAATTATGCGACTTTCTATGGAAAGTTTACTTTACAACAATTTTAGAACCGCGTAAAATGGCCAAATTGAAAATATAAAATAAAGTATAATAAAGTGAATTCGAAAACAATTTACAAATCAACTCACTATGCACCTGTTTCTAGGTATATTTTTTTTATCGTTCCACTAAGAATAAATAAATAAACAAGAAACATGTCTCTAAACAGCCTCGGTTTTGTAAAAAAAAATTGGATGTTGGAAAATGTTGCGTGTGGTGATTCGGGGGAAGGTGGGCGATGTAGCTACGTCCATGCTATTTACTGGTCGGACGGTAAGAGAACTTTGTTTTCTGGGCTATTCACGTGTATCATGTGACCTTGTAAAGGCTCATTCTCTGGCATCCTGTCCATGTTCTGATGGATAAGGTAGCAATGAGTGAGTATGAGTCATAGGCTATGTTGGGTGAATGTTTCAACGTATTCATGGTTCTGGGTGAAATGGATCCATTTTAGAGCGAATAAGTGTCAAACAGAAATATGCTTTACTAATGACACATACATACACACACACACACATATATATATATATATATATATATATATATATATATATATATTATAAAAAGCGATTATAAAAGCGATGAAGTGATGATAAATTCATTACATTTTTAAAGTTCTAAATGTGCATAAAGTGATAACGGAGTCAGATTTGTCGGTTGTTTTAGTATGCTGTTAGTAGAGGCTGTTACACAAATTATACAAACAATGTGTCGAAAAACATATTTTCTTGTTTAATCAAGAAAAACAATAGCCGCATTAAACGTTGAAGTCTTCTAGTCTTGCAACACGAGTGCTGGTCAACAGATTTCATTACTCTATGTACGTCCACCACTGCTAAACTGATGACTTCACTAAGTACGAACTGTAGGATTCTACGAGTAATACAAATCAATAAAACATTTTTTGGTTTTTAAGTTGGATGGTAATTCTAATTTAAACCCTAATTAAAGAAAATTAAATAAATTAAACCACACCTAAACATCCGCTATAAACATTTGACAGCCTAGCTAGAAAACGGAATATGGTCTAAATTTCATAACGTCATTTCCTCGAGTAAACTATACAGAAGAAAAATAATATATTTCTATAGAAGTTTTAGAAAGTAATGTGCTCGTTTGCAATGAGAAATAAAACACTAAAAAAACACTCTGTTTTATTATGATTTAGAAGAGAGCCGACTTGAAGGATTAACACTCAATCTCAGTAAGACCGAAGTAATGGTAATCTCTTAAAATACACAACCCCCCCCCCCCCCCCCCCCCCAGGATGTTCTATATCCAGTGATGGTGAAAACATCAGGCGAAATTCAGTTCTTTTCAGTATCTAGGCTATACAATAGCACAGGAAGGCAGATGTAACAAAGAAATAAAGAGAAGAATCGCAATATCTAAAAACATCTTCATGAGATTAAGCAGTATCATGAGAAACAGGAATATCAGAATATGTACCAAAATGCGCATATTGAAGGGGTATGTTTGGTCTGTGCTTCTATATGGGTGTGAATCTTGGACTATTGACAATGAAACAAGGAAAAAATTGGAGGCAGTAGAAATGTGGTTTCTAAGAAGGATGATGAGAATATCATGGACTGAAAAGAAATCTAATGCAGAGGTGTTGAAAACAGCACGTACTTCAAGAGAACTCATTAAAACCATTAGGAACAGACAGCTGAAATTCCTAGGACACATCTAAAGGTTTTGTATGGGAAAATATCTGGTAAGAGAGACATAGGAAGACAAAGGCTAACATATGTAGAAAGCCTGAACGAATGGGCCATGAACAACATAAGTAATAATAACTTCCTCCAAATAGCTAACAACAGGAAAGAATGGAGAGTCATGACCGCCGATAGCTGCTCCAGACCTGGCACCTTAAAGAAGATAAATTATGATTTGTGATCGGGGCTTGATAAAAAGTGTATAGAATGTGATGTCTTCGGCAACTAGTTTAAGTTTAAGCTTGAGAGGATTCAAATCATTTTGATTGCCAGAAAGAAGCTAAAGCCAAGTTAGTGTAAATATAAATGATGACAAAAAAAACTTATGCTATGCTCATTATGTCAAGCGTCAGCTCGTTGGCATGACGGAATTCGTGTCAATTATCCCCCCAAAGCTTAGAAAAAAAAAGGTTTTAGTGAAGTTTAATATAAAATATTTGTAAGGATTGACTCTGTGAATATAAACTTTTCTTTCTTTTTTTCAGAATATTATTTGGAACAAGCCAAATTCCACGGTGTCGCCCGGGGAAAAATTACATAGCCTTATAGCTACTGATATACACAATTATAAACTACAATGTACAGAACGCTATAGTAATTTTAAAAATATAATTATTAATTATTTACTGAAACATTTAGGAAAGTAATTTCAAATAAATATTGTATTCAGGTTTTAAAAAAAAGGTTAGGACTATCCCTGGTTGAGAATCGAACACCTGTCTCCCGCATGCGTCTAAATTATAATTAATTACATGTAGTAGATTTTACTTACTGAAAACATTTTAGGAAAGCTTAAAGTTTAAAGTCTTGAAATTCTTCACAATATTTTTTTTAAAAGTTATATTAATGGCCATTTTTAACAAGTAGAAAAAGCAAAACAACAGTTATCAATGGGGAATCGAACCCTTGTCACTCGCATGGCAGTTCGGGAAACTAACCACTCATCTAGGGAGGACACGTGGAGTGAGCGAGGTCGCAAAAGTAAATTGAGACCATAAGGTCACGTGTATTCCAATCAGCCAATGGGAATTGGAATTCATAAACACCTATCCTGCTTTAAATATAGAGATAACACATTGCCTATTGGTGCATTATTTCATCATGGGATACTTTACTCACAGAAATGCTTGATGTTCGAATTGACTTTTCAACGGCACTCTCATTGTTCGGTTGACCTAATCATTATGAAATAGATCATCTATTACAAGAACGTTTTAGATTTTAAAGACATTAATTTGCTGTATACAAAACTATTTGGATATAAAATATATGTTTAGATGGTTTTGTTTCTTCTATTAATGTTAATAAAAATCCAACATCATTATATCATAGTGCTGCCATGATTACTCTACCAAATTGGTTGTGTGTGCGTGTGTATGGAAAATTAATCTTTTTCGAGATCGGTCCCCAGACACAATCTTTCTGCGGGTTTAGATTATTCGGTGCCACGGATCTATAGGTGTATCAAAAAAACAAAACCGGACGAGCCTTTCGATTCTTTACGTCCAAGGCGTAACCAAGATTAAGGGGGTGGGTCAAAGGCGGACACACCAAAACCATGACAGAGACTAGCATTGGGTGGGTCTCTGCCCTTACCTCAAAGGCAGTGCAATGATCCTCGAACGCGCAACGTTTGGCTGTCCCCCCCCCCCCCCCCCCAAGGGAATCTTAATGTAAGCGTATCTTTGTGGTTACCACACGTTGAGTCCTGTGGGTACGGAAGTGATTAAGTGCCACCAAAAAAATCTTAGAAGTTTGAATGGTGCATGTCTGAATAAAAGACAAATGAAACTTTCAAGATTTAGGGACAATTTCTTTATGAGAAAAATGTTTATGTATTATAAGTGAGCTTGTCTAGAATATGTAATGAAATCAGCACAATATATAAATATAAACCTTATATTATTATACGTTCTGCATAAGGAGAATATAATATACAATAATTGATGATAGATGGATAGATAGATAGATAGTTAGATAGATAGATAGATAGAGACAGATATACAGAAAGACAGATTAGCGAGCTGGTGTGTGGGTGAGTGGCTTGGTGGATGGGTGTGTTAGCGGAGAGGCTATCATAGAGCAAGGTAGGTATATAAGTAAGTAATCAAGTAGGTGGGTTGGTTGGTCGGTAGGTGGATAGGTAAGTTTGTGGTTATGTAGGTATGTTGGTTTTATGTAGGTATGCAGGTGGGTAGGAATCGACAAAGGTTGATAGGTTGGTAACTTGGTAGGTTGGTAGATAGCTGGGTAGGTAGATATGTAGGTGGGCGGGTAAAATGGATGGTCAGCTGGCTAGCAGGCAGGCAGAGAGACTGATAAATAGATAGGTGGTACGTTTTATTGGGTAGTAGGTTAGGTATTTAGGTAGGTAGGTAGATGGGCAGGTAGGAAAGTAAAAAGGGTTCACCAGTTTCTTGGCAAATCTATACACAGGGACTTCTGTACCCAATGGCATCATCATGGCGAAGTGTGGAAACCACCAATACGCTTGCATCAAGAGCACACCGGTGGGCTAACGGATGGGGGACAGCTCCTGCTGCGTGTCCGATGACTTATTGTACCGCCGAGAGGCTCCGGGCCTATGTGGGAGAAGAAGCGATGTGCGCAGCAATCCCGCCTCAACCCCGCCTCAACCCCGCCCTGGTGCCTGGATGCCCATACCTACAGAATATGATTTTTTTCTACCGGGCGATAGTGTATGTATACGAGCGAGTCACCACGATAATTATTCGAAGGGAATTCCGCAAGTAGTGTGTTGCTGCGTGGACCTTACGTTATGTTACACGGCATGCCGATATGATGGCACTCGTACATGACCTTAGTGCGCCCTCTCCAACCCCCCCTCCCACCAATGGTCCACCCCTGAACGCCGTTACGCCCACGACGGCTTATGCGGTTTTTGTTCTGGGGGGGGGGGGGGGGTGGCGGCAATTATAGCAATTACGGGGACTGATTGCATTGCCAGGACAGAATTCAGACGCATTTACTTTCCGTACTAACGCCGCCCACACATTAAAACTGGTTGAGATTTATGTCCGCCCTCCAGACCCACGGGGAAGAAGAACGTGACACGTGCCTCCTCGTGAACTTATTTTAAAAAATGATGATTCGTTTTAATATTAATTTTTCTTTATTCCTGATAAAAGTTATATCTAATTATTATAGTTTATACTTTCTATGAACCAAATCTGATTTGTTTATGACCACTCATAAGAGCTAAACTTTTTTTGGTTAAGACCACTCGCCAGAACCTAAACTTTATTTAGTTATGACCACTGGCAAGAGCCTAAACTTTATTTGGTAATGACCACTCACAAGAGCCTAAACTTTATTTAGTTATGACCACTCACAAGAGCCTAAACTTTATTTGGTTATGACCACTCACAAGAGCCTAAACTTTATTTGGTTATGACCACTCACAAGAGCCTAAACTTTATTTGGTTATCACCACTCACAAGAGCCTAAACTTTATTTCATTATGACCACTCACCAGAGCTTAAACTTTTTTTGGTTATGACCACTCGCCAGAGCCTAAACTTTATTTCATTATGACCACTCACCAGAGCTTAAACTTTATTTGGTTATGACCACTCGCCAGAGCCTAAGCTTTATTTGGTTATGACCACTCGCCAGAGCCTAAACTTTATTTAGTTGTGACCACTCACCATTGACCAAACCTGGCTTTTTATTCTTCATGAGCATGTGAAATACCAAGTAGGAGAAAGCAATAAGCACGAACAGGACGATCACTAATGCGGCCCAAGCTATCGAAGTGGACTCTTCCTCTATCTTCTTCTCCTCCAGCCCTTGCGTCTTGGTGCTACGCCTTACGCCTGCCGTAGGGGTCACCCTATTTCTGATAGTCTTATCCTTTGTCGTGAACGATGAAGTTATCTCGACCTTCAACTCTAAGGAAAACAAAGATCAAAGTAAAATGTCTGTTCATTTTAACCGCTATTTAAGTCTTTGTTTATTCGAAGTAAATCAGGTAGGTAAATATGTTGATTGATGGATTAGTGAAAAGGAAACAATTGGGAGTTGTCGTAGGTAGGTAACTGAGCGTAGAGACGGGCGTATAGTATCAATAAAAAATATAAATAGATAGACACATAGATAGACAAAAAGATAGATTGATAATAAATAAATATATGAATAGATAGATGGATGTGTAGGTGGGTAGCTGACTGGATGGAATAGTGAATTATTGAGTAGAAAAATGGATGGATGTGTGGATAGTGGATACCGTAGATATTTGAATGGATTGTTTGGATGCGTAGATCAATAAATGAATAGAATGATGGACGAAAAGTAATCTTAATCTTAAAGAAGGCCTTAAACGCAACTTTTTAGAAGGCCTTAAACACATCTTTTTAGAAGGCCATAAACACAACTTTTTAAATGTCTTTAAACACAACTTTTTAGATGGCCTTAAACACATTTTAGAAGGTCATAAACACAACTTTTTAGAAGGCCATAAGGACAACTTTTTAGAGGGCCTTAAACACAACATGTCAGATTGATATTAAACAGAAATGACTATAATGTTTCTAAATTCAACTGACCTCCAGGTTTCACAACGAATAATTCACTTGAATCAGAAAAGAGGATAGCTGTTTTGTTTTCATAGACATCCGCTGTACTGCAGGTCAGATTCAGTCCTTCCTCCAACATTTTTGCATCGTTGATGTAAAGTGTATCATCTTTAGCTATTAACTGAACACAAAAATAAAAGTATAAGCTTATAGGTAAAGAAGTGTTGATGTATAGATTAGAATTATTGCGAAAAGATCGTACGATGTTAATGTTACAAACGAAAACGTATGCTATTATTAATGTAAGATATGATATTGAATCAAGGGTCTGGCCAAAACTAATTTACTTCATCACTGATTTGTGATATTATAGTATCGTCTACAATTAGTTTAAAGAAAATCAGGAAACAACTCTCCTAGCTATAGAAGTTAAGATAGGCTTGCTTAATTTGAGATAACTTCTGATTCCAATATAGTGACTTAAGCTTTAGTAAATATTTGAAGTATAGACACGGTAATTAAAATCTAAAAAGTAAATACATTTGTAAGCATATCACTTTTTCGTAATGATACGTTTTCTCTTCCTCTGTACACATTTCTTATTGCTTCTATTGCTTTGAAACTTTCCCATTCATTTATACTCATATTTATTTTATGAAATTCATTCCCAACTTAATGTCTATAATAAAACATATAAATTTAAAGTACAATTCTCACACATACAAATATGGGTCAAGGGAATAATTTATTATAAAAACAAACAATGAACAATCAATAAACAAAAAACAACTTAACAAAGAACAGAAGCCAATAAAAAAAAAGTTAAACATTAAACACACGAACAACGAACGGGTCACGCGAAGATTAAACTATTATTTAAGTACAACAAAAACAACGACAAAAAAACAACTAACACAAAAGAACATATTAACAATTAGTTAACCAACAAACACACACAAACAAACGCACAAACATTCAACTAACATACAACCAACATACAACCAACATACAACTAACATACAACTAACTGACAACTAACATACAAGAACCCACAGAATCTATTCAGCCACACACACATACTGCAAGCGCCCAATAGCACACACGAACAAGTGAACCAAAAGTCCAAACCGTTTCATGGGGAGTGTCAATCTGCTCTTGGATCTTCCTGATCTGCCAATTGACTACGTGGCCAAGCCCGCGGTTGTGTGTCTTGTGTTCGCACTTGAACGTATTACCCAGGAGAGTGATAGTCGGTGTTTTCGGTTTAGCTCATTGTGGGAGAAAAAAACACAAAAATCAGCAACAAATAAAGAGAAACCGAAAGTCACCAGTTTTCATCGTTCTTTGTTTTTATGTATTTTTTAATCTGTATTTTAGCGATTTGTATCGTTTTGAACATGTGTGGGCGTGGGGGGGTCTGTGCAGATATATATACATATATATATATATATATTATACATTTTTTTAATGTTTAGGCAACTGCTGAGTTGCAGATTGGTGGACATAAACGTCGATGCTGCTAGCCAGCTCTATGTCGAACATCTTATTCTTCATACTCAATATTGGTCAATGGGGGAGTTTAAACAACAAGGGTTGCAACATTGGTGAAAAGCTCGATGAATTCCAGGCCTGTTTTGAGTTGGAGGAGGTCTTCTGTGGTCCAAATCTGTTGGGAGCAGTATTATGAAGGGGGACTGATAAGCCTTCAGGCTTCCGCGATATCTAGATCAGCACATGTATCATTCCATTTGGTTAACTTTACCTTCGCGATTAAAGTGTGATAAAACGCTCAGTGCCGTAGACTTAATTGTGACAAAACGCTCAATGCCGTAGACTTAATTGTGACAAAACGCTAAATGCCGTAGACTAAACTGTGACCAAACGCTAAATGCCGTAGACTAAATTGTGACAAAACGCTCAATGTCATAGACTAAATTGTGACAAAACGCTCAATGCCGTAGACTAAATTGTGACAAACCGCTCAATGCCGTAGACTAAACTGTGACCAAACGCTAAATGCCGTAGACTAAATTGTGACCAAACGCTAAATGCCGTAGACTAAATTGTGACAAAACGCTCAATGTCATAGACTAAATTGTGACAAAACGCTCAATGCCGTAGACTAAATTGTGACAAACCGCTCAATGCCGTAGACTAAACTGTGACCAAACGCTAAATGCCGTAGACTAAATTGTGACAAAACGCTCAACGTCATAGACTAAATTGTGACAAACCGCTCAATGCCGTAGACTAAATTGTGACAAAACGCTCAATGCCGTAGACTAAATTATGACAAAACGCTAAATGCTGTAGACTAAATTGCAAGAGACTTCTAAATGTCATCTGAACTAAATTATGACACAAGTCTAAATATCTTCAGTTCTTTTTGCGAAAGATTGCCCAATGCCGTAGAGATTAAAATGTGACAGACTGCTCAATGACTTGGAGAGAAAATTGCGTCACTAAATTGAATATTCTAAGTACTTAATTATGACAGATTGCTCAATGACATAGATTCTAAACTGAACTAATTTGTGACAGAATGCTGATTAATATTTAAACTAAAGTGTGACGGAAGGCTGATTGCTCTTTGGACTAAATTGTGACATAATCATGACTACTCTTTGGACTAAATTGTGACCAAGGGCTACGGCTCTTTGGACTACATTATTACAGAATATTGATTGCTTTTTGGACTAAATTGTGATCGAATGCTGATTGATCTTTGGACTAAATTGTAACAGAAAGCTGATAGTTATTTTAAATAAATTGTGACAAGGTGACAATTGCTTTTTGGACTATATATGTCTTAATTTCATCGTTACGTCTTAAAATGCAAACACCTTACCAGCAATTATGAGTAGATTACTGCATCCAAATAAAATCTCATTAGAAATCGTAGCACTGCAAAGAAAGAATCCGGCGTCTTCCATCTGGATACTCTTGATGGTCAGCTTGGCCACGCCATACTCGGACACGCTCTCGTGTATTCTTGGCTTCCAATTTTCGTATGGCTGAAAATTAATATGGTCCCTGTCCCAGGATAAGAACCCTAACTTATTTGAGTCTCTTAATAATTTCTCACCGAGATTCCTCGTGTGTAAAATTAAAATAGTTT
Source organism: Anisus vortex (assembly GCA_949126835.1). Taxonomy (NCBI): domain Eukaryota; kingdom Metazoa; phylum Mollusca; class Gastropoda; family Planorbidae; genus Anisus; species Anisus vortex. The sequence continues at coordinate 23,286,527 of OX421499.1, forward strand.
CAGCGAAGCGTAGCGGTACTGTGAAAGTTAATTCCACATCTTTGTCTACGTCTGCGTATACTTTGTTGATTGAAGTCTCCTGATCGCTGGATACCACTTGAAAAGAAGGAATGCACACATAAAGAAAACAAAAACAATGGCATACATATAAATATTTTGTCAATATAGTATATTATCTATTAGTAATTCTCTCTATTTATTATTTTATTTCTTAAACTACTTCTCAAAAATTATTTGCCCTACTACACATATTTGTTAATAAAGTATATTCTTACTACACACATTTGTTAATACTGTATATTCTTACTGCACATATTTGTTAATACTGTATATTGTTGCTGCACATATTGTTAATACTGTATATTGTTGCTGCACATATTTGTTAGTTTTGTATATTGTTACTGAACATATTGTTAATACTGTATATTGTCACTAATTGTATTTGTATATCGGTTTTATACTTCCTTGCTTGTCTTTTAAATCGCTTAAATATTATATATTTTGCTAGTATTATAAATTCTTGTATTGGATAGTAGTGCAGCATTTTTTAATACGTTCTCATACACTGTTCTTTTTCCAGGCATAATTAATTATGATGAAACGTTTGAAAAAAAAACAACGTTAATGATTTTCTTAAATGCATACATTGTTTGTTCAAAAGCTACTTTAAAGTTGATTTTGTTACTGCCCTTACATAATACATAGCTGTTAACTTATTTGAAAACTGAATTATAAAAAGAAAAATGAATTCATAAGAAAACTGAATTCGAAAAATCAACAATTGAATTTATAATTAAAGTGAATTCGTTAGAAACGAAATTAAAAAGAATTAATAAGAAAACTCTATTTATCAGAAAACAGAATTCGTAGGCAAATTAAACTAAAAAAAAAACAACTGCAAAAAAAAAAACAACAACTGAATTCATAAGGAAACTAAATTCACATGAAAACTGATATCGTAAGAAAACTGATGTCATAAGAAAACTGGTATCGTATGTAAACTGACTTACTTGTTATCAACCAATAAACGGCAATACATTTTGAGTTTAGGAACGTCACCATGGCAACATCCACATTAGTGTACGCGATGCATGTCTGAAGTTTTCATTTATTTACGTTTTAGATCTAGTTGCAACATGGAGTAAACCTATTTCTGTTAGTTATAATCTTGTGCCAAAAAAATATAAGGAACAAAAAAAAAAGGGGGTTTAAGTTTAAGCATGCTGTGTGCTTAAACATAAATGTGATAGAACTAGACTCATTCAGCGTAGACAACAAACAACTACCGAATTACCGGTACATCTTTCATAACTGCTCGAAAAAAAATGATATTAAAAAAAAATCCTTTATATTAACTTCGCAAAACTATCTGACTGGCTGCCTAACAAAAGAACCAAATCGCTAAAGGTGGATAGGCCCACTTCCCGACAACCTATCGAACAGAAACTCGACAAATAGATGTAAAGTAATGGGGAAAATATTATATTCAATTTAACCACTTATTATCCATTCTTCAAACTCACAAAAATCATTTTTTTCAATTAATTTTTTGTACGTTACGCTGTATGGCACGAATTGGTAAATCGCCATTGAAAGCACGTGATTATTATTATACACTAACAAGTGTGACAGGGAGCAGCATAGAACTACAAGAGCTCACAGACAAGCCTGCAGATAGAGCAAGGGGCATACGGAATGGAAATCAGCTCAGAAAAAAAGCGAAATAAAGATCAACACCACCGACACCAGAAGGACAAACATTATAATGAACCAACAAAAACTAGAACAAGTAAAGAATTTCAAATATCTAGTAGCCATCTTATCCGTAGACGGAAGCTGTGAGGCAGAAATTCGAGTCAGGATTCGGTGAGCAATGGCGGCAATGGCTATACTAAACAGAATCTAGTCCAGCAAAAGCTTTGGTCTCCCAACAAAGCTCAGGCCTTACAGAGCCCTTGTGAAGACTATTGTTCTGTACAAATGTAAGACCTGGATACTGCTAACAACCACTGAAAACAAGTTACAGGCATTCGAAAATAAATTCATGAGAAGAATCCTTCAAATCTTCTACCTAGAACACATGACTAATTATTATGTCTGGGACAGAATATCTTCAATTGCGGGCCTCAATAAACCATTCTGGCAACAATCAAGTAGCGCAAGCTGACATGGTTCGGTCTATTGTTGCAGCATATTAACCTGCCAATATATATATACAGAGAGAGAGAGAGAGAGATAGATAGATAGATAGATAGATAGATAGATAGATAGATAGATATAGCTGTATAGGTGTATAAATATATAGGTATTTAACAGCATGTAGGTAATTAGGTACATTGGTACACAGGTACATAGCTATAGGTATAGATATGTAAGTATGTAGGTGTATGGGTTCATGATTGTATAGATATATACGTATTAGGTTATATATATATCATCATCATCATCAAGTATGTTTGTAGGTATATAAGTATACAAGTGTGTATGTGTATAGGTATATATGTATAAGACGCCTATATTATACGATTGCAAGAAAACTACCCTCTAGTGTTGCAAGAAGTCGGTGTAAATTTAGCAATTGACACTGATCTATATAAGTTGCCATTCCGTTACTGAGAAACAATTCAGCCTTTTTTGCTGAAGATTCATGAAGTCGTCAAACGGGATATTTCTTCCCACTAGAAATGTTTATAAAACACCTAGTCGGATTTGAAAAATTTACGAAAATGTTACAAAGAAATGCACAATTTCGGAACTGTTTTCTTGTTTCCCAGATGAAGACAAAGAACGCACACACACAAAAATGCATGTCTCGGTCTGTCAAACTCCAACTGAGTTAAAAGAATTTCGATTTCCGACAACACAAGACGGTAGTTTTCTGTCCAATAAAAAGAGGACAGGCGAACAGCGATTCATATCTTACTCAGTGATATCCATTTATTAAACAATCATCTGCGTGGTCTTACATTTGTGTACCCCTGTATTAATTACTTCAAGTAAAAGAAAGATAAAATGAGTTTACAGTCAGACAAAATTGGTCCTGGTTCAAATCTAAATTATGTATATTTCGTAAGAGTAGGCCTATTGTATATCATGGTGAAACTGATATAAACAACGTTGTAGTTGTTTAATGTAAAAAAAAAAAGGACCTACCTTAAGCCTTACTGACATAATAGTTACTCTACAGATGAATACTATGAGAAATGTGTTTAAGACAAACAAAAACGTTTCCTTTGTATTGAAATGTTACCGGAAATGATGTTTTAAAGAAAATCATACACATTTTAATCTCTACACATTTAATCTCTTATTATCTTTTGTTTTAGTGGTCTGTTCTTTACCCATGGGAAACTCGGCAACTCAGAAATTCCGAGTAGGAAGTTGTCCCATTTACGAATTGGTCCAATTTGACATATATATATATATATATATTTTTTTTTTTTTTTTTTTTTTTTTTTTTTTTTTTTTTTTGGGGGGGGGGGGGGGCACTTATCTTTCTCTCTATATATATTATATTAATGTCACATTTTCGTTTCTTACAGCGTTCTAATGGGTTTTCAACTCAAATAGGTATGTGATTTATCGGGGTTTATAAGAGAAAAAAATGTTTGCTGCAAATTTTTATTTTCACTTAAAGTAATTGTAGATAATCACACTATAATGGTAACTGTAAAAGATGAAAATGAGGAATTGCCGAAAACAATATTAAAATGACATGTTACCAATGACCCTGCAATAAAAACAAATGTTTACAAATGCACCAAATCGTCAACTCGGATATTTCCAAATTGTATTATCTTAACCACACTGAGCTCTAATATATGGAGTGCTCAAAGGAAGTGAATTGTAGGAGAAAATGTGGAATTTTAAATATAGATAAGTGCACTGTTTTGCACTGAACAATATATACATGTCTAAATAATAAATATTCATTAAAATTACTTACTCAGTTAACATATAATTTGTGGTATTCAAAGCATTATCCATAAAAAATCATCAACAATTTCATTATTTGACTTCGCCATTAAATTAATGAATCCAGTACTCATTAAAATTAACACAATTTACTCGTATAAGAGCGTATATATAAATATATATGTAATGTATGTTCAGTATAAAAGAGTTCATTTTTAACAAATTTCAATGACGCCATTACGAAAAGTTTATATATTTTTGGTACTTCCATGTACAGTGCCGTACAGTGCACTTATCTATATTTAGAAGTCCGCATTTTCTCCTCTTTTTTCTTCTTTTTTTTAATAGCTTGAGAACTCCATGTATATATAGCTCAGTGCTTAATCATAATAAGCTTATATTTCGAATAATATATAGATCAGTGCTTATAACGCAACAAATACTTGTTTAACAACATTGAAATATTATTATATTTAAAATTGTATTTTCTTTAATCATAAAGATAATATTCTACGTTATTTATAATTCTAACAAATCTTAAAAAAAATAAAATTGTAATGTTGCTTACAATTGTCAATAAAACAAACAGTTTTAAAATGCACATTTTCAGAAACCGAAATTTCGGTATATCCGAGTGGCCGAGTTTCCATTGGGTAGAGAACATAATATAATATGCATTATTACACTGACATATTATATAACAATTGTTTAGGCTACTCATACTTAAAGCTGTCTAAGGAATTTTGCAGGAATCTTGTGTATGCGAAAAAAGTGTATAGTTTCCAGAGTTAGATTTTCCACTGTTTGTTTTTAATATAATTTTTTTAAAATAAAAGGTCTATAGTCTATATTAGTCAATAAGATAAGATAGAGACAGTTTTATGTATCACTAGCACTGTTAATTGGAGGGACTATCAACCGACAAGTCGCGGGTTCAATACCTTCCGCCGACCGATCCCTGCAGCCCTGCAGGAGTTTTGGACCAAGTGGACGCAATAATCTTCTATCTAGAAGGAACTTCTGTAAGCGTATAAGATTAAACTTGTAAGCGCAATGTAATATAATATAATATATATATATATATATATATATCAGTGCATTAACTCATATTTACAAAAAAAACAAAAAAAAAAAAACATAATTAGAGATTATATGTGTATAATATTCTATATAAGATCACTTCCGGTAACATTTCAATATAAATTAAATGATGGTGTTTTCTTTTTCAACATATATTTTATGACATCTGTATAGTAAGCCTCAATGTATTTGTTTTAAACATTAAAAAACACACAAAGTTGTTATACAATTTTCATCAAATACCAATATGAAATAAAGGTAAATTTATACTCTCCAGCAGAGAAACATAAGGACAAAAATACTTTCCTTATCCCTTATACTTATGCGACAACAAATGTATATAAGTACTCTTTCTTCCCAGGTGTCATTCGGGCATGGAATGGGTTGCTAGAACAAATCAGGAAAAACCAGTAACTTAACATCATTTACAACACCAATAAAGATCCACGACTAGACTCGAACCACGGATGAACGTAGGACGCAATAATCTTTATTATAGAAGGAGAGTCTGTAATATATAAGATACCGCAGAACCAATTTTAAGTGACTGTAAACTCAGGACTTTCACAATAACAAAGGAACAGGACTGTCGTAGACTCACTATAATATTTCAATGTCTAATTTATATAAAGCATAAATGATTTACTTGAAGTAATTAGTACAGGTCCATAAGGAAATCTATTTGTAGAAGATTACATAATTATCAATGAACTAATAAATGTGAACCGCAGTATACCTGTCCCCTTTTCAATGGACTCGAAAGTGCCGTCCTGCGTTGGTGAAAGTACAAATTCTTTTTACTCAGTTGGAATTCGATAGTTAAGTCGCGACCAACGTTTTTTATTCTGTATTCTTTACGGAATTTTAACGTATATAGATCAGTGTCAAATGTTTAAATTGCTTGCACTTAGGCAACTTAACAGAGTATTTTTCTTGCAATAGTTTTTAGGCATTATTCAGGACAATGAAATAAAAACAAAATAAACTCCGTTTTTTTTTCAAAAGGATCATGATAATTAATAACAAAAAGTGGATAAACAAAATTTGGTAAATCAGTGTTTTCGTAGGAAATCTTGGATATAAAATTGTTCAATTGCGTTTCAGTTTCTTCGGTCAAAACGTTTGAATTCACCACAAAACTATTTATATTAATGTTTTTCTATTCACATGTCTGGCCCGTTTTTCATTTGCGCGCCCTTTTTTAATTCAGTAATGAATAGTAGCAACACTACGTACTCAGGAAAAAAAGAAAAAAATGAGTCCTGTGGGTTGTGGAAGGGGGGAGGGGGGGGGGGGAATGAAGGTTTTGGCTTAGTATATCTGTCAACATTCATCTCCTTAGGATGACGGGAAAAGTGTCAGTACGCCTTTTGAGTTTTGAGTTCGTACGCCACATACATTTTTAGAAGTAAATATTCGGGATTTAAAAACATACATTAACTGGAGCCCGCCTTTAATCCAGAACAGGGGAAACTATCGAATCATATCGCATCGTATAACTAGCGTATCAACAAAAAAAAATAAGAGGCTAAATAATTTTATATTTAACGTTACCAATAAAACTTAGGCCTATAATGCCTTTTTTAGGGGTAATAATAAATACCATTTTCATCATAAGAATGATTATACAGATAAACCTATTTCAAGTGTACCGCCATGAGTAAAATTACTAAATATATAAAAACCGTCTCAATAGAAAAGTTAAAGTAGTGCAACAGAGATAGTGAGCTATGCCTTAAATCACTTTTATAAGCGTAGAAGAGTTCATCAAGTAAGCTCATGAGCAATTGGCACACTATAAAGTGTAAATAGTAAAATGTAAAAACTGATTTATGAGCGTTGCGGGCTGGGGATGGATGTGGCTGAAATTCGTTAGAATGTTCTGCCCAGGGCTTTATATCTACGTGCCAGGATTCAGTTCGATAGGATGGTTGGAAGTAGGCCTGTCAGCCTTCTGTGGGGTCGGGTCGGTCGCCAGCAAGCCAGCCAGTTGTCGTGATTATTTATTAAATTTATTATAGCGAAATAATTTAGTGCATTTTAATGAATTGCAAAGATATTCCGACTATGTTCCCGTGTTAGGGCGAGGTTGGTACGCTTCCACTACCTCTTCGCCCCATCCCCTCCTCGGGGGAAGGGGGGGACCATCATTCACCACAGGTGGCGGGCGAATACCATCATTTTTTTTTCTCACCACACTCCGTCTATAATTACACCCCCCCCCTTTCACCCCTCTCATATCTGGTTACAGTTGGTCGCCGAGTGGCAGCGCGTTCAACTGGCGATCCGAAGGTGCTGGGTTCGAATCCTTGCGCAGGCTAGTTTTTTTTGCCCTGGACTTGAGGGTGTCCCTGAGTCTCCATAGCTCTGATGTACCTGACACTAGTTGGAGGTAAAGTAAAAGCGGCTAGGCATTGTGCTGGCCACACATCCCCACGTATGCCGTGACCACAGAAACTGACGACACTGAAAGAGTGGCACATATTGAATTTTGAGACAGAAGCTGCCGCCATTGTGAGAAGAGAGACAATGGGAGATAAACTATATGGGGTCATGCCGAGACACTCCCCTGACACATTTAACGACTGGTTGGTAAAGGGGCGTATACTTTGCAGTCATTGGACATTGAGGTTTATGGCGAAATAGGAAGGATCGCCGACTGGTTTAGTATTATTACTGTCCGTGTAATGTGTGTGTACATTTTAATTCTTTATGTTTATATCACTCTGTGAATATATGAACATGTAATTGAACTCTGATGAAATGCCGCTGTCTGATAGATGTATCTGAGGATTGATGTATTACCATCCTACCGTGATTTCACACTAAGCATCATCGTCTTGTCACTTGATCCCAGATCGTCTGTTCAGTTAATTCGTGTGAGTGCGTGAAAAGGAAGAAAATTAACCCGCGTGAAGATTAGCACGTTACATACAAATATCGGGCATTGGTTAACACATCCAAAGTGTAGTGGGAGTATCGTGTGTGGACTAGCAGCCACGGTTGCATCCTACTGGCCACACAATCCCACCGTCACAGCAGTCTAAAAAGATGCAATTCAATAGTTGTTTGTTGTTTTCTATAAAATAGTCTAGTTCTATCAGTTTTACGTTGAAATACAGAAGTGTGCTGCATAACCCATTTGTTTTTTGTTTTTCACAACACGACTTGAACTAAGAGAAATACACCAATGGTAGGTGTCTTCATGTTGGAACTAGAAAGTGGACGATGGAAAATTTCAGACATGCATCGCGTACTCTAGTGTGGATGTTGCCATGGCGACGTTGCTGAAACTAACATGGGTTGCCTTTTATTGGTTGATGACAAGTAAATGAGTTCCATTAAGAAATCAGCTTTCTTATAATTTCAGTTTTCTTACGATTACAGTTTTCATCTGAATTTAGCTTTTAACTATTTCGGTATTCCTATTGATTTAGTTTTCTTATCAATTTATTTGTTGTATTATTTTTAGGTATTTAGTTATACACTATCAACAAATATGCGTAGTAACAATATACATTGACAACAAGTATGTGTAGTAAAAAATATTGTTCAGCATGACGTCACATTAAAATGAAGACAACACGAGTAGGTTAAAATCTACTGACAAAATGTTTGACATCAATTCTTTTTATTTGTTTTGGCTCTTTCCTCATGTTCAAAGCTGTATCCAGCGATGAGAAGAGTAATTCAGTCAGCAAAGTGTATGGTTACGAACACGAAGAGGTGGAATTAACCTTCAAACTCCCAGAGGTCATCAAAGATTTGATAATAGTGGAGTACACGAGATCTGACGGCACCCCGGAACCTGTAATGACCATCCGTGAAAACGGCAGACATGCATTCTGGGAAAGTTGGATACCGAAAGCACACAATCTGGTCGTCAAGCGCGGTCTAGCCAAGTTCACCATCAAGAGTGCCCAGATGGAGAATGCCGGCCACTATTACTGTTTTGACCGGGACAAAAAGCGATTTGAAGGTTGTGAGGCCATACTTTTCGTTGTTGGTAAGGTGTTGTTTGTCTTAATACAACTTGAGACATAACATTCATGTTTGTTATTAGTGAGCAAGCTGGACATTGATGCTTTATGTCAGGTGTTTATTTGTTTAGTTGTAGACCCAGCGCCGAATGCACGTCAATTCAACATTCTGGAAGGACCAATCATAAAGCAATCCGCTACAAAAACAGACATTAATTCGTTATAATGAAGCATTCATTAGCATTTGTGGACTAATTTCAGCATTCTTTAACACCGAATCATTCAAAATTATGTAACTCTTAAAATAAGACACCAAATCACTCAACATTCTTACAACCTGTAACTACTCAGACACTGCTAACTACAATGACAAAACAAAATAAGACGAAAAATGTTACTTTCAGTTTTGTTTATTTGTTTGTATTTACTTCCCCCCAATTAAGGCAAACCGGATAAACCCGATATCTCACGACTGGATAACACGTTCAAGTGCTGGCACAAATCAAGGACTAAGCCGGAAAACCACGGACTGAGTTTTGTGGTCAAGTGGAAGGATGGGGAGGGCCGTGAACTTCGCTACTCTCCCACTAAAAAGGTTAAATCTATGCGTTCGTTTGCTTGCTATCTCTATTTGTTTGTAGTTTGTCGCATGCGTGGGAAATTGTCGTTTTGTTTTGGTTGTTGTATATTAAACAAGCCAAGTTCCCACGAGTTGCCCAAGTAAAAAATACACAGACCTATAATAACTGATAACAATTTTATAAACTACAATGTACAGAAAGCTATAATAATTTGAAAAATAAAATGATTTATTTTTTACTGAAAACATGTAGGAAAGGAATTTAAAATAAATATTGAAATCAGGTTAATAAAAGGCACGCTTTTTTTTTGTTAACAAACAGTTTAGACTATCCCTGGCTGAGAATTGAACACCTGTCTCCTGCATGCGTCTAATATATAATTATTAAATTTTACTTATTGAAAACTTTTTGGGGAAACTTAAAGTACTAAAATTATTTACAATTAAAAAAAAAAGTAATATTAAAAATTAATGGAATTTTGTTTTAAAGTAGAAAAAACAACAACACGTTATCAGTGAGCAATCCCACCCAGGTCACCCGCAAGGCGGTCGGATACGCTAACCACTCAGCTAGGGAGGTCGCAAAAGTAAAATATGAGACAATAAAAATACGTGTCTTTAAATTAACCAATGGGGATCGGAATCCACACACACAGTCTACTTTATACATAAAGTTGTTTATTGTCTTTTACTAGGTCTACTCTTTTGGTCTTTTTAATTAATTATTTTTTTTAATGATAATTACTGAATTTTTTTCTTGTTTAGTAGCTCGTTAATAGTCATTCGAATGTGTGTTTTTTTCTGTAATTTAAGTTGTTTGTGTATTTTTTAAAATCATAATTGATTTTCCTTATAAGCGGTTTTATTGGTACGAAAGTAGTATAGTAGGGTCTTTTCGGTTAGGATTTGTGGCGCGCGCCACAACCGGAAGTGACCCCGTGACCTTTGACCTTTGATCCGGAAGTGCCCTTTGACCCCGTTACCGGAAGTGACCCAACCGGAAGTGACGTCATCCAAGATGGCGTCTTGTCGTGTCGTTACACGACCGACCGTGACCTAGTGACCTAGTGACCCCGTCACAGGAAGTGACCCCAATCGGAAGTGACGTCATCCAAGATGGCGTCTTGTCGTGTTGTTACACGACTGACCGTGACCTAGTGCCCTAGTGACACGGCAGTGCCCTTTTGACCTAGTGACCCCGTGACCGTGCGGTTATTTTGTGGTATTACACGTGCTTTGAGCACGTGCTTTAATTAAAGATGGCGGAACCAAGATGGCGTCTTGTCGTGTTGTTACACAAGGGTTTTTAATTAAGGGTAATACATTTTGTCAGCGGTTCTAAAATTATTTTTTTCCCATTGTCTTACAATGATTGACACATGTCATATTATTTCTCCCATTGTTTTATAATGGTCTTTATAAGGTTCAGCGGTTCTAAAATTTTATAATTAATTAATAATATTAAATAATTAAATCACTTGTATAGTGTTCTTAATAATTTTCAATAGTAAAAGGCTTTTTTCAATAAGTTTATTGTGTTTTTTGCCCTAATTAGCATCTTTTAATCGATAATTGTCTTGTAAGGGTCATTTTTACTTACTTGGAGGCAGTATTCGTCTTAATTTTATACTTAACTAATTAACGAATTTTAATTTTTATAAACATAATGAGCTTGTAAAGAGGTGTTTATTAATTACAAAGGGCCCTAATTATTACATTTGATTCAATAATTATCTAATAAGGGGCACATTTACTTATTGGGATAGAGTAATTTTATACTTAATTAATTAACTAATTATTATTTTTATAGCCATAACTATCATGTAAAGGGGTGTTTTTAATGACAAAGGGCCGTAATTATCACTAAATAGACAACATCTTAATACGTTTTTACCTTATTAATTACATAGATACATTAATTGTTTCTATTTTATACTTAATTGACATATTATAATTTTTATAGTTTAATTAACTTGTAAACAGGTGTTTTTAATGACTAAGGGCCGTAATTATCACTAAATAGACCAAATTTTTTACATTTTTACTTACTGTGGTACAATAATTGTCTCTATTTTATACTTAATTAACATATTATAATTTTTATAGTTATAATTAACTTGTAAACAGGTGTTTTTAATGACTAAGGGCAGTAATTATCACTAAAAAGACAACATTTTAATACGTTTTTACCTTATAAATTACATGGATACATTAATTTTCTTAATTTATTCTTAACTATTGAACTGATTATAATTTTTATAGCCATAATTATCTCGTAAAGGGACGATTTTAATTACTAAGGGCCGTAATTTTCACAGTTCAAGCAACAATTCTCATGCAAGGAACGCACATTTACTTACTTCGATACACTAATTATCTTAATTTTATTCTTAACTAATTAACTGATTATAATTTGTATAGCCATAATTATCTCGTAAAGGGACGATTTTAATTCCTAAGGGCCGTAATTATCACTTTTCAAGCATTCTCATGTAAGGAACGCACATTTACTTACTTCGATACACTAATTATCTTAATTTTATTCTTAACTAATTAACTGATTATAATTTGTATAGCCATAATTATCTCGTAAAGGGACGATTTTAATTCCTAAGAGCCGTAATTATCACATTTCAAGCAACAATTCTCATGGAAGGAACGCACATTTACTTACTTCGTTACGGTAATTATCTTAATTTTATTCTTAACTAATTAACTGATTATAATTTGTATTATCACATTTCAAGCAACAATTCTCATGTAAGGAACGCACATTTACTTACTTCGTTACGGTAATTATCTTAATTTTATTCTTAACTAATTAACTGATTATAATTTGTATAGCCATAATGATCTCGTAAAGGGACGATTTTAATTCCTAAGGGCCGTAATTATCACATTTTAAGCTACAATTCTCATGTAAGGAATGCACATTTACTTACTTCGTTACGGTAATTATCTTAATTTTATTCTTAACTAATTAACTGATTATAATTTGTATAGCCATAATTATCTCGTAAAGGGACGATTTTTAATTCCTAAGGGCCGTAATTATCACATTTCACGCAACAATTCTCATGTAAGGAACGCACATTTACTTACTTCGATACGGTAATTATCTTAATTTTATTCTTAACTAACTAACTAATTATAATTTTAATAACCATAATTAGCTTGTAAACGGGTCGGTTTTTAATTACAAAGGGCTGCAATTTTCCCTAAATATACCACATTCTATATAATTTTTACCTTTTTACTTATTGGGATAGAGTAATTATCTTAATTTTATTCTTAACTAATTAAATAATTGAAATTTTTTTTTATAGCCATAATTATCTTGTAAAGGGGTGTTTATTAATTACCAAAGGCCGTAATTAACACTAAATAGGCCACATTTTATATACCTTTTACATTTTTACTTACTTGGATATAGTAATTATCTCTGTTTTTTACCTAATTAAATAACTAATTTGTATTTTTATAGCCATATTTATATTGTAAAGGTTTTTTTAAATAAGATGACGTCTATTTTGTTCTTACACATGATTTTAACACGTGTTTTTTTAAATTTAAGAATGTTTAATAATAATATTTCGGTTTGATTAAGCCTTTTCCTTATTTATTGACAATAAACAAAAGCACGACATAAAGTACAACAGGACAACACTACAACAGTACAACAGTACAACATATAGAAAAAAAAATAGGTTTAAGTTCTTATGTGATTTTATTCATAGTATTATATAGACATAGTACGTACATCAATTAAATAAGTTTATTTTTAATAAAAATTTCATAGTATGTACATCAAACAAAAAGTTTATTTATAGCAATACATATATACATACAATAGCAACCAAAAAGCTTTATTTAGATCAATTCATATATACAGTATAATGTATTTATAGCAATCAAACAAGTTTATTTATAGCAATGCGTATATACAGTATAGTGTATTTATAGCAATTCATATATACAGTATAGTGTATTTATAGCAATCAAACAAGTTTATTTATATCAATTGATTTATACAGTATAGTTTATTTACAGCAGTAAACAGGAAGCGTTGACAAGATCTGAAATAAATAAATGCTTGTCTTATAAAATTTTTAATAATAGTACTATGTATATATTGTAAGCAGGTTAAAAATAAAGCCACCACCTATCTATATAACGATACAAGCTAAATTAACATATTGTGATATAAAGGCAAAAAATAACTTACCTTTTTTCTGTATATAACAGCGACCTAGACACAAAAACTGGAACAAGGGTAGATTTACGATGCTAGAACAAGTGAAATTTAGCAATCTGCCTCGGACTATATATAGCGTATTTTGACCACACCTGTATTTATCAGTATCATCTTAAAAGCCAACACTGTCTAAACCCATTTAAACATTACGTCTGGTTACGTATATTAAGCATAGGCTGAGAGTTTCGGTGTACAGGTAATTGGATTTGACTGGCCCTATGGTCAGTTTCCATTAGTTGCACTTGGCTAAGTGCATTTTACGCATTGCTGACCGAAACAGACCTGGTCAAAAATTTACTTATCTACCAACCTGAATCTCGGCTACGGCATCTGGCTCGTCACGATGATGTAACAATTCAGACATTTTTAGTTCGCCAGCTGTTGCACTAAGGCACTTGGTACAGAGCTAAAGGTCAACTTTTTGCACTAATGGGTTTTGCTTATCAATCAAATCTTTTTTTTTTTTTCATCCATGTGGTCAGGTTTTTACATTTTTGCACTAAGGCACTTAGTACAGTAAGGTCAATCCTTTTACTTATATACTTTATAATTACATGAGTCTACATTTGTATTTTGTACATTTTCTTTAAGTTTTTATTGATAATACATGTAAATACAGTTTACTTAACTCGTTTAAATTTAAATTAAATTAAAATTAAATTGGTTATTTATATAGCACTTCTATCTATGTTATTTTAGCATGCTCAGTGCGCTCTGTAAACACTTTTAAACATAAATGTTGCATATTTTAACTATTCTCTCGTCCAGATGGTCTTTAACTATTAAAAATCAGTTTGATATACGTAAATGGTTGTATCTTTTCATTTTTGTCGTGTAATTTTTTACTTACTAGGGTTGAACGTTTTAAAATTTAAGTAAATTAAGTCTTTCAAGTGGTATCCAATATGACGGGTCAGAAGGAGGCGGATCCAAGAGTACCGATTCGAGTGTTCCACACACCGGTCAACTGGAAAACAAGATAACGTCTAATCCAAGTAATATACAAGGGCAGTTACCGTGTAATAATTTCTTAAACAGTAAACATAAAGAGATTTCATTTTTTAAATTTTTATTTGCGCGCAATTACATCAAACAAGGAATAAAACAACAACATGACTGGTAGTTTTTTATTATTTTATTTTTTATTTTACATCTAACTAAAGGTATATTTACATTACGAACAGGATCATTTATAATATAATAAATACGATCATGGTTAATTTCTTATGTAGGCCTACATGAAACAAATAATTAATCGACAATTATTAATATGTACGTGTAGTCTGTATTTGACTGTGTGTGCGTGTGTGTAGCACATAGGTCCTAGGGGGTTCCTAAAGTAAATTATACTAGTAATGGTATTGTCTTAACATTGTCTGAGTACATCTATCAAGTAGTAGTCTATACCCAACTTACTTGTTTCTGTGACAGGGAAGTTATTTTTAAAACAACTAGGCGTAGCATCTTACATGTTTATAGAACGCCTCTTGGTACATTACAGTGATGTTAATTTTTTATACAACTAAGACAGGTCAAACAAGCCCAACATTTTTTGTTGTTTCCACAACTAGAAACATTTTCAGTTTGACAAACATTTTTAGAGACCCTTCCGTGTTTGACAGACAATAATGTTAACTTTTACAACACGAACGACTAGTTTCTTTTTATGCCTTGCGCAATCTTTGTATCGCTTACTGCTTTCTTCTCTCGATCTCTCTCTCTCGACAAACTTGTTAGGGCAACTTTTTAAAAAGCTTTCACACTATGGAAAGCGTTGTAAGGCAACTTTTAAAAAAATCTTTCACACTATGGAAAGCTTTGTAGGGCAACTTTTTAAAAATCTTTAACACTATGGAAAGCTTTGTAGGACAACTTTTTAAAACTTTTTAACACTCTCCATGTTATCCGAAACCTAACCATTTCTCTTTCAACAACATTCTCTTTTTTTTTACTTGTTCAATATCGCTCCCCTTTAATACATTCACCTCTCTTTCAGACAATAAAACATTTTAGGACACCTCTCTATGGACTTCTTTCTAACAGTATTCATCTCTCTGTCTCCAACTATTTCTCTCGCTCCGTCTCTTTCTCTAACAAAACGTTAGGTCACTCCAACCTAACCATTACGCGTGCTCTTTTTTCTGCATTGCTCATTATCTGTATCTCTTACTACATGCTTCTATCTTTCTCCCGCTCTCTAGAAAAACTTTATGGTCAGCAAAACCTAACACATAATTTGCTACACAGCTTTCATTATGTCTTTCGTTTTCTTTTTTTTTCCGCGTGCCATCGTTTACATTCTTAGTCTCTGTGACTCTCTTTCCTTACTCTTGTCTCGAGAGCTTTCTCTCACGAAACGTTTAGTTACTCTAAGCAGCACTCTTTCAACAGCGTCCCCTCTTTCTGTCTTGTTCAATCTCTACCTTCTTACTTACTTCTTCTCTCTTTCTAAAATTGTCTTTCATTTTATGTTTTATAACGTGCAAATCGTTAAGCATGGTCACTCCTAATGCTAAAACGGTGTGAACTTTACACGTAAACAAGGTTTTACAAGGAAGAGATATATAGCAAAGGCCAAGGTCAACTGACACTAGTGTGAATTTGGGAAAAGCCCCTCCTCGCTCTACCTAACTAACACTGTCTAAAACTTACCAAATATTACCAAACTATCTACGGAAATTTTAATTATCAAACCAACATTTACTAATAGTAGTGGGAATAACTTACTACTAATGCTATTCACCACCTATACAACCCTTGTCATTCCCACTACTATTTCAGGCATATCATAGAAATATCTCCTAAATCAATTACATATCAAAATGATTACAGTGCCAAGGTAGTCGAAATTTAGACCTGTTTATTTTCCTAGGTCTTTTAAGATAGATCTACAATTTTATTTTCTTAATTTCACATACAATTGTTTTATGACCCAATAGGAGAAACAGCCCTCTATGACTACAGTCATGCCATGACAGATTTATTCTACCGTGAACAAACATATCCCAACACTACTCTTACAAAACCCCAACATATACCATCGCCACCCAAATATACCTTCAAACTTAGTCAATCTTACCATATACCATCGCCACCCAAATATATCTTCCAACTTAAGACAATCTTGCTCGACTTAAATCCTTAGAATATTTTTATAGATAGCCCTGTCCTAACACCAACTTTACAAAACACATATCTACAACCCCCAAGTAAATTTCCCACTTAGAAAATCTTGCTTGACTGATGTCCTGAAAGATTTCTGATAGTCTATCTTTATCGATATCGCCGGCCTACCACAGACTTTACAAATCACATATCTACAACCCCCAAGTGAATTTCCCCACTTAGGAAATCTTGCTTGACTGATGTCCTGGAAGATTTCTGATAGTCTATCTTTATCGATATCCCCGTCCTACCACAGACTTTACAAAACACATATCTACAACCCCCAAGTGAATTTCACCACTTAGGAAATCTTGCTTGACTGATGTCATGGAAGATTTCTGATAGTCTATCTTTATCGATATCCCCGTCCTACCACAGACTTTACAAAACACATATCTATAACCCCCAAGTGAATTTCCCCACTTAGGAAATCTTGCTTGACTGATGTCATGGAAGATTTCTGATAGTCTATCTTTATCGATATCCCCGTCCTACCACAGACTTTACAAAACACATATCTACAACCCCCAAGTGAATTTTCCCACTTAGGAAAGCTTGCCTGACCCGAACCTTCTAATACTTTTATTGATAGCCCTGTCCAAAACACTAATCTTAAAAAAAACCTTTATAGATATCCCTGTCCAAACTACAACCCAAAACATATATCTACAACACCCAATTATACCTTCCCACTTAGGCAATCTTGCTTGACTCAAACCCTTATAATACTTCTATAGTTAGTCCTGTCCAAAACACTAACTTTACAAAACACTACACCTTCAGTTTAAAGTATTACTTTTTCACTACCCTATCCAACTTATAGTAGTAATTGCTAAAAATAATAAATACACATCCTAAAACTTATCACAATTCCTTTAAACTAATTCTAGTGATTTACAAAACTCTTTACAATATTGACTATTAACCCCAAACTAGTACAAACAAAATAAATTTTTTCTTCTACCCCACTTTTCCCAAATTCACACTAGTGTCAGTTGACCTTGGCCTTTGCTATATATCTCTTCCTTGTAAAACCTTGTTTACGTGTAAAGTTCACACCGTTTTAGCATTAGGAGTGACCATGCTTAACGATTTGCACGTTATAAAACATAAAATGAAAGACAATTTTAGAAAGAGAGAAGAAGTAAGTAAGAAGGTAGAGATTGAACAAGACAGAAAGAGGGGACGCTGTTGAAAGAGTGCTGCTTAGAGTAACTAAACGTTTCGTGAGAGAAAGCTCTCGAGACAAGAGTAAGGAAAGAGAGTCACAGAGACTAAGAATGTAAACGATGGCACGCGGAAAAAAAAAGAAAACGAAAGACATAATGAAAGCTGTGTAGCAAATTATGTGTTAGGTTTTGCTGACCATAAAGTTTTTCTAGAGAGCGGGAGAAAGATAGAAGCATGTAGTAAGAGATACAGA
The DNA here is from genome assembly GCA_949126835.1 of Anisus vortex. Lineage (NCBI taxonomy): Eukaryota > Metazoa > Mollusca > Gastropoda > Planorbidae > Anisus > Anisus vortex. The sequence goes on from OX421499.1 coordinate 23,304,925, forward strand.
TAATGAGCAATGCAGAAAAAAGAGCACGCGTAATGGTTAGGTTGGAGTGACCTAACGTTTTGTTAGAGAAAGAGACGGAGCGAGAGAAATAGTTGGAGACAGAGAGATGAATACTGTTAGAAAGAAGTCCATAGAGAGGTGTCCTAAAATGTTTTATTGTCTGAAAGAGAGGTGAATGTATTAAAGGGGAGCGATATTGAACAAGTAAAAAAAAAAGAGAATGTTGTTGAAAGAGAAATGGTTAGGTTTCGGATAACATGGAGAGTGTTAAAAAGTTTTAAAAAGTTGTCCTACAAAGCTTTCCATAGTGTTAAAGATTTTTAAAAAGTTGCCCTACAAAGCTTTCCATAGTGTGAAAGATTTTTTTAAAAGTTGCCTTACAACGCTTTCCATAGTGTGAAAGCTTTTTAAAAAGTTGCCCTAACAAGTTTGTCGAGAGAGAGAGATCGAGAGAAGAAAGCAGTAAGCGATACAAAGATTGCGCAAGGCATAAAAAGAAACTAGTCGTTCGTGTTGTAAAAGTTAACATTATTGTCTGTCAAACACGGAAGGGTCTCTAAAAATGTTTGTCAAACTGAAAATGTTTCTAGTTGTGGAAACAACAAAAAATGTTGGGCTTGTTTGACCTGTCTTAGTTGTATAAAAAATTAACATCACTGTAATGTACCAAGAGGCGTTCTATAAACATGTAAGATGCTACGCCTAGTTGTTTTAAAAATAACTTCCCTGTCACAGAAACAAGTAAGTTGGGTATAGACTACTACTTGATAGATGTACTCAGACAATGTTAAGACAATACCATTACTAGTATAATTTACTTTAGGAACCCCCTAGGACCTATGTGCTACACACACGCACACACAGTCAAATACAGACTACACGTACATATTAATAATTGTCGATTAATTATTTGTTTCATGTAGGCCTACATAAGAAATTAACCATGATCGTATTTATTATATTATAAATGATCCTGTTCGTAATGTAAATATACCTTTAGTTAGATGTAAAATAAAAAATAAAATAATAAAAAACTACCAGTCATGTTGTTGTTTTATTCCTTGTTTGATGTAATTGCGCGCAAATAAAAATTTAAAAAATGAAATCTCTTTATGTTTACTGTTTAAGAAATTATTACACGGTAACTGCCCTTGTATATTACTTGGATTAGACGTTATCTTGTTTTCCAGTTGACCGGTGTGTGGAACACTCGAATCGGTACTCTTGGATCCGCCTCCTTCTGACCCGTCATATTGGATACCACTTGAAAGACTTAATTTACTTAAATTTTAAAACGTTCAACCCTAGTAAGTAAAAAATTACACGACAAAAATGAAAAGATACAACCATTTACGTATATCAAACTGATTTTTAATAGTTAAAGACCATCTGGACGAGAGAATAGTTAAAATATGCAACATTTATGTTTAAAAGTGTTTACAGAGCGCACTGAGCATGCTAAAATAACATAGATAGAAGTGCTATATAAATAACCAATTTAATTTTAATTTAATTTAAATTTAAACGAGTTAAGTAAACTGTATTTACATGTATTATCAATAAAAACTTAAAGAAAATGTACAAAATACAAATGTAGACTCATGTAATTATAAAGTATATAAGTAAAAGGATTGACCTTACTGTACTAAGTGCCTTAGTGCAAAAATGTAAAAACCTGACCACATGGATGAAAAAAAAAAAAAGATTTGATTGATAAGCAAAACCCATTAGTGCAAAAAGTTGACCTTTAGCTCTGTACCAAGTGCCTTAGTGCAACAGCTGGCGAACTAAAAATGTCTGAATTGTTACATCATCGTGACGAGCCAGATGCCGTAGCCGAGATTCAGGTTGGTAGATAAGTAAATTTTTGACCAGGTCTGTTTCGGTCAGCAATGCGTAAAATGCACTTAGCCAAGTGCAACTAATGGAAACTGACCATAGGGCCAGTCAAATCCAATTACCTGTACACCGAAACTCTCAGCCTATGCTTAATATACGTAACCAGACGTAATGTTTAAATGGGTTTAGACAGTGTTGGCTTTTAAGATGATACTGATAAATACAGGTGTGGTCAAAATACGCTATATATAGTCCGAGGCAGATTGCTAAATTTCACTTGTTCTAGCATCGTAAATCTACCCTTGTTCCAGTTTTTGTGTCTAGGTCGCTGTTATATACAGAAAAAAGGTAAGTTATTTTTTGCCTTTATATCACAATATGTTAATTTAGCTTGTATCGTTATATAGATAGGTGGTGGCTTTATTTTTAACCTGCTTACAATATATACATAGTACTATTATTAAAAATTTTATAAGACAAGCATTTATTTATTTCAGATCTTGTCAACGCTTCCTGTTTACTGCTGTAAATAAACTATACTGTATAAATCAATTGATATAAATAAACTTGTTTGATTGCTATAAATACACTATACTGTATATATGAATTGCTATAAATACACTATACTGTATATACGCATTGCTATAAATAAACTTGTTTGATTGCTATAAATACATTATACTGTATATATGAATTGATCTAAATAAAGCTTTTTGGTTGCTATTGTATGTATATATGTATTGCTATAAATAAACTTTTTGTTTGATGTACATACTATGAAATTTTTATTAAAAATAAACTTATTTAATTGATGTACGTACTATGTCTATATAATACTATGAATAAAATCACATAAGAACTTAAACCTATTTTTTTTTCTATATGTTGTACTGTTGTACTGTTGTAGTGTTGTCCTGTTGTACTTTATGTCGTGCTTTTGTTTATTGTCAATAAATAAGGAAAAGGCTTAATCAAACCGAAATATTATTATTAAACATTCTTAAATTTAAAAAAACACGTGTTAAAATCATGTGTAAGAACAAAATAGACGTCATCTTATTTAAAAAAACCTTTACAATATAAATATGGCTATAAAAATACAAATTAGTTATTTAATTAGGTAAAAAACAGAGATAATTACTATATCCAAGTAAGTAAAAATGTAAAAGGTATATAAAATGTGGCCTATTTAGTGTTAATTACGGCCTTTGGTAATTAATAAACACCCCTTTACAAGATAATTATGGCTATAAAAAAAAATTTCAATTATTTAATTAGTTAAGAATAAAATTAAGATAATTACTCTATCCCAATAAGTAAAAAGGTAAAAATTATATAGAATGTGGTATATTTAGGGAAAATTGCAGCCCTTTGTAATTAAAAACCGACCCGTTTACAAGCTAATTATGGTTATTAAAATTATAATTAGTTAGTTAGTTAAGAATAAAATTAAGATAATTACCGTATCGAAGTAAGTAAATGTGCGTTCCTTACATGAGAATTGTTGCGTGAAATGTGATAATTACGGCCCTTAGGAATTAAAAATCGTCCCTTTACGAGATAATTATGGCTATACAAATTATAATCAGTTAATTAGTTAAGAATAAAATTAAGATAATTACCGTAACGAAGTAAGTAAATGTGCATTCCTTACATGAGAATTGTAGCTTAAAATGTGATAATTACGGCCCTTAGGAATTAAAATCGTCCCTTTACGAGATCATTATGGCTATACAAATTATAATCAGTTAATTAGTTAAGAATAAAATTAAGATAATTACCGTAACGAAGTAAGTAAATGTGCGTTCCTTACATGAGAATTGTTGCTTGAAATGTGATAATACAAATTATAATCAGTTAATTAGTTAAGAATAAAATTAAGATAATTACCGTAACGAAGTAAGTAAATGTGCGTTCCTTCCATGAGAATTGTTGCTTGAAATGTGATAATTACGGCCCTTAGGAATTAAAATCGTCCCTTTACGAGATAATTATGGCTATACAAATTATAATCAGTTAATTAGTTAAGAATAAAATTAAGATAATTAGTGTATCGAAGTAAGTAAATGTGCGTTCCTTACATGAGAATGCTTGAAATGTGATAATTACGGCTCTTAGGAATTAAAATCGTCCCTTTACGAGATAATTATGGCTATACAAATTATAATCAGTTAATTAGTTAAGAATAAAATTAAGATAATTAGTGTATCGAAGTAAGTAAATGTGCGTTCCTTGCATGAGAATTGTTGCTTGAACTGTGAAAATTACGGCCCTTAGTAATTAAAATCGTCCCTTTACGAGATAATTATGGCTATAAAAATTATAATCAGTTCAATAGTTAAGAATAAATTAAGAAAATTAATGTATCCATGTAATTTATAAGGTAAAAACGTATTAAAATGTTGTCTTTTTAGTGATAATTACTGCCCTTAGTCATTAAAAACACCTGTTTACAAGTTAATTATAACTATAAAAATTATAATATGTTAATTAAGTATAAAATAGAGACAATTATTGTACCACAGTAAGTAAAAATGTAAAAAATTTGGTCTATTTAGTGATAATTACGGCCCTTAGTCATTAAAAACACCTGTTTACAAGTTAATTAAACTATAAAAATTATAATATGTCAATTAAGTATAAAATAGAAACAATTAATGTATCTATGTAATTAATAAGGTAAAAACGTATTAAGATGTTGTCTATTTAGTGATAATTACGGCCCTTTGTCATTAAAAACACCCCTTTACATGATAGTTATGGCTATAAAAATAATAATTAGTTAATTAATTAAGTATAAAATTACTCTATCCCAATAAGTAAATGTGCCCCTTATTAGATAATTATTGAATCAAATGTAATAATTAGGGCCCTTTGTAATTAATAAACACCTCTTTACAAGCTCATTATGTTTATAAAAATTAAAATTCGTTAATTAGTTAAGTATAAAATTAAGACGAATACTGCCTCCAAGTAAGTAAAAATGACCCTTACAAGACAATTATCGATTAAAAGATGCTAATTAGGGCAAAAAACACAATAAACTTATTGAAAAAAGCCTTTTACTATTGAAAATTATTAAGAACACTATACAAGTGATTTAATTATTTAATATTATTAATTAATTATAAAATTTTAGAACCGCTGAACCTTATAAAGACCATTATAAAACAATGGGAGAAATAATATGACATGTGTCAATCATTGTAAGACAATGGGAAAAAAATAATTTTAGAACCGCTGACAAAATGTATTACCCTTAATTAAAAACCCTTGTGTAACAACACGACAAGACGCCATCTTGGTTCCGCCATCTTTAATTAAAGCACGTGCTCAAAGCACGTGTAATACCACAAAATAACCGCACGGTCACGGGGTCACTAGGTCAAAAGGGCACTGCCGTGTCACTAGGGCACTAGGTCACGGTCAGTCGTGTAACAACACGACAAGACGCCATCTTGGATGACGTCACTTCCGATTGGGGTCACTTCCTGTGACGGGGTCACTAGGTCACTAGGTCACGGTCGGTCGTGTAACGACACGACAAGACGCCATCTTGGATGACGTCACTTCCGGTTGGGTCACTTCCGGTAACGGGGTCAAAGGGCACTTCCGGATCAAAGGTCAAAGGTCACGGGGTCACTTCCGGTTGTGGCGCGCGCCACAAATCCTAACCGAAAAGACCCTACTATACTACTTACGAATGCAGCTTTGATTTATCGTTGTTTTTTTCAATGTTAATTGAGTGACTTATACAGTCGCAACTGCCAGTAAACATGTGTGGATGGTCACAAAAAAAAAGTTATCTAGAGGGCGCTCATTTGAATCTCCTTTACGGTAAAGCCATTACATTAAACAACCCGGTATAGTCCGCTTAATAAACAAAGCCTCTTGTCCAACACAAAGTCAAGTAAAAAATGCGAAAAAAATTATCAAAGTAAAAAAAAAATTACAGAAACATATTAGGGTGGAAAACATTAAGGCAACAAATGATTAGGTTAAAAAGATTCATTTAAAATGATTAATTTTCAAATGAACAATATAAGAAAAATATTTAAGTTAAAAATGATTTATGTAAACACTTAATGTAAAATTTTTTAAGGAAAACTAGATTAACTGTAATTGATTATGGTGAAAGAATGGTTGAGCAGAAAAAAAATGATGAGGTTAATAAATAATAAGGCGAGAAAATGACAATGGTGAAAAATTATAAAGGTAAAAAATATGATAATATTAAAAGAATAAAAATGATTACGGTGAAAATAATTATGATTTCAGTCTTTTTTAATGTCATGTTCTACTCGCCTTGCCTATAATAAACATGTTTGCTAATGGTGGCACATGACGCCAGCTAGAATAATATCATGTTTGCCACTAACTTTTTTGTTTACATTTTAATTTCACTCTCCCCTACCCCAACCCACACCAGTTAAAAAAAAAAGAAAACGTAAAAATTTTACAGAACAATAAATTGTCTTTCTTTTACTTACATTTTCAATTTGAGCATTTCCATTTTATACATAACCATTTATCAACTTTTTATTGTTTAATATAATTATTTTTGTACATTTAGATCTGCATGTTTGTACATTTCTATTCTTTAGGTTGCCATTTATTTACATTTACATTTTATGTATATTTTCATTTCTAGTTTATACATAATCAATTTTTTTTGTCCGCTATATTTATATTATAGAGTATAGTCTAATATTTATGTATTTATTGCAGTTCATTACTAGTGATGATACACTTAAAATAAACGATGAGCAAATGTTGGCGAATGGCATCAGTCTGACCTGCACTACGGCGGAAGTTGCCGACAAGAATAGGGCTGTCGAGTTCTCTGATGCAAGTGAAACCTTTATTGTGATGCCCTTAGGTCAGTTGTATTTTCTTATAAACCGATCTGAACATTTGTAAATAAAGGAACATAAAAAAGATGAGTTTAATCCAACCCATTCTCCTGTTTTTTTTCCATTCTACACTAATCAATCTACCCATCCCTGTTTCTATCACAGGTCTATACAAAGAACGGATTAGGCCCGGAAACTATATTTTCCTTGATGCCAAAATCAAATAGCTTTTTCTTATCTATAAAATACAATTTTCCTAAAGACTCACCTGTAAATACAATTCAAGTTTCTCTTACTGGCTTTTTATCGTATGAATTTGTTATATTTATAAGTGTTTTATTTTTTATTCCTTTAATTCGCTTATATGTATAAGTGAATAGCGTACATAGTGTAGTCCGGTCTAGCCTCAATTAGCATATGAAAATTTATTATGGAGGCGATATCCGATCAGTTTATAAATCAGTGGTTTCCCCTTACCAGTTCATGTTATCACTAATTGAACTTCTCTTTTAAGTAAGTACTCTGGCTTCTTTTTTCTTTTTTTTTGAAACCAAAAAAAAAGGGAAACATTTTCGTTTTGTTCTTCCTTAGAGAGAACTACCCGGGCTGCCACTACGTCATCGGTCAATAAGAACTCCCCGGAGGTAACCCAGACGACCAAGGAGAACAACCATAACGGGAAGGAGATAGAAGAAGATTCAAGTTCAATAGCTTGGACATCCATTTTCCTGGTCGGCTTGGTCATTGCAGCTTTCGGTTTCTTAGTCGTTCACATGCTCTTGAAGAAAACGCAAGGTAGCTCCTCGCTAATTATAATGATAGGGCCACAGTAATTGTATTGATAGGGCCACAGTAATTGTAATGTTAGGGCAACAGTAATTGTAATGATAGGGCCACAGTAATTGTAATGTTCGGCCAACATCAATTGTAATGTTCGGGCAACACTAATTGTAATGGTAGGGCAACAGTAATTGTAATGGTAGGGCAACAGTAATTGTAATGTTAGGGCAACAGCAATTGTAATGTTCGGGCAACAGTAATTGTAATGATAGGGCAACAGTAATTGTAATGATAGTGCAACAGTAATTGTCTCTTTTATTCTTTTATCTATCAATTTAGCAAATATAAAACTAGCTTCTATTATAAATACATGTAGGTCTTTATAAGCTTATAGTCAATTTCTAATTTTTCCTTTCACCCATAAATTTTGACCATTCTTTGAAATTTTTGTTCAGAAATTAAAACCTTAAAACATTTACCGGTAGATCTTCTACTTTTGTAAAACAAAGTAAGCTTATTTAGAAAGAGTAATATAATTAATTATCTTTATAACTGTCATTAGAATTACCAAATTATTATACCCTAATCCCCACTTTCCCAACATGGAACAAAAATTGATATTGAAAAAAGGGGGGTTTATTGCATGAATAGTACAGATATTTATACCATTTAAAAAGGAAACACAACAGTTTAAGAACAATAATAACTTGGTATAAAAATGACTATTGTTGTTCATGTACAAATTTTAACCTATATATTATTCTTGCTCCCTTTACCTCCCGCCCCCCCCCCCCCCCCCCCCGACACACCCATTTCCCTGTGGTTATAATGAAAGGCTGGACAAAATTCCTAATAGTGAGGTACTGACGCGCGCCAGCGCCCAAAGCATGTTGACAGTCCTTAGTGAAAGACACCTAAGATGGCTAGGACATGTAAAAAGAATGAGTCCAGGTAGAATCCCTAAGGACCTCCTATATGGAGAAAATACATCTGGAAAGAGAAAAACAGGTCGCTCAAGCCTCCGTTACAAAGATGTCTGCCAGAGGGACATAAGAGCAGCCAGCATAAACGCAAATGACTGGGAGTGGAAAGCAGAGGATCGATCCACCTGGCGCACTGTAGTCAGGGAAGGGGTAAAATTACAGAGGAAAGAAGGATAGAGGAGATTGTAGATAAAAGACTGCCATTCGAGGATAGGCCTGCACAGCCACATGAGAAAATGCAACCTCAATCCACGGTGATGCACCATGGCCTCACGCGAGTAGTAGTAAAGTATCCCTGTTAGACCAATTTGATTTATAGTGACCGTAAAGCATTGTTCAAAAGTTCCTGTGGCCACGGCATACTAGGAGATTATATGACTATTTTTTTCATTTTGAATGGATTTGTATATTATGTACATATATGAAGATTACACCATCCTTCTAACATTTAGAGTTAATAAATATTCCTCGTTTATTCCATCTGGATTTATTACATTCCTCAATGTTGACTGTGTGTGCAGTTCATATTAACTTTACATAATTAGTAATCTAATTCAAACATTTACACGTATACAACTGCTAAGAGCCAATATTTACTTGCAAGCAGCAATGTAATACAATAGATTCTACACTACTTGTTACTAATGTCAACTCGCCTAGAGAGCTGTACTGGGACCAACTTAGACATAATAAATTAATAATGAACATATTTTACTCATGCTGTGCTTCATTTAAAAAACAATAATAATAATTAATCGGATACTAGCATAATTCAGCTGTATTCAAATATCTAATGGGGGCTCTGAGCTAAATACATCATATCTAATAAGTCATCTTTTATACAATAATAACTATTTAATGAACTGGTTAATCTACAGTACCATTGGAAATACTATGTATAAAGGATTTGGCCAGGACAATAAATTATATTTTAAATATTCAGTATATACATAACATACAACAGCGTTGGATGACCATTGGTATATCACTGAAACAACATCATTAAAGCTGATTGATAAGTTCAAGAATTATCGTGTTGATGGTCAGTGATGTTGCACACAAAGTAATACATGCTTTAATTAGCAGTTTACCTAATATATTTAATACTTCAATATGAATGTGTGTATGTAATAGATTATACTATTTCATACTTCAATATGAATATATGTGTGTAATAGATTAAACTATTTAATACTTTAATATGAATGTATGTATGTAATAGATTATACTATTTCATACTTCAATATGAATAGATCTATATGTGTGTACGGTAATAAATTAAACTATTTAATACTTCAATAGGAATGTGTGTGTATAATAAAACGAACTATTTCACGATATTTAGGTGAGGACAGTGATGAGAGTGATGTCGGAACCCAACTACCACCACCGAAAAGTAAAGAATTTTTAATCAAATAGTTCAATAACAGGTAAGGTCATATTTTATTTAAAATACATTGAAACGGTATGGAAAAATCTAGGCTAACTACTAACCTGTACTTGTTAAATAATGACCTGTATCTGCTAAATACTGACCTGTACTTGGTAAATACTGACCTTACCTGTAAATCAGTAGCGTTGCCGGGGGGGGGGGGGGGGAACAGGAGGAGCGGCCGCTGCCCCTACGACCATTGTCCAAAAAAATGGGCTTTTTCGGGGAAAAATTAATAATTTTAACGAAGCAGAATTTATGCTGTTTCTATTTTTTTTTTCTAAATTGCATGTCAACAATTTAATGTATTACCATCATTTTGAATAATTCAGCGTGCCAACAGCGTGAAAGTCAAACTGATCAACTATATTATTTTTATAAGACAATTTATTTAGTGCCGTAGCAAGAACCAAGACCAAAAGAAAGGAGCGTAGTACAGAAAATCATTAAAGCGTTTTATATTCAATAAAAGAAGCTTATGCTAACCCAGGGGGGCACGGTAGCCGAGCGGCAGCGCGTTCGACTGGCGATCCGAGGGTCCTGGGTTCAAATCCTGGTGAAGCCGGGATTTTTTCCCAGGACTTGAGGGTGTCCCTGAGTCTACCCAGCTCTGATGGGTACCTGACATTAGTTGGGGTAAAGTAAAGGCGGCTGGGCATTGTGCTGGCCCCACATCCCCTAGTATGCCGTGGCCACAGAAACTGGTGAACGCTGCTTCACCGGCCCTATGATCACTTTGGTCCGAAGGGTACTTTACTATGCTAACCCAGGAAAGGGAATACAATGGACCCTAATGCAAAAACTAGAAGACTTAGAGTGTGCGGATGACCTGGCCAATCTGTTCCACGGATTACAAGATATGCAAGAGAAGATCACAGCCTTGAGTGAGACTGGAAAAAGAGTAGAACTCAATATAAACCATCAAAAAACAAAATTAATGAAAATAAACCACCAACAAGATGGCGACATACACGTAGCAAACCAAAGCTTAGACAAAGTGGATCACTTCGTGTACCTTGGAAGTGTGATCAGTGTATCAGGAGGAACAGATGATTTGGCGCGACATGCCTTTGCCAACCTGAAACAGGTTTGGAGATCTACATACATCTCTGTCAAAACTAAAATAAGGATCTTTAGCACAAATGTTAAAAGGGTCCTACTTTATGGGTCCGAAACATGGCGAACGACAAAGATAACAAAAAATAGAATCCAGACCTTTGTTAACATATGCCTAAGAAATATACTGAAAATAGAATGGTTCGACAAGGTAGAAAACTCCAAGCTGTGGGAGAGGTGGGGACAAAGAAAAGTAGAACAACAAATCATGGAAAGAAAGTGGAGATGGATTCGACACACCCTCAGGAAAGATAGCACCAACAGAGCTAGCAGGCCTAAGAGTGGAACCCCCTGGGCAAACGACATTTAGGAAGACGAAGCATATTGGATGAAACTGGAAGAACTGGAAAGAGCTGGGAAAAATTGAAACGACTGGCGAGAGACCGTGGAGAGTGGCGTGATTTGACAGAGGCCCTATGTTTCACAAGGAACCCAAAGGACAGATGATGATGATGATATTTAATAAAGAATTAACCTATTTGTTATTATCAGCTTTAAAAAAAATCCATTTATAGCTAATACACAATTTCATTACTCAACTTACACATTAATAGTTATCAACATTTGAATTTAGTTGTCAAGAAATTATTCTAGTAATAGACATTAAGTATTTAATCTTTTATCTCTTCTTTTTTTTTCTTTGGGAGGCGCGTCGGAGTTTTACCTCATTGCCACTCCTGTGGGTCTTCGCGGCTTGTTAAGTTTTGGCTCTGAAGGTCGGCAAACGTCCCTGATCCTTGGATCAGTTAGTTCCGCCCTCTGCACAATCACTCTCACGTCAAGCATGAGAGCCGAGTGCAGACCAGCTGTTGTCCAGGCCGACCTTATGAGAGCCAATACGAGAAAACTGAGCAAGCTCCTAATCTCGCAAGGCTCAGAGAGGGGGTACATTGTGGGGAGAGATTTACACGTTGAGTGGGGAAGCCATATGTTTGATCTCAGAATAACTGAGATTTACTCTTAACATATTATTTTAAACCGAAGGCACAATAATTTATACGCATGGCAATTAAGAGGAAGAGATACGTAATAATCATACAAACTGGGTAGTCATTTTTATGTTTAAAAATGTACATATAATTTCTTTAATCATAAGTTATATAATTTTCAACTATCTTGTGTAATCTCATCATTTGAGAGCTATAAATTGTAAGCCATTATTTGTTTTTAAATGAAACAAAAAAGAAACATATTCGAAATATTAATGTAAAGAAAACGGGTTAATTATATCAATAATACAATTATCCAAATTGGATGCTAGTGATACCAAGCGAATTAAATGTTTTAATATAACTAGTGTAGTTCTAAAAATGCTCATCTGTCTTAATTTGCCTTAAATTGGGGAAATAGTTAAATTGATTTCACGGAAAGATATGCCCAGTTTCAATGCAAATCCATTCCAGTTGCCCAACACTTCAAGTGCTTTTGGACCCAGTCTTGTAAATGGAAGTTTAACTCACTGAAACGTGTCGCCAAGTCATACAGAAACATTGGCTTCAACCGTCAGTTCTCTTCATTCAATAACGGAATATTTTTTTTCCATAAAGATACATCTTAATTGCATCCAGATAAGAAACGAATATATCCAAGACTGTACCTATACTCCGTATGACTTTCTTCTAGAAGAGACTTAAGAAACTATACAATTGAATATCTTAACAATAGATTCAACAACAGATTGCAAGTCCGATGATGGGATGATGGGAGCTTAGCATCCAAACATTCCTGAACTAAAACAGTCGACATCCAGTGTGATTTCCATGTAGTTCGCCATGCCAAGCAGCACCCACTTATTATGCTGACATACGTTGTTTTCACTTGCATTAAACAATATTCTTTAATGTCTTACTCGTGCCACTGAAAATCGTTCTGCGTGCCAAAACTGACACGCGAGCCTGCCTAGTCTGGTACGCGTGCCTTAAGTTGCCGAACCCTGCTATAGAGCATTCGCATTGATTCTATAAATACTTTTCGATACTAGGTGTTCATCCCGAAAATGAGCAGTAGATGCAATCAATTCCCATCACTATTAGCTGCTAGAAAAAGAATCGTGAATGGTTAAATAAAAACAGCACTTATATAGTGTGTGTATCCTGAGGCACAGGGTTTTCTTATAACACTTGATACGTACGAATTCTTAGTTATTTTATTAATCTGGAAAAATTGCTAAAAGTGGGGCCTTTTTCCTAAAATTTCGCTCCCCCTAGCGTCAAAACCTGGCTACGCCACTGCTGTAAATATTGACCTGCTAAATACTGACCTGTACCTGCTAAATACTGACCTGTGCCTGCTAAATACTGACCTGTAAGTAAAGTACCCGTCGGACCAAATTGATCCATAGGTCCAGTGTAGTAGCCTCGGTATACTAGGTGATTTTGGGGCCAGTACAATGCACAGCCGCATTTACTTTATCCCGAAGCAGGACGTTTGGGTGCCGCCAATTTGGCGCCGCTGTTTTGGCGCGGGATTTTTTGGCGCGATGGAATAAAAACGTATCACATCATTTAATAAAAGTATCTTAATAACTTCATTTGAGGAAAACAATATTTGTTTTTATATTTAAAGAAATAGTATCCATTTTAAGATTTTGATACAATTATATTCCAACTTAGGAATCACTACACAGTAACACTTGAATAAATATTGAAACGGTTACAGTAATCCAATGAATATCAAAATCACTTAATGCGTGCATGGCAACTCACAATATATTTATTGAAATGAGGACAAAACCTTTATTAGTGACTTATATACAGTTGTCTTAACTGAAATTGCTTATTTGCCGCTCCCAATCTAGATAACGTCTACCAAATAATTATCTCTGATTTGTACGCATATTGTTGACTGGACGCGATGACCATCCTCATTACCATTCTAAATTTGTTTTAAGTTTCTTTTTATCGTTTTACTACCCACATAGTATTCTGAAACATCATTTGTTATCATTAATTCTATGACCATCTTGTCTAAGATTGACCCTGGTTTTAATCACTCCCAACTATTTTACAACAGTCAAGTTATTTGAAAAATGTGGCCACCGAGTTACTTCATGAACATGTGTAGTTATTAGAATTTTATTGAAAAACTAGCACGCGTAATTTTCGCATATAGGCCTAACGTTCTAGGTGTAGAGCAAAAAAACAACACAACAACAAACAACTTCCCTATTAAGACGACATATATATAAATAGATAAGCATTTTATGCCCATAAATAGATACATAAGTCTTAATGCATGTATAAAAAATACACAGTTTTCTTCTTTATGTGCCAGGTCTGGAACAGACATCGGCGGTCATGACTCTCCATTCTTTCCTGTTAGCTTTTTGCAGAAAGTTATTATTACTTATGTTGTTGTTCGTGGCCCATTCGTTCAGGCTTTCTACATATGTTAGCCTTTGTCTTCCTCTGTCTCTCTTACCAGATATTTTCCCACACAAAGCCAGTCTTTCTATACCATTTTTCCTATAGATGTGTCCTAGAAATTTCATCTGTCTTTTCCTAATGGTGTTAATGAGTTCTCTTGAGGTACATGCTGTTTTCAACCCCTCTGCATTAGATTTCTTTTCAGTCCATGATATTCTCATCATCCTTCTTAGAAACCACATTTCTACTGCCTCCAATCTTTTCCTTGTTTCATTATCAATAGTCCAACATTCACATCCATATAGAAGAACAGACCAAACATACCCCTTCAGTATGCGCATTTTGGTACATATTCTGATATTCCTGTTTTTCATGATACTGCTTAAGCTCATGAAACTGTTTTTAGCTATTGCGATTCTTCTCTTTATTTCTTTGTTGCATTTGCCTTCCTGTGTTATTGTATAGCCTAAATACTGGAAAGAACTGATTTGCTTGATGTTTTCACCTTCACTGGATAAAGAGCATCTTGGAGGTTGTGTTTTCTTAGAGATTACCATTACTTCGGTCTTACTGAGATTGAGTGTTAATCCTTTAAGTCGGCTCTCTTCTACCACCTTATTTAGAATAGTTTGCAGGGCACTTTCTGATTCTGCTATTAGTACTGTGTCATCTGCATATCTCAGATTATTTATATTCTTTCCTCCAACTTTAATACCATCTAGGTGTTCGATATTCCGGAGTATTATTTCACTGTAGATGTTGAAGAGGTCTGGTGATAAAACACATCCCTGTCTTACTCCTCTCTTTATTGGTTTGAATGCACTTAACTCCCCTTCATATCTAATGGCAGCTTCTTGCTCCCAGTATAGATTTCTTATTATTCTGAGGTCTTTAACATCTATGTCCAGATCTTGTAATATATTAAATAGATCTTGATGTTAGACTTTGTCAAATGTCTTAGAATAATCTATAAAGCATAGATACAGGTCTTTTTGCATCTGGATGCATCTTTCAATTAACATAGATAAGGTGAAAATAGCATTTCTTGTGCTTTTATCTGCAATGAATCCAAACTGGGTTTCTGAAATTTCCGGACGGATTTTACTTCTTATTCTTTCCATGATTATTCTGAGGAGTATTTTTGTGACATGATTCATTAAGCTAATTGTTCTGTGTGATTCACACTCTGTTGCTCCAGGTTTCTTGGGGATTGTGATGAAAATTGATCTGCTTAAGCTTGAGGGGATCTTACCAGTATCATATATTTTGTTCACAAGTTGAGTTATTTCATTTATGCCTATTTCTCCCAATGCGTCATATATTTCCACTGGAATGTTGTCCGGCCCTGGGGCCCTACCATGTTTCATTTTCTTGATAGCATTCTCAACCTCGTCTTTTAATATTGGTGGGCCTTCAATATTTTTGGTTAAGCTTGGTTTTTCTTTCCTGTCATCATCAAATAGTTCCTCAATATATTCTGCCCATCTGCATAGTATGTCTTCTTTGTCTAACAGAATATTTCCTTCTTTTGATTTAATGCAGCTTGATTGTGTACCTTTTCTTTTCCCAGATATTTCTCGTATTTTCTCATGTACTAACTTATTATTTTCAATCTTGCTGTTTTCCAGTTCTGCGCTTTGTTCATTAAGCCAGTTTTCTTTAGCTTTTTAAAAGTTTAATAGTCGTATATATGCATTAAAATACATCGTTTTAAATTATTATTATTTATTATTAGTTTCATTTATTATACAACCGAAAAATACACGGCAGCGCCAAAACGTCACTTACCGACTTTACCCCAACTAAGGTCAGGTACCCATCAGAGCTCGGTAGACTCAGGGACACCCTCGAATCCAGGGAAAAAAATCCTAGTCGTCACCAGGATTCAAACCCAGGACCTCCGATACGCTCGGCCAACGTGCCCCCAAATACGGACCTGTACCTGCTAAATACTGACCTGTTAAAGGGCTGTTGAAGCAGCTCATAAACGTTTATCTAGCCGTTGCATAATAGGATATTTTTTTGGCCAGCACAATGCTCAGCCGCCTTTACTTTTTTTTCAATTTAATGTCAGGTACTCATCAGAGTTGGGTAGACTCATGAACATCATCCTTACAACATCAAAAAAAAATATACCCATCACCAGGATTCGAACCAAACCCCTTCGGTACGCCAACCGAGAGCATCCCAAATTTTAAATAGAATATCATCCAACATTGTGTTTTCTTTTAAAGCTAATACGATTCTATCGCTTTGATTTTCTTGCAGTATATAAAACTCGGGTACTTCGTGCAGTCATGTGTTAACCCTTTCTATACGAACATCAAGAAATAAAACTACTGATGACTTTCTGTGATGGAAGGCTAGAGGACGCCAACGTTCATAGTATTTATTGTTTTAATGAATAAAATATTTATTTTCTAAATGTTTTGTTTGTAAATTGTATACGTTTATTTATTTGACTTGTTATCGTCGTCGTCGTTGGCATTTCACGTCTCGAGAGACGATCCATTTCCCTTGCAGGCCTTCATGTGGCTAAAGGGACCAATCCTGGACGTACAGGCACGGTCACAATGGCTGCAGATGAATGTAGCGGAGGGGACCACATTTTTCTCCACTGTCTTGTTCCTGGCGCGCTCCTCTCCCGCAAGCCTGGAAAATTAGTTGATTCCTCCTCTCCAGGTGGGCCTATCCTGCGCCTTGATCTCCCAATTGTTTGAGTCGATTTGGAGGCGCTTCATATCTCTTTTACAGACATCCGCAAATCTCAGTTTTAGACGTCCAGCAGGTCTCTGTCCCGAAGCTAATGTTCCATAAAGGATGTCCTGAGGAAGTCGACCCTGTAACTTTCAGAATATTTGTAATAATACCCGTAATTGTAACATCTTCTCGCGCCTCAAACTAATTACTTGAGGTCACCGATTCACGAAGATAGATTGAACAACTTGGCAATTCTTGCTATTTAACGTAATCTATGTAGAAAACATAATTTCGATGATATACAGTAAGACTTCGCTACACGCAAAGCTCGTAAAGTAAAGTTAATTTGATCGTGATTTTGTACTTAGTAAAGAATTAATAAAATGCAAAGACGAATTTATTTTCTATTACAAAATCTTAATTTTCACTTTTTATACTTTTCCCTACCCAGACTGGGCCCCGCGCAATTCATTTCGCATAGGGCTCGCAATTGTTAAGGCTGGCCCTGGTTTAAGCTATATACGTGTAATGGTGTTTCGGAAGTTTGTTTTTTATATCATGTTTATACACATATCTAAAATTACGTTGTATATTGCATAGTATTTTTAATAATGTAACCAGCCCCTTTTTCCAAATCACTAGAACAAGTCAAATAAATAAAAGTATACAATTTACAAACAAAACATTTAGAAAATAAATATTTTATTCATTAAAACAATAAATACTATGAACGTTGGCGTCCTCTAGCCTTCCATCACAGAAAGTCATCACTCATTTTATTTCTTGATGTTCGTATAGAAAGGGTTAACACATGACTGCTCCAAGTACCCGAGTTTTATGTGCTGCAAGAAAATCAAAGCGATAGAATCGTATTAGCTTTAAAAGAAAACACAATGTTGGATGATATTCTATTTAAAATTTGGGATGCTCTCGGTTGGCTTACTGAAGGTGTTGGGTTCGAACCCTGGTGATGGGTATGTTTTTTTTTTTGATGTTGTAAGAATGATGTTCATGAGTCTACCCAACTCTGATGAGTACTTGACATTAAGTTGAAAAAAAGTAAAGGCGGCTGAGCATTGTGCTGGCCAAACAAAAAATATCCTATTATGCGAAGGCCAGACAAAACCTGTGAGAGCAGCTTCAACGGTCCTTTAAAATGTCCGTATTTAGCAGGTACAGGTCAGTATTTAGCAGGTACAGGTCAGTATTTAGCAGGTACAGGTCAATATTTACAGGTGAGGTCAGTATTTACCAAGTACAGGTCAGTATTTAGCCTAGATCTTTCCATACCCTTTCAATGTATTTTAAATAAAATATGATCTTACCTGTTATTGAACTATTTGATAAAAGATTCTTGAATTATCGGTGGTGGTGGTTCATTCTCATCACTTTCCAGACCTAAAAATTTTGAAATATTTATATCTATTACACACACATTCATATCGAATTATTAAATAGTTCAATCTATTAAACAAACACACATGCATGTTGAAGTATTAAATAGTTCAATCTATTAAACAAACACACATGCTTGTTGAAGTATTAAATAGTTCAATCTATTAAACAAACACACATGCTTGTTGAAGTATTAAATAGTTCAATCTATTAAACAAACACACATGCTTGTTGAAGTATTAAATAGTTCAATCTATTAAACAAACACACATGCATGTTGAAGTATTAAATAGTTCAATCTATTAAACAAACACACATACATGTTGAAGTATTAAATAGTTCAATCTATTAAACAAACACACATGCTTGTTGAAGTATTAAATAGTTCAATCTATTAAACAAACACACATGCATGTTGAAGTATTAAATAGTTCAATCTATTAAACAAACACACATGCATGTTGAAGTATTAAATAGTTCAATCTATTAAACAAACACACATGCATGTTGAAGTATTAAATAGTTCAATCTATTAAACAAACACACATACATGTTGAAGTATTAAATAGTTTGATCTATTACACACAAACATTTATATTGTTATTGATTTTCTTTCAAAAAACTTCTGAACGTTTTTAAACAGTTTATAGAATTGAATAATTATTTTACTACACTTTTTTGACAACAAATTTGGAAAGTTCTTTTACTGTTGCGTTATTCCATCACCACAGGATTTAGTTTATTAGTGTTTCATTCGTTTCTCTACACGCTTATATAAAATAATATCTTATTGTGAATCGGAGCTCTAATCAAATATATTTCTGCATGTTCAGAAATGTTTTTATACATACAAAAAATATTACTGACTTGAATTCTAAAAGCTTGAATTTAATTAAACTAAGACACTTTAGAGGCAAATTCATTAATGAGAGTGCCTACTCAAGACTTATGTATAAGTAAATTGACGTCTGGAATACGTACATACAGATGGTCAGCTTTCTGACCACATAGACCGATGACTCTTAAGTCCAAGGCGTACCGCTAGAAAGGGATGGGTCGGGGGGGACTAGACATGCCACCAACTATAGTACATGCCGCATAACATAACATAGGGTCTCCGCAGCCACATGAACTACACTTACATAATTCTTACAATTTTTATTGCGGTGGCCGTTTTAGAGATGGGCATATGCCCGGGGGCGACACTTCTAGGGGGGGGGGGGACGGCAAATGTAGTCTAAATATAGTAAATATAGCACTAAACAAGCAGTTACAGTATCCAAGGGGGCGGCGCTGAAACCTTTGCCCTGGGGCGCTACATAAGCTTGTAAAGGCTCTGGCCAACACCTATAGTGCATGCCGCATAACATAACATAGGGTCTCCGCAGCCACATGCACTACACTTATAACCTTTTTCCAATAAAATTTTTATTACGGTGGCCGTACTATTACAACTAATGTGGCCCTGCCATTACAATTACTGTGGTCCTACTATTATAATTACTGTGGTAATACGTTAAGATTAATATGGCTCTACTATTACAATTACTGTGGCCCTACCATTACAATTACTGTGGTTCTACCATTACAATTACTGTGGCCCTACCATTACAATTACTGTGGTTCTACCATTACAATTACTGTGGCCCTACCATTAAGATTACTGTGGTCCTACCATTATAATTACTGTGACCCTACCATTACAATTACTGTGGTCCTACCATTACAATTACTGTGGTCCTACCATTACAATTACTGTGGCCCTACCATTACAATTACTGTGGTCCTACCATTACAATTACTATGGTCTACATTACAATTACTGATGCACTACCTTTTCAATTGCTGCGGCCTACATTACAATTAATGTGGCCATGCCTTACAACTATTGTGGCCATACCAATACAATTACTGTGGCCCTACCATTACAATTACTGTGGCCCTATCATTACAATTACTGTGTCCCTACCATTATAATTACTGTGGCGTTACCATTAAAAATACTGTGGCCCTTCCATTACAATTACTGTAGCGCTACCATTAAAATTACTGTGGCCCTACCATAACAATTACTGTGGCCCTATCATTACAATTACCGTGGCCCTATCATTACAATTACTGTGGCCCTTCCATTACAATTAGCGAGGAGCTACCTTGCGTTTTCGTCAAGATCATGTGAACGACTAAGAAAGCGAAAGTTGCAATGACGATGCCGACCAGGAAAATGGATGTCCAAGCTATTGAACTTGAATCCTCTTCTATCTCCTTCTCTTTATGGTTGTTCTCATTGGTTACGTGGGTTACCATCGATGACGTAGTGGTAGCCCGGGTAGTTATCGCTAAGAAAAAAAACATAAATGTTTCCCTTTTTTTTTTTGCTTTTAAAAGGAAAGAGAAAAAAAAAGCCACAGCACTTAATTAAAAGAGAAGTTCAATTATTGATAACATGGACTGGTAAGGGGAAACCACTGAAATAGATCAGATAGCGCCTCCATAATAAATTTGCATATGCAAATTAAGGCTAGAACGGACTACACTATGTACGCTATTCACTTATACATGTAAGCGAATTATAGGAATTTAAAAATAAACACTTATAAATATAACAAATTCATACGATAAAAAGCCAGTAAAAGTCACTTTAAATGTATTTACAGGTGAGTCTTTAGGAACATTTAATTTTATAGATAAGTAAAAGCTATGGGATTTTGGCATCAAGGATAATATAGTTTCCGGGCCTAATCCGTTCTTTGTATAGACCTGTGCGAAAGACATGGGTGAGTAGGTTGAATTAGTGTAGAAAGAAATAAAACGTGAGAAGGGGGTGGCGGTGGGGGAGAGGTCATCGAGAAAAAAGAAGAAAAACAAAGACGTATTATAGTATGTTAATTGACAGAGGGTCAAACAGAGTGACCGATAAATAGATAGACGGATGGATGGATAGAAGACTAGATGGATGGGTGGATGACTTGGCTTATCCATGGATCGATGGATTTTAGATGTTCTGGTAATTGCAGTGATACTGCTGTTCCACCTTGTGCGTAAATTGCATAAGATGTTGCACGCCCTAAAGAAAGACATCAAATTTGTGAATTCTGGAGCAGTTGATGTTTGGACGTGGCTTTCAGGTAGAAGAAATTATTCGATCAAAGCAAACACTTGAATATATTTTATATATATATCTATAGTTTAATAATCAAAATGATAACAATTATTATTTAAATTAGTTTTCTTGGATAAAGGTAAATTGATCTTTCGGATTGCTTTTATACAGCTAGCTGACCACTTGCCAGTTCAACGGTCTTTAAATATAACTGTTCTTATTTACAAATGTTCAGATCGCTGTAAAAAAAATATACAACTGACCTACGGGTTTCACAATAAAGGTATTACTTGCATCAGAAAACTCGAGAGCCCTTTTCTTGTCGGCTACCTCCGCCGTAATGCAGGTCAGACTGAAGCCATTCGCCAACATTTGCTCATCGTTTATTTTAACTGTATCACCACTAACGCTGAACTGCAATAAATACATAAATATTAGACTATACTCTTTAATATAAATATAGCGGACAAAAAAATTGATTATGTATAAACTAGAAATGAAAGTATACATAAAATGTAAATGTAAATAAATAGCAACCTAAAGAATAGAAATGTACAAACATGCAGATCTAAATGTAAAAAAATTAATATATTAAACAATAAAAAGTTGATAAATGGTTATGTATAAAATGGAAATGCTCAAATTGAAAATGTAAGTAAAAGAAAGACAATTTATTGTTCTGTAAATTTTTTTACGTTTTCTTTTATTTTTACGGGTGTTGGTTGAGGTAGGGGAGAGTGAAATTAAAATGTGAAAAAAAGTGAGTGGCAAACATGATATTATTCTAGCTTGCTTCATGCGCCACCATTAGCAAACATGTTTATTATAGACTAGACGAGCAGAACATTACATCCAAAAATACTGAAATCATTTTTTTAAACCATAACCATTTTTTTTCTTTTAATCATATTTTTTACCTTTATAATTTTTCACCATTGTCATTTTCTCGCCTTATTATTTATTAACCTCATCATTTTTTTTCTGCTCAACCATTCTTTGACCTTAATCAATTACAGTTAATCAAGTTTTCCTTAATAATTTTTACATTAAGTGTTTACCTAAATCATTTTTAACTTAAATATTTTTCTTATTTTATCCATTTTAACATTAGGCATTTTATATGAATAATTTTAACCTAATAATTTGTTGCCTCAATGTTTTTCCCCCTAATGTCTTTCTCTTAATATATATTTTTTTTACTTTGATCATTTTTTAGCTATGGGTAAAGACTAGGGGTAGTCCACCTTTTGATAATATTGTGCCAAAGTAGGTTTTCTATTCTTTTTTTTTAAATTTTTGTTTTTTGTTGTGTTTTGACTTTGGTTTTCAAAATTATTTGGTTAAGTGATAACGGTCAATTTATATAGAGCTTCTCTCAATGACATTGACTACGCAGACGACAGAGCCCATCTATCCAGCAGACATCAAGTTATTCAAACAATGACAAGCAGTCTGAATGAGATAGCAAGCACCATAGACTATAGGACTCAGGGTTTGGCTTGTTTAAAATACAACAAACAAAACGACAATTACCCACGCATGCGACAAACGAATAGAGATAGCAAGCAAACGAACGCATAGATTTAACCTTTTTAGTGGGAGAGTAGCGAAGTTCACGGCCCTCCCCATCCTTCCACTTGACCACAAAACTCAGTCCGTGGTTTTCCGGCTTAGTCCTTGATTTGTGTAAGCACTTGAACGTGTTATCCAGTCGTGAGATATCGGGTTTATCCGGTTTGCCTTAATTGGGGTGGAAGTAAATACAAACAAATAAACAAAACTGAAAGTAACATTTTTCGTCTTATTTTGTTTTGTCATTGTAGTTAATAGTGTCTGAGTAAGTACAGTTTGTAAGAATGTTGAGTGATTTGATGTCTTTTTTTTAAGAGTTATAGTAGTTTGAATGATTTGGTGTCTGATTTTAAGAGTTACAGAATGTTGAATGATTTGGTGTCTTATTTTAAGAGTTACAGAATGTTGAATGATTTGGTGTCTTATTTTAAGAGTTACAGAATGTTGAATGATTTGGTGTCTTATTTTAAGAGTTACAGAATGTTGAATGATTTTGTGTCTTAAGAGTAACAGAATGTTGAATGAATCGGTGTCTTAAAAGTTATAGAATTTTGAATGATTTGGTGTCTTGAGAGTAACAGAATGTTTAATGAATCGGTGTCTTAAAAGTTATAGAATTTTGAATGATTAGGTGTCTTCAGACTAACATAATTTTGAATGATTTGGTGTCTTCAGACTAACAGAATGTTGAATGAATTGATGTCTTAAGAGTAAAAGAATGTTGAATGAATATGTGTCTTAAGGGTTACTGAATTTTGAATGATTTGGTGTTACAGAATGCTAAAAATTAATGAAATTGTGTCCAAAAATATGCTAACGCCTGCTTAATTATAACTATTTAGGGTCTTTTTTTGCAGTAAAAAGCTTTATGATTATTCCTTTTAGAATGTTTAATTGCCGTGTATTCGGCGCTGTGTCCACAACTAAATCAAATAAACACCTGCTTTAAGGCATCAATGTCCATCTCGCTCACTAATTACAAACATAAATGTTATGTCTCAAATTGTATTCAAACAAACAACACCTTACCAACAACGAAAAGTATGGCCTCACAACCTTCAAATCGCTCCTTGCCCTTGGTGGTACAGTAATAGTGGCCGGCATTCTCCATCTGGGCACTCTTGATGGTGAACTTGGCTAGACCGGGCTGGACGACCAGATTGTGTGCTTTCGGTTTCCAGCTTTCCCAGAATATGTTTTCGCCGGTTTCACGGATGAGAAGTACAACTTCCTTGGCGCCGTCGTATTTAGTGTACTCCACTATAATGAAATCATTGATGACTTTTGGGAGTTTGAAGGTTAACTCCACCTCGTCGTGTTCGTAACCATACACTTTGCTGAATGAATTACTGGATACAGCTTTAACTATAAACGTGAGGAAAGGACCAAAACAAATTAAAAGCTTTGATGTCAAACATTTTGTATCTAGATTTTAACCTACTCGTGCTTTCTTGATTTTATTGTGACGCCATGCTGTACAATAATTTTTACTACACACACTTGTTGTCACTGTATATTGTTACTACACATATTTGTTGATATTGTATAACTAAATACGTAAAAAAATACAACAAATAAATTCATATGAAAACAATAAGAAAAACCGAAATAGTTAAAAGCTAAATTCAGATGAAATCTAAAAAAAACCTCAAAAATTGTAAGAAAGCTGATTTCTTAAGAAAACTCACTTACTTGTCATTAACAAATAAAAGGCAACCCTTGTTAGATTCAGCAACGTCAGCATGGCAACATCCACACTAGAGTACGCGATGCAGGTCTGAAATTTTCCTTCGTCCACATTCTAGTTCCAACATGAAGACACCTACCATTGGTGTATTTCTCTTAGTTCAAGTCGTGTTGTGAAAAAACAAAACAAATGGGATATACACAGTGGCGTAGCTAGGGGAGGGGGGCGGGTCCAAATTCGAGTGTCGAGTTAAAGGAGTGTCCGAATTTTTTTTTCTCATGTCATAATGTCTAATGTGAAAATGCAGGGGCCAAGCACCCCGGGCCCCCACATCCCTGGCACTGGATATACAGCACACTTCTGTATTTCAACGTAAAACTGATAAAACTAGACTATTTGATCAAAAATAACAAACAACTACTGAATTATATCTTTCTAGACTGCTGTGACGATGGGGTTGTGTGGCCAGTAGGATGCAACCGTGGCTGCGATACACACACGATACTCCCACCGAACTTTGGCTGTGTTTAGCCAATGCCCTATGTTTCTATTTAACGTGTTAATATTCACACGGGTTCATGTTCCTTCCTTTCATACACTCACGCGAAATAACTGAAATAATCTTCACACGGGTTCATGTTCCTTCCTTTCATACACTCACGCTAAATAACTGAAATAATCTTCACACGGGTTCATGTTCCTTCCTTTCATACACTCACGCGAAATAACTGAAATAATCTTCACACGGGTTCGTGTTCCTTCCTTTCATACACTCACGCGAAATAACTGAAATAATCTTCACACGGGTTCATGTTCCTTCCTTTCATACACTCACGCGAAATAACTGAAATAATCTTCACACGGGTTCATGTTCCTTCCTTTCATACACTCACGCGAAATAACTGAAAAGACGACCTGTGATCAAGTGACAAGACGATCATGTTTAGTGTGAAATCACGATAGGATGGTAATACTTCAATTCTCAGATAGAGCTATCAGACAGCCTATTTCACGAGAGTTCAATTACATGTCCAAATATTCACAGAGTACACAGACGTTACACGGACAGTAATAATAATAAAAAAATTTTTTTTAGTCATACGTCGTGAAAATTGGAAAATAGAAAACGTCCAGAGTTTATATAGGATACATGGACTCAAAATGGCTTTTAGGAGGCGGTCCTTCCTGTTTCGCCATAAACCCAACTGTCCCATGACTGTAAAGTATGCGCCCCTTTCCCAACCAGTCAACCGTCGTTAAATGTGTCAGGGGAGTGTCTCGGCATGACCCCATATGGTTTATCTCCCATTGTCTCTCTCCCCACAAGGGCGGCAGCTTCCGTTGCAAAATTCCACATGTGCCACCTTTCAGTATCTTTGTATAAACACGTGTATAGACACGTGCTCTGATCCAAACTTCTCGTCAACAAACAAATACCGAATTGGATTCTCTTTAAAGTCTCGCTTCTGACCCTACCTTCAAACATTAGACAAAGGCTTTTAAAGCGGGACCCTGTGTGAGGCGGTGGCAACAAAAGATAGATAACTCAGTATGCCCACATGTAAGTAAAGTACCCTTTGGACCAAACTGATCCATAGAGATGGTGAAGCAGCATTCACCAGTTTCTGTGGCCACGGCATACGTGGAGATGTGTGGCCAGCACAATTTCCAGCCGCCTTTACTTTACCCCGACTAGTCGCAGGTACCCATCAGAGCTGGGTAGGACAATCTCAAGTCCCGGGAAAAAATCCTAGCCTTCTTCAGGATTCAAACCCAGAACATTCGGATCGCCACTCGAACGCGCTGCCACTCGGCGACCAACGGTACTAATGGCCTGAGATAGGAGTGGAGTGAAAGGGGGGGGGGGGCTGTATCTTTTAGACGGGTGTGGTGAGAAAAAAAAGATGACGGCATTCGCCCGACACATGTGGTAAATGATGCCCCCCCCCCTCGAGGAGTGCAGGGCCGGTTCTAAGCCACTGCAACCTATGCGGTAGCAGTGGGCCCCTTACTGTCATAGGCCCCGCGCTAATCCAATGGTGAAAGTATTTTGCGTCCTTGGCTGATATATTCTGTGTCACCAGACAAGGTCTATTGTTTCTACTGTCGCCTAAAACAAAATAAGCTCTTTTGTAAATGAAGGATTTGACCAGTGGCAAACTGTACCACAAGGCTAACAACATGAAAAATCAAGTTTTTCAAAGACTAGTTGCGATTGTACAATTTCTAGCGGAGCGCAATTTAGCTTTCAGAGGGTCATTGAAAAGGTTGGAGAAGTAATGGGAATTTCCTGTATCTAGTAGAATTACTTGCAAAGTTTGATCCAGTAATGGGGGAACATCTTCGACGTGTTACCAATGCAGAAATTCATGATCATTACCTGGGGAAGAAGATTCAAAACGAGCTCATTACTGTAGTAGCTGATGCTGTTGTGAATGCTATCCTTTGAGATATGAAGAACGCAAAGTATTTTTCAGTAATATTGGATTGTACTCCAGACATAAGTCACAAAGAGCAGATGTCATTAACTATCCGGTAAGTATCAGATGAGGTTAATGTGGAAGAGCCTGTGGTTGTACACGAACGTTTTATCAAGCTTCTTCCTGTGGAAAGTACTACTGGACAGGACTTATGCGATGTACTAGGGAATGAGCTGGAAAAGTTTGAATTAAATATTCAAAATATTCGTGGACAAGGTTATGATAATGGTGCCAACATGGAAGGCGTCCATTCTGAAGTTCAAAAACGGCTTTTAAATATTAACAGCAGAGCATTTTTTACTCCATGTGCGTGTCATAATTACAATCTGGTTGTAGCAGACATGGTCAAAACATGCCCTAATGCGTTAACCTTTTTTGGAACTGTACAACGCGTGTACACCCTCTTTTCAACATCTACAAAGAGATGGTCATTATTTAGAAAGCATGTTTCCAATCTATCTGTAAAACCTCTGTGCGAAACAAGGTGGGAATGTAGAATAGATAGTGCCAAAGCACTCGTTATCAATTGCTTGAATTTTGTGACGCACTCGATGAATTAGCTGAATAGGCTAGTTAATGCGATAATTAAAAGCGAAGCAGAAACACTTCATGAAACATTGAAGCAGTACTAATTCTTAGTGTCACTTGTGTTATGGTACGACGTGCTCTTCCAAGTCAATTTTATGAGTAAATTTTGTGCAATGGATTCGTACAACAACTTGATGACTTGGCTAAGGAAACTGGGAGTTGATGGGTTTGTTCAGATTCTTGTTACAGCAAAGGAATTGGCCGAAAACATGGGCGTTTTTGCAATCTTTCCAGCCAAACGTCAAAGAAAAAAAGGCTGTATGATTAATCTGTGGAAAACTTCACACCTGGAAATATTGTAGATGACTACATGATAAATTGCTTCAACAGAATTGTGGACACTGAATTCCAGTCCTTGCAGTCGAGATTTGAACAGCTGAAATCAAACCACAATCTATTAGGGTTTCTTGTCAGCTTCAAGAGCCTTCATCGTGATGACATACGAAAGTTTACAGAGAGCCTCGAGTAAGCATTGACAGACGAATTTATTTTCTATTACAAAATCTTAATTTTCACTTTTTATCCTTATCCCTTCTCTACCTAGACTGGGCCCTGCGCTATCCGTTTCGCAGAGGGCCCCGCAATCGATAGGACAGGCTCTTAGTAGGGGATGGGGCGAAGAGGTGGTGGGAAGGGTACCGACCTCGCCCTAACACGGGAATAAATTCGGATTATCAGTTCAATTGCACTAAATTACTTCGCTATAAATAATGTTACATCATGACAACTGGCTGGCCTGCTGGCGACCGACCCCACAGAATAAGTATGGAACAGAATGCGCAATCCCTATATGAGGAGTCACTAAAAGTGAAGCTCGGCTTCCGTCATTTTCTTTTGACGCAAGGCACTGATCGCTAGAGACGCTACTATAGTAAAATGAGAAAGGCTTATTTATTACTGATATCTAGTCTTAGTAAGTTTAGGACTAAAGCAAGGCTACTAATATTAAGTAATATGAGGTTAAAACTTAAGGTTGTATATCCTTTATGTGTTCAGGAAAGCCATGTAGTTTGACATGCTTATTTGTAAGATAATCAATCGTTTTCGCATCATTGTTGCAGGCAGCTTATTTACACAACAGCCTTTGTACCTTTTGCCTGAAATATTAACTTTGGGTGTTCGAACTTGTAGATTTAATTAAAAATACGTTGTAAATAAGCATAAATATATAGTGTAGCCAGGTCCGCCGAGTCTAAACAGTATGGCGTCGTTATTACTTCCGGAAACAGAAAAAAATACTATTGCGCATTCTATTCTATATTTATTCTGTGACCGACCCGACCCACAGAAGGCTGACAGGCCTACTTCCAACCATCCTATCGAACTGAATCCTGGCACGTAGATATAAAGCCCTGGGCAGATCATTCTAACGAATTTCAGCCACATCCATCCCCAGCCCGTAACGCTCATAAATCAGTTTTTAAATTTAACTATTTACGCTTTATGGTGTGCCAATTGCTCATGAGCTTACTTGATGAACAAGGCATTAACTCTTCTACGCTAATTGCTCATGAGCTTAGTTGATGAACAAGGCATTAACTCTTCTACGCTTATAAAAGTGATTTAAGGCATAGCTCACTATCTCTGTTGCACTACTTTAACTTTTCTTTTGAGACGGTTTTTATATATTTAGTAATTTTACTCATGGCGGTCCACTTGAAATTGGTTTATCTGTTTAATCATTATTATGATGAAAATGTCTCCTTTAGTATTACCTCTAAAAAAGACACTAGAAGTGTTAATGGTTAAGTTGAATATAAAAGTTGGCAAATAATTGTGCTCCATATTTTTTGTTTGTTGATACGATTAATAGTTTCCCCTATTGTGGATGAAATGCGGGCTCCAGTTAATGTATATTTTCATATCCCGTACATTTACTTCAAAAAATCATGTGGCGTTCGACCTCAAAGCTCAAAAGGCTTACTGACCCATTTCCCTTCATCCTAATAAGCTGAATCTGACACATATACGACATATACTAAGTAAAAACCTTCATACCCCATCCCCAATCAACAGGATTGCAAGAGAAATAATCTGTTAACCCTTCCCGTACCGACCTACTTCTATCTATGCTGCTTTCAGTTCCGCTATATACGCGCCCGGGACTGTAAGGGTTAAGTTGCCAAAAGTGTAAGTAATGTAAACAATTGACATTGATCTATATACGTTAAAAT
This sequence comes from Anisus vortex, assembly GCA_949126835.1. NCBI lineage: Eukaryota > Metazoa > Mollusca > Gastropoda > Planorbidae > Anisus > Anisus vortex. The sequence continues at coordinate 23,334,992 of OX421499.1, forward strand.
TCGGTAAAGAATACAGAAAAAAAACCTTGGTCGCGACTTAACTATCGAATTCCAACTGAGTTAAGAGAATTCGGACTTTCTACAACACAGTACGGCACTTTCTCGTCCAATTAAAAGAGGACAGGTATACTGCGCTTCACATTTATTAGTTCATTGATAATTATGCAATCATCTGCAAATAGATTTCCTTATGGACCTGTACTAATTACTTCAAGTAAATCATTTATGCTTTATATAAATTAGACATTGAAATATTATAGTGAGTCTACGACAGTCCTGTGCCTTTGTTATTGTAAAAGTCCTAAGTTTACAGTCACTTAAAATTGGTTCTGCTGTATATTATCTTATACATTACAGACTCTCTTTCTATAAATAAGATTATTGTGTCCTACGTTCATGCGTGTTCCGAGTTTAGTCTTGCATCTTTATTAATGTTTTAAATGATGTTAAGTTACTGGTTTTCTTGATTTGTTCAGTCAACCCTTTATATGCCCAAAATGCCACCAGGGAAGAAAGAGTACTTATATGCAATTGTTCTAGCATAAGGCATAAGTGGCATATAAGTTGATATAAGGTATAAGGAAAGTGTTTCTGTCTTCATGTTTATCTGCTGTAGAGTATAAATTTACCTTTATTTCATATTGGTATTTAATGAAAATTTTATAACAACCTTGTGTGTTTTTTAATGTTTAAAACAAATACCTTGATACTTACTATACAGATAAATGCCATAAAATATGTCTTTGAAAACAAAAACACCACCATTTAATTTTTATTGAAATTTTACCGGAAGTGATGTTATGGAGAATATTATCACTGAGCTATATATTATGTGGCAATCTCGAATTATGTTTAATTTTTGTTGTAAATATAAATTAATGCACTGATATATATAATATTGGACTGTGCTTATAAGTTTAATCTTATACGTTTACAGACGTTCCTTCTAGATAGAAGATTTTTTACGTCCACTTGGTCCAAATCTCCTGCAGGGCGCAGGGATCGATCGGTGTAAGGGATAGAACCCACGATAGTTCGGTTAACTAACAGGAACTAATTACACCATAAAAGGTCCCGCAAAGAACACTTCGTTCTGCCAACTCATCGCTTCTGGAAGAGCCCCGTTTCTCTCTGACGACCGTTGGCCTTAGAGCCTTCTCAGTATCCGGTCCGAAGGTGTGGAATCTACTTCCCATTTAACTGAGGCGAACAAGCTCTATTGTTACTTTCAAAAAGAACTTAAAAACTCATTATTTCAATATTTACCTTCGATAACATTTAACATGCTTTAGAACCCTACTGTCTTACTTTTGGGTTAATGCTACATTTATTTGATTTGTCTTTTTTAAATCATCAATCAGATTTGTCACCTAGTCTAGAGTAATATCCATGTTCTTAGTTGTATGTTAAATGCACTCCGAGCTTTCATTATGTTTGTTGGCAGCGCTATAAAAATATTATTATTATTATTATTATAAAGTTGTCTATATCATATCATATATTATAGACCTTTTATTTAAAATTTTATATTAATAACAAACAGTGGCAAATCTAACTCTGGAAACTATACACTTTTTTGTGCATACACAAGATTCATGCAAAAAATATAAAACCTTATTTTATATATAATATGATACTATATAACAGTGCAGCCCGGCAGGTCATGCGTAAAACAAAGCGCGATTCTGCAACAGTTCCACGGCGTCGGCTCTACTAGTTCCAAGTGAGAGCCAGAATTGATAGCAATGTGACCATGCTTTGTCATCTGTGGCTTCATTATACTGAGATGCCTTCCTATCTCAAGGAACTAATCAAACACTATGTTCGCAAAGAACACTCTGTTCTGACGACTCTCGCATCTAGAGGTGGCCCGTTTCTTTCTTAAGATCTGTCCTGAAAGTATGGAATCTACTTCCCATCCACCTCAGGCAGACAAATTCTAGACTATCATCACTTTTAAAAAGACCTCGAAAACACATTATTTTAATATTTACCTTTGTTAAACATTTTTAGAGCCCTAATTGTTTTATAAATAAGCTAAAGTTAAATTACGCGACTATCACTTCAAGTATTAATTATCACTTACTCACTTTTGATGTTAGAAACGGATTCCTCATAACTAATCGTGTAGCCTTTGTATTGTTCATGGCTTAAAAACAACAACACGACGTCTGAAGTTCTGTTTTCTTTTGGCAAAATCTTAGGAAATGAAACAAAATTTAATCCCCTAAATCTTTTTTTACTCACAGTAAAGCCAGTAACGCAGCACACAGACATGTTTTGTTAGTAAATGAACGAATAGAACCGAAAATGTTGGCACACGATAAACTTTTAGGTTCACCATGCATGCATAATATTATGTCCTTATGTATGAGTATGAGTAGCCTAAACAATGGTTATATAATATGTCAGTGTAATAATGTATATTATACTATGTTATTTACCTATGGGAAACTCGGCAACTCGGAAATACCGAATAATGGAAAATAAACATTCGCTTTCTGAAAATGTGCATTTTAAAACTGCTTGTTTTATTAATGCGTCATTTGCAACCTTGCAATTTTTTTTTTTTTAATACAACCCAAATCTCAGATAAACATAAAGACAAGAACACTTTCCTTATCCTTTATGCGAGAAGAAATGCATATTTAAATATAAGCACTCTTTCTTCCCGAGTGGCATTGAGGATGGAATGGGTTGCCTGAACAAACCAGGAAAACCAGTAACTTAACATGATTTAAGATATTAATAAAGATGCAAGCCTAGACTCGGACCACGGATGAGCGTAGAACGCAATAATTTCTTTATAGAAGGAGCTTCTGCAATGTATAAGATAAGATATAATCAAGTCAAATTTTCATTTGTTTTGATCAATAGAGCATTCTTATCTTATCGTTGTACCCTACTAGCAGCATGCATGGACATGGGATTTATGTTCTTGTTATAGTGTCACATTTGAGCAGGATGTTGTAACATATAAAAGCAGTGTCTGCATATTATTTTAAAAAGATAAGGTAAGTGTTTTTTTAATTTATATTATTAAACAGTTTGTGTATTTTAATTAAATATTATTTAGAGATTATATGTGTTTCGCATAATTGTCGTCATCGACTTCCGGTAGTCGTATTCAATGACATTGACACTATAGAGGTTTGTGTTGTGCTTATCTTATCTCATGCTATCTTATTTCGTGTTATCGTATTTCTTGTTATGATCTACACACGATCCTTCTAAACCCAGAAGATTATTTCAACTTAGCCTCATCAGTGGTTTAAGCGTTTAGTCTTGTTATTGAATGTTTTATGAACAACCGTAATTTATCTTTCTGTTTCTCTTACAATCATTATACTAGTTTAGGCAGCAGAAGAACACACGAAAACCTACCCATTATGATAATTAGGAATGAAAATATATACGAACATTAATTGCTGCATAAAAAATAAGAAAGATGTATTTGGCCTAGGGGCCTACCTTTTTTTCATATCTGAGTAGTTTATTAGACTATTATTGCGTATTTTTATGAACAATATTCTTTATGTATCATTACTACATTACCTTTTAACCTGCTTTCTCGTAATCTAATACTAATTTTAGTGATTCAGCTTAAGGCTTAAGGTGTTCCTAGGTGGAAATATGCATTTTTAATTAGCCTTAACACTTTCTGTCCGTAAGAACGCCACTGGCGTTGATCGGCAGTTCTATTCTGCCGTAAGAACGCCATTGGCGTTGATTTGGGTAGCATTGTTTGTTTCGCTATTAAATCCAAACCAGCTTTCTAAAATTAATTTTAACTTCCTCTGACTATTTTTAGATATCAAAACTCTTTTTAACATAAGTTTAAAGGGGATTTGACGACCTTTTATGCTTTTTTTTCATTGTTTATAGTGGTGATTATTGATTTGTTACGACGGTCACAAGTAGGATAATGGGGGGCTTAGTAAAGATCATCTGAAATACTGTCTGCTGGGCCTTTTTGAAGACATTATTCAATAGAAATTTAACAAACTTATCTTATTTTATTATAGACACACATTTAATACAATTTAGAATAAAATATATAATTATATCGGTCTAAGACTACATCGAGTCGGGAGCATCAACCGGTGAAAAATAAGCGTTATCAACTACTTCAACTAGGTCCAACTAGGACCTAATCTTTCCGATTTGTTTCATCATTAATTTATTATGTACACTGTTTAATCTTTTATATTTAAAATGTATATTTTACTCTCTTAAATTTGATATATAACATGTACCTGACTTTAAAAACAAAATATTTATTTTCTGAAAACATAACCACTCCTAGGCCTAGTACTAATAAGAAATGTGAAAATATCATATTTATCTATGTTTTTTCAAACGGTAACAGACATTAATTAAAAGTATTACCTGTCAATTTTTGTAATTATGTTGATAGCCTAATAGTATATAATTGATATAAACCAAGATTTATTTCAATACTTCTTATAGTTTGTACTTAGCAATTTTTTATTATTATTTTTTTACTAGAAAAATTGCATTATTTTTTATTTTTACTAATATTTTTTTCTTTTTTTGGTAATACTTTGGTTCAGCTGCCTCACGAAAAGTAGGGTTCTAAAAAATTCCAACTGAAAATTTTTTCGCGTGGATCTATTGATAAGTGTCTTAGGAAAAGCGGCAGACTATTGAAAATGAAAAAAAAAATTTTTTTCATCGAAAAAAAAAATCATTTCAATTGTGTTTACCAAAGGCTTGTGACGTCACAAAGCCATAAAACACGATGCATGAATGAATTCTGCAGCGATTCCTATGACACTCATCAATAGGTCCTAATACGAAAATTTTCAGTCGGAATTTCTTAGAACCGATACCAAAAAGGGAAAAGGGGCAAAATAGCACCAAATGAATACAAAAATAAAATTAATCTTACCGTATTTCATATGAAATAACACAAAAAGACACAAAATCCTATTGTTCTTTCTTCCCTACTATGCGTGCCATGTGGTTTTCTAGATTACTACTTCCTGTCCCAAGATATGGCCAGGTTGGCCGATACTACTCATTAACAAATACTTAGAAAGCTTAGAAACTAACCGATAGTAATCATTAACAAATACTTAGAAAGCTTAGAAACTAACCGATAATAATGATTAACAAATACTTAGAAAGCTTAGAAACTAACAGATAGTAATCATGAACAAATACTTAGAAAGCTTAGAAACTAACCGATAGTGGGGAAAAATCTGGTCCGAGAAGCGCGTGGTACATGGAGTGTGTGCGTTTGATATTATAGTATAGGGATAAAAGAAAAAATAAATAAAAATAAACAGATCACAGGGACGTAACAAAATTTAACACAAAAAGCTCAAGGGAAGTAACAATTTTTAATAAAACATGCAAAATTACCAAATTTTCAACATTAAATAAAAATCACACAAATGGAACCGCTCAATGAAACCTAGATTGTTGTATTCAGGACAAAAAGATCTTTAAATTGATATATGGCACTTAGAAAAACTCCGTGAGGCAGTTAAACCAAAGTATAGCCCTTTTTTTTATTATTTACATAAAGAATTTCAGAACAAAACATATTGTTTTAGATTCAGTATTTATTCACCTTTAATTTGATATATAACACTTGGTACATTTAATTAAAAAACGGTATTAAAATATGTTTTTATGACAGATGCATTTGGTCTATAAAAAAAACTCCGGCAGAACCTGAAAAAAACTACGGACAGAAAGGGTTAAGGACATTTTCAAGCTAGAACTTTTCATTCTTTTTAATTACCTCTAGTATGTTTTCAGAGTCAGAAATCGCATATCCGACATTGTATTATTTAACTAAAGTTATGAACAGTTTTTAGCTTTATGTTCTTGTTCTTTTTGTTACGGAAACAAAAAATCATATTAAGAAAATTTAACTCTACTAAGGATTAATTATTTTTTTGTAAATTAACGACCCAGAGATATATTTAAAAAAAACAACTAATAAAAAGCAGAAACAATGTTACGCAATGTTTTTCTTGAGTTCTAGTGCACGCAAAGTGATTTTCACTGTCACACGAAAGACACCCCCCCCCCCCTCGAAAAAGAAAAAAAAGTAAATTCAAGTCTCTTTCTCAAGAAATTGAGGGCTATGTTGGGATGACTATTAGGATGTTGGCACCAGTGCCGGATTAAGGATCCTGGGGCCGGGAGCAAAGAACTTTTGTGGGCCGGATGTTTTCAATTATTGACCATTAAAAAATTTGTTCAAAACTTTTCTTGCTTTCTTAAATAAACCATGTACTAAAACGTTTATTTACAATTTGCAGCACGTATTAAACAACATTTACTTTTCGAGCCTTTTGGCGTGCGAAATCAATCACAATATCATGAAAGTCAATGTCGCGCAAAATTTCAAACTCAATGCTCATCAAGCAAAGCGTGTTCAATCGAACGTCTCCCATTGTGGACCTCAATGAGTTCTTCACTCTCTTCAAGGTAGAAAAACTTCGTTCTCCTGTGCAGTTTGTTGTCATCATGCAGAGGAATAGTTTGAGAACCGTTTCTACATTGGGGAATGTGCTTTGCAATCCATTCTCAACGATGGTAAGAAATAATTGTAGTTCTGGATGGATGATACACCCTTGGGAGATTGCTGTGAGGATTCCACTCTGAGAAATGCGGAAAAATGAAGCAATTCCTCTGCTAGAGAATCTTCAAAATCATCTGGATATTTTTGCTGAAGCTGAGAGGATGCTGACCGAATCATATCAGTGGACGCATGCTCCAGATGCCTCAGAAATCCAAAAGTTTGGTTCAGCTCTTTGTATGCTGCCAAACGATGTACTAGGGCACTTCGAAGTTTGTCAAGTGTAAGTAAGAAGACTTGAGTTTTGAACCGATCCGAAGGATTGAACTCCGTTTCATCAGCATCGCCCTCATCAAACTGTTTCATCCGTTTTCGTTTCCTTACACTGTCTTCTCTGTAAGAAGAATTATCACTATGGAGTTTTCCTCGCAGTTCATAAGTTCCAAAGTCATTTCGCTGCTGGTCAATAAATTCAATTAGTGATTTGTAGAGTTGCACAACTGTATTGAGATCCATCTTCAAGTCTTGTAAAGTACAACTGGTGGCGTTAAATCGGTCCAGGAACACATACCAAAATTCAGCCATAATCCCAGTTTCCAAATAGCTCATTGTTTTGGACAATGAGTCAGCCTGGAGCCTATCATCTTGAGGTTGGTTGTCATCGTTAGAAAGATTATCAAGAAGTTGTTTAATTTTTGGGTAACCTTTCACATAAGCCTTCGTAGCGTCGGCGTGCGCAGACCATCTTGTGTCACTTAGCCGCTTGACAACAGACAACTGAAGTGGACGAAACAGTTCAATTAGTTGGGCCCAACGATGAGTTGATCTTGAGAGAAAAACATATAGCTGTTGCATATGGTTAAAAAAAAGTGACGGTCTCATTAATTGGTCAATTTTCGTAATTTAAAAAGCGAAATCTAATTTAACTATTAAATAAATTTTAATATTCTGCCCGAGCCTACGAAAGGTCAAATCCTTTCATTCTGATCTTTAATGATATAAAAATTGGGCCGGTACGGAAGCTGGGGCCGGGGGCTGGAGCCCCCACAGCCCCCTGGTTAATCCGGCACTGGTTGGCACGCTAAATGAATTAGAAATCATAATTCGGCCGACACCTACTGTAGAGCTCACCCTTTGTCACCCACAAAGAAAGAAAAGAAATCGAAATTTAAATGCACATAATTTGTCTTATAAAAGAAACCTTGACTGAATCCTTAATGCCATACTAAAATAGTGATTTCAATGGGTTGAAATGAAAAATACATATAAAATATAAATAAGATAACATATTTTAAATATTTTTTTACAATTTCTTTTATATTCTAATTGCATCCCAGTTAATAATCCCGAAAGTATCGAAATTGCAACAGAGCGAAACATTTCCAGCCACGCCGGTGCCGAAATGTGCAAGAAGAGAAGCGACTCAAATTTAGTAGTGACTTAGCAAACGGGAACCGCGTTCTGATTGGCCGTTACCATGGTGACACTGTTAAACCCAAGCCTGATAGCATTCTATTGGTTCATGGCAAGTAAGTGGGACTTCCGTTGTTGTGGTCGGTGGTGTTGTTTAAGTTTTAATCTTTAAGATTAAAATAAAAAAATAAAAGAATCTACCGCACTTAAAACTGAAAAGGCGAGGGCCAGCAAAGGAAATTGTAAGATTTGTTTAAGGTACGAATCTTTTCAGATCGCAACTCACTCACCCTCAGGGGCACATACACACCTTGGGTGAGCACATACAGTTGACATACACTCATAGCCACGGGTGCCCTCTCGTATTAGATATGCAATGCGGTAGCCACTCTATCAGCTTGTTTCGGTAACTGACGACGCATAATCCATACATGGATTATCCATATCCATATGGTAGCCATACATTATGTGCAAACAGTGTATTGTTTGTTGTCTTTGTGTGTGTGTGTTTAAACAGTGTATTGTTGTCTTTGTGTGTGTGTGTTTAAACAATGTATGTTGTCTTTGTGTGTGTGTGTTTAAACAGTGTATTGTTGTCTTTGTGTGTGTGTGTTTAAACAGTGTATTGTTGTCTTTGTGTGTGTGTGTTTAAACAGTGTATTGTTGTCTTTGTGTGTGCGTTGTTGTAGTTATTTCACATACCTGTTCCGTAAAAAATTTTCGCAGCTGCCCGTTGCCAGGACGACATAGACCCGAACTATGTGTACGGCTACGCCGGCAAGGAAGCAGAATTGTCTTGGACGATACCGGACACTACGGAGAACTTCGTTTTCATCAAGCACATCCTGGAGAACGGGTCGGTTTTTCTTGCCGTCACCATACGGGAGCCCAGCACGACGCGCAAGGTGCTGGCCACCAATTATTTACAGCCCAGGCTGAGCGGCTTGTTTGTCGAGGGGAAAGCCGCAAAGATCTTTATCACCAGCCTGACGGCGGAGGACGCAGGCGAATACCCGTGCATGAACAAAGATAATAAAGTCTACTTTGGGTGCGCAGTCAATCTGGTAGTAGTCGGTGAGATTCATTCATAAATTATTTTTCTTTTAAAATTAATTCAAACTTTAGATAAGTTATTTCAATTCAAACTTTAGATAAGTTATTTCAATTTAAAGTTTATATAAGTTATGTCAATTTAAAGTTTATGATCTAATTATATTATGTACATTTATAAATTTCACGGAGAGGAGAAAAGGAGAGGGATCTTGCCAAATGTAGAAAAACATTTTTTTTTCTATTTTCTTGAGCTATACGTGCAGCCGTTTCTTCACAGCTCTATTATTTATTTCTCCACAGCAGTATGTGTATTTCTCAACAGATGTACACGTATTTCTCCACAGATGTACACGTATTTCTTTACAGCTATACACGTATTTCTTTGCAGCTGTTCACGTATTTCTTCACAGCTGTACACGTATTTCTTCACAGCTGTACATGTATTTCTCCATACGAGAATCGCTGAAAATTAAAGTTTCGTTGTTGTTTTTTTTTGTCTCTCTATCGGAGAAACACTGTAGTCGGTCGAACTCTCCTATAATTTGGCTATTTTTGTTGTCTGATCCAGTTTTAATTTCATCGCCAATTAAGGCTATGTCTTTTTGCGTTTTTTGCTCCAGATTTTGCCAATTGCTTAGTTATCTGCTATTCTGATATCTTTTATGATCTGGTTTAGTCTCAAAAGGTCTGTTCCTTATGAAATCTGGTGTGTAGATGCATCCGGTGGTTAGGACCTTTTCTAACATGACACATTTATAATTCAAAGGAAAATTATCGCTGGGCGCTTCACTCTTAAATCTGGGAAGAATTTGTTCAATAAGCTAAGGAAACGCTTCCATTAAGTTTGAAGAAGTGGGCTAACGCATGGGGGACAGCACTAGTGTAAGGATGTTCAGGCCTATAGTCTGGAATTACTGCTACCAGTTGACAGTGTAGGTATACGAGTGAGCCACCATGATTCGGGGGAAATCCGTAGGTGGGGGGAAGCAGAGTAGTGCTTGTGTCACGATTCTGGACTTAAACCGTGACTCTTAGCACTCATAGATAGATTATAGCGTAGATAGTAGTATAGAATCATAGGTTAGCGTAGAGTTAGATTAGATAGAACGAGTAGCCTGAAACTATTACCTTCTCCCTCTCTCACGCAATAGGAACACCCCAACCACCCCCCTTCTTCACCTGTTCCTTAACCTTTCACAACACTCCTCTTTTAATCCCAATTCAGAGTTTGCTAATCAATACGCCCAAACTGGTACTAAAACCGTGAATGAATGAAGTGTGAATCTTAATGTATATATTCTATTATAATTTTAACTATTTATTCATGCCGTATTTTAATGTGCTTGTATAATAACTATTCATTCATATTGTTATTTCAAGTTGTCGTGTGTAGCCACTACGCTATAAACTCCCTTGTACACACACCCACCCCACCTTCCCCGCTAAAACCCCTTTTCCCCCTTCCCATACCACTCCAGGGCGGCGACTCGTTAGCTAACCTTTGAGACGGTCAATGTTTTCGCATCTACTTAATATTTCTCGTCCGAACCCCCCCCCCCCCCACTCGAGATGACCACGGAAAAGTCTATCAAAGAGAGATAATTCCCTCCTCCCAGCATGACGTATGTATCAATCGTCTTTTATCTAGACCACCCCCACCCACTTCGACCCCCCCCCCCGTCTCCCTTGTTCACCCCCCGCTGAGGGCGGGCGGCAGTAAATTATTCATCTACACCATACCCGCAGTTTTGGCGGTATAAATGTCACCCACCCTTAACTCCATTTTTGGCTCCAATAAGCCTTTTTCCTTTATGTAAATATATGTTCGAAATGACCAATGGGAATTATTATAATTATATGCAAATCCAAGTTAATGTAATCACCCAATCAAACTGAGGAGCTTTTCACGTGACTAATATTCACGGAAAGCCGCTCAACTAGGTTTTTAGTTAGTTCTGGCTCAGGTCTCGAGGAAGACGCATCGTCTTAGCTTAACTCCCAACCTGTACACTTGGACTATAGACAATTAGTCAGTAATAGTAATTCGTTAATACAGTTGTGTAACCTAAAAGTGGATCCCACAACACCACCGTGTACTAATGTTAGACATTCTGACCAATTTCATATCTGTTCCAGTAGTATATCGCCTCACATGTTATATATATATGTATCGGTCTAGCCAGTATTCGCATTTTCCACCAGTATAAGTTGTGTAACCTAACTTTGGATTCCATAACACTCGCATATACTAGTGTCGATATTGCTGTATAACTTCACATGTATTTCTCACCATTGGATATTCGAACGTAATAAACACCTGAACAGTAACCAGTGATTTGCTTGCTTATCTTAGAACTGTTTGTTTGTATACTCTGTAACATCTTAGACGAGCCAGGAGAGAGATAATCATTGTTCCAGGACGATTGCAGCAGCATCGGCATCTCATACCCCCACGACAACCAGCCACTATTCACCATTAACCCCACTCAACCATTACCCTGAACCCCATCCCTCTCTGTGTCAACATTGTGACGAATTGCTCCCTCCCAACAGCAACATCGTGACAGCTTGTAACTGGGGAGTAGGTACCCTATGTTACCTTTTGTTACACGTCAAGCTTTATCGACGTGCCGCTGGGTGGCTAGTCTCGGACAGGATCTTGGTATGCCCTCATTGATCCACTCCTTGACATCGTTACGACATAATAGCCGGACTGCTCGTCCTTTTTTTTTTCAGCATATAAAATAATCACATGATATGAAAGCGAATTAGGAAGACTAAAAGAAGCAAGCTGAAACCTCAGGCAGTGCCTTAAAGGCATCCAAACTGCCGAGCAAATCTCATAACAAATTTATTAAAATACATTTGATTCCTTTTCTTCAAAATAAAGCAAAATAAAGCTGATATAATTCGCCCACAATATATAGGTTAAACGTTTCAACGACTATACAGCTATCAGTTAAATCCAAAAGGTATTCGTTGTGTTTGTTTTTCCTTCCAGGTCAACCACTCACGCCCACTGTAAAGCTGACAAACAGCGTCTTGGTGAAAGAGACAGCCATCTTTGAGTGTGGACACAGATCTACAACAAAACCGAACGGACATGGCCTCGAGACCAGAATTCTGTGGGAAGAAAACAATTTCAAGGATCTTGGTGATCCGCCATCTGCCAAGGTCTGACCGTGTGTATGACATGTGTATGGCATGTCTGTGAAATGTACTTGACATGTGCATGGCATGTCTGTGAAATGTACTTGACATGTGTATGGCATGTCTGTGAAATGTACTTGACATGTGTATGGCATGTCTGTGAAATGTACTTGACATGTGTATGGCATGTCTATGAAATGTACTTGACATGTGTATGGCATTTGTACCGAATTTGTATGAAATGTTTACGTCATGTGTCGGGCATGTGTACGGCATGTGTATGAAATGTATACGCCATGTGTATTGCATGTGTATGAAATGTATATATGACATGTGTATGACAGATGTATGAAATTTATTTTGACTTTTCTATGGCATTTGTACGGCTTGTGTATGAAATGTGTATGACGTGTGTATGACATATGTATGAAATTTATATTGACATTTCTATGGCATTTTTAAGGCATGTGTACTACATGTTGAGCTGTTGTTCTTTTTTTAAAACTTACCTTGCATACCGTATCTTACAAAGGAGAGTTTCTGCAACGTGTCTATGTGGATACGGTTTTGGTGCGGATTACTTTTGATATTTGAGTAATATTTTTACGTTATCCATGTAGGCTAGTGAATGCAATTCATATGTTAGTCGATCGTAAAGTAAAATTATACAAATAACCTGGGACCAGGACGAAAATAAAATAAAAAAAAGGTTTTGGGGAAAAGCTGCATCAGACGAAAATGACTGATTCAACGCAATAGAAAATATGTGTTTCTTGCAAAATTAATAAAATGATTAGCATAAATAACCCAAGACTACATCATATCAACAGGTAGTGGAAAAATACAACGGAACATAATTCCAGGCCGGTGAAAACTATGCTAAATGTTAAGAAAGAAATTGTCTATTATAATGAAAGAATAAATCACAACGAATGTAATACTAAATGAAAATATCGAAGCGGACAAAACAAAGTTTCTCTATCCAAAATATTAGGGCGCCAGAAGCAAACGTTTACAGACGTGATAAACTGGAATAGTTTCCCATAGTGACGCCACTGAAACCAATCATTTGTATAGTTTTCAGTTGAATTTTTTAATGTATATAATTCTATTGAAGAGAAATTAATATACATTTTCCTTTTTATTCCTTATGCGGCTCTTCGCTGGTTTAGTTCCTACCTGGCCGTGTTATTGTCAATCTTGCCTCTTTGCAAGACATTCCTCTTATCTGTGGGGTACCGCAGGGTTTAGTTTTTAGGGCCCGTCCTATTCTCCGTGTACACAAGCAAGTTTGGTAAAATTATCGACAGCCATTGCGTATCTCGCAATTTTTTGTTCGCAGTTGACACCGTGCTTTTGTCCTGATTCGATTTCATTTGTTGCTGCTGTTGGCGATTTGGAGAAGTGCTGACTAACATTAAAGGCATGGATGGCTGCGGAAAAAAAAAGAGTTAAATGGAATGAGGACAAAGCAGAGGCAATTATCTGTGCTTCGGGTGTTAGTCTTCGGAAGGTCGCTATTACATCGATCAAAGCTTGGACTTCCAAGATCCCCATGTTCAACACGTTTAGAGGCCTTGGCCTTTTTATTGATAGTAAACTGGCAATGACTTCACATTCAGTGATGTGGTTAAGTCGTGTCATCTACGCGCCTTGGGTAAGCTGCGACGTCAACTCAGTAGAAGAACGGTCAATACCTTAGCAGTCTCTCTAATCCAATCAAGATTGGATAACTGCGACTGTTTCTTATGGAGTTTGCCCCAAAACCAGCTACAGCGTTTCCAGAGGGTGCAGAACGCTGCGGCGCGCATTGTTTCGCGGATAAAGAGACGGGATCATACCTCTCTAACTCAAAATTATGTCCCTTGCGTACGGATGTATAAATGGCACTGCTCATTCATACTTCCAAGAACTGTGTGCCTTCTTTATAGAACAGCTGGCCTCAGACACCAGGAGAATGTGAGACAAAAGATTTTTTAAAGAGTTTAAAAAGACTTTTCTCTTTGTCGAGTGGCAGTGTGTCTTACATACCAATACAACTGCCACTGCAATTTATTCGAAGAGCGCACTGAGCATTCCAAATTTAATAGCATAAATACAACTATTGTTATTTTTATTATGTTTTTTTTAATCATACCCTAAAAACGACCCAAAATCTGACAAGTGTTTAGCTGGTCCGATTTTATTTTGCATTGTTTGTTTTATTTTTGTTGACGAGCTGTTGTTGATAAACGTAAAGCTGAAGATGTGTGCCATTTGTTCTTCAATGTTACCCTCACTCCCTTTCCCAATATACTCCGTTTAATTTGGCTAGTTCTAATTGATCATGTTATTATCACAGTTCAGCATAAATGAGAAGGAACAACTAGTGATGCATAAAATTGAGAGATCAGACCGAGGGCAAAAAATTGTGTGCGCAACTTCCGACATCATCCCGCAAATGATAACCCGATTCTATTCTAAGAGAAGTGAAGAGTTCGTGGTTATACCGGAATGTAAGCCGCCATTCCTTTTTTTTTAATTGTCCCTTAAAACGGATATTGTGACAATATTGTCTCTGAAGGTGTTTTATGGCTGTCCATGGTGTGTGACTTAAGACTTGCAGAATTGTGTTAATTTGCTAGAGCCAAACTTTTTCTGTATTTTGTTTTTGCTGGGTCCTTTGAAAACCCTGGATACCCCGTCCTAGATGTAAATGTCAAACTGATAACATATATTATCATTTATTGATAACTTTTTTGTGTGTTTTTATTTGTTGAAAAAAATATGTAAAAATTGGGAGTTATTAGAACCGGGCTACGAATTCTTGAACAACTCCGGGAAAACATGATACCCGATACCGGTTTCTGCAAGCCATGAGTCATCTTGTTCATCTAATGAAACGTTAAGTATTTGTTGTATAGCTGATCATTGCGTGTTCGTCTACTATTTTCTGTTGGTTTCTATGTTTGTTATTGCAGAGTACTAAAATTAACATTGTGTTGACTTATACAACACAAACACATACTCACCCCTCACACCTAATTTACGCAGAATTTCGAAATTTATTTTTAAAACACCAGGGGCTAAGTTTATTTTATACACTACCTACATCGAATACCAGATTTGTTCCTAAAGCAAGAGCAGCCATGGAACTCAAAGAGGATAGTGTGGCCAGCACAACGCCATGTAGCATTTTACTTAGTTAACCAAAGTTCAGATACCCCATTCCCACCACCATAGCGATGTGGGCTGAATGACGATATTACGATCATAGAGAGATGAAACATAGATGTTTTTATCAAGTCTCAACGTCCTCCCGTTCAATTAGCCCTGCTGCCCGGGATACATACCATCAGCACGAATACATAGTAACGTGAAGCACCGATAAGTCTCTGTCATGCCTCTTCAAATTCTTTATTCCAGGTTTTATATTCTGTTGATCTGTACGTCCTCTTACAATGTTATCTTCGGCGTGAGCGCACTTCACATTATGCGACACAAGAAATAATTGTTCAGTTTTTACCAAACTCAACCGCTCGCGCGAAGAAACAAAGAAGACTAGCAATCGTTCGAAACTTCATGCACGTTAGTGTCTGTGTTTTGGCGTGGACGGGAATGGGGGGTGGGGCTAGTTAAATGCGCGTCATATCGTGTGTTGAATATTGTGTTCAATTTCACTTCCACAGATCCACCGGAAGAGAAAGACATGTCGCTGACCACTGACAGGGATGGCAGGAAGACGGTGTACCTTAATGATAACGACGATTTCACCTGCAAGTGCGAAGCCCTTTGCGAGCCTGCGTGTTCCATCCAGTGGTCTTTCAGAGGTGCTAAGGCCGACGGGTCAGTGCCTATGTCTTCAGCCCAGCCTACGCTACAGTTCATACATCTCCGTAACCTTAAAAACCTTTCGGAACAAATCACAACCTTCTTTGTTTGTTTGTTTGTAGTTGTTTCCGTAAAGTTTTAAAATATGCGACTTAGCGTTTGAGACGCTCCCTCGCTAAATATAACAAATTTAAACTTTTGTTTTCAACATCTCATATGCTGCAGTTACCAAGTGTTTCCCTTGACGTTTTGGTCCATTCGATTAAAATGGAAGTAAATATGTTTCGTTGAAACTCCAAGCACAAAACTATACATTAAAATATTGTCACCCATTCGTAATTTTTTATATGCGATGATGATTCGGATGTGCATTCCTTTAGCGCATTTCTCTATTGATCGATTCTACCTTATTCCTTTCCTTAAATTAGAGAAACTATTAGGCTCTCGGTCTCTGTTTTTGTAAACTTAATTAAGCTAACTTTTATTTTCTTGAAATTTATGACATTATGGCAAATGACCAGGTGAAATAAATAAAAAGATATCAACCATTGACGCTTTGAATAAAAATATTTGTTTGTCTCTTGTCGTCAACTGAATAGGGCAACAGATATATCTGATCTCGCCGATCCACAAACACTGGTATTGAAGGTTAGCAGGAAATATTATGGGACGTTCCAGTGTACAGCGTCCAACAAGCATGGCAGTTTCACCAGGGAGCTGGCCATGGTGGTCCACTGTAAGTAACCTCCATTTTTGGAGGGAGCAGCAAATGGTTAGTGGTCACTATTACGTATCAATTAAATTTGTAGAACGGCTCGTTACAACGTAATAAAGAGAAGAGTATATTACATTAACCCCCAAAAGAATAAACTAAATTTCTACTCTTTATATTAATTAAGTAAATAAAACGTAACGCAACACAAACATACTCTAAAGTCAAGATGTAAGATTAACAAAATACTTTGTTATTTAATAAAGAATTAGACGATGACTATATATAATTTACAACACAGTACACAAGAAAATTCTAATACAAATCCAAACTCTAAAATACAGTACACAAGAATATTATAATACAAATCTAAAATACAATACAATAGATAATCTAATATAAATTACTACTTACAAAGAAAAGCACTAAGTACAAAGGAAAGGTGAAAGCACACACAGAAAACTCAAACATACAGAAGACCGGTCGACTCAAGGCTCGTCACAAGACTGACCAGAAACACAACACACTGTGTCAAGTAGAAAAAAAATTACCTCGTGCTCAAGCGAGGGAAACCGGGTTATCGGTACATACAATACAGAATGAAAAATAATATCAATTTAAAAAAAAACATTCTTCAGCGTGCGGTCAAGCGTGACCAACACAATGGACAGAAAGGGAGACAAAACAATACTGGGTGCAGGGGAGATAAAAAGAAATCAGCACACTCCAGTAGACACAGGAGAAAACAAAAATGACAAAATTTGGGAACGTAACACCTTCCCCCTAAAATAAAAAGTTTACATTTGTAAAGAAATGGAAATCTTTTTCTTTTACTACTTCACAAAAATTACTTGAACCAAAAAAACAACAACATAGCATTTACAATCGAGATAATGCATCTGCAATTACATTATCAGTACCCTTAATATGTATAATATCTAAATTGTACTCTTGCAAAAATAAACTCCACCTGAAAAGTCTTTGATTCTTTCCAGACATCTTATTTTCAAAGGTTAAAGGATTGTGATCAGTAAACACTACCAGTGGAAACTTACACCCACTAATGTAAAAATCAAATTGGTGCAAGGAAAGAATCAACCCAAGACACTCCTTTTCAACTGTGGAATAATTCTTTTGATGTACATTAAATTTCTTTGAATAGAAACAAACGGGATGGTCAACTTGGAAGCCATCTTTCTGACTAACTTTTCAGGATTAACTCTATAGGGGTGTTGCTTGACCGGAGTTGCATTACCAACGTCAACATCATGTACATTTAAATTAGTCTTATTTGGTACATCAGGAAAGATATTATAAAAATCCTTAATGACATTTTCCAGTACATTCTTCTCTGTCAGTGGCAGATGTGACAACTTTTTATCCAAATTATGAAGGATATAGGAATTTGGTAATTTATATTGCCCAAATTTTTCCTTTACAATATCCTGAGGGACCACAGGAGTTACATTTAAACTACATGGTATCGGGTCAGATACCTTCTTGCTGTCTATTTCTGAATTTCTACTGAAATATGCCTTTAACATATTTACATGGCACAGTTGCTTTTTCTTTCTCCTATCAGGGGTTTTTATACTGTAATTCAAGTCACTAATTTTGGACTCCACTTCATAGGGACCAAAATACCTAGCTTGGAGCGGTTGACCTGGTATGGGTAAAAATACCAGTACCTTGTCCCCTGGGGAAAACTCTCTAGCTCGAGCCTTTTTGTCATACCAGCTCTTCATGTGGGATTGGCTTTGTTTCAGGTTAGATTGTGCTAAAAGGAAAGCCTCACGAAGCCTAGTTTTAAATTTCAAAACATGTTCTAACAATCCTACCGTGGCTGTCGGTGACATCCACGTTTCTGTCATGCATTTCAATGGGCCGCGAACCGAATGACCAAACACAAGCTCAAAGGGACTGAATCCTAAGGACTCTTGGACAGATTCACGGGTCGCAAACAGCAGCATGTGGATTCCTTCATCCCAAACTTTTTCATGTTCATGGCAGAAGGTTCGGATCATGTTCTTAAGCGTCTGATGGAAGCGTTCAAGAGCTCCTTGTGACTCGGCATGATATGCACTCGACATGCAGTGTTTTATTCCCAGTTGGTCCATCACTTGTTTAAACAGGTTGGCCGTAAAATTAGTTCCTTGGTCCGATTGAATGGACTTCGGTAGACCAAATAGTGTAAAGAATTTTGTCGATGCCTTCACAATGTTCGGGGCCTTGATATTCCTTAGAGGAATCGCCTCCGGAAAACGGGTAGAGGCACACATAATTGTCAACATGTATTGATGGCCGGCTTTAGTCCTTGGAAGAGGGCCAACACAGTCAATTAGTACTCGACTGAAAGGTTCTTCGAAGGCTGGAATCGGCTTTAGAGGAGCGACGGGGATCTTTTGATTGGGCTTGCCCACCATCTGACACGTGTGACAGGATCTGCAGTACCGGACAACATCTTTCCTCAGTCTTGGCCAGAAGAAATGCGACATTATCTTGTGGTATGTTTTGTGGATGCCGAGGTGTCCTGACATTGGTGTGTCATGAGCCATATTCATGATGTCAGCACGGTATCTTTCGGGTACCACAATCTGATGAACCAGTCTCCACTCTTCATCATTGGATGCGTCTGGTGGTTTCCATTTTCTAAACAGCATATCATCATTTAGGTAGTAGCCTGTAGACTCTTGCTCAGCCTCTTGTGGTGACATGGCGTTTCTCTGAGTTTGGCGAGTTCTGGATCACTCTTTTGTTCCTCTATCAACTGTTCTCTAGTTGATACCGTTTTGTCAAAACTTGAAGTTTGATTTCCTTCTAATGTAGCGAAGAATGTGGTTTCAAGATCCACATCATCAAAGTTATTGTGGGCTTTGGTAGAACTCTCTTCTTTGGAGGTCTTTAGACTCATTGACCTAGTCACTGCACACGCTGGATACAATTCTTGGTCTTCTTCTGGTGTTGCAGATACATTCGGTTCACGAGTGACGATGGGCTCGGCTATCACCTTCCCACCAGCTAAATCATTGCCCAACAGCAGCGATATGCCTTCCAACGGTAATGTTGGTCGGACACCTACAACCACCGGTCCAGAAACAAGATCTGACTTGATCTCAATAAAATGTAGAGGCACATTTATACAACCCAGCTCTACGACTCGTAATAGGATGCTTTTCCCAGTCGTCGTTGTTTCTGACAAGGGCAGAATACCCTCAAGAAGTAACGCTTGCGATGCACCTGTGTCTCTTAAAATGGTAATAGGTCGTAGACTGGTAGAATCACCTGGTAGTGATACAAATCCTTCCGAAACGAAAGGCTTAAAATCCTCTAACAAAACATCAGTGTTGTCTGATGTAGACATCTGGACTTGGGTCAAACTCTTGATGGAGTCAGGGAAACATCTAGAAGATGCAGTTGAAAAACTCTCTTTGGAGTCAGGAGAACATCTGGATGATGTATTTGTAAAACTCTTGTGGGAGTCAATAGAACATCGGGTGGATGTATGAGGAAAACTCTTTCTTGAGTCAGTAAAACATCTGGAAGATGTAGTTGGAAAACTCTCTATGGAGTTAGTAGAACATCGTAATGATGTGTTTGGAAAACTCTCTACGGAGTTAGTAGAACATCGTAATGATGTATTCGACGAGTCTTGGACGCTATGAGTCGATGCACTTGAAGATTCAAAAGCTGTTTGCTTCGAGTCTTTCTTACCAGCTTTATCACTAACTGCTGAAGTGGATGTAGACTTGGGAGACCAATGCACAGTACATGCACTGACTTTTGAGGGAGCCTTTTCATTCTTCCTCTTCAACTTCCAGCAGTTATCTAATTTGTGGCCTTCTTTCTTGCAGTAGGAGCAAGATTCTTTCACAGTGCTAGATTTTCTTTCAGTTGTACTGCTACTTTGAGTGGATGTACTAGCAGTCGGTTCATGCACTTTAGATTGTTTTTGCTTGACATCTGACGGGAGTTTTACAAATCGATGCGATATGACAAAGTCATCGGCTAACACTGCAGCCTTGTGCACACCTTCCTCGCCACGGTCAGCTAAATGCGTCCGGACGTCCAGCCGTACACAATTCTTAAACTCTTCCATCAAGATTATGTTCTTGAGCTTCGCAAAATCGTTGCCGATCTCTCTTGAGGTGAGCCATCTTTCCAAGCGTCGTTCCTTTTCTCGCAGGAATTCCACGTGTGTTTGGCCATCCAGTTTGCGATAGTCTCTGAACTGAAGTCTATAAGCTTCGGGCACAAGCTCATAAGCCTTAAGAATGAATTGCTTAGCAACCTGATAGTCCTTCTGTTGTTCTATAGTCAAAGAACAAAAAACTTCTGCAGCCCTGCCAGTCAGAACTGTTTGTAGCAAAGTGGGCCACAAAGTTTCAGGCACACTGAAATTTTTCACCGCAAGCTCAAATTGCGGGAAATAGTAACTGTTATCAATTTTAGTCTCAAAAAAGCGTGGGACTATTCTTAAAAATTTTGTTGTATCTAACTTTTCAACAGAAGGCTTCAATAAAAATGCCTGAATATCCATGCTAAAATCTTACAAAAAGTTTAAGTACAACAAATCAAATTTTGTACAATAGTTTGATCAATAAAACAATGGTATCTTAATCTTGACTTCAAAAACTCTTTTAACTCAATATTAAATTTAGTCAAATTGTTTAACTAACATCAATTAATGAAATTTAATTAATGTTCAAGATCAAATCCCGGACGAGCCCCCAATTTCTTTATTACGTATCAATTAAATTTGTAGAACGGCTCGTTACAACGTAATAAAGAGAAGAGTATATTACATTAACCCCCAAAAGAATAAACTAAATTTCTACTCTTTATATTAATTAAGTAAATAAAACGTAACGCAACACAAACATACTCTAAAGTCAAGATGTAAGATTAACAAAATACTTTGTTATTTAATAAAGAATTAGACGATGACTATATATAATTTACAACACAGTACACAAGAAAATTCTAATACAAATCCAAACTCTAAAATACAGTACACAAGAATATTATAATACAAATCTAAAATACAATACAATAGATAATCTAATATAAATTACTACTTACAAAGAAAAGCACTAAGTACAAAGGAAAGGTGAAAGCACACACAGAAAACTCAAACATACAGAAGACCGGTCGATTCAAGGCTCGTCACAAGACTGACCAGAAACACAACACACTGTGTCAAGTAGAAAAAAAATAACCTCGTGCTCAAGCGAGGGAAACCGGGTTATCGGTACATACAATACAGAATGAAAAATAATATATCAATTTAAAAAAAAACATTCTTCAGCGTGCGGTCAAGTGTGACCAACACAATGGACAGAAAGGGAGACAAAACAATACTGGGTGCAGGGGAGATAAAAAGAAATCAGCACACTCCAGTAGACACAGGAGAAAACAAAAATGACAAAATTAGGGAACGTAACATCACTCATACACATACATAGCCTGAACATACAGTGATAATCAAATGGTCTGTCTCAGGCTATCTCTCAGTATGTCTGTCTGTTTATCTCTCTGTCTGACTCGCTGTATGACTATCTCTCGCTCTCTCTCACTCTACCTGTCGCATCTCTCTCTCTCTCACTCTCTCTCAATACTGCTCTCTCTCACTCTCGCTCTCTGTCTGTCCCACCGTCTGACTGTCTTTCTCTCTGACTTACCGTCTGCCTGTCTCTCTCTCTCTCTCTTTTATTCTGTTTAATGTAAATATCTCTATTTCTCTCTATCACTTTATATCTTTATCTCTACATCTCACTCTTTGTGTTTAAAGATCTGACTCACTCTCTCTGTCTGGTTTGTTTCTCTCGGTCTATTTTGTTTCTCTCTGTCTGGTTTGTTTCTCTCTGTCTGGTTTGTTTCTATCGGTCTATTTGGTTTCTCTCTGTCTGGTTTGTTTCTCTCTGTCTGGTTTGTTTCTCTCGGTCTATTTTGTTTCTCTCTGTCTGGTTTGTTTCACTCTGTCTGGTTTGTTTCTCTCTGTCTGGTTTGTTTCTCTCTAACTGGTTTGTTTCTCTCGGTCTATTTTGTTTCTCTCTGTCTGGTTTGTTTCTCTCTGTCTGGTTTGTTTCTCTCTGTCTGGTTTGTTTCTCTCTGTCTGGTTTGTTTCTCTCGGTCTATTTTGTTTCTCTCTGTCTGGTGTGTTTCTCTCTGTCTATTTTGTTTCTCTCTGTCTGGTTTGTTTCTCTCGGTCTATTTTGTTTCTCTCTGTCTGGTTTGTTTCTCTCTGTCTGGTTTGATTCTCTCTGTCTGGTTTGTTTCTCTCTGTCTATTTTGTTTCTCTCTGTCTGGTTTGTTTCTCTCGGTCTATTTTGTTTCTCTCTGTCTGGTTTGTTTCTCTCGGTCTATTTTGTTTCTCTCTGTCTGGTTTGTTTCTCTCTGTCTGGTTTGTTTCTCTCTGTCTGGTTTGTTTCTCTCGGTCTATTTTGTTTCTCTCTGTCTGGTTTGTTTCTCTCGGTCTATTTTGTTTCTCTCTGTCTGGTTTGTTTCTCTCTGTCTGGTTTGTTTCTCTCTGTCTGGTTTGTTTCTCTCGGTCTATTTTGTTTCTCTCTGTCTGGTTTGTTTCTCTCTGTCTGGTTTGTTTCTCTCTGTCTGGTTTGTTTCTCTCTGTCTGGTTTGTTTCTCTCTGTCTGGTTTTTTTCTCTCTGTCTGGTTTATTTCTATCTGTCTGGTTTGTTTCTCTCTGTCTGGTTTTTTTTCTCTCTGTCTGGTTTTTTTCTCTCTGTCTGGTTTGTTTCTCTCTGTCTGTTTTTTTTTTCTCTCTGTCTGTTTTTTTTTCTCTCTGTCTGGTTTTTTTCTATCTGTCTGGTTTGTTTCTCTCTGTCTGGTTTGTTTCTCTCTGTCTGGTTTTTTTATCTCTGTCTGGTTTGTTTCTCTCTGTCTGGTTTGTTTCTCTCGGTCTATTTTGTTTCTCTCTGTCTGGTTTGTTTCTCTCTGTCTGGTTTGTTTCTCTCTGTCTGGTTTGTTTCTCTCTGTCTGGTTTTTTTCTCTTTGTCTGGTTTTTTTCTCTCTGTCTGGTTTATTTCTATCTGTCTGGTTTGTTTCTCTCTGTCTGGTTTTTTTCTCTCTGTCTGGTTTATTTCTCTCTGTCTGGTTTGTTTCTCTCTGTCTGGTTTGTTTATCTCTGTCTGGTTTGTTTGCGCTTTTGTCTCCCAGTCTCGCTCTTTTTCTCTGCCTCTCCGTCTCCCTTCCGCCTCTTTCTCACTCTCTCTCTATATATATGAATATCTGTAATGGTCAACGTCACTGTACCCCCACAGATCTTTCCCAGCCGGTCCTGTACATCAACGGCAGGGCACAGACTGAGGAAAGAGTACCAATTAGCGAGCAGGAGGAGGTAGAAGTTAAATGTACCACAGAAGCAGTACCTTATCCTACCATAACGTAAGCTGCTTCTTGTATATTTGTCTTCTGTGTAGCCACCTAAACTTTAAGACCATCTAAACTTTAAGGCCATCTAAGCTCTAAGGCCATTTAAACTTTAAGGCCATCTCATCATTAAGGCCTTATAAACTTTTAAGCCATCTAAACGTGCGTTTTTGCCTATTGTTTTAACGTTATGTTAACTCCTAAATTTTAGTTTACCTATAAACTTAACTTCTAAACTTGTTTGTGTAATCCCAAACATTTTAATTTATTTGCGTACATTTGTATCATTTTAATCTTTTTATATCTCTAAACTACATTAGTTTGGTTTAGGCCTACTTCTGAATGTTTCAGTAACATTCAGTTACTTTTAAACTCTCGTTCTTTTCTAAGCCTTTTGTTTACTTCTTTTTTCTTTACCTTAAACATATGTTTACCTCTAAAATATTGATCTCTTTTATTTTCGCTTCCGCTAAGCTTTCCTTTTTATTCTGAACTAACTTTTAGCATTAATTTAAATCTATGTTTTTACTCTAAACCATGTCCTTTAACGTTAAACTATCTTCACTTCTTAACATCTGCTATTTTTATTCTTCTAAACCTTTTGATAATTACTCATCTTTTTTACCTTCTAAAGTTTTTGTTAATTTCAAAACTTCTTATATCTTGTAAACTTTGCTTAGGTCCCAACATTCACACTGTCTCCGAAACAGCCGACATTTTTAACGGGACGGAGCAGTGTGATTGTGGCTCGACATTCCAAAAGACCCTGGTTTAAATCCAGGCTGCCCGTTAGGACTATTGTTTTTTTTTTTAAGAACTGAAACTATCCAGCTCTGATGGGAACCTGACATTAGTTTGAAAAGTTAAAAACTGTTGGGCATTTTGATGATCATACAGCCCCTTGGATGCCGGGGCCACAGAAGAAAGTCTCTATGAACCAACATTGTGTGAAAGAATGCTTTACCTTTTTTTTTGTAATTTATTTGGTTTTACTCTAACACCTGTGGCTGGATAGCGAAGTCGACAGTGAGCTCGTCTCACAAGCTTGACATCATGGGTTCAACCCCAAGGGTGCAGCCTAGCAGAAATATTAAATCCACCGCCGACTTGAATGGGGAGATGGGCGCCGCCACGTCTACTAAGCCCACAGAAAGGACAAATGGACACTAAGTGTCCAATAGCTCCTCTCCCCACACCCTCAACGACCCTTAAGGTTAAGGAAAAAAAAAACATGATTTCAAATGACATGTTAAGGCCATGCTATAGTAGCCGATAGGGGCCGTCTGTAAGTAATGTCCACCTATTTTTAACCCTTCACCACCCCTGGAAGGGTGACGTTCTATGTGGACGGCCCCTTTAGTAAGATCTATTTGGGAAAGGACGGCGCTGGTGATATCAAACAGTTGACAACCTACTGTGTATCATTATGAATCTAATTTCTTCAAGATTGAAATCGGACAACGTGAAGCTGCTTTCTGTAGTAGGGAAAGATCCGATTGAGTCCCGGTCACCCGACGGCTACCACGTGCACGAGTACATAGTCTCCCACAAGGTGAAGGCTAAAACCTGTGAGCAACCCAACCAGCTGGAGTGCTCGTCGGAAAACCACTTTGGATTATTGACCAAAAAGACTGAGATGTTTATACACTGTAAGTTGATGCGTTTGGATTATTGACCAAAAAGACTGAGATGTTTATACACTGTAAGTTGACGCGTTTGGATTATTGACCAAAAAGACTGAGATGTTTATACACTGTAAGTTGATGCGTTTGGATTATTGACCAAAAAGACAGAGATGTTTATACACTGTAAGTTGATGCGTTTGGATTATTGACCAAAAAGACTGAGATGTTTATACACTCTAAGTTGATGCGTTTGGATTATTGACCAAAAAGACAGAGATGTTTATACACTGTAAGGTGATGCGTTTGGATTATTGACCAAAAAGACAGAGATGTTTATACACTGTAAGTTGATGCGTTTGGATTATTGACCAAAAAGACAGAGATGTTTATACACTGTAAGGTGATGCGTTTGGATTATTGACCAAAAAGACAGAGATGTTTATACACTGTAAGTTGACGCGTTTGGATTATTGACCAAAAAGACAGAGATGTTTATACACTGTAAGTTGATGCGTTTGGATTATTGACCAAAAAGACAGAGATGTTTATACACTGTAAGTTGATACGTTTGGATTATTGACCAAAAAGACAGAGATGTTTATACACTGTAAGTTGATGCGTTTGGATTATTGACCAAAAAGACAGAGATGTTTATACACTCTAAGTTGATGCGTTTGGATTATTTACCAAAAAGACAGAGATGTTTATACACTCTAAGTTGATGCGTTTGGATTATTGACCAAAAAGACAGAGATCTTTATACACTGTAAGTTGATGCGTTTGGATTATTGACCAAAAAGACAGAGATGTTTATACACTGTAAGTTGATGCGTTTCATGTCATTCTATCGAGTTGAAAAAACGGGCACTTAGACTCGTTGACCATGGCAACGACAGTCTAACAAATTTCAATATCTTTACCTCCTTCCACCAGACAGTAAACTCCTATCGGAAGACTAATTGACACACTTCCTCGACAGCAAATTGACCTTTACCGTGGAACATTGTCACGATTCCAATGACAACACATTCTAAAAAAATAAATAATTTGCGGCACCCATCGACAGCCCCCAATCACCAAAATCTAATTTTTATCTGTTTTTCTAACGGTAAATAATGAAGGAACAAAACAACTGCACTACTTCTGATTAAACACTTTGTAAAATACCACAGCGTCTTTACAAGAGTGCACACCGGTTATAGATCCACCAGTAGAGGCTAGATAATGGTCTTTTCTTTTACAAATTTAAATCATATGAGGACTCGTAGAAATTAAAAGATACAATTAAAGATCGCTCTTAGCGCTAAAAAACGCTGATAAGTTATAATATAAGTTCTTGGAAAAGGAAATAAGTTAATGAAAAGGTTTAATTTTTTGTTTTGTTTTCGGGGCCGTTGAACTTTTTTTTAGTTTACTTTTACAAAAGGCGTCGAGCTAGATGTGAAGAAAACTAGCTGGATGGGTGAGGTGCACCCGTAAACTTCAAGGCTTTTCTCTCTCCACCTCATCTCTCATCACACCCAAAGTTTTGCTTTGTTTATAAAAATTTCAAAGAAAAAAAACAATGTCTGGTATTGATTCATTGATACATTGTTATATCTGATACGCCAGGCCCTCCAATCAGGGCTATCATCAATGACCTTGAACTGTATGAAGAATACACCTATGAACTTGACCAAAGTCTGACGTTCTCCTTCGTCATCCGAGCAGTTCCAGATCCGGTGGTCACAAGTGTCAAGTCGTCGCTGAACGGAGAGTAAGTCGGTGACTGGGCATTGACGTCCAACGGCACACGCTGTACAATTTCGTGGTTTTCTTTTTTTAATCCTTTTTTTTTAACTTAGCTTCTGTGTAGACAGGACTTGCTCTAGAATTTTTGACGACTTAGGCGGAAACAAATTCTGCGCCCTCATTAAAGTGCTTTCGGTGGGGAGAAACTGAGTAGTGTTAAGGCATACTTTCCTATTTTCTAAGACAACTTAAATAAAATACCCTTCGCCTTTCATTACCTAGTAATTCATCTGCCTTTGCTAGTAGCGCGCAGAAGTACTAAACTTTAATTTTTTTTTATTTTTAAATTCCAAAAAAAAAAAATATCAATTATGCGCACAACAAAATTTGCGCCCTGTGCGGCCGCTTAGGTTGCCTATATGGACGAGCCGGCCCTGTGTCTAGACCATGTATGTATGTATGTATGTATGTGTTTCTGGCAACTCTTCAGATTGCTTATTGACCCACATCCCCGTCATACCATCGAGCTGACACTTGACACATAGACGTGTTTTCGATTGACAACAAACTATATCAAATGTTTTGGCTAAATCCCCAAGGAAAGCAGTGTGCCTGTATATCAACTATTTGCCCGTTGTTTTGTTTCTTTCTTCGTGTGGTGGAAGAATCAATATGTCTGGAGGATATAACAAACAAAAAGAAGCATGTAAAGGATCTAAGCCAAAAAAAAAAACAATGTTTTAGAAAGCTGTGTAAGATGTTTAATGAAACCTTTATGCGGAAAGCCATGGTATAAGCACTATTTATATATATGTTAATGTTTATTTATCAACGCCAGGTTTTCAGGGTAAACAAAGAGTGGCAGCAGGTGACGGGTAAGGGGCAGTGTGCAAACCAGCAAGTTCTTAACCCCTGCACTAGTTTATCCTTATGTCGAGTGAACAAACCTTGTATCTAAATTACACTCATTGAACTTGAGATTAAAATGTGTTTAAATCTTTCATCGTTATAATCATCAACTTTTTATCTGGGCTACATCTATTCACCTACTGTTTAAATAAGCTATAATTTATGGGTGGTGGTCACGGTGGCGGACCGTTCGGCTGGCGTACCGAAGGTCCTGCGTTCGAATCCCGGTGAAGGATAGGATTGATTCTCGGCTCTGTTCCTATGTCAACCCGACCCCCTGATGCGTACCTGACTTTAGTTGGGGTAAAATAAAGGCGGCTCGGCGATGTGCTGGCCATGCTATCCTCTAGTATACCGTGGACACAGAAAGTGGTGTACGCTGCTTCATCGGCCCGATTGATCAATTCGGTACGACGGGTACTTTACATAAATATACCTATGAGTAACTAAGTATCACTAATATTATCTTTTTTTGTTAAATCTTAAAGCTCGAGAACAGAAGAGATGCCTTCAGATGTCGAAATCTTAAGCGAGGGCAAGTACGAGAGCAAAAACTACCTGACCCAGTTTATATTCACATGTCGCAGAAAGCTGGAGGCTGAGGACTCTGGAAGAATATTCACCCTTGTAGTACAATCAGGAACGGTGACCGAGGAGTTTAAATTCACAATTCAACTTGCAGGTTAGTTGGTTGTTTGGTTACCTATTGTCGGCAACGCGATTGACTGACATACCGAAGGTCCTGGTTTCGAATCCTGTTGATTCCAGGTCTCGAGGGTGTCATTGAGTCTACCATTTCTGAAGGGCACCTGCCTTTATTTGGATTAAAGTAAAGTCGGCTTGGCATTTTGCTGGCCACGCAATGCCCCAGTAAGCCGCGACCACAGAAACTGGTGAACGCTGCCCGGACGGGATACTTTGCTTTGTCTCTGATGGGATGTAGATCATCATAACGAGGTCATGACTTTGATGAAAAATGTAAAGGAAAAGAAATGTGTCGCCCTTCTGCCATTTTTTTATCCGAAATTTTCACCGTCGTTATTAATCCTATTTGGCGAGCACTGTCTGACTGCGTAAATGTTTTCTTCAGGACAGGTGACAGTACCTAATACAGCGATAACCGACGTTTCTCATAAAACCCAAAGAACACCCAGAAGGCAACCGAAGAAGCCCAAAAAGAAGGTGGAAGAGTCCAACCTCTTTGCATGGATGGCGATAGGCGTCCTGGCGCTTGTGCTTGGAGTCATCATCGGCGTGGCTTTTCACTTCCTCAAGAAAAAGTCAGGTACACTGCTGGCCTTTTTTTTGTTGGGTTGTCACCCCTCCATCACCCCTCTCAAAAAAACCCATAACATGTGGTGAGTGGGCCGAATCTGGCCTTACACATTTAAAAAAAATAATAAACGATATAATTGACCACAGAGACGTGTTACCAAGCCGTTCCTTTTTGTTTACATTGTCTACTTCTTGACACATCAAAGTCTGTATCCGCCTATAGTACTATACAATCCTTTAAGTGACATATAATTTATTTGAATCTCAACACAATTTTTTGATATAGTTCAATAAAGTGGCATCTCTACTGGGATGGGGGGGGGGTGGTGAGGGCAGCAGCTAAAATTTGATATAATTATATCGAAATGTCTCAAATGAAACTAAATATTGGGTACTTATTTGCTAGTCTTTAGATTGCGACTACTGTCTATAGCATATTTTACAACGGTTTATCTATCTTTTTATTTAAGACGTTTTTCATAAATTTTCTAATTTCTAATTTAGAACGTTTTTCTATCTTTAAATTTAAGACGTTTTTCTATCTTTTAATTTAAGACGTTTTTTCTAGCTTTTAATTTAAGACGTGTTTAAAGCTTTTAATTTAAATAACAATGTTATTCAACGTCATCATCACCATCATGGCTACTATTTACTTTGTTACGTCATCTAGAAACCTAAGCCAAGCCTGTTGCAAATCCTCTATAGAGCGTTTGCAATGGGCGGAGCTTAAGTTTTTTAGTGACGTTATTTGTAAATAGAGGAACCAATATGGCATATGGTGAAGTTTCTTATAATGCCAAGTTCACATATGAATATTGGCTATTCTACTAAAAAAAAAGGAGGTAAATAGTAGTACTGTAGATTAATTGATTAATGTGATTAGGCTAGGGCCGGCTAGACCTATTTACACTTTCAATTTCAGTTTATAGGCCTACACTTTTAATGATTCGTAGGTTTGGCTAATGACTAAGTAGGGCAGCTACGATGCCAAGTGATAGTGTTGGTGAATAGGCTATCTAATCAAGTCACTAAAAAAATTAACATCGTCTATGATCTATGTCTATGATAATAATAAAATAACCTATATTTAACAGACATAATACAGCTTAAATCTTAATAAGACTTAAAACACAAAACATCATTTAAAAAAAAGCTCGAGCCTATATGAAACTTTATTAATACAGCGGCCATTGTACTTGTACACCACTACACAAAGTAAACAATAATCACGTGCTTTTTGTCACGTGATTGCAAACGCCCTATTGGAACAAAGCTCGGGATTCTAATTCTTTTTTGTTCGTTCTGTTTTCGCTTCGCAGAAGTAAAAGAATTAATACAAACGATATCACTGGACTAAATGTGTTTTTATTTGTGTCCCACCTTATAGAGTCAGTTCAATATGACGATGACACTACTGATCAACAGTTCTGGCCTGATATGTCACCCAGTGGAACCCTCAGAGAATCGAAGATTATGTAAATTAATTTTACAGTTTACATAGGTACAAGATTAAGTAAATTAATTGTACAGTATACATAGGCACTAGACTAAGTAAATTAATTTTACAGTTTACATAGTTACTAGATTAGGTAAATTAATTTTACTGTTTACATAGGTACCAGTTTAAGTAAATTAATATTACAGTTTACATAGGCACTAGATAAAGTGAATTGTTTTTTTTTTAGTTTACATGGGCACTAGTTTAAGTACTAGACCAATCGGACATGGGTTGAGTTCAAAATATAAAACAATGTGGCCACGTGTCCACAGGGGAGGTTATTAAAAAAAAGGGGGGGTATAGGCGTGAACTCATACTGACCTACTACGTCATAGCATCTATATATTAATCTGTATATGAAAATGTATTTAAATGGTTAATAGAAGTGCTGCCTTTAAAAGCTCTATGGGTGGTCACCGTAGAAAGGAAAAAAGCTCTCCGAGCCTTGCTATGACACGCCCCGGACCTTGTTATGGCACGCCCCGGACCTTGCTATGACACACCCCGGACCTTGCCATGACACGCCCCAGACCTTTCTATGACACGCCCCGGACCTTGCTATGACACGCCCCGGACCTTGCTATGACACGCCCCGTACCTTGCTATGACACGCTCCGGACCTTGCTATGACACGCCCCGGACCTTGCTATGACACGCTCCATGACCTAATGCACATAAACTCCGATTTTTCAGGACACGAGGTTCAAAAATGAGCACCGCTTCACGCAAGTCAGGGGTTAAAACCTGATGGACGATCACCTGAGTTACACGTCACTTCCGTACTTGCAGGAGCACGGACATGTCTTTGTGTATTTTGAAAAACGAAATGTTTTGTTAAAAATAAAAATTCATTACCATTTGTTGCTATCATGAATCATTCACAAAAATGAAAAAAAAATAATTAAAAAATTAATATAAGAAAAACAGTAGAAAATCATTAAATGAAATACATAGTTTTTATTCTAGACTTCTGCATTTCATACTCATTATTTTTGTCTTTGACTGAATTGTTTTCCATTGACCTGTTGTCATTTTTTCAATTGACTTATTATCATGTTTGCAATTGACCTTTTGTCATGTTTTCAATTGACCTATTGTTATTGTTACGTCTTGGTTATGCTGCTTTAGTTTCCAATTGGAATTCATTCAATTACACCGGCTCTCTCTCAGGCTTGCTTAACTAGGATTGAAGATACAGATTTTTTTTTTTAAACTTGAATATTTAATTCCAAATTCAAATACATAGTACTAAATAGTAGTCCATAAATTTTAAACAGCTTCGCTTCTCACACAGTCTTCTACTATCAAGCTATTTTAAATTGTAAGGTACATCCTACTAGATCGAGAGTCGAGTGCCCAGCCTAATCCCGCAGAAAGAAAGGTGCAATCCCACCCACACAGCCGTTATAAAAGCGAAAGAAGCTTATGATTTCGCTCAGATGGGAAGGTGCATTCCCATCCATTCAGCCGTTATAAAATTGAAAGAAGATTATGATCTCCCGCAGATAGGAAGGTGCATTCCCATCCATGCAGCCTTTTGAAAAAAGGGAAAAAAGTTTATGATCTCCCGCATAATATAAGAAGGTGCAGTCCCATCCATGCAACCGTAAGTAAGTGAACGTTTTTTCATAGAAGCCAGCCAGCCAATTGAAGATCTTTAAGGCAACTATTGAGGTGCTCAGACTTCTTTTCCAGTAATACGGTGCGTGCTGCAGTTTGAAATGGGTTTAAATGATTATAAATTAAAGATTTTCCGGCCTAGTTTGGGTACTTTATATAGTTCATTAATCTACCCATAAATTTGGAATAAGAAAATCGTTTTTCTACTATTGGTTTAAGTAAATTTTTCGTGATTTTCGTCAGATTTTCTGTATTTTACACTTATAGAATGGGTCAAACCCATGATGCCGAGCTTGTGAGTCAAGCTCTCTGTCGACTTTGCTATCCAGACGCTTATTTACTTTCCCCATAATATCATAAGTGGTGAGACGAACTTACTTACTTATTAAACATAATTAATGATAAAACATCAATTTTTCCATTTACTCTTTCCAATTAACTTTCCATAGAAAATATGCTTTAAAACGCTATGGAATTGTTTTGATTGGCGGTCGGCGGCATCTGTTTGGCGTTAACCTTTACAGTTAATTTCGATAATAATCAATAATTTGACTGTACCGAATATAAAAGTTTCGTTTAGAAAAGAAAAAGAAAAGCTAAAATTTTGACATTGATTTACATTTCCCTCATTCGGCAAGCTTAGGACAGTTCAATTGGCTGCGCAAGAAACACCACACTTAAGCTTTAAAAATAAGGCAAGCGGTCAATGTTATTATATATAGTCTTTGGCTAGACTAAAATAAAAAACAGCCTCTAGCCGTCTAGCCTCCCCCCCTCCCCCCCCCCTTTTTTCTTATTTTCCCCACACTTTTCGTCATTTAGAAAACATGGCGTTTAACGTGCATTTGTGCTAAAAAAAAACACATATACCGTTGACGACCGTTGGTGTTAAAGCCTTCTCAGTATCCGGTCCAAAGGTGTGGAATCTACTCCCCATTCAACTCAGGAGAACAAGCTCTATTGCTACTTTCAAAAAGAACTTAAAAACACATTATTTTATTATTTACCTTAGATAACATTTAACTTGCTTTAGACCCCTACTGACTTACTTTTGGGTTAGGGCGGTTAATGCTACATTAAATTTATTTGATTTGTCTTTTTTAAATCATCAATTAGCTTTGTCTCCTAGCCTAGAGTAATATCAGTGTTCTTAGTTGTATGTTAAAAGCGCTCTGAGCTTACATTATGTTTGTTGGCAGCGCCATACAAATATTATTATTATTATTCGACCTTTGTTTTCT
Source organism: Anisus vortex (assembly GCA_949126835.1). Classification (NCBI taxonomy): domain Eukaryota; kingdom Metazoa; phylum Mollusca; class Gastropoda; family Planorbidae; genus Anisus; species Anisus vortex. The sequence continues at coordinate 23,368,971 of OX421499.1, forward strand.
TCTTCTTCATTGTACTGTTAGACCAGAGAAAAATGTCCACAATTTAAAGATAATTTGATTGTGAATGCATTGCCGTGGGATCAAAGAGTGCATTACTAATTATGCTATTTTATAACATACATGCTATAGTTATTAGCTGGACACTTGTTGGATGCGACCTGACTGTCTGGACATGTCCACGTGGCCATTCATGATCTTGTACAACATCGTGGCTTTGTCTACCGCCATGCGGTGTTGTAGGGGCTTAAGATAGAGTTTGATCACCAGATGCGCTAGTTTTGAGGCCGTAGACCTGTAAGGTACGACGTGCTGCACGTCGTTAGGTCATCTCCAGCGTAGATATCGTATTGTTGGTGGCGAGCCAACCACTCTGTTTCGGACTTTCCGATCGCATCCTGTCCACTAGACTTCAGGTTTACTATGATTTTCTCAAGGGAAAATCAAGATTAAAATCGAATGTTGTATACAGCGGAAATTGTACGTACGTTTAGAAGTCATTTGGGATAGCGTTAATGGCTGAGCACGGAAAAAAACTGCACTTAAGCTCTAAAATTAGAGCAAGCGGTCCATCGTATTATAGCCTTTAATACTAATTTTTGGCCAAGCCTATGGGAACGGACAATCTGTGTCCCGAGTTTTCCTCTCTATAATTACGTGTGCAAAATGGTTTCTTTTATATAAAGATTTTGCCAGAATTTCAACAGCATTGAAAACACGACAATAGGTCAATTGAAAACATAAGAATAGTTCAATTGAAAATATGACAATTGGTCAATCAGAAACATGACAAAAGGTCAACTGAAAACATGACAAAAGGTCAATTGAAAAACTTACAAAAGGTCAATTGACAACATGACAAACGGTCAATTGAAAACATGTCAATAGATCATTTAAAAACATGACGATAGGTCAATTGAAAACAAATCAGTCAACGCCAACAACCAAAAAATATAATGCCATCTCTGGAATATAAACTATGTATTTCATTTCATGATTTTCAATTGTTTTTTTATATATTTTTTTTATTTTATTTATTTCATTTTTCTGGATGATTCATGAAAGCAACAAATGGCAATGAATTTTTTTTTTACAAACTTTCCGGAAGTGACGCGTAACTCATGTGTTCGTCCATCAGGTTTTAACTTCTGACTTGCGTGTAGCGGTGCTCGTTTTTGAGCTTTGTATCCTGAAAGAAATGGAGTTTATGTGCATTAAGTCCTGGGCGTGTCATAGCAAAGTCTGGGACGTGTCAGAGCAACGTCCAGGGCGTGGCATAGCAAGGTCTGGGGCTTGTTGTAGCAAGGTCCGAGGCGTGTCATAGCAAGGTCTGGGGCTTATCATAGCAAGGTTCGTGGCGTGTCATATCAAGGTCCTGGGCGTGTCATAGCAAGGTGTGTCAGTCAGACAAGATTGATAGAGAGAGAAACTCTTGTGGCGACCACTAGAATTTCGACACCTATGACCTGTTATTTTTTTTTGTATGGTTTGATATGTATGTGTTTGTTGAATTCGATTCAATAGTCTTAATAACTGGATATATTATATATAGCTGCCATCGTTCGTTCTTGTTAGTTGAAAGTTAAGCTGTGCAAGTCTGTGAATAATAGGATTCTTCAAGGGCTTAATGAAGTCATTTGTGATAAACTGCTTCATTTTTAAACCTCCTGATGTGATGGCAAATATGCCACAGAGCCTGATCGTATGCATAAAGTGCCTTATCCACCATTATCTCATCGGGTAGGATCAATAATGAACACCAGTGAGAGGGTAAAGCCAAGTGATAACCCTTGTATCAATCTTTCAAGGAGCAAGCTACGATGAGATGTGGTTATTTAGTTTCAAATGCGGCGATCTGTTTCTGGAAAATATTTGGAGTCACTTGTGCATCTTTCAGGGAACCCTTTCATTGTTTAACTTCCATGACTTTTCTCACCGCCGCATTCTGTGATAAGCTTGTTAGAGGTAGACAAGGACAGCATGTGGTGTGTTTCTTGGTCATGAAAACCACAAGAGATTCTTCGACTCAAGCGCACGTGCATTGTCCATCTATGCAGCCATCTTGGTGTTTATTGAAGGCATCGGTTGCTTCTAACCATCAGTAAAAGCGATCCTTCGTCAATCTTTCTGTAGAGTTTCCCATACAACAGGTCAGGAGCTTTTGACCTATAGCTTTTATCGTTTTTCTGGGGGCTTCCCTTTCTTTAATATACTATTAGGAATTTTGGTAACTTTTCTCCATGCCTTGGTGGATTTCGCTTTAGGTCCCATAGTATGTTTATACAATATGTTATAAGTATATCATGAACGTATTTACGAAAACTACTTGTGCAATTCATCTGGGCCTGGCGCTTTATGCAATTTTAGAGCGATACAAATATTAATATATAAAAAGACAGAGATCGAAAGGGACAGATATGGGCGATAGATATATTAAAAGATATAACAATGAAATGGTTGATTATTAAATGAATAGGACTAGATAATTTTCTAAGAATAATCGTTGAAAGCACAATTTTATTTCCTTACAAAATGTCAACCATTGACGCGTTTCTCATTTGTATCCCCACAAAATTAGTCGCACAACATATTGGTAACTATCTAAATATTTATCATTATTAAAACATAAAACTTCATTCTCTTAATAAAGAATCAAGCACAATAACACTAATGTATTTCATCATTAATAGAGTACAAATGTAAACAGTAAAATTATATAATTAATATAGTACATATGTAAACTGTAAAATTAATTTACTTGATCTAGTACATATGTAAACTTTAAAATTAATTTACTTAATCTAGTATCTATGTTAACAGTAAAAATATTAACTTAATCTAGTACCTATATAAACTGTACAATTAATTTACTTAATCTAGTACCTATCCAAACTGTACAATTAATTTACTTAAACTTATACCTATGTAAACAGTAAATTCATTTACTTACTCTAGTACCTATGTAAACTGTCAAATTGTTTACTTAATTTATTACCTATGTAAACTATAAAATTAATTTACTTAATCTAGTACATATGTAAACTTTAAAATTAATTTACTTAATCTAGTACCTATGTTAACAGTAAAAACATTAACTTAATCTAGTACCTATGTAAACTGTACAATTAATTTACTTAAACTTATACCTATGTAAACAGTAAATTCATTTACTTACTCTAGTACATATGTAAACTTTAAAATTAATTTACTTAAACTAGTACCTATGTTAACAGTAAAAACATTAACTTAATCTAGTACCTATGTAAACTGTACAATTAATTTACTTAATCTAGTACCTATGTTAACAGTAAAAACATTAACTTAATCTAGTACCTATGTAAACTGTACAATTAATTTACTTAATCTAGTACCTATGTTAACAGTAAAAACATTAACTTAATCTAGTACCTATCCAAACTGTACAATTAATTTACTTAATCTAGTACCTATGTTAACAGTAAAAACATTAACTTAATCTAGTACCTATGTAAACTGTACAATTAATTAACTTAATCTAGTACCTATCCAAACTGTACAATTAATTTACTTAATCTAGTACCTATGTTAACAGTAAAAACATTAACTTAATCTAGTACCTATCCAAACTGTACAATTAATTTACTTAAACTTATACCTATGTAAACAGTAAATTCATTTACTTACTCTAGTACCTATGTAAACTGTCAAATTATTTACTTAATTTATGACCTATGTAAACTATAAAATTAATTTACTTAATCTTTGATTCTTTAACGCTTCCGCTGGGTTGCTTTTCAGGCAGGAACTGTTGTTCTATATTGTCGTCGTCAAATTGGGCTGCATCTAAAAGGTGGGATACAAATAGTACACATTTAGTCCATTGTAACCGTTTGTATTCCTTCTTTTACTTCTGCAAACCGAAAACAAAACAAAAAAAAAAAAAAAGAAACATGATCTCGATCTTTATTCCAATTACAAAGCTGTATGTCTAAATGACGTCATTGTCACGGCATACATCTAAATCGAAAAATGTATGATACGACGACATAAGAAGGCCGTCGTAACATACTGACCAAAGACCGTCGTTAATAAATAGATCGCAAGCCGCTGCTAAATAAAAAAGAGAGAAAACCATTATAAATAAATAAGAAAATAAAAAAGCCGTTTAAAAAAAAACAAAAAACAGCAACAACTTAGAAAGCCGTCGCAAATTAGAAGATTGACAAACGTTTTTAATTAGAACCTAGAAAAAACGACTTAAATCAGACGTCTTAAATTAGAAGAAAGAAAAACGTCTAGGATTAGAAGCTAGAAACAAATTTTAAATTAAAAGATAGAAAAGCTTTTTCAATTAGGAGATTAAAAAAAAGTTTTATATTAGAAGATAGACATTTCGATATAACTATATATTATATCAAATTTCAGCTACAGCCCTCAAAAGGTAGGGACGCCACTTTATTGAACTATAGCAAAAAATAGTGTTGAGATTCATATACATTATATGTTACTTAAAGGATTGTATAGGCGGATACAGACTTTGATGTGTCAAGAGGCAGACAAGATAAACAAAAAGGAACGGCTTGCTAACACGTACCCGTGGTCAATTATATCGTTTATTATACAAAAAATTATGGTAGGCCAGATTCGGCCCACACGTTATAGGATTTGAGAGGGGTGATCGAGGGGCGATAACAAAACAAAATGACCAGTGGTGTACCTGACTTTTTCTTGAGGATGTATAAGGCCACGACGATGATGATTCCTAACGCGAGGGCTAGGACGCCTATCGCCAGCCATGCAAAGAGGCTAGAACCGTCTTGCACCTTCTTTGGGGGCCTCCTCGGTTGCCTTCTGGGTATTCTTTGGGTTTTCTGAGAAACGTCGGTTATCGCTGTATTAGGTAGTGTCACCTGTCCTGCAGAAAAGATTTACGTTGTCAGACAGTTTAGTCAGCTTTTTGTTTTGGAGAGCTTTAATAAAGGAAATATGATTAATAACGACGGTGAAAATTTAGATCAAAATGGCAGTAGGGCGACACATGTCTTTTACTTTACATTTTCATCAAAGTCATGACCTCCTTTTGATGATCAACATCCCATCAGAGACAAAGCAAAGTATCCCGTCGGGGCAGCGTTCACAACTTTCTGTGGCCAAGGCTTACTAGGCGATTTTTGCGGCCAGCACAATGCCCAGCCGCCTTTACTTTACCCCCGGCTAAAGTTAGGTGCCCTTCAGAAATGGGTAAACTCAATGACACTCTCGAGACCCGGAAACAAATCCTAGCCTTCGCCGGAATTCAACGCCAGGACCTTCGGTATGTCAGCCAAACGCGCTGCCGCTCGGCCAGAGACACATTAGGTCACCAAACAACCAACTCACCTGCAAGTTGAACTATAAATTTAATTTCCTCGGTCATCGTTCCTGCTTCTACTACAAGGGTGAATATTCTTCCAGAGTCCTCAGCCTCCAGCTTTCTGCGACAGGTGAATATAAACTGGGTCAGGTAGTTTTTGCTCTCGTACTTGCCCTCGTTTACGATTTCGACGTCTGAAGGCATCTCTTCTGTTCTCGAGCTTTAAGATTTAACAAAAAAACAAAAAAAAAAAAAAACAAAAAAAAAAAAAAAAAAAAAAGTGTATACTAGTGATACTTAGTTACTCATAGATATGCGTAAAGTACCCGTCGTTATTCTAAGGGGATTGTTTTCATAAAATTGTTTTCAAATGCCATGCCGCCTTTACTTTACCCTAACTAAAGTCGGTTAAGTTGAAGCCACACTATACTCAAGAATCACGTTTTTACTGTAATCGTGATTCACTAGAATCACTAGAATCTTGTTTCAGAGCGAATCAGAAATACACTGTTTCACAATCAGCCATGCCACACGTAATTCACGATTCACAGAAAATCACGACGCGCAATTTTATTTTCAAAAGAATCAAGAACGTGTTGACTGTTCTTGACGCGCCATTTTATGTTCAAGAATCATGAATTCTAGGAGTGACGACTGAGTAATCTTGGTCTTTGCCGCTGCGTCTGTTCTACTTAAAGCACAAAGAAAACGAAAACAAAAATAATGGGTGAAACCTTGTATCGAAAGTAGAACGATCTATGGAGCATACCATGCTCTTTTAAGTGAACTGGAAGAGGGCGCTGCCATTTTTGTTTTTTTAACTAGGCTAATGATCACATGATCTAGTTTTGCGCTTCCCATTGGCTGACACAGCTTGAATCAAGAATCATGATTCCAAATTTTAGAGCATGTTCTAAATTTGTGAATCATCGCAAATCAATGCTGAAACTGATTCTGGTAAATCACGTTTCGCGCTTGGTAGACATAGGAACAGACCCGAGAACTAATCCTATCCTTCACCAGGATTCGAGCCCAGGACACCGCGCCTTCCCCATCACCTCCCGCCACTCTTTGTTTACCCTCTAAACCTGCCGTTGATAAATAAACTTTAAAAAAAACACAACATACACATATATATAAATAGTGTTTATTCCATGGCTTAAAGGTTTCATTAAACCACTTACACAGCTTTCTAAAACATTTTTCGCTTATATCCTTTACATGCTTATTTTTGTTTGTTATAGCCTTCTAGAGATATTGACTGTTCCACCCCACTTAGAACGAAACAAAACTACGGACCAACAGTTAATATACAGGCACACTGCTTTCTGTGGGGATTTAGCAAAAAAAATAAATTGATACAGTCAGTTGACTATCGGAAACACGTCTATGTGTCAAAAGTCAGCTCGATGGGATTAACGGGATGTGGGTCAATAAACAATCTGAAGAGTTGTCAGAAACACATGCATGCATACATACATGGTCTACACAGGCACTAAGTTAAAATAAAGGATTAAAAAAAAGAAAATCACGTTGGACGTAAGTGCCCAGTCACCGACTTACTCTCCGTTCAGCGACGACTTGACACTTGTGACCACCGGATCCGGAACCGCTCGGATGACGAACGAGAAGGTCAGGCGCTGGTGAAGTTCATACGTGTATTCTTCATACAATTCAAGGTCATCGACGACAGCTCTGCTTGGAGAGCCTGGCGTATCAAGTACAACAATCAATTAATCAATTAATCTATCAATCAATCTATACCAGACATTGCGTTTCTTTGAAAGTTATATAAAACAAAGCAAAACTTCGGGTGTGATGAGGGGATGGGGTGGAGAGAGAAAGCCTTGAGGTTTAGGTCCGCGGGGTTTACGGGTGCACCTCACCCATCCAGCTAGTTTTCTTCACATCTAGCTCACCGCCTTTTGTAAAAGTGGATTGAGAAAAAAAAATTCAACTGTTCTGAAAACATTAAAAAAAAAAAACTTAACCTTTTAACAATGACCTTTTCCAAGAACATCTAAAAGAGTTTGATATCAGCGGTTTATCGGATAAGCTGATATTTGCGCTAAGAGCGATCTTTATTTTTTTCTTTTAATTTCTACGAGCCATCATATGATTTCAACTTGTAAAAGAAAAGACCATTATCTAGCCTGGTGGATCTATAACCGGTGTGCACTCTTGTAAAGACGCTGTGGAATTTTACAAAGTGTTTAATCAGAAGTAGTGCAGTTGTTTTGTTCCTTCATTATTTACCGTTAGAAAAACCGATAAAAATTTGCTTTTGGTGATCGGGGGTAGTCGGTGGGTGCCGCTAAATCTTATTTTTTTATAGAATGTGTTGTCATTGCAAACGTGTCAATGTGCCACGGTATAAGTCGATATGCTGTCGGGGAAGTGTGTCAATTAATTTTCCTATAAGAGTTTACTGGCTGGTGAAAGGAGGAAAAGAGAATGAAATTCGTTAGACTGTCGTGCCATGGGCAACGAGTCTGTGTGCCCGAAATCTCAACTCGATAGAATGACGATTAGTGGACTAGTTAGCTCCCGGAAGTTATATTTGGCACACACAGCCAGAAACAAAACAAAATCAAAGTAAGCAAAAAATGTTTTTTTTAATTACAGTTAACCCTCGCTACTACGCGGTTCGACATTCGCGAATTTTCAGCTATCCCGGCCGGTCTCAGAACCTATCTACCGTAATAAACGAAGATTCACTGTATACGAAGAAAAAAAATAAGCATCAACTTACACTGTACGTACATCTCCGTCTTTTTGGTCAATAAGCCAAAGTGGTTGTCAGACGTGCACTCCAGCTCGTTGGGGTGCTCACAAGTTCTAGCCCTCACCTTGTGGGATACTATGTACTCATGCACGAGGTAGCCCTCTGGTGACCGTGACTCGATCGGATCTTTCCCGTTTACAGAAAGCAGCTTCACGTCGTCAGATTTCAATCTTGAAGAAATCAAGAGTGAATTAGATCTGAGATCGGACTAAAAGGGGCCGTCCATATAGTACGTCGCCCTTTCCAAGGGGTGGTGACGGGGTAAAAAAAGGGGGGAAATTACTATAAGTTTATGTACGGCCCCTATCGGCATGTCTAGCATGGCCTTCACGTGTCATTTGAAAGCAGTAGTTTTTCCCCTTAACCTTAATGGTCGTTGGGGACTGCGCGCTACTTGTCCATTAGTCCTTTCAGTTGGCTTGGTAGACTTGGCGGCGCCCATCTCCATTCCAAGTCGGCGATGGATTTAATATTTCTGATATAGTCTGCTCTCGTGGGGTCGAACCCATGGTGTCGAGCTTGTGAGACGAGCTCACTGTCGACTTTGCTATCCAGCCGCAAGTGTTAGAGTAAAACCAAATTACCAAAAAATAAAATGGTAAAGCATTCTTTTTCACACATTGTTGGTTCATAGAGACTTTCTTCCGTGGCCCCGGCATCCAAGGGACTGTGTGGTCATCAAAATGCCAAGCAGCTTTTAATTTTACCAAACTAAAGTCAGTTTCCTGTCAGAGCTGGATAGTTTCACTTAAAAAAAAAAATCCTAGCGGCAGCCTGGATTTGAAATTTTAAACCAGGGACCTTTTGAATGGCGAGCCGATCACACTGCCGCTGTGACCCCCATAATATGCGTTAATGGATGAGACGTCTGTTTTTGGGGGAGGGGTGGGATGTCTTACGGAGGGCCGTTTTGATTGTTAGCACCAGGTCGGCTGCGCTCCGAGATTCAGTAAAAATAATCACGTTATTCTACTATTAAAAAGCCGTCCGTTAAAAATGCCTGCTGTTTCAGAAACAGTGTCAATGTTTAGACCTAAGCAAAGTTTACAAGATAAAAGAAGTCTTGAATTTAACAAAAACTATAAAAGATAAGAAGAAGTCTTGAATTTAACAAAAACTATATAAGATTTAAAAAAAAAGTGAAATTATCAAAAAGTTATTTAAAAAAATTGAAACAGAAAGTTTAGAATAAAATGTTCTTTTAAATTAACAAAAAGTTTAGAAGAAAAATGTTTTGAAATTAACAAAGAGTTTAAAAGAAATAGTTTTTTTGGAAAGTAACTAAAAGTTTAGAAGAAAAATTTATTGAAACTAAAAAAATGTTTAGAAGATAAAAATGTTTTAAAATTACAAAAGGTTTAGAAGAAATAAAAAGAGCAGATGTAAAGGAGTAAAATATAGTTTAAAGTTGAAAAGAAACATAATTTAAATGCTAAAAGTTAGTTTAGAATAAACAAGGAGAGCTTAGAAGAAGCAAAAATAAAAGACATACCGATTTTAGAGAGAAACATTTGTTTAAGGTAAAGAAAAAGAAGTAAACAAAAGGTTTAGAGTTTAAAAATAACTGAAATATTCAGAAGTAAACTAAACTAATGTAGTTTAGAGATATATAAAGATTAAAGTGATTCAAATGTATACAAATAAATTAAAATGTTTTGGCGTACAAAACAAGTTTAGAGGTTACGTTTATAGGTAAACAAAAATTTATAAGGTAATATAACGTTAAAAACAATAGACACAACACTGACGTTCAGATGACTTCATAGTTTATATGGCCTTAAAGTTTAGATGGCCTTAACGTTTAGATGGCCTTAAAGTTTAGATGGCCTTAAAGTTTAGATGGCCTTAAAGTTTAGATGGCCTTAAAGTTTACATGGCCTTTAAGTTTAAATGGCCTTAAAGTTTAGATGGACACACAAAAGACAATGATACAAGACGCAGCTTACGTTATGATAGGAGTAGGCACTGAATCTGTGGTACATTTCACTTCCACTTCCTCCTGCTCCATAACTGGTACTCTTTCCTCAGTCTCTGGCCTGCCATTGATGTACAGGACCGGCTGGGAAAGATCTGTGGGGGTACAGTGAAGTTATAGAAATATATATATATATATATATATATATATATATATATATATATATATATATGTATGTAATTATATATATATATCAGTGTATATATATATATATATATATATATATATATATATATATATAAATATCTCTCTCTATATATAGATAGATATAGATATAGATATAGATAGATATATATGATTATGACAAACCAGACAGAGAAGTTAACAAACCAGACAGAGAAAGTAACAAACCAGACAGAGAAAGTAACAAACCAGACAGAGGAAGTAACAAAACAGACAGAGAAAGTGACAAACCAGACAGAGAAAGTAACAAACTAGACAGAGAAAGTAACAAACCAGACAGAGAAAGTAACAAACCCGACAGAGGAAGTAACAAACTAGACAAAGAAAGAAACAAACCCGACAGAGGAAGTAACAAACTAGACAAAGAAAAAAACAAACCAGACAGAGAAAGAAACAAACCAGACAGAGAAAGAAACAAACTAGACAAAGAAAGAAACAAACCAAACAGAGAAAGAAATCAAAACCAGACAGAGAAAGAAACAAACTAGACAGAGAAAGTAACAAACTAGACAGAGAAAGTAACAAACTAGACAGAGAAAGAAAGAAACTAGACAGAGAAAGTAAAAAACTAGACAGAGAAAGAAAGAAACTAGACAGAGAAAGTAACAAACCAGACAGAGAAAGAAACAAACTAGACAAAGAAAGAAACAAACCAAACAGAGAAAGAAACAAACCAGACAGAGAAAGTAACAAAACAGACAGAGAAAGTAACAAACCAGACAAAGAAAGAAACAAACCAGACAGAGAAAGAAACAAACCAAACAGAGAAAGAAACAAACCAGACAGAGAAAGTAACAAACCAGACAGAGAAAGTAACAAACTAGACAGAGAAAGTAACAAACTAGACAGAGAAAGTAACAAACTAGACAGAGAAAGTAACAAACCAGACAGAGAAAGTAACAAACTAGACAGAGAAAGAAAGAAACTAGACAGAGAAAGTAACAAACTAGACAGAGAAAAATAAACCAGACAGAGAGAAATAAACCAGACAGAGAGAAATTAACCAGACAGAGAGAAATAAGCCAGACAGAGAGAAATAAACCAGTCAGAGAGAAATAAGCCAGACAGAGAGAAATAAACCAGACAGAAAGAAATAAACCAGACAGAGATAAATAAACCAGACAGAAAGAAATAAACCAGACAGAAAGAAATAAACCAGACAGAGATAAATAAATCAGACAGAGAGAAATAAACCAGACAGAAAGAAATAAACCAGACAGAGAGAAATAAATCAGACAGAAAGAAAAAAACAAGACAGAAAGAAATAAACCAGACAGAGAGAAATAAACCAGACAGAAAGAAATAAACCAGACAAAAACAAATAAACCAGACAGAAATAAATAAATCAGACAAAAATAAATCAGACAGAGAGAAATAAACCAGACAGAGAGAAATAAACCAGACAGAGAGAAATAAACCAGACAGAGAGAAATAAACCAGACAGAAAGAAAAAAACAAGACCGAAAGAACGAAACCAGCCAGAGTGTAATAAACCAGACAGAAAAAAAAGAACCAGACAGAGAAAAATAAACCGGACAGAGAGAAATAAACCAAACAGAAAGAAATAAACCAGACAGAAAGAAATAAACCAGACAGAGAGAAATAAACCAGACAGAAAGAAATAAATCAGACAGAAAGAAATAAACCAGACAGAAAAAAATAAACCAGACAGAAAGAAATAAACTAGATGGAGAGTAATAAACCAGACAGAAAGAAATAAATTAGACAGAGAGTAATAAATCAGACAGAATAAAAAAAACAGACAGAAAAAAATAAACCAGACAGAAAGAAATAAACCAAACAGAGAGAAATAAACCAGACAGAAAGAAATAAACCAGACAGAAAGAAATAAACCAGACAGAAAGAAATAAACCAGAGAGAAATTAACCAGACAGAGAGAAATAAACCAGACAGAAAGAAATAAACCAGAGAGAAAGAAATAAACCAGAGAGAAATAAACCAGACAGAGAGAAAAAAACCATACAGAAAGAAATAAACCAGACAGAAAGAAATAAACCAGACAGAGAGAAATAAACCAGACAGAGAGAAATAAACCAGACAGAAAGAAATAAACCAGACAGAAAGAAATAAACCAGAGAGAAATAAACCAGACAGAGAGAAATAAACCAGACAGAAAGAAATAACCCAGAGAGAAAGAAATAAACCAGAGAGAAATAAACCAGACAGAGAGAAAAAAAACATACAGAAAGAAATAAACCAGACAGAGAGAAATAAACCATATAGAAAGAAATAAACCAGACAGAAAGAAATAAACCAGAGAGAAATAAACCAGACAGAGAGAAAAAAACATACAGAAATAAATAAACCAGACAGAGAGTAATAAACCAGACAGAGAAAACGGAAAGACGGAGAACAAAAAAAGACTGAGTGACAGAGAGAGAGAGAGAGAATGTCAAACAATGATGCACACACAGAATCAAATAGAGAGAGAGAGAGAGAGAGAGAGAGGCAGACCGTAAGTCAGAGAGAAAGACAGTCAGACCATGGGACAGACAGAGAGCAAGACTGAAATAGAGCAGTATTGATTGATAGAGAGATGCGACATGTAGAGTAGGAGTGAGCGATAGATAGCCATACAGTAATACACAGAGAGAAAAACGGACAGACATACTGAGAGTCAGATTGATACTGTCGTTGTATGTGTATGAGTGACCACTAACCAATCTTGCAGCTCCCTCCGAAAATGGAGGTGTTACTTACAGTGGACCACCATGGTCAGCTCCCTGGTGTAACTGCCGTGCTTGTTGGACGCAGTACACTGGAATGCCCCCTGATACTTCCTGCCCACGATCACTACCAGTGTTTGTGGATCGGCGAGATCAGTGATATTTGTTGCCCTATTCAGTTGACGACAAGAGTCAAACAAATATCTTTATTCATAACGTCAATGTTTGATATCTTAGTTTTTTCTTTCACCTGGTCATTTGCCATAATGTTATAACTTTTTAGAAAATAAAAGCCAGCCTAATTAAGTTTACAAAAAAACAATGACCGAGAGCCTTACAGATTTTCCATTGAATCTATTAATTAAGGAAAGGAATAATGTATAATCGATCAATGGAGAAATGCGCTCTAGGAATGCACATTTGAATCATTATATCAATAATTATTAATTACGAATGGGTGAAAATATTTTAATGTATAATTTTGTACTTGTTGGAGTTTCAACGAAACATATTTTACTTTTTTTCAATTCGGATGGACCAAAACGTCAGGGAAACACTTAGTCACTGCAGCTACATGAGATGTTGAAAACAAAAGTTAAAATGTATCCGCAATTTGTTATAGGAGGTAGCGAGAGAGAGTCTCAAATGCTACGTCGCATACTTTTAAAATCGTTCCGTACGGAAACAACTACAAACAAACAAGGAAGGTTGTGATTTGTTCCGAAAGGTTTTTAAAGTTACGGAGATGTATGAGCTGTAGCGTAGGCTGGTCTGAAGACATCAGTACTGACCCGTCGGCCTTAGCACCTCTGAAAGACCACTGGATGGAACACGCAGGTTCGCAATGGGCTTGGCACCTGCAGGTGAAAGTGTCGTTATCATTAAGGTACACCGTCGTTCTGCCATCTCTGTCCGTGGTTAGCGTGATGTCTTTCTCTTCCGGTGGATCTGTGGAAGGAAAATTGAACACAGTGTCCAACGCACGATATGACGCGCATTTGACTAGCTCACAACTCCCCTCCCCTCCCCGTCCCAGTCTCCGGTAAAACACAGACACTAACATACATGAAGTTTTGAACGATTGCTAAGTCTTTTTTTTTTTTTTCGTGCGAGCGGTTGAGTTTGGTAAAAACTGAACAATTATTTTTTGTGGCGCTTAATGTGAAGTGCGCTCACGCCGAAGATAACATTGTAAGAGGACGTACAGATCAACAGAACATAAAACCTGGAATAAAGAATTTGAAGAGGCATGAAAGAGACTTATCGGTGCTTCACTATAATGGAGTGTATACCGGGTATGGGCTGCAGGGCGAGTTGAATGGGAGGAGGTTAAGTCTTGATAAAAACATTGGTGTTTGATCTCTCTAGGATCGTAATATCGTCATTCAGCCCACATTGCAATGGTTGTGGGAATGGGGTATCTGAACTTTGGTTAACTAAGTAAAATGCTACATGTCGTTGTGCTGGCCATACTATTCTCTTTGTAATCCATGGGTGTGTTGTTTGTTGTTTGTTGTTGTTTTTTTGTTGAAAAAAGCTTCACTTGCCTTAGGAAACAAATCTGGAATTCGCTGAAGGTGTTGTATGAAATAAACTTAGCCACTGGTGTTTTAAAAATGAATTTCGAAATTCTGCGTAAATTAGGTGTGAGGGGTGAGTAGGTGTTTGTGTAGTATTAGTCAACACAATGTTAATTTTAGTACTCTACAATAACAAATATAGAAACCAACAGAAAATAGTAGACGAACACGCGAAGATCAGCTATACAACAAATACTTAACGTTTTATCAGATGAAAAAGATGACTCATCTAGGGCTTGCAAGAACCGTTATCGGGTATCATGTTTACCCGGAGTTGTTTAAGAACCCGTAGCCCGGTCCTAATAAGTCCCAATGGGATCCAGTTTGGGATCTAATGGTCAGGTCCCAATTTTTCATTTTTTTTTCAACAAATGAAAAGACAAAAAAAAGTTATCTATAAATGATAATATATGTTATCAGTTTGACATTTAAGCCTAGGGCGGGGTATTGGGGTTCTCAAAGGAGCCAGCAAAAACAAACTACAGAAAAAGTCGGCTATAGAAGATTCACACAGTCCTGCAAGTCTTAAGTCACACACCATGGACACCCATAAAACACCATCATAGACAATATTGTCACAATATCCGTGTAGAGGAACAATTAGAAAATAAAAAATTGAAGAAAACGAATGGCGGCCTACATTCCGGCATTACGGTGAACTCTTCGCTTCTCTGAGAATACACTTTGGCTGTCCTTCCCGGGATGATGTCGGAAGTTGTGCACGTAATTTTCCGCCCTCGGTCTGATCTCGCGATTTTATGCATCATGAGTTGTTTCCTCTCATTTATGCTGAACTGTGATAATAACATGATCAATTAGAACTAGCCAAATTAAACGGAGTGTATCGGGAAAGGGAGTGTGTGGGGGAGGGGGGGGGGTAACATTGAAGAACAAATGGCACACACGTTCAGCTTTACGTTTATAAACAACAGCTCGTCAAGAAAAATAAAACAAACAATGCAAAATAAAATCGGCGCAGCTAAACACTTGTCAGATTTTGGGTCGTTTTTGGGGTATGATTCAAAAACATAATAATTATGATAATGGTTATTTATACAGCGCTTGTAGTTATGCTTTTAGAATGCTCATTGGGCTCTTGGAATAAATTGCAGTGGCAGTTGTATTTGGTATGTAAGGTACACAGCCACTCGACAAAGAGAAAGGTCTTTTTAAGTTCTTTTTAAAAGACTCTGTTGTCTCATATTCTCTCAGTGTAATAGGCGCCACGGATTCAAATGAGCGCAATCCAACGTACTTCTTTTTGTGTCCAGCCACACAGGGAATTTTAAGAAGTGACTTGTTATGAGGAGCGCAGTTCCCTTGATTCCGCGTGCTTTGATACCAGTTCTTATAGGTAGGCAGGAGAATTGCCATTTATTCATCCGTTGGTAATGGGCATATGTTTGTGATTTATGCGCTTTATTACAGAGAGCCTTTCGGGATCCCTTATAACAAGACAGATATGATCCTGCCTCTTTACACGGGAGACAACGCGCGCCGCAGCGTTCTGCACCCACTGAAGACTCTGTAGCTGGTTCTGGTGCAAATCCCATAGGCAACTTTTGCAGTAACCCAACCTTGGCTGGGTTAGAGAGACTGCTACAGTATTGGCGTTCTTCTACTGAGTTGAGGTCGCAGCTCATCCAAGGGCGCGTAGTAGATGAGACGAACAAGCCTCCACAGCACTGATACATGGAGCCATTGTCAGTTTCGCATCAATAAAAAGGCCACGGTCTCTAACCGTGTTGAACAACGGGATTTCGTATGCGCCAACTTTGATCCATGTTATAGCGACCTTCCAAAGACTAACATCCAAACCACAGATAATTGTCTCTGTTTTGTCCTCATTCCATGTAAGTTTTTTCTTTTTTTGCGCAGCCATCCATGCCTTCAATGTTAGTCAGCACTCCTCCGCATAGCCAACAGCAGCAAAAAATGAAGACGAATCAGGACAAAAGCTCATGTCAAGCACGGTGTCAACTGCAAACAAAAATGCGAGATACGCAATGGCTGTCGATAATTTTACCAAACTGGCTTGTGTACACGGAGAATTGGACGGGCCCTTAAAACTGAACCCTGCGGTTCGCCACAGATAAGAGAAATATCTCGCGAAGAGGCAAGATTGACATTAACACGGATAGGTAGGAACTGAACCAGCGAAGAGCCGCATAAGAAAAAAAAAAAGAAAATGTATATTAATTTCTCTTCTATAGAATTATATATATATATAAAACTTCAACTGAAAACTATACAAATGATTGGTTTCAGTGGCGTCACTATGGGAAACGAGCGGCAGCGCGTTCGACTGGCAAGCCGAAGGTCCCGGGTTCTAATCCTGGTGCAGGCTAGGATTTTTTCCCGGGTCTGGAGGGTGTCCCTGAGTCTACCCAGCTCTGATGGGTACCTGACCTTAGTTGGGGTAAAGTAAAGGCGGCTGTGCAAAGTGATGGCCACACAATCACCTAGTATATCGTGGCCACAGAAACTGGTGAACGCTGCTTCATCGGATCTATGGATCAACTCGGTCCGACGGGTACTTTACTGCTTTACTATGGGAAACTATTCCAGTTTATCACGTATGGAAACTTTCGCTTCTGGCGCCCTAATATTTAGGATAGAGAAACTTTGTTTTGTCTGCTTCGATATTTTCATTTAGAATTAAGTTCGTTGTGCTTTATTCTTTCATTATAATAGACATTTCCTTTCTTTAATTTAGCATAGTTTTCACCGGTCTGGAATTCTGTTTCGTTCTATTTTTCCACTACCTGTTGATATGATGTAGTCTTGGGTTATTAATGCTAATCATTTTATCAATTATGCCAAGAACACATATTTTTTATTGCGCTCAATCTGTTATTTTCGTTTGATGCAGCTTTTTCCCAAAACCTTATTTTGTTTAATTTAATTTTCGTCCCGGTCCCAGGTTATTTGTATAATTTTACTTTGCGATCGACTAACATATTTATTACATTCACTAGCCTATAGATCGTTCTCTATGGGCGGAGCTTAAGTTTTTTAGTGACGTATTTGTGTAAATATAGAACCCACTTGAGGTACAAATGTAACAAGGTGAAGTTGTTCTTCATCATGCTAAATTCACATCTGAATATTGGCTATCCTACTCACAAATTAGGAGGTAAATAGTCGTAGATCATCTTTCTAGTCCAAGAGAAAGCCTGACATGGTATTTTTTCAACGATTTTCAACATTTTACGCCCATTTAATCATCTTCTTATCCGACCGGTAAGTGTTGCAATTGAATTGATTTTATTGATATTATAATTAGGCCTAATAATAGTTCGGTACAACATTAATTATATGCATTCCCCTATTTTAAAAGTTAAATACTGCAGATTAATTGATTAATGTGATTAGGCTAGGGCCGGTAAGACCTATTTACACTTTCACAAAACTTAAGTAAAAACAAGCTCGGGCCTATAGGACACTTTATTGATACAGCGACCATTGTGTACACCACTACATAAAAATATACAAAAATCACGTGCTTTTTGGCACGTGATTGCAAACGCCCTATATGAATAACGTAAAAGTATTACTTTAATATCTCAAGTAATCCGCACCAAAACAGAATCCACTGGAGCCACGTTGCAGAAACTCTCCTTTATACCATAAGGTATGCAAGATAAGTTTTAAAAAAAAAGAACAACAGCTTAACATATCGTACACATGCCGTACAAATGCCATACAAAAGTCACATAGATTTCATACACATGTCATATACATTTCATACACATGCCGTACAAATGCGATACACATGTCATATACATTTCATACACATGCCGCACAAATGCTATACACATTTCAAATATATTTCATACAAATGCGTACAGATGCCTTGCACATGTAAAATACATTTAATACAAATGCCGTTTAAATGCCATCCACAAGACGTATACACTTTATAGATATGCCATACATATGTCATATACATTTCATACACATGCCATTCAAATGCCATATACATTTCAAATATATTTCATACATATGCCGTTCAAATGTCATACATCATGTCAAATACTTTTCATACAAATGCCGTACAAATGCCCGATACATGTAAAATACATTTCATATAAATGCCGTACAAATGCCATACACATGTAAAATACATTTCATACAAATGTCGTACAAATGCCCTACACATGTAAAATACATCTCATACGAATGCCTCTTAAATGGCATACACAAGACGTTTACATTTTATAGACATGGCTTGCACACGATCAGACCTTTGCGGATGGCGGATCACCAAGATCCTTGAAAGTGTTTCCTTGCCACAGAATTCTGGTCTCGAGGCCATGTCTGGTCGGCTTGGTTGTAGATCTGTGTACACACTCAAAGAGGGCTGTCTCTTTCAACAAGACGATGTTTAAAAGCTTTATAGTGGGCGTGAGTGGTTCACCTGGAAGGAAAATTAAACAAAACAAATACCTTCTGGATTTCACTGATAGCTGTATAGTCATTGAAACGTTTCACCTGTACATTGTGGGTGAATTCTATCAGCTTTTTTTTAAAGAAAAGAAATCAACTGTATATTAATAAATCTGCTATGAGATTTTTTCGGCAAGTGGGTGCCTTTAAGGCATTGTCTCAGGTTTCAGCTTGTTTCTTTTTCCTTTCCAAAATTTCCTTTCATGTCCTTTGACCATCTTATATGCCTAAAAAAAACGGACGAACATTCCGGCTCTTATGTCCACGGCGTAACGATGTCAAGGAGTTGATCAATGGGAGCATACCAAGATCCTGTCCGAGACTAGCCACCCCGAGGCACGTCAATAAAGCTTGCCGTGTAACAAAAGCTAACAAAAGGTACCTTCTCCCCAGTTACAAGCACTACTCTGCTTCCCCCCCCCCCCCCCCCCCCACCTAAGGATTTCCCCCGAATCAATAACGTGGTGGCTCACTCGTATACCTGCACTGTCAACTGGTAGCACAAATTCCAGAATATAGGCCTGAATATCCTGACACCAGTGCTGTCCTCCATGCGTTAGCCCACCTCTTCAAACTTATAGGCAGCGTTTCGGTGGCTTATAAACTTCACTATCATTTGCATATTGAACCAATTTTTCCCAGGTTTAAGGGTGAAGTGCCCAGCGATAATTTCCCTTTGAATTATAAATGTGTCATGTTAGAAAAGGTCCTAACCACCGGATGCATCTACACACCAGATTTCATAAGGAAGAGACCTTCAGAAACCAAACCAGACCACAAAAGAGATCAGAATAGTAGATAGCTGAGCAATTGGCAATATCTGGGGCGGAAAACCGCAAAGAGATATTACCTTAAATAACGGTAAAATTTATAACGACAAATATAGACACACACAAAATAACACGATCTAACCACTATAATTTTTCTCTGATTCCTTAATAATGTACAGCAGTACTCGTACAGCTGTGAAGAAATATCTGTACAGCTGTGGAGTCATAAAAATACAACTGTTGAGAAATACGTGTACAGCTGTGGAAAATACACGTACAGCTGTGAAGAAATACGTGTACAACTGTGTAAAAATATACGTACAGCTGTGAAGAAATATGTGTACAGCTGTGGAAAAATACACGTACACTGTGAATAAATACGTGTACAGCAGTGGCAAAATGCACGTACAGCTCTGAAAAAATACGTGTACAACTAAGGAAAAATAAACGTACAGCTATAAAGAAATACAAGTACAGCTGTAGAAAAACACGTACGGCTGTGAAGAAATACACGTACAGCTGCGAAGAAATACGTGCACAGCTGTGGAAAAATACACGTACAGCTGTGAAAAAATATGTGTTCAGATGGGGAAAAATACACGTACAGCTGTGAAGAAGTACACGTACAGCTGTGAAGAAATACGTGTACAGCTGTGGAAATATACACGTACAGCTGTGATGAAATACCTTTACAGTTGTGGAAAATACACGTACAGCTGTGAATAAATACGTGTACAGTTATGGAAAAAAAAAACGTACAGCGGTGAATAAATACACGTACATTTGTGGAAAAATACACGTACAGCTGTGAAGAAATACGAGTACAGGTGTGGAAAAATACACGTACAGCTGTGAAGAAATACATTTACAGCTGTGGAAAAATACACGTACAGCTGTGAATAAATACGTGTACTGCTGTGGAAAAATAAACCTACAGTTGAATAAATACACGTACATCTGTAACGAAATACGTGTTCAGCTGTGGAAAATACACGTACAGCTGTGAAGAAATACGTGTTTAGCCGTTGAAAAATACACGTACAGCTGTGAAGAAATACGTGTACAGCTGTGGAAAAATACACGTACAGCTGTGAAAAAATACATGTACAGCTGTGGAAAAATACACGTACAGCTGTGAAGAAATACGTGTTCAGATGTTGAAAAATACACGCACAGCTAAGCAGAAATACGTGTAGAGCTGTGGAAAAATACACGCACAGCTGTGAAGAAATACGTGTACAGCTGTGGAAAAATACACGTACAGCTGTGAAAAAATACATGTACAGCGTGGGAAAATACATGTACAGCTGTGTAGAAATACGTGTTCAGATGTTGAAAAATACACGCACAGCTAAGAAGAAATACGTGTAGAGCTGTGGAAAAATACACGCACAGCTGTGAAGAAATACGTGTACAGCTGTGGAAAAGTACACGTACAGCTGTGAAGAAATACACGTACAGCTGTGAAGAAGTACGTGTACAGCTATGGAAAAATACACGTACAGCTGTGAAGAATTACGTGTACAGCTTTGGAAAAATACACGTACACCTTTGAAGACACGTCTGCACGAGTTTCTCAAAGAATTTTAAAAAAAAATGTCTAGATTTGTCAATATCCCTTTCCTGTTTTTTCTCCTCCCTCCGGCCATTGAAATAAACTTTAAAAATTTCCAAAAATGTACATAGTATAATATAATTAAATCATACATTTTTAATTGACATAACTTAAGTAAACTTTAAATTGACATAACTTTATGTAAACTTTAAATTGACATAACTTAAGTAAACTTTAAATTGACATAACTTAAGTAAACTTTAAATTGACATAACTTAAGTAAACTTTAAATTGACATAACTTAAGTAAACTTTAAATTGACATAACTTAAGTAAACTTTAAATTGACATAACTTAAGTAAACTTTAAATTGACATAACTTAAGTAAACTTTAAATTGACATAACTTAAGTAAACTTTAAATTGACATAGCTTAAGTAAACTTTAAATTGACATAACTTAAGTAAACTTTAAATTGACATAACTTAAGTAAACTTTAAATTGACATAACTTAAGTAAACTTTAAATTGACATAACTTAAGTAAACTTTAAATTGACATAACTTAAGTAAACTTTAAATTGACATAACTTAAGTAAACTTTAAATGGACATAACTTAAGTAAACTTTAAATTGACATAACTTAAGTAAACTTTAAATGGACATAACTTAAGTAAACTTTAAATTGACATAACTTAAGTAAACTTTAAATTGACATAACTTAAGTAAACTTTAAATTGACATAACTTAAGTAAACTTTAAATTGACATAACTTAAGTAAACTTTAAATTGACATAACTTAAGTAAACTTTAAATTGACATAACTTAAGTAAACTTTAAATTGACATAACTTTATGTAAACTTTAAATTAGTTTTAAAAAGAAAACGAGGTAGTTGTAAAATGACTCTCACCGACTACTACAAGATTGACTGCGCACCCCGAGTAGGCCTGTTGCTTGGTGCCCATGCACCTGTATTCGCCGGCGTCTTCCGCCTTTAGGCTGGTGAACATAAGCTTGGCGGCGCGTCCCTCGATGAACATGCCGCTCAGCTTGCTCTCCAATGTTGTAGTGACCGTCAACCTGGGCGTTTTGCTGGGTTCCCGGATGAAGACGGCGTTCAACTGTGTCCCGTTCTCCAGGATTTGCTTGATGTAAACGATGTTCTCCGTAGTGTCCGGTATCGTCCAAGACACGTCCGCTTCCTTGCCGGCGCAGCCGTACACATAGTTCGTGACCATATTTTGGTCCTGGCAACGGGCAGCTGAGAAAAAGTTTTACGGAACAGGGATGTAAAACAACAACACGCACACAAAGACAACAATACACTGTTTCAACACACACACGCAAAGACAACAATACACTGTTTCAACACACACACGCAAAGACAACAATACACTGTTTCAACACACACACGCAAAGACAACAATACACTGTTTCAACACACACACGCCAAGACAACAATACACTGTTTCAACATACACACACAAAGACAACAATACACTGTTTCAACCACTGATCTATAAAAAGAATGGAATAGGCGCGGAAGTAGAATTATTGATGCAAGCTTCCGCCATTGTTGTGAACAATCCTGATATATATAAATAGCAATATTTACATTATCTTTATACATTTTTCTCAAATAATGACATTAAGATATTATTCATTTCAATACAAATATATCATTCAATAAAATTCCACACTGTGTTGTCTAATTTATATTTAAGCCTTTTAATTTAATTGATGAGCCTAATTAATATCCTTTGAATTATCATTTATCAATATTGTCACTAAAATAAATAAGGGAAGTTGGCAACACCAACAAACACAGGGGAGGTCAGCACGGTGACCAATGGAGAGTGTTTATCGAGCGGTCAAGGAGGGATTGTTTTAGTGTAGTGTGTAAGATCGTTGGAGAGATCTGAAGTATGGTGTTGAAAAAGCAGTTGATGTTGAGAGAAGGCGAAAGGAAATGTGCTGAAGATATATCCTGATATATGAACACTGTATGTATTGTTAATTATTAAATTGCTTGTGGAAAGGAGACTTGTTGGAGTTATTCATTTGTCTTAAGGAGAGAAGGAAAGTCGGCACGTTAGTAATACAACGTCTATAATTATGTCGCATTTGTCATGACAAGATCGCTAACAAAAGTGACAGTGACAAATATGATTTATTCAAAAAGTAATTGAACATTAAAAAGCCGATTATAGGTTAATCATTTTAACCGATGTATTCCAACATATGAAGTGACCATCTCCTTCTGAAGTCTGAACAAGAATTTAATGTGAATTAAAAAAAATAAAAAATAAACACGAATTCTGACTTGCAACAAACGGAATCTTATATCTTATCTTCTTCTTATCTTATACATTACAGACGCTCCTTCTATAAAGAATATTATTGCGTCCTACGCTCATCCGTGGTCCGAGTCTAGTCTTGCATTTTTATTAATGTTTTAAATGATGTTAAGTTACTGGTTTTCCTGGTTTGTTCGGGCAACCCATTCCATGCCCGAATGCCACTCGGGAAGAAATCTAAAAGAAATAGGTACTTATACAATGTGTCAATAACTAGAAATTGAAACAAAATAGTTTTCTTTCGTCGGCATCATACCGTCTCGACTGACGATGTTATATCACTGTAGGTTGGGGTTGCATTTCTTCATTTGGCTGGCCAGACCGATCATGGAATGCACATTTTGTGCACGTATTTTGATTTTTTTTGTTCCTTCCTTCCTTCCTTAGTCTTCATAAGGCCTCAACAATACTCTACAATGCCTTGCTCTTGACCTACATTTCTGCTTCTGTTAGCCTTTTCTTCTCCATGTTTCAAGTGGTTTTCCCTAATGCCAATATCCAGTAAAAGCAGAGAACTTGAGCCATATCTGTATACAATGAATTGGTGCGATTTAATCACTTCTGTACCCATGAACCTCAAAGCTCGCAAACCACCCATACAATCCCATTTAGGAACGTTCCATTTGTGTCTAAGTAAATCCGTAATGAAACAGGGTGCCGTGAACAGCAAAGGGTAACATTTTTGGTCATATGTATATGTATTTGGTATTTAACTACATTTATACCATTTATTTATCAGTTGAAAGGATGTAGAAATATTTGTATAAAACGAATAATGTTTAATTCTTAAATTTTTTTTAATCAGTTTTTTTTTAAACTATTTTTGGTGGTCACAAGAAGGGATAACTTTTTGTACCAATTTTTAAGTGATGTGGAACATGCATATATTCATCTTGCATTTAAGTCACTAATATCCCTCAAAACGTACAGTTTTCATTGTTTCTACATGATTAAGGAATATATAAGCTTTGTTTGCCTTTGTGTTTACATTCATTCATTATATTTACAAAAGGCTAATAAGTTGCCGTCAATTATTTTTTAAAGTCATTTTGGGTCGCCTTTAGTTTTAACACGGTTGCGTTCCTCACTATCAAAAACATGATCCTGTGAATTTTCATCGCAATCCGTGATAGCACAACGATTTTATTGATTGCGCTAGTTTAATACTAATGTATTTATACATTAATTTCTCTGTTACCATTGTTGACATTCTGAAATGAATTACACTACAAGTAATTTAACAGCTTAAAAATATTTTTTTATGAATATTAAGCATTGAAATATTTATAAGAACCATATAAAATATTTTTCACCTTTTTACGCATATGTTTTGAAACATTAAGTGTTTAAGTAGATCTAGGCCTGATGGAAAAATTATATTATTGATCGGTATAGACAAAAATTGTTTTTCATATTTTACTTACTAATATTTAACAAAATAGTATTTTCACAAAATAAATCTCAATCAACTTTATAATCTTAAAATATTTATCATTAAAATATAAGCTGTGAAAATTTCATTGAATTACTTTCAAAGTTATGAGTATTATAGTGTAAATATTGAATTGACATTTTTGGACACAAATTTAAAAATTAACTACAATTATGTTATATAAGGGGTTGTTTTAGCTCATAACTTTTTTTTCTAGTGAAGATATCTTTGCAAACTTGGTATCATTGGAAAGTTGGTGACATGCTCTACCTAATAGATAGACTTTTAATTGCATAGATGAAGTTAATTTTTTTTTCAAAGTGCCTACATGAAATG
Source organism: Anisus vortex (assembly GCA_949126835.1). Lineage (NCBI taxonomy): Eukaryota > Metazoa > Mollusca > Gastropoda > Planorbidae > Anisus > Anisus vortex. The sequence continues at coordinate 23,394,407 of OX421499.1, forward strand.
TGTATCCCATTTTTCTTTATTTTGCACAAGCTATTCGGTTGCATCCCAATACAGAAAATGTCGGCATTTCTTAGTGTAAGAGCTTTTAAAATGTTTAAGACACCTTTCAGTAATAAGATCTGTCATGTATATTGTTTTTCCAAGAATTGGAACACGCAATGTTTATTCCCCTCTCTCTCTCTTTTCTTACTACACACAATATTAGGACGTTTAGTAGGAAAACAAAAGGTTCTAGGTAATGCTGGGATTCTGTGTTGATCTCAAATTCTCAGGGTCTGGGAACGACTCATTATTTAATAGGGGAAGTTCCTATCGTTTTGTTATGAGTTTTGTAATGATACCATGATTTTCACCCCTACTGGTAGTGGGTCTGTCCCTTGCACCACTCGGATTTAATTTAATGATTTGTTTTGTCTGAAAGACAGAGAGTTTCAAAATATGTTCCTTTGAGAACGTTTGTGTTTGCACTATTTTATTCTAACTGTACATAATAGATATATTGTATATATTGAACATACCACCTTAAATAAACTATCAACAACAGTTACACTGAAGCTTCCTTGTCAAGTTACTATTCTATTGTGTTGTATACATTACTATAAGATGTATCTACTACTATAATGTACAAGAGAGGAAATGTTGGAATACAAATACTGAATTTGTGCCCAGGACTATAAGAAGAGTTCATGTAATACTGAAACATAAATACTAATAATTAAAGTCTCCCCTAGGACTAACGAGAATTATCAGCAAGATCTACACAGCTCTGGCCACAAGGGGATTGTGGACGTAACAAAATTTGGTGGTCTCGCCCGGTATATTTGAGTTCTACTTTTCCTGACCTAGGATTAACAAAATTTAGTGGTCTCGTTCGATATATTTGAGTTCTACTTTTCCTGATCTAGGATTGGAAAAAATTTGTTGATCTCGTCTGGAAAATTTGAGTTATATTTTTCCTGACCTAGAAATATTTTGTGACATTAGTAGTACTGAGAGCGGCATATTTGTGTTTCGTTTTCTAGGACTGTGAAACTATTCTTTTTTAAAAAGAGGAGAGAACTGGTTTGCGCATTTATTCCTTGGGAAGTGTGAAGATTCCACGAAGTGTAATATTATATTGTGCAAATTTCTGGACAAATCGTAAGTTGGAACTTTATATTTTATTATACAATATATACTACTCTACTATCACAAATATTTCGAACGCTATACTATGGCTTCGAATATATCAAGTGAGGAACTTAATGCCATGTCATTTGCTGAACTAAAAGAATTAGCTGAGTCCTTTGGGATTGAGGCAGGGTTGAGTGAAAACCTAAAATTCCAATTAGCTATGAAGAGAATGGAATTGGAAAGAATGAGGATAGAAACTGAAAGAGAAAATGAAAGAATTAGGATTGAAAGCAGAGAAAGGATAGAGATGGCACGCATGAACAGACCTGACTATCATAGGGACAGCAATGGTATGGATATTAGCGCAATGAAGCAACACTTGCCTATATTCAGAGAAGAAGATGTTCAAGATTTCTTTTTGCTTTTTGAGAGGATAGCTGTAGATTATCAGTTCCCTGATGATAAGATGGCTTTATTGTTAAGGTCAACTCTCAACAAAGGAAAAGCATTGGACGTAGTGTTGAGTTTAACACCCGAGGAAATAAATGACTATGAAGTAATCAAAGATAGGGTGCTCAAAAGTTATTCCCTGACACCAGAAAAATATAGAAAGCTATTTAGAGACAGAAAGAAGGCATATGATCAAACTCATGTAGACTTTTTGAGACATAAGGAGAAAATGTTAGAACAGTGGCTAAGGTCACAGAATGTAAGTGAGTTTGATAAACTCAAGAACCTAATATTTTTTGAGGAATTCAATGATTGTATTCGAGTGGATATTAAAATCCACATCTCAGACCGAGGGGTTGAAGATGTGCATGAAGCTGCTAGATTGGCAGATAACTATGCCATAATTCACGCCAGCATAAAGCTATATTATGCTGACAAACCCAAAGTGCACAAACCAGAGCCCAAGGAGGCTAGTAAACCAAAAGAGACAAGTGAAAACAATAATAAGAACAGTGGTGTAAATAATAATAGTAACTTAGTTCATTTCAGGAAGCAGACAGATGTAAATAAAGCAAAGGTGGTATGTTTCAATTGCAAGAAAGAGGGCCACATGAAGAAAGATTGTTGGATCCTTACCAAGAGGCAAGGTGCTATTCTACACTGTGCCAGAGTGCAGAAAGACAGCAAGCAGACAGAAGAAGTGTGCAACACAGGGTCAAGAAACTCAAAAGAAATGCGGCCGGCATCGCCCATAGTTGTGGAGTCGATGGTTTTTGAGAACAGTCTATCTAAGGTAAAAGAGAATAGCTGTACTCAATCTATTATGCTTTCAGAAGGCCGTGAGGAACAGATGGTTCCTGAAGTCCCGGAAGAGGACGACCTATCCGATTTTCGACCCTTTGTCTACGAGGGGACAGTGTCGACAGAAGTCGATGTACTCAGCAAGAAGAAAATACAGATATTACGTGACACGGGTTCTGCTGTCAGCGTGATCCTGGAGGGCAGTGTGCCGTTAACAGATGCCCCCAGTACTGGTGAGTCTGTTGTGCTGAGAGGTGCTAGTATGGAGGCTGTGGAAGCTCCACTGCACAGAATAAAACTCGAGTCGGATATTTTTACAGGTAACATCGTAGTGGGAGTGTGGCGCGCACTACCCGTCAAAGGCGTTTCCATGATATTAGGAAATGACATTATGGGCGGCAGAGTCACTGTCGAGCCCATGGTTAAAGTGTTGGAGACAAAGATGGCGGAGGACAAAAACCTACGTCCTGCCAATGAACGCCCAACATGTGCACTGACAAGAGCAATGCAGAAAAAGAAGTCGGTAAAGACTCCTGCTACGCCGTGTAGTGCAACGAAAGATGTGTTTGTCTGTTCTGAAGACACACATGCGAATGAAACAGTGATAACAGAAACACCTGACATCGATTTAAGTGCTACGTTCTTTGCTGAACTAACAACTGGTGATGCAACAGAGAACGATAACATTTTGTCACCAAAGCAGAAATTGGTGAAAGAACAATTTAATGACGAAGTAATAATGCAACTCAGAATGAAAGCTGTTGATTAAAAGACTGCAGATGCAATGGCGGAATGTTTCTACATGAAAGATGAAGTGTTGATGAGAAAGTCGAAACCGCTCAACTCAGGTACAAACGAGTGGGACAGTATTCACCAGATTGTAATACCTAAGTGCTATCGTCAAGATATACTGCGTATGGCGCATGATCTTCCTTTCGCTGGTCACATGGGAGTCCGAAAAACGCACCACCGTATCCTCCCTTACTTCTACTGGCCAGGACTGAGAAGAGATGTCGAACAATACTGCAAGACTTGCCACGTATGCCAAATGGTAGGACGTCCTAACCAACGAATTCCTGTCGCTCCACTCCAGCCGATACCAGCGTTCGACGAACCATTCAGTCATATACTCATTGATTGCGTGGGCCCGTTGCCGAAAACAAAAGCCGGTTTTCAATACCTGCTCACAGTCATGTGTTCATCCACTCGCTTCCCGGAAGCCATTCCGTTGCGGAACATAACAACAGTAAAGGTGGTAGACGCCCTGACAAATTTCTTCACACGTTATGGCCTACCGAAGACAGTACAGTCCGACCAGGGGACTAACTTTACTTCGAACATTTTCAAACAAGTCATGGAACAATTAGGGATAAGCCATAGGCTATCAAGTGCCTATCATCCTGAGAGCCAGGGAGCTCTGGAAAGGTTTCATCAGACATTAAAATCGATGCTTAAAAAGTACTGTTATGAAAACGAGAAAGACTGGGATAAGGGTGTGCCTTATGTACTGTTCGCTGCAAGGGAGGCCACTCAGGAATCCCTGGGGTTTAGCCCATTCGAACTTGTGTATGGACACTCAGTCAGAGGTCCGTTGAAACTTCTACATGAAACTTGGCTAACGGACAGTGAACCGATTGGACTTTTGTCATATGTAGATACATTTAAAAATAGGCTTTATCATGCTTTTAACCATGTGAAGATTCATTTTCCACAGATGCAGGAGCGTATGAGACAGAACTATGATCGTAAAGCTAAAGCTAGAACTTTTGCACCAGGTGACAAAGTTCTTGTGTTTCTACCTTTGCAAAATCAGCCTTTAAGTGCAAAGTTTAGTGGACCCTATGAGATAGAGTCAAAGCTTGGCGAGGTCAATTATTTGATAAAGACTCCTGGCCGGAGACAAAAACAGAGGGTATGCCATATTAATTTACTTAAGCCCTATGTTTCCAGGGAAAAGAGTAAACCACGGGAGGTCCCCATGATCTCATTAGCTAGAGTCCCGACGGATTTATCTAGGATAGAATATAAGTTTGCAGAAAGTAAACTTAATAATACAGATGCCCTTAAGAGTTTAGATACAAGGCTAGAACATCTTCCGGTGGAAGATAAGGAGAAGATTATTGAGCTGGTACATGAATATAAGTCACTGTTTACAGATGTTCCCAGGAGGACACATCTAATAGAACACGATGTAGTATTAACTGAGGGTGCCAGGCCAATTAAACAGCATCCATATAGAGTTAACCCCATCAGACTTGAACATATTAGAGCAGAGGTGAAGTATATGTTAGAAAATGACATAGTGGAAGAATGTGATAGCGAATGGTCTTCACCCTGTGTGTTGGTACCAAAAGCCGACAACACATTGCGGTTTTGTACAGACTTTAGGAAATTAAATAATTTGACAAAGACTGACTCGTATCCCATTCCTCGTATTGATGACCTCATTGATAAGATAGGTGACGCGACGTATGTGACAAAAATTGATATTCTCTCCGCGTACTTTAAGATTCCTTTGACGCCACGGGCACAGGAAGTATCCGCCTTTGTGACACCTGACGGACTTTACAGGTATAAGGTCATGCCATTCGGACTCCGTAATGCCCCTGCGACGTTTCAAAGGCTTATAAACACCCTCACTCGCGGTATCTTCCAGTGTAATGCCTACCTCGACGACATAGTGGTGTATAGTACAGATTTCAAGACACATGTCAGTCAACTACGACACTTGTTTGAATGACTGAATGACGCCAATTTGACAATAAACCTGGCTAAGAGTCAGTTTGGACATGCCACTATCGAGTATCTTGGACATGTAGTGGGTGGTGGAAAGGTTAAACCAGTAAATGCTAAAATAGAAGCTATTCAGAATGTCCCAGTGCCACAGACAAGGAAACAACTCCGTAGTTACCTTGGAATGGCCGGGTATTATCGTAAGTTTTGCCAGGACTTTTCTACGATAGCTTGCCCCTTAACTGACCTACTAAAGAAGAACAATCGCTTTGTTTGGTCTGACAGGTGCCAAAAGGCGTTTGATGAGTTGAAGTTAAGATTATCCAGGGCACCTATTTTGGTGACCCCGCGTTTGGATAGACCCTTTAAATTTGCAGTAGACGCGTGCGATACTGGGATGGGAGCGGTGCTAACTCAGCAGGATGACCACGGAGAGGAGCACCCGGTGTGCTACCACTCACAGAAATTCAATATCCATGAACGTAATTATAATACAAGTGAGAAGGAACTTTTAGGGTTGATCCTGGCGTTAAAACAGTTTGATTTCTATGTAAACAGCTCTGGGTACCCGATAGAAATACTGACCGACCACAACCCTCTGACTTTTCTCTCCAGGGTCAAGCAAAACCAGAGGCTTGTTAGATGGAGCTTATTCCTCCAAGCCTATGACTTAAACATAAAACACCTGAGGGGTAGGGACAACGTCACAGCTGATACTCTATCTCGGGTGCTACATGATTGACTGAATAACCCTATACTTCTTTTTCAGATCATCTCACTTATTCATTAAGAATGTGTCATGATAACCTATCATTCGTTTGAATTTTGATTATGGAATACCTATAGAATACTTGTATCATACAGAAGTCAAGTCTTTTGAAAGTATTAATAATTTTTATAATCATGTATAATATTGATGTTCTTATATATTTTTAATTCATTTGATTCAATTCATTTTATTATGGAAAAGAAATTCCATTTAAATTTTGATGCACTATGCAATAAATATATAAATATGCACGTATTTACTTGATATGGATGGATAAAAGTAATTGTCATCACATGTAATTAAGTGGGAAAACTTTGAGCTAGTTGATTTATTATCTTGTTTTATTTTAGTTAATGAATGGAACTAAATAATAATATGTACCATTTTTATCTTAGTAAGAGATGTAATATCAATTGGTATAAATTAATAGATAATATTGGAAATCTATTGCCAAATTGTTATATCATGGTAATAGAATAGGAAAAACTAGTGGATATTCACTATGTTGTATAGGTTGTTATATATTCCATATATCCGAGAGTGGAGTGAAACAAAGGTACCTAAAGGTGTGCACTCATTCAACCCTGAACAATCTTTTATATTAAACTTTTAAATTTGCCAAAAACGCATAATAGTGGATTACATTTTAATATTTAGATTACTGTAGTAATCGTAACTAGAGCATATTTTCTCCTCATATATTGAGAAAAGGGGAAGTATCATCATCTTAGGTATGAACCCTGTTAATGTCAAGTTGACACTGTAATTTAAAGGGGAAGTAACCTATAGTTTGATTCGAGTTACGTATTACTTATCTTTTGGTTTGTATATTAGAAGTAAACTGTTGAAAATTGACAGAGTTTGAGCAATGTTATATTTGTTTAAATAGATTAAGACTTTTTGCAAATTTTTGGTGGAAATCCACACAACTGCGCTATAAAAGTGCTCATTATTATTATTATTATTATTAACTGTACATAGTTAAAATAAGAATGACTAGAATATTTTTGAATTATTTGTACTTGTTGAGACATTAGTTAATATTAATATTAACGGGGAAATATTTGTCCATCACGTTATAAGCACAATTACCATTGGGTAGTGACACTTTTTATAATTTAGTTGTGCCAGTGAGCCATGTTTGCTTAAATTGTCTTATAATCTTCCATTGATTGATGGTTGTTAAAACGATAGTGTTAAGTACGAAAAATGTATTATGTTGAGTATTACTTGGGTAATTATGGTACATTATTTCTTTCATTGGGTGGGGGCGTGTCATGTATATTGTTTTTCCAAGAATTGGAACACGCAATGTTTATTCCCCTCTCTCTCTCTTTTCTTACTACACACAATATTAGGACGTTTAGTAGGAAAACAAAAGGTTCTAGGTAATGCTGGGATTCTGTGTTGATCTCAAATTCTCAGGGTCTGGGAACGACTCATTATTTAATAGGGGAAGTTCCTATCGTTTTGTTATGAGTTTTGTAATGATACCATGATTTTCACCCCTACTGGTAGTGGGTCTGTCCCTTGCACTACTCGGATTTAATTTAATGATTTGTTTTGTCTGAAAGACAGAGAGTTTCAAAATATGTTCCTTTGAGAACGTTTGTGTTTGCACTATTTTATTCTAACTGTACATAATAGATATATTGTATATATTGAACATACCACCTTAAATAAACTATCAACAACAGTTACACTGAAGCTTCGTTGTCAAGTTACTATTCTATTGTGTTGTATACATTACTATAAGATTTATCTACTACTATAATGTACAAGAGAGGAAATGTTGGAATACAAATACTGAATTTGTGCCCAGGACTATAAGAAGAGTTCGTGTAATACTGAAACATAAATACTAATAATTAAAGTCTCCCCTAGGACTAACGAGAATTATCAGCAAGTTCACACAGCTCTGGCCACAAGGGGATTGTGGACGTAACAGATCGTTGAATATATAGTAAAATGGCACCTTGTAGATTTTGTTATACATTAATGAGCTATGGTATATTTTCATTCTATTTATAGATCAGTGGTGTGCATTAAGTTTTTAAAAACTATTTGCATTATATTGATCGGTGATTGTGTGAATTTTTAGTTTTCGCTTGCATCACTTTGCATAAGCAAATTTATGAAGGAGGCGCTATCCATTCTTTTTGTAGATCAGTGGTTTCAACACACACACACAAAGACAACAATACACTGTTTCAACACACACACACACAAAGACAACAATACACCGTTTCAACATAATGTATAGCTAGCGCGCAGATCATATGCGTCGTCGGTTAAATACCGAAACATGGTGATAGAGTGGCTTCCGTATTGCCTCTCTACAACGGGAGGGCACTCGTGTCTATGAGTGTATGTCGACTGTATGTGCTCACCCAAGGTGTGTTTGTGGCCAGGAGCGTAAGCGATTTGCGACTGTATATGCTCACCCAAGTTTGTATGTGCCCCTGTGGGTGAGTGAGTTGCGACACTATCCCATATGACCACTGACCACTGGCTGGTTAATCTAAATGGCGTCAAGGTGAGATTCCAAACTCGGCTACTTGCTTAAGACAATGCCAAGTAATTTTATCTGTTTCACGAAATGTTTCTGACCTGAAAATATTCGTACCTTAAACAAATCTTTCAATTTCTTTTGCGGGCCTTCGCCTACTCAGTTGTTCTAGTTTTTGTCATTTCTTTTATTTATTTTTTGTTTGTTTGTTTTTAATCTTAAAGATTAAAACTTAAGCAACACCACCGACAACAATAACAACGGAAGTCCCACTTACTTGCCATGAGCCAATAGAATGCTATCAGGCTTGGGTTTACCATGGTAACTGCCAATCAGAACGCAGTTCCCGTTTGCTAAGCCACTACTAAATTCGGGTCGCTTCACTTCTTGCACATTTCGGCACCGGCGTGGCTAGAAATGTTTCTCTCTGTTGCAATATCGATACTTTCGGGATTATTAACCAAATGCAATTAGTATATGAAAGAAATATTTTTTTAAAATATTCCAAATTTTTATTATTATTTATTTTCAATATGTTTGTTTTGTTTATACCTATCGACATTATTATTTTAGTATTGCTTTAAGGATTCAGTCAAGGTTACTTTTAAAAGACAAATTATGTGCATTTAAATTACGATTTATTTTCTTTCTTTGTGCGTGGCAAAGGGTGAGCTCTACTGTAGGGCAACCTTTTAATAGCGTGCAGAATTAGGATTATTAATTCATTTAGCGTGCCAACATCCTAAGCGTCATCCCACTGTAGCACTCAATTTCTTGAGACTTGCATTGCATTTTTTTTTCCATTGGGGAGTTGGTCTTTCGTGTGCCAGTGAATATCACTTTGCGTGCTATGTCTGACACGCGTGCCGTAGGTTGCCGACCCCTATTCTTTAGCGTTAATGTTTTGCTTTTTAGTCAGCAATTGGAAGATGAGAAAAATTTCAAAGATTAGGATTGTTATTTATCAGATAGTTTGGTTTATATATGGAAGTGTTGAGATGTTTGATTTGTATTTGAGTCAAAGCGATGGTGAAACTGTCAAGGATTCTCAAACCCTAATGCGTGTTGTGGTTTGCTGTAGGAAGTGTCATACACATCACACCTTGTCACGTGTAAACTGACCTTTGCCCTGATAGATGGGAACAGAACCGAACCGAACTTCTGAAAGCGGATCGGATTCGATTCCCATCACTTTGCGTGCACTAGAAATAATGAAAAACTTAGAGTGACATTGTTTCTGCACTGTATTTTTTTGTTAAATTTTGCAATACATGACTGGGTTGCTAAGTTTACAAAAATTATTAAGCGTCAGTAGAGCTAAATTCTAAATATAATTTGTTGTTTCCGTAACAAATAGAACAAGAACATAAAGTTAAAAACTGTTCATAACTTGAGTTCAATAATGTAATGTCGGACAGGCGATTTCAGTCGCGGAAAACCAACTAGAGGTATTAAAAAGAAATAAAAAATCTACCTTGAAAATTTCTTTCAATTTAATTGAAAATGAATATTTCCACCTAGGAACACCTTAAGCCTTAAGCTAAATCACTAAAATTAGTATTAGATTACGAGAAAGCAGGTTAAAAGGGCAATGTAGTAATGATACATGAAGAATGTTGTGCATACTTAATATTACGCAATAATATTCTAATAAACTACTCTGCGGTGAAAACACGGCAGGCCTCAATGCCAAATTCATCTTTCTTATTTTATATGCAGCAATTAATGTTCAAATAAATTTTCATTCTTAATGGGTAGGTTAGGTAGTTTTTCTTGTGTTTTTCTGTTGTTTAAACTAGTATAATGATTGTAATAGAAACCGAAAGATAAACTACGGTTGTACATAAAACATTCAATAATATACAAGACTAAACTCTTAAACCATTGATGAGGCTAAGTTGAAATAATCTTCGAAGTTTTGAAGGATCGTGTGTAGCTCATAACAATAAATACGATAACATGAAAGAAGATTGCATGAAAAAACGATAAATTATCACAACACAAACCTCTATAGTTCTTTCAATGTCATTGTATACGACTACCGGAAGTGATATCTTTATTTCTGATTTTTTTTTTTACAAATAAATATAATATAATATATAACTTGATATTATGCGAAACACATATAATCTCTAAATAATATTCAAGTAAAATAAACAAACTGTAACATAATATAAATCAAAATACAACACTTATTGTAAACAGTTCAATAATAGATCTAACCACTTTTTTATAAATCTAATATTTATAACATGGAACAATGGTTACGCTTATGCCGACAGCGAAGTTTCATTTGCTAGTCCAACCCTTCAGAGATGACTTGAAAGTCTGCACAGGGGCAGTGATGGAGGAATCTTTGTAAACGTCGATGCGTGCATGTGGAACACGCAGTTTGAGGTGATGACCTCTGGTAGAGCGGGTCACTTGTTGGATGCGACCTGGCTGTGTGGACATGCCCACGTGGTCATTTATGATCTTGTACACCATCGTTTTCTTGTCTTTACAATAATTGCAATTACAATAATTACCAAATACAATTCTAGTATTTTAGCCACTTATATTTATTTAAAAAAAAAAAAAATAAATTGTCCTAAAATGTATTTTAATGTTTACCAAATTACAGAAGTTGAGCATATAACCCGTTTGAATATAATTAGTCTCTACTAATTAATGGTCTGCATGTTTCTTCACTAATTGTTCAATGTTAGCTACATATTTAGTCCCGTCTGAGTTGTCAAATGTAAACGAATTATTTGTAGGCTTATAACAAATTACATTTGTGATAAAAATATGTTCACAAGTGTTGAGCCAAAAGCTGAATGGAATGTGAATGCTTAGCCATTGAGAAAAGCAGATGACGTTCCTAAGCAACTTCCAATCAGATTGTTCTGCTAATCGGTAAATGTGTTGCCCATTATTTATTTGTTTAAAATTTATCTTGTTGCATTTTAAAATCGCCAAATTTGCCCTCCACTAAAGAAAAAGATCCAGATTTAGTTAATTATGTAGTAGTAAGATCAAACACGTCAGGCTTGATGAGATACGAAAACATGTGCGCATTAATTGGAAATTCTTGCCTTTGATTAAAAAACTTATAAAGTAGCTCATCTATCTATAATGTATATTGACCTAAATATACTTAATATGTAACTTAACATCATTTAAAAAAAACACTAATCAAGATGCAAGGCTAGATACAAACCACAAATAAGCGTAGGACGCAAAAAAAAAATACATCTTTATAGAAGGAGCGTCTGTAACGTACGATAATAAAATCCGTGACAGTTGCTTTAAATGAGGGAAGTACCAATATGTTTCGAAATTGCTTTGACGGCACGGTATGTCCATTTCAGTGACCCAAACTAGTTCAAGTGTAGTTGGACACTGTCCTTGTGAATGTATGTTCAACTCATTCAAATGTGTCGCTATATCATACAGAAACATCAGCTTCAACAGCCAATTATTGTCGTCATTCAATTCCAGACAATGTTGGATTTTTTTAAAGCAAGAAACACTTAATTGGTACCAGACAAACGAATCTATTCAAGACTTTACCGCGTCTAAGCCAGCGAACACTGTGCGCAACAGCAGATCTCTTTATTAAGTCTCATTTCCTCATAAATAGAAGGGACTTGATTTGCCTGTGAATACATAAAAGGTGAGAAACTATGAAATTGATTTCATCGCAGACCAATGAACACAAAAACTTTTCTGAACTTTAACAGTCGGTGTCCAGCGTAATTTTCATGAAGTTTGACACACAGCAGCCAATAATTATGGCGACACACGTCGTTTTTACTTTCTCTAAGAACATATCCTTCTTGTAGGTCTTTAGCGTGCCAATGAAATTCATTATGCGTGCCATACGTTGCCGAACCCTGCACTAATATATAAAATGATCAGTTGGGTGAACACACAACTTGGTCCAGAGAGTATGCGCAATCCTAAAATTGTCAAAAATAAAAATGCCATTGTGAGGAAAGTAACTCGGGCGGAAGTTGTAAAACGAAGTCACCACTTCCGCTTTACCAATACATGATGGCGCAGTGGAATACTAAGACTTTTAGGACGCCAACTTTCTAAGTAGATTTTTAAATGAGCATTAATGTGCTTCTTTTTTTTTTATAATCACTTGTATAATACGGTAGATATTTATTTCATTACGTTTAACGTGTTTATCTGATCGTATTTTATGAAATGTTATTCACTTACTTCTAAAGTAACCTTAGACTAAGTGACTATAGTACTATAAACTATAGTATGACTTATAAGTTTAAAACGTTCCTTCTGGATAGACTTTAAACCTCACTTCACCGAAGTGATCGAACCGAGACTAATCTCTTAGGGTTTGGAGGACAAAGACACTTGTACTACGAAACACAGCTAAATCACCAAAAAGGTTCGGTGCAAACAGTTGACCGTTCCCATCCACTCTCTCCTCCTGCAAAAGAAAATTAATATATATATTTATATAATAATATTTTTATTTTTTTCAATATTAGATACCATCAATCCGTCAACGAGAGTAACTACGGAACAGTATTATGACTTACGTGCAGATGAATGCTTTGATTGGTAAACAGTTTTAGACGTTGGTTGCCATGGTGATATTGATGTTCCGCAGTTTGCTGTTTTTGTCTTTATTTTTTAAAAGTAAGTTTGTTTGTGTGTGTATGTGATCACTAAGATCAACCTGAATGAAACTCCTTAATTGTAGGATTCAATGTCACCATTTGAAATTAACGCAACGATAAAAGATTGTTATTAAAAAAAATAGACTTTTCCCAGCGTGCACTACATTTGTTATATATTTTAATCAAGAAACACCTTAATAGGTTCCAGTGTGTAGACAACAGGATGTATATTCATAGATATGTAGACCATATGAACGGCCATTGCTACCAAATAAATTGAGAAAGGTGGCAACACCAAAAACATTGTCCATCCACACGTAAGGGATCGAGGGGTCAGCACGGAGGGCCAGAGTGTGTGTAAGAGACAAAAGAGGATCACGGTCGAAGTCAGGACCGGTGTTGGTTAGGTAGTGTAAAATAAATCTATAGAAGTGGACGCTGGTCTCACTTTAGTACATAAGTGTAGAACATAGGTAAATGCATGTATGTTGAATTGTGTTGTATTTTAACTACTTATTAAATCGCTTGCCAGAAACTCGCCTTCCTCAATTCATTGTTTGTAAGAGAGAGAGAGAGAGAGAGAGAGAGAGAGAGAGAGAGAGAGAGAGAGAGAGAGAGAGAGAGAGAGAGAGAGAGAGAGAGAGAGAGAGAGAGAGAGAAAGGAAGTCGGCACTCACTTATGATAGTAATTATATATATATATATATATATATGATAATAATTATAGTATGTCAAATAAAGTCAAATCCAATCTGTCACACCTGGCAAGTCAAGAACGCCAGTGACGGCTGCGTAATTAAAGATAATATCTGATTGGGCCGTCGCGGATTTAAAATTTAAACCTGCTTTACGGATACGACTACATATGCATTGTATTTTTTTTTTATATATTATGTATACAGTGGCCTTCCCAGTGGATAGCATCTACGTCCCACTGAACGGCACTGTAAAGATGTACTTCAAAGTACCGAGTTGGTACAGGGCGATGAACCAGGACGTCTTAGTAGGTCACCTGGTGCCCAATTACAGCGGTCACTTATCGCTCAATAAGTTTGACGGCGTCTTGGCGTACAGCCCCGATGGTCCGCATTGGAGCGTCGTCCCCAAGTACAGGGCTCGCGTCAAGTACGCGGTGGTCAACGGAGAGCTTGAGGTCACCATCAGCCCGGTGGAGCTCGCCGACGCGGGACGTTACATCTGTCATGACTTGAGCGCACAGCCGCTGATAGGCTGTGAGCAGTTTGTGGTTGTGTTAGGTGAGTATACTAGGACACGTTTGTACTAATATGTTTATGTTAGGTGAGTATATTAGGACACGTTTGTACTAATGTGTTTGTGTTAGGTGAGTACTCTATAACACGTTTGTGCTAATGTGTTTTTTTAGGTGTGTACTCTAGGACACTTTGTGCTAATGTGTTTTTTTAGGTGAGTACTCTAGGACACGTTTGTGCTAATGTGTTTGTGTTAGGTGAGTACTCTTGGACACGTTTGTGTTTGTATTAGGTGAGTACCCTATGACACGTTTGTACTAATGTGTTTGTGTTAGGTGAGTACTCTACGACACGTTTGTACTAATGTGTTTGTGTTAGGTGAGTACTCTATTTTACGTTTGTGCTAATGTGTTTGTGTTAGGTGAGTACTCTATGACACGTTTGAGCTAATGTGTTTGTGTTAGGCGAGTACTCTACGACACGTTTGTGCTAATGTGTTTGTGTTAGGTGGGTACTCTAGGACACGTTTGTGCTAATGTGTTTGTGTTAGGTGAGTACTCTAGGACACGTTTGTGCTAATGTGTTTCTGTTAGGTGAGTACTCTATGACACGTTTGTGCTAATTTGTTTCTGTTAGGTGAGTACTCTATGACACGTTTGTGCTAATGTGTTTGTGTTAGGTGAGTACTCTATGACACGTTTGTGCTAATGTGTTTCTTTTAGGTGAGTACTCTATGACACGTTTGGGCTAATGTGTTTGTGTTAGGTGAGTACTCTAGGACACGTTTGTGCTAATGTGTTTGTGTTAGGTGAGTACTCTATGACACGTTTGTGCTAATGTGTTTGTGTTAGGTGAGTACTCTATGACACGTTTGTGCTAATGTGTTTGTGTTAGGTGAGTACTCTATGACACGTTTGTGCTAATGTGTTTGTGTTAGGTGAGTACTCTATGACAAGTTTGATCTAATGTGTTTGTGTTAGGTGAGTACTCTATGATGTGCTAATGTGTTTGTGTTAGTTGACTACTCTATGACACGTTTGTGCTAATGTGTTTGTGTTAGGTGAGTACTCTACGACACGTTTGTGCTAATGTGTTTGTGTTAGGTGAGTACTCTAGGACACGTTTGTGCTAATGTGTTTCTTTTAGGTGAGTACTCTATGACACGTTTGTGCTAATGTGTTTGTGTTAGGTGAGTACTCTAGGACACGTTTGTGCTAATGTGTTTGTGTTAGGTGAGTACTCTAGGACACGTTTGTGCTAATGAGTTTCTTTTAGGTGAGTACTCTATGACACGTTTGTGCTAATGTGTTTGTGTTAGGTGAGTACTCTATGACACGTTTGTGCTAATGTGTTTCTGTTAGGTGAGTACTCTATGACACGTTTGTGCTAATGTGTTTCTGTTAGGTGAGTACTCTATGACACGTTTGTGCTTATGTGTTTGTGTTAGGTGAGTACTCTAGAAAACGTTTGTGCTAATGTGTTTGTGTTAGGTGAGTACTCTAGGACACGTTTGTGCTAATGTGTTTGTGTTAGGTGAGTACTCTAGGACACGTTTGTGCTAATGTGTTTGTGTTAGGTGAGTACTCTAGGACACGTTTGTGCTAATGTGTTTGTGTTAGGTGAGTACTCTAGGACACGTTTGTGCTAATGTGTTTGTGTTAGGTGAGTACTCTAGGACACGTTTGTGCTAATGTGTTTGGGTTAGATGAGTACTCAAGGGACACGTTTGTGTTTGTATGGTTGTGTTAGGAGAGTACTGTGAAAACAGTTTTTGTTTGCTGAGTATTTTGAAAACACATTTAGTGCTAAGGGGAACTGCGTCAGGCGCGTACCCTGTAAACCGTTTTAGCTATTGTATGTGTATTTTCCTCAGCAAAAAAAAAAAGGTTAGAGCGCTTATCTTAAAATTGAGTGCTAGGTATTAGACTATGAAACGACGATTTAGAAGCTTCGGTCTGGTTTTAATATACTTTAATTTCAAATACTGGCCGTTTTAAAGAGTTCCAAAATATACATCAACAAACAACAAAATCAGCTAAAAGTTACAATTAATGAAAAGCTTTGAAAAGTCCTTTTAAATAATAAAATAAATCACATTACGATACGAAGTTAAAATAAAATTTATTTCATCATTCGAATTAGATTGAGCAATATAAAATAAAACAGCTTGACTTACGCACTTCACAAGAATAATCAAAAGAACACGTTCTTGTATACAATCTCAATATAAACCATTAGAAATTAAAACTTAGCCCACTAAACTTTCTCGGTCAGCCCGACTGATTTACAAAAACAATAGCGTACATTCTTACACGAGACGTAGTGTCGAAACTGCTTTAAAATAAATAAAAGAACAACATATATTATTGGGTGAATGGACTGTTTAGTTTAAGTAAAGCAAGGTCTTAAAATCATTTTCCAGAAGAAGACAAAAAAAAAGGGGGGGGGGAAGAGGATGGTAATCTCAGGCGTACAACCTTGGTTAGTGGATGATTTAATCTGGGTGACCTCCTCACTGCAAAACAAGATAACAAGAAAACCATAAAAACGAAGTTTTCATTATACTCCCTTTATTTGCAAACTAAGTTTACCATCATGTAATTAAATAATTGATTGACTACTACAAATGAAACGTACAGAAAAATATCTATGTCGCAAATCTCAAAAATATCTCCTTACTCCGTATGAATTGTTCTAAAAATAATCCGAGCTTTGCGCCGAAAAAGTATAAAAAGTTCTTATACTTTCCTATTAAGAAATGAATATTGTCATAAGTGTAGTATTATTAAGTTGTTTTAACTGAAAATTTGATAGGATGTACTGTTAGTCGGGGCAAATCTGCTGTCCAAATTTCAGCTCGATTGGACCACGGGAAGTGGTCGAAAAATCGAAGCCAATTATTGCTCCCACGACGCACGCATGATTGCAATCAGACAGACAGAAAATGCAACTTAAAATAAAGGGAGTAAAAAAGTGTGTGGTGTGGTGCGGGGAGGGGGGAAAGAATAGCTCCCTTTAGATAACACTTAAGCACGGCTAATTTATTTTTTTTTTTACTTTAAAATAAAATTTTCACTAAATATGAAATTGTTATAAATTAACGAATTAAGTAGTATATTGTTTATAAAATACACATTTATTTTGGCGGACGTTTCCAATTTATACATTTAACTTTTGGCCCGGTTAGTCAAACGGCTTAGGAGCCTATAGAGGACAAACAGATAGATACATAAAGAAACATATAGAGAAACTCACGGTTATTGTGTATATTTTAGTTTTTAGATGTTTACGTTCTGTTGAACAACGACAACAAAATATATTGTTATCACACGTTTCATTCCGCACCAGGTAAACCGTTTCAGCCAATCATATCCGCATCTCAGGTGGCCGTGGAAGGCCAGCCGTTGACTCTCCGTTGCCACCACCACACGTCAGGACAAGGGCCCAATGCCGCGACTGAATTTGTCATCGCCTATTGGACCCACAAGACGAGATACGCCAATGAAGCGGAAAAGGGAGAGGTACTTGTCTATAAATAGAATCTCAGACGCTTACGGCTAATTCTGATGGTCGCCTGTCCATGTCTATAAATAGAATCTCAAACGCTTATCGCTTATTGTAATGGTCGCCTGTCCATGTCTATAAATAGAATCTCAGACGCTTACCACTTATATTAATGGTCGCTGTCCATGTCTATAAATAGAATCTCAAACGCTTACCGCTTATTGTAATGGTCGCCTGTCCATGTCTATAAATAGAATCTCAAACGCTTACCGCTTATTGTAATGGTCGCCTGTAATCATTAAAGAAAAAATATATAATCAATTGCACAATGTATAATTTTGAAAACCCGGCTCATTCGATGGGTTTTGAATTTATATGTGGCAATTTCAAAACCCTACTAATTTTTTTGGTTTTGATTCTATATGTGGCAATTTCAAAACCCTACTCATTATTTTTTTTTTTGGTTTTGATTCTATATGTGGCAATTTCAAAACCCTACTCATTTTTTTTGTTTTTGATTCTATATGTGGCAATTTCAAAACCCTACTCATTTATTTGGTTTGATTTTTTTATGTGGCGATTTCAAAACCCTACTCATTATTTTTTTTTTTGGTTTTGATTCTATATGTGGCGATTTCAAAACCCTACTCATTTTTTTTTTTTTGGTTTTGATTCTATATGTGGCAATTTCAAAACCCTACTCATTATTTTTTTTTTGGTTTTGATTCTATATGTGGCGATTTCAAAACCCTACTCATTTTTTTTTTTTTGGTTTTGATTCTATATGTGGCAATTTCAAAACCCTACTCATTTTTTTTGTTTTTGATTCTATATGTGGCAATTTCAAAACCCTACTCATTATTTTTTTTTTTGGTTTTGATTCTATATGTGGCAATTTCAAAACCCTACTCATTTTTTTTGGTTTTGATTCTATATGTGGCAATTTCAAAACCCTACTCATTTTTTTTGTTTTTGATTCTATATGTGGCAATTTCAAAACCCTACTCATTATTTTTTTTTTTTGGTTTTGATTCTATATGTGGCAATTTCAAAACCCTACTCATTTTTTTTGTTTTTGATTCTATATGTGGCAATTTAAAAACCCTACTCATTTATTTGGTTTGATTTTTTTATGTGGCGATTTCAAAACCCTACTCATTTTTTTTTTTTTGGTTTTGATTCTATATGTGGCAATTTCAAAACCCTACTCATTTTTTTTGTTTTTTATTCTATATGTGGCAATTTCAAAACCCTACTCATTTATTTGGTTTGATTTTATATGTGGCGATTTCAAAACTCTGCTAATTTGATGGATTTCGATTTTGTATGTGGCAATTTCGGTTATTTGAAAAAAAAAAGAAAGAAAAAGAAACAATATTTAGTTGATAAGTGATGTCACTGTTAGCGGCACCTGACTTTGTATTTGTTTTTCTTAAGTGTAGTATAATGTTATTGCGTTAAACATTGTTTAAAACAACAAGAACTAACAAGAACAAAAAAACTTGATTATTAACAGTATCAACCGTAGTATTTAATTGGATGTTTACACATGACACTCACACACGCACATATTATGTATGTATATGTATGTATGTATGTATATATATAAACTAGCTAAATGACCCGGCATTGCCCTGGGGTTACAATTACATACAAACTATAGATCAGTGGCCTGGCCAGAACTTCAAGGGAGAGTGAGAGTGCAAAGGTAGAACTAGTATATCCCACCTTTTTATATTTGTTACGAAACGTAAATTCCCTACATTGTAATGTTAATAAACCAACTAAACCATTTAAGCGAATTGCGTTTAAACGATACAAAATATTTCTCAGCTCACGGTTTTCCCCGGGTTTTTCCTAACCTAATTAAAGCATTATTGTTTTTTTATTAACCTCGATAAAAACATGAACTGTGCACGCGAATACAGCATGTCAAGGTCGTCCGGTCTCTCCTTATTTTGTTAGAGCATTATTGATTGTTCTTAATAAAAAGTATCTGATCACGCAGTCAACATGCAGGCTTGATTAAAATTCTCGTGTCACTAGGCTGTCTGGTTTTTCCAACGATTGACCCGTAATATATTTCTACGCGATTCGACACTTTTGGTCAGTTCTTGGCTTGCATTCGATCTAGCAACATCAAATATTCTCCGCTCTGAGTATCATTTCTATTTGATTTGTTTGTTGGAAAATTTATTATTCTACTATTAACTACAATGCTATATGTTCATTGAGGATATTCATTACTAATTGGAATATGTGTATTTTTTGATTGTGTATATAATATTATTTGGATTCCTACTGGATTGATGTTGTAAATTAAACCAAATTTATCGTTGCTTTCTACACAACTTGGTTAACGTCAATATTTCAAAGTTATATACATGTGTGTATGTGTAATATTTATACAACTATTTTAATAATCTACACTACCACTCAACATCGAGGTTCTTGCTGTATAATATGAGCCACACAAATAATTATACATGAAGTAAATCAACTGAAAACTCTAAAACTACGCTATGTGAATTGCCAGGGGATACTAAGAACCACGGAATACTCTAGACAACTACAAATAAACTTCAGAATGATATAATAAGATCTTCACTAATACAAGGATACTCACACTAATAATAACAATACTATAACTATCATTTTCATAAATTGAATGGGGGCTCTAGCCGTAATAACATTATAAATTATAATTATACTTGTGTGATAAATAGAAGGTCTCATCCATAATTTATTATGGTGAATAAATTGCCTTGTAATAAAATGGGTTTTGCTCGTCAGTGATTTACTAACAAACGTTTAGAGGATTTACTTCAACTTCAAGAATCGTTATACTATTTACACAAACTATTTACAACTGCCGTAATACATACTCGTAACTTGGATGGATTGTGTTGGAAAATATGAACAATATACAATATACTAAAGATTGTGATTGAATTGAACATTGCTATTGAGAATCGGAAAACTTAACTATTCAGCCTGGAAAATTATCTTGTGTATTATCTTGTCAAACAAAGTAACTCTAAGAAAGTATTATTTTTATGACCTTGTTGTGACAAATCTGAACTGTGTGGTGTAGTGAATTATTCAAAGGACAGAAAGTAAGTTGGACTCTTTATTGTATTATTAACAAGATTTATAGTAACTTTTAATAATATATAAAATGGAAGCCACAAATAATCTTACATTGGATCCAGAGATATTTGATCTAACCTCAGAACAGCTTAATAAAATGTCGATGATACAACTAAAAGAATTGGCTAAATCATTGGGCATTTCTATCACAGAAACTAGGCCATCAAAAACTAAATTACTTCAAGAGGTAACTGAGTGTTTAAGAAAACAAGGTACACTAATTATTGAAGAAACTACTGCTAATGATAACATTAATGATGAATCAGATGATGAATTACTTTTTCCTATAACACAAAGAGTGAAGCATACAACTGGTGACTTAAGTGAAGAATTGAAATTTAAACTTGAGATGAGGAAGATGGAGATAGAATTGGAAAGAGAAAACAAGAGATTAGAATTGGAAAGAGAAGACAAGAGAATTGAGATGGAAAGAGAAATAGCAAGAGAGAAAATAGCAAGCCAAGAAAGAATTGAGATAGCAAGGTCTCGTACGTCAAATCATTCGAATGCAAGCTCTGAAGCAGATGCAGAACTGTATAAGTTTAAGAAACATATTCCAGTTTTTGAAGATAATTCGGTGGAAGAGTTCTTCATGATTTTCGAGAGAAACGCTAGAGACTATCAATTTCCCGAGGGCAAGAAAGCTATACTCCTACGCTCAGCTCTGAACAAAGGAAAGGCACTTGATGTTGTATTAAGTCTTACTGAAGAGGAATTGTACGATTATGAACTGATCAAGAATAGAGTACTGCTAAGTTATGCACTAACACCTGAAAAATATAGAAAAGTGTTTCGTGAGTCTAAGAAAGAACAGGAACAATCCCATGTTGATTTTCTAAGACAGAAAAAGAAATATTTTGAAAGATGGATTCGATCCAAAGGTGTAAACAAAGACTTTGATAAATTAGCTAATCTTATGCTAATGGAAGACTTTAACAATAACATCAGAGGTGATGTAAGAATACATTTAGCAGACAAAGGTGTAGAACAAGTAGAAACAGCAGCAGTGATGGCAGACGAATATGTTATTATCCATTCCAGCAATAAATTTACAACCGTTGATAAATCTAAATTCCAGAATCGAGATATGAAGGTAGAAAAGAAAACCATGAATCCAAATGAATCCTATCAATCAAAGAGACATCAGCAGAGCAATGAAGGTCCAACAAATTCCAAGCCAACCTGTAGCCATTGTAAACGAATTGGACATACTAAGGAAAAGTGCTGGATATTGAATGGGAACCCGAATAAAAAGAATGTTGTCTTATCGTATGTAGCAATGCCAAAACAAAGAACTCATGAAAATGTAAAGAAGGATATTAGAACTCAAACAGAGATACCTAGTGCTAATGCAGATAACCTGACAAAACACACGTATCTAGGAAACTTGAAACCAGAAATAGTTCCTGAAATAGAGACAATGGTTTTCAATAATTCCAATGCTAATCTGAGCTCCAAGGAGTCTATATCAGATAGAACCACCATGAGTACTAAACATACCTCTTACAAAAATAACTTGGATACAGATCTCATCGATACTGAGATACCAAGCAATTGTTTACCATTCATTGAAGAAGGTACCGTGTCATCCATAATAAATGGTGTCACTAGTGAAAAGAACATCAGAATACTCCGTGATACAGGGGCTGAGGTTTCACTACTTTTAGAGAATACTGTTCCTACGTCACAATCGACATATACAGGACAGGATCTTACTATTCAAGGTGTATCAAGGAAAAATGTACAAGTTCCTTTGCATCAAATACAGCTGAAGAGTGCGTACTTCACTGGAAATGTAGTTGTGGGTGTATACAAATCACTTCCGTTTAAAGGCGTTTCTTTAATACTGGGAAATGATATTGCTGGAGATGTGGTGCATTCCATATCCAAGAAAAAACAATACCTTAATAAAAGTGAGAGCTTTATCAAACCTATATGCATCGTCACTAGAGGTATGGCCCAACAACAAAAGTCTGTCGAAACCATGTCAAAGTCAAAAATAGAACCAGAAATTGACCTACAGGCAACTTTCCTGGCTGACATCTTGAGTGGTCCCTCAGTCAAGACTACTGAAAGTAATTTGTCACCTCGACAATTACTCCTATTAGAACAGAATAGAGATTCAGGAATTAAACACCTGAAGAAAAAGGTGATAACTGAACAGGAGGCAGAAATTAAAGGAAATGGATTTTTTCTGAAGGAGGGAATATTAATGCAAAAATGGAGAGATGTGAAATGTGATAATGACAATTGCAGAGAAGGAAGTCAGATTGTGGTACCAGCCATATATCGTAATGACATCTTACACATGGCTCATGACACGCCATATGCTGGTCATCTAGGAGTGAACAAGACTTACCGTCGAATTCTTCCGTACTTCTATTGGCCTGGACTACATCGTGACGTCACTAAATACTGCAAGTCATGCAATACATGCCAGATAGTTGGTAAACCTAACCAGACTATACCGGTAGCACCTCTAAAGCCAATACCTGCCTTTGCAGAACCATTTAGCCACTTGCTAATAGACTGTGTAGGTCCTTTGCCTAAAACAAAGACAGGACACCAGTACTTATTCACTATAATGTGCACTGCCACGAGATACCCTGAAGCTATTCCGCTACGCACCATTAACGCAGATAAGATATCTGACGCACTGATTGCATTTTGTTCAAGATACGGTCTTCCAAAGACTATACAGTCAGACCAAGGATCTAACTTTACATCAAAGCTGTTTAACCAGGTCTTAAAGAAACTAGGCATCCAACATGCAACTTCAACTGCATACCATCCGCAAAGCCAAGGTGCCCTAGAAAGATATCATCAGACTCTGAAAACCATGCTCCGCACATACTGTTTTGAGAACACTGAAGACTGGGATCGCGGTATTCCATTCGCTCTTTTCGCGACTAGAGAAACTGTGCAGGAATCTCTTGGATTCAGTCCGTTCGAGTTAGTGTTTGGACATTCAGTTCGAGGACCTCTAAAACTGTTGCAGGAAACCTTGTTAAATTCTGATGAAGAGACTGGACTCGTAGCTTATGTGGAACAATTTAGCAATAGAATCTATCATGCTTTTAATCATGTTAAAGATAATCTTTTGCAGGCTCAGAAAAGAATGAAAGGGTACTATGATGTCAAGGCCAGATCCCGATGTTTCCATCCTGGTGATAAAGTCCTCATGTTGACCCAATTGTCTGGACAACCCCTGAGTGCAAAATATACAGGACCATATCAGGTTTTAGATAAAATCAGTGATGTAACATACCTTGTAAAAACCCCTGATAGAAGGAAAACACAGAGACTGTGCCATATAAACATGCTAAAACCTTATGTTGTTAGGGAAGAACAAACTGACATTAGGCCAGTGAGTGCTATCAAAACTGTTGAAACACCCCCGCCTAAATTTAAAAAGACAATCATAGAAAGTAAACTTCAGAACACTGAAGCACTTAAAAACCTCAATGATAAACTGGCACATCTAGACTCAGGTGAACAGACTTCTATCAAGGGTTTAATCTATGATCATGTAAATTTGTTTAGTGATGTTCCTAACAAAACAACTTTGGTTACCCATGATGTAGTTTTAAAAGATGATAATGTTAAACCTGTCAAACAACATCCGTATAGGGTTAATCCCATACAACTTGAACACATCCGTAAAGAAATTGATTATATGCTGAGCAATGATATAATTACTCACAGTAACAGTGATTGGTCATCCCCATGTGTGTTGGTTCCCAAATCTGATGGTTCACTACGCTTTTGTGTAGACTATAGGAAATTAAACCAAGTGACAAAAACAGATTCGTATCCCATACCACGGATAGATGATTTAATCGATAGAGTAAGCACTGCAAACTATGTAACTAAGATTGACTTACTAACAGCTTATTTCCAAATCCCATTGGCAGATAGGGCTCAGGAGGTATCAACTTTTGTTACTCCTGATGGATTATATAAGTTTAAAGTAATGCCATTCGGAATGGTCAATGCTCCAGCTAGTTTTCAAAGACTAATAAACACTATTATCCATGATATCCCACAATGCCATGCATATCTGGACGATATCGTAGTGTTCAGTAATAACTTTAATGATCATCTACATCAGTTAAAACTATTATTCCAAAAACTAAAACAGGCTAATCTTACTATAAACCTAGTTAAAAGTCAATTTTGCCATGCAGAAATTGAATATTTAGGTCATGTAGTGGGTAATGGCAAAGTAAAACCAGTGAATGCCAAAGTCAAAGCTATACAGGAATTCCCTGTCCCTAAAACGCAGAAACAACTTCGAGGATTTCTGGGTATGGCCGGGTACTACAGGAAGTTTTGTAAAAACTTTTCTATTATCACTTGCCCTTTGACAAATCTCTTGAGAAAGAAAAAATCAATTTAAGTGGACTCAGGAATGTGACCAAGCCTTTAATGATATAAAAGACATACTGACCAAGGCACCAGTATTAGTCTCACCTGATTATACTAAACCCTTCAGAATAACGGTAGACTCGTGTAACACAGGAATGGGCGCGGTAATCTCACAAATAGGAGATGATTCACTTGAACATCCCATTAGCTTTTGTTCAAAAAAATTTAACCCACATGAGGTAAATTATAGCACAATAGAGCAGGAATTACTAGGACTTATCCAAGCATTGAAACATTTCAATTACTATGTAAATGGTTCTCAGTTCCCAATCGAGATATTCACTGATCACAATCCACTAGTATTTCTTTCCCGCATCAAACAAAATCAGCGCATTCTAAGATGGAGTTTGTTTATTCAAGCTTACAACTTAAAAATAACTCACTTATCTGGAAAAGATAACATCGTCGCGGACACCCTATCGCGCATGTAACAAATGTATAAGGAGATAGATAACTACATGTATATATTCTTATAATCCTAACTAAGAGAATTGGATCATTTAAAATTTAAATGCATGAATACATGAATATGTTGTGATTATTTTATGCAATATCTTATGCCTTATTTTATGCCATGAATATTTCCATTTGCTAAAACAAATATTATTATTGTTGTAAAAAAAAAAGGAAAAAAACCTAATAAGTTACTTTTAAGTATTATTGATTTATGGACATAATTTTCTTTATTAGTAAGATAATGAATGAACAGAAATGTACATCCTTATTTTGAAACAATCAAACTATAGTTGTGATTATGTAAAAACCAAGATAGAGTAATGTGCATACACTTCACATGCTTACACACTTAAGATTAAATTCTTACTCTTAAGTTTATTTAAATATTAATTTCATTTAAGTTGAATTAATTAATGATTGAATTGTTTAATATGATAACATTAGTTATGCTGATTTTTACCTTATAAATAAGATGATGATGTTTATAAGGAATGATATCTCAGAGAGTATAATTTTAGAATAACGCGAACATGTGTTATGGTCTAAGGATAACTTAAGATCCTATATGATGAGGGTTTAATAGAATAAATTATTTCCCTCACTTGTCTTATTTAACGGACTACCCAGGTGGAGTCAGTTTTTTTTTGTATATTGTTTAGAACTAAAGTTAAGTGCAGGCGGTTCTAAAAGAAATTGCACACTTCTATTGTTTAGTATGCAATGTTCTTTTCCTTTTGGTATGGGCGACTGTTACGAAACGTAAATTCCCTACATTGTAATGTTAATAAACCAACTAAACCATTTAAGCGAATTGCGTTTAAACGATACAAAATATTTCTCAGCTCACGGTTTTCCCCGGGTTTTTCCTAACCTAATTAAAGCATTATTGTTTTTTTATTAACCTCGATAAAAACATGAACTGTGCACGCGAATACAGCATGTCAAGGTCGTCCGGTCTCTCCTTATTTTGTTAGAGCATTATTGATTGTTCTTAATAAAAAGTATCTGATCACGCAGTCAACATGCAGGCTTGATTAAAATTCTCGTGTCACTAGGCTGTCTGGTTTTTCCAACGATTGACCCGTAATATATTTCTACGCGATTCGACACTTTTGGTCAGTTCTTGGCTTGCATTCGATCTAGCAACATCAAATATTCTCCGCTCTGAGTATCATTTCTATTTGATTTGTTTGTTGGAAAATTTATTATTCTACTATTAACTACAATGCTATATGTTCATTGAGGATATTCATTACTAATTGGAATATGTGTATTTCTTGATTGTGTATATAATATTATTTGGATTCCTACTGGATTGATGTTGTAAATTAAACCAAATTTATCGTTGCTTTCTACACAACTTGGTTAACGTCAATATTTCAAAGTTATATACATGTGTGTATGTGTAATATTTATACAACTATTTTAATAATCTACACTACCACTCAACATCGAGGTTCTTGCTGTATAATATGAGCCACACAAATAATTATACATGAAGTAAATCAACTGAAAACTCTAAAACTACGCTATGTGAATTGCCAGGGGATACTAAGAACCACGGAATACTCTAGACAACTACAAATAAACTTCAGAATGATATAATAAGATCTTCACTAATACAAGGATACTCACACTAATAATAACAATACTATAACTATCATTTTCATAAATTGAATGGGGGCTCTAGCCGTAATAACATTATAAATTATAATTATACTTGTGTGATAAATAGAAGGTCTCATCCATAATTTATTATGGTGAATAAATTGCCTTGTAATATATTAAACAAAAAAATAAAAACCCGGCTGCCAACAAAAACTAAAGGTGAAAAAAAACGAAAGTGGTCCGGCCGGTTATATATAATATATTTATAAGGTTATGATGCGAAAAACAAGTCTACGCATTAGCTGTCAGGGCAGGCGATGATACACGTTTTCATGTTACACGAACTACTTATTTACGCAGGCTATGCGAGTTACTCAAGCTTCGCATGTTACACGATGCTACGCAAGTTAAGCGAGCTACGTACATATTTACGCGTGCTAAGCTAAATTGGAAAACATGGCCATTTTTTTACATTGGATTCTAGCCTAACAAGCTGATTACGGCGCTCGACTTTATACATCGTTGGACTACGGAGCAGCACTACTACGCTGGACTACGTCACAGGACTACGTGGCTGGAGATAGCATCGTACAACCTAATCACACTTATATAGTTATTATTGTCTTTGTGTATACTCTTTAGCACCCCCCCCCCCCCCATTTTTTTTTATTTGTTTCAGCTACAAGGCAATAACGACACCATGTACTTTCCTTCGGTCATGAGAAGATATAAGGATACCTTTGTTACATGCAGTACACGAGACGTCTTCCCGAAATATACAGGTTCAGATCCATTGCCAGCATCCGATCCCAGCATGCCCTATCACTTCAAACCAGAACGTATGTATTATTCAAATATGCACGAATATAATATATATATATATATATATATATATATATATATATATATATATATATGTATATATGTATATAGGTATATAGATTCGCATACAAATACGCATATATACATTCTCATTTAAAACTTGATCTATTTCTATTGCAATATAAATTCTAAAAAAAAACTATCAAGAAATGCCAAGTAATGTCAAAGGGACTAATTGCGCATGTGTCAGCCGTTGCCTCACACCCCCCCTCTTTTTCCCCCTCGCTCCCTCACCATTGCCCTGCTCGTGGGTGGCGATTAAAGGGACCGTCCAATAGCATAATATAGTTCAAAGCGGATTGACCTACATTCAAAACTGACCACCATAGTCAGGCCCTGCCCTTCAAGCATAGCAGTATGGTATAATATAGAATGTCATATTGACCTTGTTCGTTTACTAAGAGTTAGCTTACGCAGAGTGTCCAAAGGGATAGCGCCCACATTCCGGAGCACACAAACTCCGATAGAACGCGCAGGGACTTGAGCTTCCTACTGGCCACACTATCACAAAAACGGTTGGATATACCTTTTTTAATTAATGATTATCAATTTAGATTTTTTTTTAATCAATATTTGTTCTCTTGGGTTAAGAATTAGTTTCATATTTATTTTATTGCATTTGCTGCGCCGCTATCCGCTACGGGATTTGAAGAAATCTGCAGCGGAATGTTACGATTTCTCGCCGCAGTGATACGCGGGTCCTAAGAAAGGTTCACTGGGCTATTTATATATTAAATTATGATCGACACCTACGAGTAAACATGATAAGTCTCATTATTGATTCGTTCGATTCTTTTCTCTTTCACTAATGTAACACTATCTTTATTATCCTTATTATGTTATATGAACAATAAAACACATCTCCTTAGCCCCCCCCCCCCCCCCTCACTCTCTTTCTCTTTCCCATGTATTTCTTGCTCATTTTAAAGAGTATATCTGAATCTTATCTTATCTCATATATTACAGACGCTAATTCTATTAAGAAGATTATTGCGATTAATTAAATGGGATAATACTAAAACTCCCTCTTTCTCGCTCCCATTTATTTTCCCCTCATTTTGATGAGTACATATGAATAATTTAAATGGGATAATCCTAAAACTCACTCTTTCTCTCTATCATTTATTCTGGCGGTACTGTCGGAGGTAACAACTAGTGTTACTGTAGTACTGTGAATCATATTGAGTATAAAGAATAGGGCTGATGCCGCCACGTGTTTATATAGTATGATATAATAAGCCGACTGCACTCAAGAGTTACACATTATCCAAGGCTAAATGGTGATGAACTTGGGTGTTAGATAAGTGTATACATATAAGCGTCGTTTTGATCTTCCTGTTCAACTCTACACAGATGCACCTAACATTGAAATCGACATCAAAATAAAGCCCCAGGAAGACTTAGGTACAGTGTTAGCCACAAGTGAAGGCGAGATCATAAAATACACCTGCGAGATTCAATGTGAGCCTCCGTGTGTCGTGTATTGGGCCTTCAAACCGGACAACTCGGAAAGGTAAACCGAAAGAATTGCTTGTCTTTGAGTTTGCAACCTTTCATTTTTTTTATTGGGTTCTTCATAATGTTGTTATAAGCAGTAAAATAGGTCGTTATATTAGTTAGGCCCTTAAAGGCATAAACTATTTTCTATTTTCTATGAGTTATGGATGGAGTCATTTTTGCAAAAGGGATGTAGGCCTAGCTAGAGTAATTCAAAAAACACAATTTTCCTTAATTTGGAGACTGGGCTTTAATGGTAGAGATATAAACAAATAAGAACAATTGAATGAATCAATAATGGTAGGCGTTTGATCAAGGTAGGCCATCACCATCATTATCATGTTCACCGCCAAAAATTATCATCAATTTCATCGTCAATCGCAGCATCATCACAATCATCCTTCTAAACATGACCACCCCAGACATCACCGTCATCAATACATCGCTCGTTCACAACAGACTCTCTATAATCTTCATCATCAATGCCACCACGACCACCACTACCACCACCATCATCAATATCACCAACTTTACTCTTAACTTCATCACCGTCATCATCATGCTTAACAATATCACCACAATTGCTCTCAACTTCATCATCATCATGTTGAACAATATCACCAAAATTACTCTCAACTTGATTACCATCAATTTGAACAATATCACCAACATTACTCTCAACTTCATCACCATCATCATCATGCTTAACAATATCACCACAATTGCTCTCAACTTCATCATCATCATGTTGAACAATATCACCAAAATTACTCTCAAGTTGATTACCATCAGGTTGAACAATATCACCAACATTACTCTCAACTTCATCACCATCAGGTTGAACAATATCACCAACATTACTCTCAACTTGATTACCGTCAGGTTGAACAATATCACCAACATTACTCTCAACTTGATTACCATCAGGTTGAACAATTTCACCAACATTACTCTCAACTTGATCACCATCAGGTTGAACAATATCACCAACATTACTCTCAACTTCATCACCATCAGGTTGAACAATATCCCCAACATTACTCTCAACTTAATCACCATCATCATCATGTTGAACAAGATCACCAACATTACTCTCAACTTAATCACCATCATCATCAGGTTGAACAATATCACCAACATTACTCTCAACTTAATCACCATCATCATCATGCTTAACAATATCACCAAAATTGCTCTCAACTTCATCATCATCATGTTGAACAATATCACCAACATTACTCTCCATTTGATTACCATCCTTATGATTTTTTTATAATTTCAGCATCATCACCATCCTTATCACCATTATCATTACCATCACCACCATTGTCGTCAATCGTCACTATGATCAGCATCATCAATACACTTTTTTGTTCTTTGAGGATCATAAAGCCTCAATACACGCAATAGTTCACATCAATCTCTTAGTTTGTTTTGTTTCTAGTTATGTTTTCTCTTAGTTTGTTTTGTTTCTAGTTATGTTTTCCCCAACCTTCTTGGATTCCTGGAAAACACTTTAAGCCTTTGATCTAGATCTATGCCACTGGCAATACTTGAGTAATTTTACATGCTGTATGTAACCTTGTAAAATTTGTAAGTGTTCTCTTGTTTGTTGTTATTCCTTTAGCTATACGAACCTGACAATGGTAGACTCGAACATTCTCCGGAAGAGAATGGATAAAAACTCTCAGGGCACATATACCTGCATTGGAAGCAACAAGCACGGAGAGGCTAAATGGTCGATAGGAGTAACCGTTTTCAGTGAGTACAAGCCACTGTTAGATCAGCCACTGTTAGATCAGCCACTGTTAGATCAGCCACTGTTAGACCAGCCACTGTTAGATCAGCCACTGTTAGATCAGCCACTGTTAGATCAGCCACTGTTAGATCAGCCACTGTTAGACCAGCCACTGTTAGATCAGCCACTGTTAGATCAGCCACTGTTAGACCAGCCCCGGTTAGATCAGCCACTGTTAGACCAGCCACTGTTAGATCAGCCACCGTTAGATCAGCCCTGTTAGATCAGCCACTGTTAGATCAGCCCCTGTTAGATCAGCCACTGTTAGATCAGCCCCTGTTAGATCAGCCACTGTTAGATCAGCCACCGTTAGATCAGCCCCCGTTAGATCAGCCCCTGCTAGATCAGCCCCTGTTAGACCAGCCCCTGTTAGATCAGCCCCTGTTAGATCAGCCACTGTTAGATAAGCCACTGTTAGATCAGCCACTGTTAGATAAGCCACTGTTAGATCAGCCCCTGTAAGATCAGCCCTGTTAGATTAGCCACTGTTAGATCAGCCACTGTTAGATCAGCCCCTGTTAGACCAGCCCTGTTAGATCAGCCCTGTTAGATCAGCCACTGTTAGATCAGCCCCTGTTAGACCAGCCCTGTTAGATCAGCCCTGTTAGATCAGCCACTGTTAGATCAGCCACTGTTAGATCAGCCACTGTTAGATCAGCCCCTGTTAGATCAGCCCCTGTTTGATCAGCCCTGTTAGATCAGCCACTGTTAGATCAGCCACTGTTAGATCAGCCACTGTTAGATCAGCCACTGTTAGATCAGCCCCTGTTAGACCAGCCCCTGTTAGATCAGCCCTGTTAGAGCAGCCCTGTTAGATCAGCCACTGTTAGATCAGCCACTGTTAGACCAGCCACTGTTAGATCAGCCACTGTTAGATCAGCCCCTGTTAGATCAGCCCTGTTAGATCAGCCCTGTTAGATCAGCCACTGTTAGATCAGCCCTCGCACTGTGAATAAAAAGAAATATTCATGATGGTCTTAACGATTCGATTGTTAAAGTTCCCTATGATAGAAAAAGACTTCCGTGGAGTTTTCTTGTAAATTTGTTTGTCTTTGACAGTATTCACACTATATTATATTGCCATTTATAGTCATGCAAAGATATTTATTGATGTTTCGAGAAATTATCTAATATTATAGAACTGATCTATAGGTGTTAGTAGTTGTTTTGATATTATTAGTGCTGAAGATTCGAATGTTGGTCTTTTGCCTTTTGAATGTCTACTAGAACTTCTTATGCTGTTATTGGTTTTATATATTCACTATAAGGTAATGGCAAACCTGCCTGCTAGCTAAAAGCATTTAACAATTCGTAGCTGCATGAGTCTACCCATGAGTCTAATGGGTAGCAGACGTTAATAATGGAGATACGTGAAAACGGCTAGGCATTGTGCTGGCCACAAACTGAGCTCGTATGCCGCTGTCACGGAAACTTCGCCATGGACCCAAAAGATCAGATTAGTCTGACCCGGGGGGAGGGGGCGGGGGTTTACATTAATCCTTTCATAACATGAATATTATTTTGAATTAATCGCCTGAAAAGTTCATCATCACTACTATGTTTCGTTATATAGAACGGTAGCAATACTTTAGTCCAGATGTCAGCAACGTTTTGATAATAGTGTGCCAAAGCACAATCTGCGCCAACAACCAGTTTCTTGGAGAAGAGGCTTGAATTACATTTCAGGAGGGTCTTTTGCGTGCCATTGAAAATCATTCTGCGCGCATTGCTATAGTATTATAAATGTAGGCCCACTTTCTTTTTCTGAAGAGGGAAAAAAAAGACAGAGAACAGAGAACAAACGCCAAGCTCTATGTGTGTACTATGGGGACACGACAACAATAATCTTAACCCTTTCTGTCCGTAGTCTTTTTCAGGTTGTGCCGGAGTTGTTTTTTTTTTTTTTACAAAATGCATGTGCCTTAAAAAAATATATTTTAATATCGGTTTTTTATTAAATGTACCAAGTGTTATATATCAAAATAAAGGTGAATAAATGCTGAATCTAAATAAATACAAGTTTTGATCTGAAATTATTTGCTTATTCTAAACACACACAAAAACACCACAAACTATTTCATCATCATCGATATATAATGTCTCTTTAAAAAACCTGGACTAGCCCGAAGGGCTCTTTAGTTCAGGGGCGTAACGTATTAGGAGTGTGCTCTGGGGAGGCACACCGGAGCTCTGTCCGGGCTCCAGCCACCCCACGGCGCGCCGAAGGCATGGCGTGCCGTGTAACAGGCGTTCACTGCGGTTCCCCTAAGATTGTTATCGTGGTAATTCGCCCGTATACCTGTGATATTCCCCGGTGGCGCAAATCCTATACTATGGGCACAGGCATCCAAGCACCGGAAGGGTCTTCGAGACGGGTTTGTAACATCCTTCCTACCGCTCCACCTGGGCCACAGGCCTACCAGGTAGAGGCTCATCCGGAGACACTAGGGGAGCTGTACCCCATGCGTTCGCCCGCCGGTGTAATCTTAATGCGATCGTATCGGGGGTTTACACACTTCGCGAACTTTGAGGCCCATGGGTACAGAAGTATTCATCATCATCAGCCTGATCCAGCAGCCATCTGGGCATTTGCCCTTCGGACTGAGGCTATGGTGAAGAAATTGCTGACTATTTAAAGAAAATAATAAAGAATTAAAACTGCACTGTAAGAACTAAAGAAGGGTTTTATATTTTCCAGTGCTGGAACCCTTGGAGATTCGAATTAACGGGGTGGTAGAAGACGCAGAGGTACTGTTGGAGCACAGGCCACTAACGCTGACATGCTCCAGCTTCTCTAGAACAGAGAAGTCACCTATCATGAGGTCAGGTTTTAGACGTGTACAATTTGCTGTCGAACTGTTTACAAGCTCATAAAAAATTTTAAAGCGTCTACCTGTAACTGACTATCTACTTATCTCTACCTGTAACTGACTATTTACTTATCTCTATCCGTAGCTACCTATCTACTTATCTCTATCTATCTGTTTCAATGTGTCTATCTATCAATCTCATGGATTTTCTGTATTTCTATATATATAGAGAGAGAGCGTTCTCGCTGGGCGTGGCTTAGGTTTTTAGTGACGTATTTGTGTAAATATAAGAACCCACTTGAGGTACAAATGTAACGTGGTGAAAGTGAAGTTGTTCTTTATCATGCAAAATTCACATCTGAATATTGGCTATCCTACTAAAAAATAAGGAGGTAAATAGTAGTACTGTAGATTAATTGATTAATGTGATTAGGCTATGGCCAGCTAGACCTATTTACACTTTCAATTTCACTTTATAGGCCTACACTTTTAATGTTTCGTAGGCTAGGCTACGATGTCAAGTGATAGCGTTGGTGAATAGGCTATCTAGTCAAGTCACTAATAGGCTGACATCGTCTATGATCTATGTCTATGATAATAATAAAATAGCCTATTTTATTTAACATACATAATACAGCTTAAATCTTAATAAGACTTAAAACACAACAGATCATTTAAAAAAAGCTCGAGCCTATATGAAACTTTATTAATACAGCGGCCATTATTACTTGTACACCATTACAGAAAGCAAACACAAATCACGAGCTTTTTGTCACGTGATTGCAAACGCCCTATATATATCCCTCTTATCCTATCAGTCTGTACATTTCTCTGCTTTACTGTCCATCTATATATCTATGCCTAACTATCCCTCCTCTCTCTATCTACCAGTCTATTTGAATCTACTTCTGTTTATCTTTCTCCCGTCTATTCTCTCTACCGATCACTGCCTCTATTTATTTATCTACCTCTCCGCTTGGCTGTTCATCTCTCTCATTCTGTTTATCTCCGTTTATTCATTTATCTACATTCTAGCATTTTGTCTCTTTATCTCAAAGTCTAGCTAGCTATCTAAATCCATATCTCTTATCTATCCATCCATCTAAGTATCAATACATGTATCTATCAATGCATCTATCTATCTATCTTTACATCTATCAATCTATCTACCCATCTACATAACTTACAAACTATCCATGTAACCATCTATGCATATGTGCATTTATCCATCTATCCATTTACCGCTATATCCATTTATCCATCTCCCCATCTATTCACACATTACCTATCTATTTGACACGAAAACGTTTTGTGTTTTGGTAAAGTCTTAAAAAAAACTTTTTATCTCCATTCTAACTCGATTGCAGCTGGAAAAGTCATGGCGATGAGCTATTGTCAGAGGCGCACATCCAGCCACAGATCATTGACAATGAACAGGTACACCATAAATATAAGTTCACCACAACCTACTTCATGCAGACGAGCACCTGTGGATCACCATTGGACTACATATGTGTAGTGGACCATGACGGCGTTTTGCAAGAGCACTCCCTCCACGTGGACATACTTTGTGAGTTCCATCCCCCTGGATTATTTTGTATCTCTCCCTTTCTGTCTAGTTTTGTTAAGGTGCACGGCGGCCGAGTGGCAGCGCGTTCGGCTGGTGTACCGAAGGTACTGGGTTCGAATCGTGGTGAGTACCGAAGGTCCTGTGTTCGAATCGTGGTGAGTACCGAAGGTCCTGGGTTCGAATCGTGGTGAAGGCTAGGGATTTTTTTCCCCAGGTCTTGAGGTTATCTCTGAGTCTCTGAGTCTGATGGGTACCTGACCTTAGTTGGGTTCGAGTACACACACATCCCCTGGTATACCGTGGCCACAGAAACTGGTGAACGCTGCTTCACCGGCCCCATGATCGATTTGGTCCTACGGGTAATTTACTTACCCGTACGTTTCATTGCTTATGAGCCGATATAATGATTAGTACTTCAAACAGGGCGAACTATACAGTATTATATCTATGGCTAGTACATCTCCATAATCAGAATTATGTTTTGTGTCGTTTCTATTTTTCTGCTTCCCGGCCTGTGTAGTTTTACTTTCGTGGCCGGGTACCGGGACACAAACCTGCTCGTGGGACTAGACTAAAATGTAATGTTAAGTCGGTCACGTCTTCTTACTCTTATAAAATGGAAATTTCATATTATCATACATTCTTATGTTAAAGATAGATCATCTATTACTGATAAAAATCATTGTCATATTCCATCGCTTGTCTGTGGGTTGAATATGGAAGTCTTTCATTTTAACAAGGGTGTTTCAAATGATGATAAGTTGATGGTGCTTTTTTCCGACTACTTCTGCTAATCAATGCCATTCTATCTTATCTAAATTAAAATGCCCCTTCTATAAAGACGATTGTTGTGTCCTAAGCTCAACCGTAGTCTTGCATTTCTATTACTCCCTTTCTGTTAGTTGCTACTGTCTGTCTGTCTTCTTGTAAAACTTTGCATCGATTTTTCGATCAATTTCCGTCGTCCCGGGCAGCAGACTTTTTTGCAGTTAAAAAAACCTAATTATACTATAATTTTGCTTTTTTGAAAAATTTTCGGTTTTACGTTGAAAATGCCGGTCCAACTTTTTATGGTCTTTTAATGCTAGAAAAAAAAAGGATGTGCTGAGATTATTTTTATGACGTCATCAAACTTTGAGGTCTAGCTTCGTGTCGTATTATACAATTTAATATTGTCTTGTTACATTTGTAATTTATGAGCGTTTTGTTAAATTATTGTAAAAAATAATCTTTCGGGCCCGTCCGGGATTGGAACCCGGGACCTCTCGCACCCTAAGCGAGAATCATACCCCTAGACCAACGGGCCATTGATGCGGTTAAATTTGTCTTTATTATGTTTTGTGGGCAATTTAAGCTGTTAGTTTAGCCCAGTATTTCTTGTTAAACATTTATTTTATAGGCCATGCTACTGACTATCTTTCACTACTCTCTACAGAAGATTATTGTTTTCTACGCTTATCATTCATTTAGTCCCACTTGCATTTTGATTAGTGTTTTAAATGATGTTAAGTTATTGTATTTCCTGGTTTGTTCAGAATACCCATTCTGAATGCCACTCTGCATTTATTCTGGCTTATGGGATAAAGAAAGTGTCTTTGTCCTTATGTCTATTGTAAAAGATTGTTATTGTGATGTATATTTCTATAGGCTACTAGAATTTAATGCATTCTGTATTATAAATAGCAGCCGGCTGGTCCAGTGGTTAGTTCACCGGACTGTCAACCAAAAAACCAACGGACAGGTCGCGGGTTCTATCTCTGCCACCGACGGATCCATGTCGCCCTGCAGGAGTTTTGGACCTATTGGACGTAATAATCTTCTATCTAGAAGGAACGTCTATAAACTTATAAAATTACTGCATTATTCTTTGCCCCTCTATTCTCCAGTGTTTCTAGGTTTAGTGATTTAACTATTTGTGTAGCTCTTGTCAATTGTGAATATTCGCTTGTAATGAACCTTGCAGCTCTTTTCTTTTTTTGCTATAATTTTTTAATATTTTCTTTAGATGGTGGGTCCCATACACTATAGGCCTAATGAATATGCATATTCTAGTATATGTCTAATTAATGTGAGATAGCATTTTAGTTTATGTTCTTATTACATTTTTAAAAGTTACTTATTATGATGCCTAATGTTTTGTAATTTTTTTTAATTACTTCATCAATATGTGGATTCAAAGATAATTTATCATTTATTATTACTCCTAAGCACTTTGCATTTTTTAGTTTAGGTTAGGTCTTTACCATGAATGAAGTAGTTTGTAATTATTTGTTTCTTTTTCTGGGATACTTTTAACAGTTGCCACTTTTTTGGGGTGAAAAGATATAGGCCCTACTCCAGTTAGATTCCCATTTTTATAAATTCATCTAGATCTTTTTGTAATAGTGCACTATCTTTTTCTGTCTTTATTATTCTTTAAATTATACCATCATCTGCAAATAACCTAACTTGTATTCCTGTGTTGATGCAATTGGGTCAGTCATTATATAAATTAAAAATAGTAGGGGCCCTCGAATAGTTCCATGTGGAACTCCTGAGTTTACAGTTATTGGTGATTACTTAAAGCCAATAATTATTACGGTTTGTTCTCTGCCTGTCAGAAAGTCTTCAATCCACTGACTCATTTCTATAGCCGAAATTAATTGGTCAAACACAAGATCTGGTTTTCTTGCCAGTATTTACGTTGCTGTTTTGTCCTGTTTGAGATCGGTAATAAGATAAAAAGTTTGTTGAGGTATTTGTTGAGGTATTTGTTAAGGTATTTGTTGAGGCATTTGTTGAGGTATTTGTTGAGGTATTTGTTAAGCTATTTGTTGAGGCATTTGTTGAGGTATTTGTTGAGGTATTTGTTAAGGTATTTGTTGAGGCATTTGTTGAGGTAATTGTTGAGGTATTTGTTGAGGTATTTGTTGAGGCATTTGTTGAGGTAATTGTTGAGGTATTTGTTAAGGTATTTGTTGAGGCATTTGTTGAGGTGTTTATTAAGGTATTTGTTTTAGATTTTTTGTTGTTTGTTGATAGTTGTAAAAGTGGGCAGTGCTCTTATATTTGCAGGCGCACCTTCCATATATAAGGACGATTACCTAAACCTGTTGCCAGAATACGAAACATCTTTAAATGACCCAGTTTCATTTTCTTTTGTCGTGCGAAGCGTTCCGGAGCCAGCGCTGACAAAAGTGGTTTCCTCAGTGAACGAAATGTAAGTCCAAAACGGCCTGTGTGCGGAAAGCCTTTGCCATGCGAAATCACCAAAGAATCATTAGCTTCGTTCGCGCCTTTGCAGATGCACAGAAAGGTCAAGAGCGCACGACGCGTGGGAATAAAAGATAATAGGGCAGACGTAGACTTAAAAAAAAAAAAAGAGAAACAAATTTCGATATGCAATTACTGTTTACATATAAAGTATAAAGCAAAAAATGTCAACCTATTTGATAATATATATACATGTATTCGTTGATTTATGGCTCACGTGTGTACATAGAATCAAATAGAAACATGATCTTGTGCCCCCACTCATCAGCCACCTTCCTGCAAGATATCAGTAGTGTACATAACGAAAGGGGCTGGTGCACTAAGCTGAGAATATATGTGCTAACCATCATTATGTAAGACAAAAAAATCGTATCGCCCAATCCATCATCGTAAAATGCGCCTCATTCAAATGTAGACTTAAAGACTAAATATTTTTGCTAGATGTATTTTCAGTTTTTCTTTTCTTTTAGTTTTTTGTTGTTGTTGTATTCGATATCTTAGCTTATGATGCCCACGTGCGACCGCTAGATTTGCCAGCCCCTTGAGCCGGCTCTAGACTAAGGGATGGGTTTCCTGGTCAGGCTACAGTGTAGACTGCATACTAGGGTGAATGTAGATCATATCTGGACGTTTTTTTAGGTCTTCTATAATTTTCAAACTTTAAAAACCATGTTTCTGAATATATCATTGTTAAAGAGGAATAGTACACATCGGCAACGTATATTGAAAGCCCAGTGTTCGAATCCTGTTGAAAGTATAAGAATTTTATTTCCAGGGTCAGGGAGGGTCTCCCTGTGTCTACCCAGCCCCTGATATGTATCCGACATTAGTTGGGTAAAAAAACGTATATACAGCTGGGCTTTGTGATGGCCACACCAACATTCTAGTATATTTTGGAAATGTAAACGGTTTAGCGCTGCTCCGCAGGCTCTATGAATCAAATTGGTCAGACGAAGGTTAATTTATTCACGTTGTTGTACATCTCTTCCCCCCAACCCGCCGCACCCCCAGAGAGAGGCTTGAAAACTTTGATACTGATGTCGTGGTGAGCAAGGAGAACAATTATGACGGCAAGCATTACCTGACCAAGTTTACATTCACCACACGCAGGCAACTGGACTCCAACGATTTCGGCAGAAGATACACAATGCACTTTACGGCGGGAAACTTCACAGAGACATTCAGCTTTGTGGTGATGACACCGTGTAAGTATATCCGGTTTTTGTTTTTGTTTTACTTTGTAGGTCGTGACTGGTATTGGGTCCTGCCACCAATTGTGCAGTTAGAAATGAGTAACATGGCGACCGTTATATAGTCATTTAGGACAGACATGTGCACAGCGCACAACATCTTTAAACAAAAGAACAACTCGTTTACGCTTTTGCATAATAAACAATGACGAATATTTTATTTTCCGCAAAGTGCACAAGTAAAATGGAAGCATTGACTAAATAATATATAGAATACTTGGCTTATAATGCATTTAACCTATATGTTACAGACGCTCATTCTATGCAGAAAAGTGATGCGTCCTACGCATATTCGTAGCCTGAGTCCAAGTCTTGCATTTTTACTAGTGTTTTAAATGCTGTTAAGTTACTGGTTTCCTGGTTTATTCAGGCAGTCCATCCAAAGCCCGGAAGAAAGAGTACTTGTATAGTATTTGTTCTTACTTAGGGGACAAGAGAGTGTTTTTGTCCATAATGTTTATCTGACCATTGTAAAAGATTATTATTGTGTTCTATTTCTAGATTATAGTTTAATACTTTATGTATTATTACTTTTTTATATTATTACTACTTTAAACCTTTGTCCTTATGTCCCCTGGTGTTTCTAGGTTAAGTGATTTTACTATTGGTGTTTCTACGTTTAGTGATTTTACTATTGGTGTTTCTAGGCTTAGTGATTTAACTATTGGTGTTTCTAGGTTTAGTGATTTAACTAATGGTGTTTCTAGGTTTAGTGATTTTACTATTGGTGTTTCTAGGTTTAGTGATTTAATTATTGGTGTTTCTAGGTTTAGTGATTTAACTATTGGTGTTTCTAGGTTTAGTGATTTAACTATTGGTGTTTCCATGTTTAGTGATTTAACTATTGGTGTTTCTAGGTTTAGTAATTGAACTATTGGTGTTTCTAGGTTGAGTGATTTATATATTGGTGTTTCTTGGTTTAGTGATTTAACTATTGGTGTTTCTAGGTTTAGTTACTTAACAAATGGTGTTTCTAGGTTTAGTGATTTAATTATTGGTGTTTCTAGGTTTAGTGATTTAACTATTGGTGTTTCTAGGTTTAGTGATTCAACTATTGGTGTTTCTAGGCTTAGTGATTTAACTATTGGTGTTTCTCTTGTCAGTTGGGAATATTCACTAGTAATTAGGCTTGCAGCTCTTTGTGAATTTGTTCAAGTTTTTTAAAGTTTTCTCTAGTCGATTTGTCCCTTACAGAAGATGGCTTTTTTAATCCAATTACTGTACTTTTTTTTAATACCTTCTTTAATCCACTTTACCACACCTTTTTCAATACCACACCACGCCTACTTTAATCCAGTTTACGACACTGTTTTCAATACCAGGCCACGCCTACTTTAATAAACTTTACGACACTGTTTTCGATACCACGCCACGCCTTCTTTAATCCACTTTACGACAATGTTTTCAATACCATGCCACGTCTACTTTATTCCACTTTACATTGTTTTAAAAGCGACCACGACCCAGGAGACAACCACGATTCCCGACACGACCCAGGCAAGTCGAAGCCCGCGCACCGACCCAAAGCCCAAGGGGATTTACTTGCCAACGCAATCCGACCACACGCTCTTCTTCATCATAGCGTGCATAATTCTCGTCGTGGTCACGGTCCTGGCGGTTCTTCTTTTATGCAGCCAGAAAAAAGCAGGTAAAGATAGGGAAGGTGTCATCCGTTGTTGTGAGTGTGTCTTTCAAACGTTGCTCGTCTTGGTAAACGCACACAAACGCACACAAACGCACACATAAACAAAAAGGTAACACCCGAACATCTACGGCGTGACAGTACGGCAGATACCTCTCCACTCTACACAAGCGGTGGTCTAGTGACTGCGCACTCGGCTAGGCTTACCGAAGGTTTCGGGGCTTGAACCATAGTGAAGGCTGGGATGTGTTCCCGGGTATTGGAGGTTATTCCCAGAATCTGCCAAGCTCTTATGGGCGTCTGCTATGTTTTGAGGCAAAGTAAATGGCGGCTGGCCACACAATCCTTTAGTATGCCTTGTAAACTTGTGAACCCTATGTCACAAACCCTAAGTGCGAAAATTGGTCCGAATAAGATACTTTTCTTGGTTACTTTCCATATTCAAAGAACTAGTGTTCTCTCAATCCTAGGAATTAAGATTTGACACCTGTTTAAATTGTGTGTTTTTCATTTGGCTTACCTGATAATTAAAAATAACCCAATCAGATTCAGCTGTGTGTTATATGTAAACTAGGGTTGAAATTTTTTTTTAAATTGTCATAGCAACCATAAAAATGGCCGACAAAGATTTTTTTAAAAAGTTATTATAACTTTTTTTTTTTTTACAAAGAAGATACAGATGTAATTAAATTATGTTTTCCGTTATTACCTTGAATTTATTGTATCTATCTTTCCATGCATGATTTTGCTGACAGCTTTTTATTTTAAAAATTATGAATTTTCGACTAAAAAAAGCATCAAAACTTGTTTATTGACACATGAAAATTCACAAATAAAATAATAAAAAGCTCTCAACGAATCTTCAAGATCATGCGTGGTATTACAGAAAACAAAGTAATAAATAATAATGTGCCAAATTTAAACCTTGTGCGATGATTAGTTACAGAGGAGTAACAAAAAAACCGAAGGACAATAAGAAAGAAATACAATAATAAAAAAAGACACATAAAAATAAAAAATGTCATGCTCTGAAATGAACTACGCATCCATGTTTGAATGTGTAATATAAGTATAAGGCTATTGAAGCTGACATCTTGTGTAACAACTGTATTTTATTATTAAGTAAATTGTTAAACGCTCTCAATATGTAAAAATCTCAAATAGGACAAAAATATTTTTGTATGCATAATTAGACAGGTGCCTATCCTTAAGAGCCTCAAGGCACGTCCAAGGTATGAGCCTTATTGCGTTGGATTTCAAAGATTGTCCACCAGTTTGAATACTGAATGATTATGTACTTTTTCTTGTCTTTAATGGACTGTGTGTGTCTGCTAAAACATACTTTACACTATCTGTGAGGCCCATTATCTGTAAGGTTTATCATATGTAAAGTCCACTATCTGTAAGGTCCATTTTCT
This sequence comes from Anisus vortex, assembly GCA_949126835.1. Classification (NCBI taxonomy): domain Eukaryota; kingdom Metazoa; phylum Mollusca; class Gastropoda; family Planorbidae; genus Anisus; species Anisus vortex. The sequence goes on from OX421499.1 coordinate 23,437,892, forward strand.
GTAAGGTCCATTATCTGTAAGGTGCATTATCTGTAAGGTCCATTATCTGTAAGGTCCATTATCTGTAAGGTACATTATCTGTAAGGTCCATTATCTATATGGTCCAATATCTGTAAGGTCCACTATCTGCAAGGTCCATTATCTGTAATGTGCATTGTCAAAAGCTTTAAAGGGGGAGTGTTCTCTTCCTCAACACTGGATTTCTCGTGCAAAAAGTATCATCACGGGAATTAAGAGTTATGACACAAAAACTATCAAGTACAAGAATGAGATCTAGACGCTAAGAACGCAAGCTTCAAATGTTATTTCTTTCCATTATTTCCTTCTTCGTTTTTTTTGTTTCCTCTTCAGCGACACCAAGGGATGGCGGTGAGACCACTGTCATTACCGTGAAGGAAAAGAAAGGAAAGACAACGAGTAAATCGAGTAAAACAAGTCAACGTGCCCCATCAGCGAGTAAAACAAGTCAACGTGCCCCATCAGCGAGTAAATCGAGTCAACGTGCCCTGGCAGCGAGTAAATCAAGTCAACGTACCCTATAACCTGTGACAAAAGGTGAATCAAAGGCTTTATATAGATCAACAGGTAAGTGTTATGAATAACATACTAAACACTACACGGTGGCCCGAGCGGCAGCGCGTTCGACTGGCGCACCGAAGGTCCCGGGTTCGAATCCTGGTGAAGACTGGGCTTCCCCCCCCCCCTGGGTCTGGAGGGTGTCCTTGGGCCGACCCAGCTCTGATGGGTACCTGACCTTAGTTGGGGTTAAATAAAGGCGCTGTGTATTGTGCTGGCCCCACAATCACCTAGTATGCTGTGGCCACAGAAACTGGTGAACGCTGCTTCCCCGGCCCTATGATTCATTTGGCCCCAAGGGTACTTTAACTTATACATATACTTAAACATATACTTTTACTACTCAAATTGGTTCAACACATCTTATTACTAAGTATGGACTTTAATAAACTTATAAATATTTCCCTCGCGGATCTATTACAACTGCTTTCTTTATATTAGCCCTAACTCACATTGAGAAATCAACTAGAAACTTTTTGAAAAGTAATAAACTAATAGTCCAATCTTGTATGTAAAGTAAAGTACACATCTGACCAAATTGATCATAAGGCATTGAGCCCGTGAAGCAGCGTTTACCGGTTTCTGTGGCCACGGCATACTAGGTGGTAGTGCGGCCAGCACAATGCACAGCCGCCTTAACTTTACCCCAACTAATGTCGGCTAGCCATCATAAAATAGCATCTAATAATTTATTAGTTGAAATATGTGATTAAATAAAAGTAAAAATATCAAAAGTTTAAATAACGCGAGTGTTATATTGGAAAGGGAAATGTACTAAGGACTATCTATTTGTGTGTGACTTAGGAGGTCACTCCATCCAGCCCGTAGCCCGGGTGAAAAAAAAACAGGACTGTATAAGGTGCAGATAAAAATTGTATAAACTAAAATTAAAAGAAAGCTCTAAATCTAATCTTTAAATTATTATTGTTTACTGAAGACTTCTAGGAAAGTAATTTAAAATAAATTTTGTTATCTGGTAAAAAAAATAGGCAAGAATTTTTATTTAACAAAAATCTAAATTGCCCGTAGATTTACTACAATGTCTTTTGTTTTTAAAAATTAGAAAAAAATTTTTTTTGAAAAGAAAAGTATAGTCGAACTGGAGAATCGAACCCAGGTCGCGTGCATAGCGGTCCGCTACGTTAACCACTGAGCTAGCGAAGACACATGTCCTATGTGAAAAATTATTAGACAGTATGTAGGCCTAGGCATAAATAGGTCAGTGACACAAACTAACGTGTTTTCAAATTGACCAATGGGGATCCGTGGGGACACAAACACGATCTTTATATATATATAGATACCAAGGGTCGGCAACCTACGGCACGCGTGCCATACTTGACACGCAGGGCGATTTTCAATGGCGCGCGGAAGACCCTTTGAGAAAATTTTTAAATTCTCTTTTACTAAAAGTTTGATTGGTGACGTAGGTTGACTTTTTAAGCTGTTGATCCGCTGAATGAATTAGAAATCCTTTTTTGGTACACTATTATCAAAAGGTTGCCGACCCCTGTCATATACTGCATATTATATGACTTTTTGTATGTTTGAATGTGTTGATCTTCAAAGTGTTGATGTGGTGGATACAAGATTATTATTAAGTGAAGATAGGGTTGTTCTTAATAGACAGATATTAGGCACTGAATGGTGAATGTGATGAGAGCTGTTTCGTGGAGAATTTAAGAAAGTCAACTCAGCTAAACGATCTACCCTAGATATCGAGATGTAACAACTATTGAACAAAATGGTTTATGGTGGAGGCAATGGTATCGACTTAAAATGGGACGTTGTCCGCCAGTTTGTTTTCATTTTTTTTTTAGCTGTAAAATAAAAAATATCCACGATAATAGTAATGTCTATAATATAATATTACACGGTGTATTTTGTTAACAAAAATTTTACATATAATAAACAGATGTTAGTTTAGAAAATGTTAAGCTTGTCCATATTATAACTCTGACATGAGTCTTTTCCCTTCTTTAGGTAACCGGAAATGTCTGCAGGTTCAAAGGTTAGCCTGCACGAGACACATCCGACATCATTTTCTAGAGGTTACGATGACATAATGTGTTATTATAATATCCTGCTTTCATCGTGTGCTGTTTACTTCGCCTCCATCACAGTGTGTAGCTATTTATGTGTTTGCCTGTGTGCATCGCGGGACGGTGAATACATTTCTTTGACACATTAAAAACGTGCTTTTGCTTCTTTTTGAGTGTGTGTGTGTGTTTTGTTTGGATCATGTTTGAACTGGTTATCGTCAATTATCTTCTTGTTTTAGTTTTTATTTCGTTTTATTCTCTTTCCCATTGTGTGGAATTATAGAAAGCATTAATTGAGCCAGGCCGATGACAGATTACGTGTTACGATGTATAGTTTACATATTCTGGATCAAGATATCACAAATACTTAAACCAGGCAGCCTTTCAAAAAAGTTAGATATGACAATACTATATTTGCCTCAACAAAAAAAAAAAGAAAGGACAAACTTTGCGTCCATGGTGTAACGATGTGAGGGGGGGGGCGCAAAGAAAGGTCCTGTCCAAGCGCCAGCCACCCATAGTCATAGTCACACTACTTCAACCCAACTGCGGAATTCCCCTTGGATCATTATCGTGGTGGCTAGCTCGTATACCTGCACAGTCACCAGGTGTTTCATGTTAGCTTTGACTGATTTATGTTGTAGTAACTTATAGCGAATTCATGGACGATTGCCTATCGAGTTATGTCAGAAAACTGTTCATAAAGAGGTGGGGGGGGGGGGGACAAAAAAAAATCTTTTTCAGTACCGGAATTTTTTACTTTTTTTCCAAAAAAACAATCACATTTCCAGAATGGCAAAAGTAGAAATTGAAATTGCTATTTGAATCCCATGGTGATGAGGCGATACACGGAGACATTAAGCTTCATTACACAGTTTTACAGATCTAAACAAGGGAACAAAAGCTAATGATTTCTAACATTAGTTTGACGGCCTACACTACTTGGCCTGCATGGGTCGGCAACTTTTTGATAATAGTTATAGTAGAATTTCTATTTCATTCTGCGTGCCAACAACCTAAAATGTTATTTTGCTATTTTCTCGTAGAAGGTATTTGTTGAAATTGAATTTTTTTTTTTTTTTTTTTTTTTTTGGGGGGGGGGGGGTCTTCCGCTTGCCAATGAAAATCGCTAGGCGTGCTGTAGGTTGACAAGCTCTGCACTAGTATTCAATGCAAAAAGCTTCTCCTCAACACATGTAGACAGGACCTGTACGATTTTTTTTTGTACAATTGAATATTCACCATCTAACAATAAGTGTTAAGCCAATGCTGTAGGATATATTGATAGTTAACTGTCCCAAAGGCGTGTCGATAAAGCTTCGGCTTCCGGAAGTGGTCAAAGAACTATCAGTGCTCATAACAAACAGCCTCTACGAAAACTTTTAAGAACATCTTTTTTTTTGTTGTTATAACTGTTTCCTTTCTGCTGTTAAAATACCACACCCAAAAGCTATATCATTAAACAAACGGAATTTCTTAAGAAAACCTTCTTTCTCTTCATATTTTGTTTCAATTGTGTAATATTTTCGCTAAATTCTTGGCAAAGGTTTTTTAGATCAACTCACGTATCTACTGATAAGTAAAAGGCTCGCATGCTAAAAAATTATAATATTATCTTTTGTTGAGTAATTCAGGTCATGCTTAAACTCGACAAAATATAATTATAACTTCCTTTCTTCTATCAAGCTAATTACCAAGATGACATTTAGTTTTCATTTTGTTTTCATTCAATTTAAAGGCTTTTTGCTCACAATATTATTTTTTGGCACGGTAACGAACTTATTCCAGTAATTGAAAAAACAAAGTATCCAGTCAGATCAAATTGATTCATAGGGACGATGAAGCAGCGTAAACCTGTTTCTGTGGCCACAGCATTCTAGGGGATTCTGTGGCAAACACAATGCTCAGCTGCCTTTACCTTACCTCAACTAATGTCAGGTACCCATCAGAGTTGGGTGGACTCAAACCTAAGCACAAATCCTAGCCTTTACCAGGAATCGAACCCTTGCCCTTTAATACGCCAGTCGAACGCTCTGCCGTTCGGATAACTTGCCCCATACTCTAGTAAGAAAAAAAATCGACTCATCGACCTCAATCATAGCAACTTCACAAGACTACATAAAGTAGAGTACGTTACAGCTACAGAAAGTAGAGTACGTTACAGCTACAGAAAGTAGAGCACGTTACAGCTACAGAAAGTAGAGCACGTTACAGCTACAGAAAGTAGAGCACGTTACAGCTACAGAAAGTAGAGCACGTTACAGATACAGAAAGTAGAGCACGTTACAGCTACAGAAAGTAGAGCACGTTATAGTTACAGAAAGTAGAGCACGCTACAGCTACAGAAAGTAGAGCACGTCACAGAATAGGTATAGAACAGAATGCGCAATCCCTATATGCGCAGTCACTAAAAAAGAAGCTAGGCTTCCGCCATTTTCTTTTGATTCAAGGCAGTAATCACTAGAAACGCTACTATAGTAAAATGAGTAAGGCTCAATTTATTACTGATATCTACTCTTAGCAAGCTTAGGAATAAAGCAAGGCTACTAATATTAAGTAATATGAGGGTTACAACTTTCCGTTATTTATCCTTTACGGGGCCAGGAAAGCCATGTAGTTTGACATGCTTATTTGTACGATAATCAATCGTTTTCGCATCATTGTTGCAGTTTATTACACAACAGCCTTTGTACCTTATGCCTATAATATTAGCTTTTTTAAACAGTATGGCGTCGGTATTACTTCCGGAAACAGAAAAAAATACGATTGCGCATTCTGTTCTATACTTATTCTGTGGAGCACGTTACAGCTACAGAAATTATAGCACGTTACAGTTACAGAAAGTAGAGCACGTTACAGCTACAGAAAGTAGAGCACGTTACAGCTACAGAAAGTAGAGCACGTTACAGTTACAGAAAGTAGAGCACGTTACAGCTACAGAAATTATAGCACGTTACAGTTACAGAAAGTAGAGCACGTTACAGCTACAGAAAGTAGAGCACGTTACAGCTACAGAAAGTAGAGCACGTTACAGCACGGATTGTATTGCTAATTGAAGTCTGATCTCGTCGCCCTTGTTATCAAAAACCTCACTGCGCGACTTTGACCACCTGAACAATAGCGAGCTCATGATGCTGGCCGCTCCCTCCTAGCATGATTATACCCCAGGTGTCAATCGACACAATAGCGCAAATGACCCGTTGCCCGACTTTGACCACAACTGTCCACTTATCAATAAATGGAGCATACCTACCCCTCGTTCAAAGACTCCTAAATAAATGATATGATAGTGTGCGCGAATGTCTTTTGTGCTTGAGTACAAATGGTACTTTAATATTGTTTTAAGTATACTGAAAGACGGAATTTATGTAATCAAGTCAAATGGTCATTTTTTTTTTATTATCAATAAAGTAATCTAATCTTATCTAATCCAGGTAGCCATAATGACTAACCGGGGTCGCGTTTACAATAATTATTAGGTTATTTTACGATAAAACGGGTAAATTGTTATACGATTATGTTACTAATCTCGCGGACCAATTTATTATTATTATTAATTATAAACGCATCGTCACATTTGTGCATTCTAAGAAAAGATATTTAAATCCTACAGATTTATTGCTTGGAGATTATATGCGTACCGTATTGTCAATGTTTCTTTAAAATAAGTTTTTAAAAAATCCACTTCCGTTTTTCTTTCATCCTGGCACTACCACGAAAGGTATTCATATTATGGAATGTTTACCGACTTCTGACCAATATGTTTTTTTTTAACTGCAGTCGCATTGGGAATTTCTGGTAGCGTCACATTAAAGGTGAATTGAGGTTACCTACATGTTTATCGATAATTTTACCTATATCTTCTTATTATAGAATAATAAAGACAGGAAAAGATAGTGAACTTCTTCTACAAAAATGGGAATCAAACTGGAGTATGTCTTTTCCCCCAGAAAAATGCCAACTAATAAGGGTATCCAAGAAAAAGAAACAAATAATAGCAAACTACTTCATTCATGGTAAAGAACTAACTCAATCTAACAATGCTAAGTATCTAGGAGTAATAATAAATGATAAGTTATCTTGGAACCCTCATATTGGTGAAGTAATTAAAAAATCAAACAAAACATTATGATTCATAAAAAAGAACTTTTACAAATGTAATAAGAATATAAAACTAAAATGCTATCTCACATTAGTTAGGCCTATACTAGAATATGCAGCATCTGTATGGGACCCATCAAGTAAGGAAAACATTAAAAAAATTAGAACAAATTCAAAAAAGAGCTGCAAGGTTCATAGCTAGTGAATATTCCCAATTAACAAGAGTAACACCATTAGTCAAATTATTAAAACTAGAAACACTAGAAGACAGAAGGGCAAAGAGTAAAGTAGTAATAATACATAAGACATTAAACTCAAATTTAGAAATACAACACAATAACAACCTGTTGCAAAGCTCAGATAAACATAAAGACAAAAACACTTTCCTTATCCCTTATGCGAGAACAAATGCGTATAAGTACTCTTTCTTCCCGAGTGGCATTCGGGCATGGAATGGGTTGCCTGAACAAACCAGGAAAACCAATAACTTAACATCATTTAAAATTTAAAACATTAATAAAAATGCAAGACTTGACTCGGACCACGGATGAGCGTAGGACGCAATAATCTTCTTTATAGAAGGAGCGTCTGTAATGTATAAGATAAGATAAGATCTAAATTTTACATAGGATGACGAATTTTTTTGTTAACATCATTAAAAGTAAAATGTATAAAGTTTTGTTTACTGAAATTTGACACAGCAATGTTTCAATAAAACTCAGACAAGGGGATTAGTATCCTTTTTTTTTTTATTACAAGGGCAATGACAAAAACAAATCATTTTTCCTTCTTCTCGAGAGTAGATTTTTAACATAGAATGGGTTACCTAAACCAGCGATCGGTAGCCTACGGCACGCATGCCAGACTAGGCACGCAGAGTGATTTTCAATGACACGCGAAAGACACACAAAAAAGGCAATATCAAGTCTCCTCTACCAGAAATTGATTGGTGGCGCACGTTGACTCTTATGCTGTTGGCACTCTGAATGAACTAGAAATGCTACTTTGGCAAATCGTTATCAAGTGTTGCCGAACCCTGGCCTAAACTACTACTAAAAACATCGAACGCAACTTAAAACATATGAAAACGAAAGTAACAGTAAGTATAGAACCCTTCGGACCAAACTGATCATAGGGCTGGTGAAACAGCGTTCATCATTTTCTGTGGCCACGGCATACGAGGGGATGTGTGGCCAGCACAATGACCAGCCACCTTTAATTTACCCCAACTAGTGTCAGGTACCCATCAGAGCTCTGTAGACTCAGGGGCACCCTCAAGGTCTAGCCTCCGCCAGGATTCGAACCCAGGATCTTCGGATCGCCAGGCGAACGCGCTGCTGCTTAAGTAACAGTTAGCGACATGAAGAAAGAGAACCTACAGACAAGAAAGTAAAGTTTAAGGTTAATCAGTGTGTACAAGTTAGGGATTTCGTTACCGTCTTAACAGCTCTTAACGGCTGGTTTTAGAACAGTGAAAATAGTTAACAGCTGTTTGTATTTAAAATAAACAAACGACTTTTTTTTTTCACCAGCCACAATAAACATATGATGCCGTTATAAGTCGACAAATTTGTGTATGAGACAAAGTCTACTATACGGGTCAATGCAGGAGTTGTAGTAGCTGGGTGAGTTGAAAGTAGCGTTGACAGTGCTCACGCAAGTTCAACATGGCATATTTAATATGGACCCTACACTTTTTAATTGTGTGGCAGTTTATTGGACGTAAGTTGCTAAATGTTGTTGTTGTTTTTATAACAATAAATGTATTGCTTGCTTTTAAATAGTTTTAATATGTATTAAAAGTATAAACAAATTGAAGGTCTAAATATTTAAAAAAGATCATTTGTAAGTAAGTATAAGGCAGCACGATAAAAATATTAGCCAGCCTACTTTTGATCTTTACGTTTTGACAGCTAAAGTGTAAAAATGTATACATAACTACCATCACCTAACCATTAACCATGCGTTGCCTACTTATACTAGTCGAGGGGAGGGAGGTCGAGGAACTGGGGGGTGGGACTACTAAGACTTATACTAACGCAGATCATCCAATGGACCAAATATCGGTAAACATGGCGCTCGGAGCCGATTTTCAATGGCACATGGAAGACTCCAATCATATTAGACAATCTTCAAGAAATTCGGTGCTAGAGCGGGACACATTGTTAGACTTTTGGTTCACTTGAATGAATCAGAAATTTAGTGCTAGAGCAGGACACATTGTTAGACTTTTGGCTCACTTGAATGAATCAGAAATTTAGTGCTAGAGCAGGACACATTGTTAGACTTTTGGCTCACTTGAATGAATCAGAAATTAAGTGCAATAGCAGGACACATTATTAGACTTTTGGCTCACTTGAATGAATCAGAAATTTAGTGCAAGAGCAGGACACATTATTAGACTTTTGGCTCACTTGAATGAATTAGAAATTTAGTGCAAGAGCAGGACACATTATTAGACTTTTGGCTCACTTGAATGAATCAGAAATTTAGTGCAAGAGCGGGACACATTATTAGACTTTTGGCTCACTTGAATGAATCAGAAATTTAGTGCAAGAGCAGGACACATTATTAGACTTTTGGCTCACTTGAATGAATTAGAAATTTAGTGCAAGAGCAGGACACATTATTAGACTTTTGGCTCACTTGAATGAATTAGAAATTTAGTGCAAGAGCAGGACACATTATTAGACTTTTGGCTCACTTGAATGAATCAGAAATTTAGTGCAAGAGCAGGACACATTATTAGACTTTTGGCTCACTTGAATGAATCAGAAATTTAGTGCAAGAGCAGGACACATTATTAGACTTTTGGCTCACTTGAATGAATTAGAAATTTAGTGCAAGAGCAGGACACATTATTAGACTTTTGGCTCACTTGAATGAATCAGAAATTTAGTGCAAGAGCAGGACACATTATTAGACTTTTGGCTCACTTGAATGAATCAGAAATTTAGTGCTAGAGCAGGACACATTGTTAGACTTTTGGCTCACTTGAATGAATCAGAAATTTAGTGCTAGAGCAGGACACATTGTTAGAATTTTGGCTCGCTGGATAAAAGAGAAATCCTTATTATCAAAAGCTTACCGACCTCTTCAATAGACTATCTTGCAGGTACTTGGAGGAAGACGGAAGAGGAACTCTGCGGAGGCTAATTTTATATTCACTCATACTGGTGCTTGTATTCTAGTATCTTTTTTATTATTATTTATATCTACTCTAGTGTTAGTGTAGGGAGTAGGGAGGATCGTATTTATCATTCAATAGTTTATTTGTTCAAATGCGCGTATGTATGTGTGTGTGTGACTGTGTGGGTGTGTGTGTGTTGACTGTGTGTGTGACTGTATGTGTGTGACTGTGTGTGTGTGACTGTGTGGGTGTGTGTGTGTGACTGTGTGGGTGTGTGTGTGTGAGTGTGTGGGTGTGACTGTGTGGGTGTGTGTGTGACTGTGTGAATGTGACTGTGTAAGTGTGTGTGTGACTGTGTGAGTGTGTGTGTGACTGTGTGAGTGTGTGTGTGTGACTGTGTGGGTGTGACTGTGTGGGTGTGTGTGTGACTGTGTGAATGTGTGTGTTTGACTGTCTGGGTGTGTGTGTGACTGTGTGAGAGTGTGTGTGTGAGTGTGTGTGTGTGTGGCTGTGTGGGTGTGTGTGTGACTGTCTGGGTGTGTGTTCGACTGTGTGGTTGTGTGTGACTGTTTTTGTGTGACTGTGTGGGTGTGTGTTCTGACTGTGTGTGTGTGAGAGTGTGGGTGTTTGTGTGTGACTGTATGTGTGTGTGTGTGTGACTGTTTGAGTATATGTGTGTGTGTGTGACTGTTTGTGTGTGATTGTGTGTGTGTGTGACTGTGTGAGTGTGAGTGTGTGTGACTAAGTGTGTGACTGTGTGGGTGTGTGTGACTGTGTGGTTCTGTGTGTGAGCGTGTAGGTGTTTGTGACTGTCTGGGTAAGTGTGTAACTGTGTGACTATGTGTGTGTGATTGTGTGTGTGTGTGTGACTGTGTGGCTGTGTGAGTGTGTGGGTGTGTGTGACTGTGTATCAGTGTTTGTGAGTGTGTGTGAGTGTGTGTGACTGTGTGGTTGTTGTGTGTTTGAGCGTGTGACTGTGTATGTGTGTGGTTGTGTGTGTGAGTGTGTGGATGTGTGTGTGACTGTGTGTGTGTGAGTGTGAGTGTGTAAGTGTGTGTGTGACTGTGTGTGTGTGACTGTGTGGGTGTGTGAGTGTGTGTGTGTGTGACTGTCTGTATGTGTGTGAGTGTGTGGGTGTGTGTGACTGTCTGTGTGTGTGTGAGTGTGTGGGTGTGTGTTACTGTGTGTGTGTGTGTGAGTGTGTAAGTGTGTGTGTGACTGTGTGTGTGACTGTGGGTGTGTGAGTGTGTGTGTGTGACTGTCTGTATGTGTGTGAGTGTGTGGGTGTGTGTGACTGTCTGTATGTGTGTGAGTGTGTGTGAGTGTGTGTGACTGTGTTGTTGTTTGTGTGTGTGAGAGCTAGTGACTATGTGTGTGTGTGGTTGTGTGTGTGTGAGTGTGTGGGTGTGTGTGACTGTGTGTGAGTGTGTAAGTGTGTGTGTGACTGTGTGTGTGTGTGACTGTGTGGGTGTGTGAGTGTGTGTGTGTGACTGTCTGTATGTGTGTGAGTGTGTGGGTGTGTGTGACTGTCTGTGTGTGTGTGAGTGTGTGGGTGTGTGTTACTGTGTGTGTGTGTGTGAGTGTGTAAGTGTGTGTGTGACTGTGTGTGTGACTGTGGGTGTGTGAGTGTGTGTGTGTGTGTGACTGTCTGTATGTGTGTGAGTGTGTGGGTGTGTGTGACTGTGTATCAGTGTTTGTGAGTGTGTGTGAGTGTGTGTGTGTGAGAGCTAGTGACTATGTGTGTGTGTGGTTTTGTGTGTGTGAGTGTGTGGGTGTGTGTGTGACTGTGTGTTTGTGAGTGTGTGTGAGTGTGTAGTTGACTGTCTGGGTGTGTGTGTGAGTATTTGACTGTATGTGAGTGTGTGAGTATGTGAGTGTGTATGACTGTGTGAGTGTGTGTGTGAGTATGTGAGTGTGAGTGTGTGTGACTGTGTTTGTGTGTGTGTGAGTATGTGACTGTGTGTGTGTGTGAGTATGTGAGTGTGAGTGTGTGTGACTGTGTGTGTGTGTGTGAGTATGTGACTGTGTGTGTGTGTGAGTATGTGAGTGTGAGTATGTGACTGTGTGTGTGTGTGAGTATGTGACTGTGTGTGTGTGTGAGTATGTGAGTGTGTGTGTGTGACTGTGTGTGTGTGTGAGTGTGAGTTTGTATGTGTGTGTGTGTGTATGTGTGCGTGTGTTTGTGACTGTGTGTGTGTGAGTGTGTGTGACTGTGTGTGTGTGAGTGTGATTGTGTAGGTGTGTGTTTGTGAGTGTGTGTGTGCGTGTGAGTGTCTGAGTGTGTGTTTGTGACTATGTAGGTGTGTGTTTGTGAGTGTGTGTATGTGCGTGTGTGTGAGTGTGAGTGTGTCTGACTGTAAGTGTATGTGTGCGTGTGTTTGTGACTGTGTGTGTGTGAGTGTGTGTGACTGTGTGTGTGAGTGTGATTGTGTGGGTGTGTGTTTGTGAGTGTGTTTGTGCGTGTGAGTGTGTAAGTGTGTATGTGACTGAGTGTGAGTGTGTGTGAGTGAGTGTTTATAGATAGCTTGATTCAGCCTTAAACCAACGACGCCATAAAACTATTATGTATTTTTTTATATTCAGTGGTTCAGCTAGTCCAATGAGGCTCTTCGTTTCGGTAAAGTGCGCCTCTCTTTAGCCTAATGTGTGCATTATTCTGGCCTTTACAGTTTTGAAACAATATTTTTGGATTTTACTTTCTCGTCAGTTATATTTTTATATAAATTGTCTATTTTACAAAATTTAAAGACTTTTGGGGTGAATATTAACTTATTTTATTCTTTCTTTTTTTTTTTTTTTGCTTTGTTAATTTTAATCATTAACACATAAAATAAACAACACCAACATAAAAACGTAGCCACTTCTGGCGTAGTCTATTGAATTAACTTCAGACCCGAGGTCTGGCATTCTGGAATAATTCGTGGCTATTAAAATTTTTATTCTTGACTTTTTCAGCCGTTACTTGTCAACAACGAACAATCTACGCCTACACCACGGCTGGTGGGGTGGTGGAACTAATATTCCAAATCCAGTTTTCAAAGTACGCCACTATCGATATCACCCAGACGGATCCTCCGACGAATAACATCCTGCTGCGATTCAAGCATCTGGAGACGGGTGACGATTGGGAGTATGGGAACGTCACCTACAGGGGGAGAGTCTCGCGTGTCGAGTTGACGGGCGCTGTCTTGAGGGTCACACTGAGTGGCGTCACCCTGGCTGACGGCGGGTTGTACGCGTGTCTTGTACACCATGAAATAATATCATTTAAGCTCTGTTTAACTACGCTGATTATTTTAGGTGAGTTTTTCTCCATCCAGCATGATTCATTCTGTTAAACAAGTCAGTTGTTAAAATGAAAAGAAAAAAAGTAAAATTAAACATGCGTATACATAAGGTAAAACGTACATAAATAAAAAAAACAGTTTAAAAAATACAACCGTGGGCGCTTATCATACAACAAGCTAGTTTCAGGGTATATTAATTTAATGTACTTTCCATCTTTGTATAGTAGATACGGTATATGATTGGCAGATTCCACTTGCCTTTACAGTTTACTGTAGAGTTGGCAAACTTTACTCGTCGTATTGGACAATTTGCAACTAATAAATCAATCTAATAATTATATTTTTGTTTATAAATATTGTTTAGCACAAAAAGAAGTGTATAAAGTAGACTAGATCTATCTTTATTTTACCTGAAGGATTTTGTAAAAATCATTTTGCATTAGCGACGCCGGATCGTTGATGCTGCAAATCATAGATTCATCGCGATAAAAAAATGGTCAGATTTTGAGAGAAGGGAAACAGAGGCGTAACCTCAGGGGATAAAGAAAGGGAGGGGGGAAGTCACAATCTCTGCGCCCCCCCCCCCCCCGCCAAACACACATCATTTTTTTTTGCTCCAATAACTAAGAGTAAAAGAGAAAAAATATTTTAGAAATTAAACTATTTATAAAGACAGTTATATCTATTTGTTATCAACATTAAACTATTTATAAAGACAGTTATATCTATTTGTTATCAACATTAAACTATTTATAAAGACAGTTATATCTATTTGTTATCAACAACACCAACAAATGATATACTGTTAGTGCTCACATTTTATGCCTTTTAAAATTATATTATAATGGTCGTTGAATTAAATTTAATATTGATGAATAATCATCTTTTGCTGCTCGGTCGAAATTGTGGTAACTTCCGATGTTTTCAAACAACATGCTTCGCGATTTTACGGATTAGCCGGTCTACCCTGTCAGTGCTTTGTAACATTTTTTTTTTTTAATTTATTTTTCATAATAACCTAATTTTGACCTCACGCAACGTTGTTGTTTTTTTTTTTAAAGAAAACAAATGATATAAAATTGGAAATATCTAATTAACAATAATTATCAAATCAAATATATCTTTTTTCTAAAGTATAGTCATCAGTTCTAAGTTCCGAATTAGCCTTCTAGTGCCCCCCTTCAACCAAGACACACACGCACGTCTCCCCTCAAAGTTATTTTGAACTGTTCCCAAAATTTGCCACCTAGCGTTTTTTTTTTGTTTTGTTGTTGTCTACCCTGCTTCGATAAACATAAGGGCAAAAACACTTTCCTTAACCAGCATGCGAGAACAAATGCATATATTATGTACTCTTTCTTCTCGAATGGCATTCGAGCATGGAATGGGTTGCCCTAACAAACCAGGAAAACATGTAACTTAACATCATTTGAAACTTCAATAAAGATGCAAGACTAGACTCGGACCACGGATGAGCGTAGGACGCACAATTCTTCTTTATAGACGGAGCCTCTGTAATATATAAGATAAGATAAGATACACAACGATACAGGCCGGATAGGTAATTATAAGAATGTTGCTGAATTAAATGTCTTTGCGACTACGACAGGGAAACCTAACAGGCCCTCGATAGAAGTACAAGGCCTTCCAATAGTAGGTCAAGGTATACGGCTGATCTGTAAGCACTTCCCGGGCATGAGGCCTATTATAACAACTACAGACTATGCAGCCGAATGGGAACTTGAGAATGACAAAATCCAGGCCTCTCGACAGGTAACTGTAATATTACTGGGCTTTAAGAAAAAATTATAACTGGATTATAGGTGTAGCCTATCCAAAGCTTTTCATTTCTGTTATCTCGGTTGTTTTAATACTTCTGATTCGTGATCCAACTTTTTTTATCCAGCACTACTTGACCAACTAACCATTTTATCCAACACTACTTGACCAACTAACCATTTTATCCAGCACTACTTGACCCACTAACCATTTTATCCAACCCTACTTGACCCACTAACTTTTTTTTATCAAACTTTACTTAACCCACTTAAATGTGTATCAATCTTTACTTAACCTACTTAAATTGTTATCACTTTTTTCTTAAAGCTCTTACATTTTTATCCAATTTTACTTAACCCACTGAAATTTTTATAGAACTCTACCTAACCCATTTACATTTTTATTGAATTTTACTTCATCCAACTGAACTTTTTATAAAACTTTACTTGACCCATCAACATTTTTATCAAACTCTACCTGGCCCACTAGGAGTATTTTCTTTATCAAACTCTGCCTAACACGCTTAAATTTGTATCAAACTTTACTTGACCCACTTTTTACTCCCTTTATTTTAAATTGCAATGTCTGCAATCGTCAATCGTCAACGCATGGTGCAAAAATTGGCTTCGATTTTTCGACCACTTCCCGTGGTCCGATCGAGCTGAAATGTGGACAGCAGATTTGGGGCGCCTAACAATACATCCTATCAAATTTTCAGTTAAAACAACTTAATAATACTACACTTATGACAATATTCATTTCTTAAAAGAAAAGTATAAGAAATATTTTGATTTCGCGTTAAAAATGCCTGTGTAACTTTTTATACTTTTTTCGGCGCAAAGCTAGAAAAAAAAAATATTATGCGCTCAGATTATTTTTAGAACAATTCATACGGAGTAAGGAGATATTTTTGAGATTTGCGACACAGATATTTTTTCTGTACGTTTCAATTGCAGTAGTCTATCAATTATTTAATTACATGATGGTAAACTTAGTTTGCAAATAAAGGGAGTATAATAAAAACTTCGTTTTTATGGTTTTCTTGTTTTATATCAAACTCAACTTGACCCACTAACTTTTTTTAAATCAAACTCTACTTGACCCGCTAAAGATTTTATCGAAATCTACTTGACCCACTACAAAATATATGGAATTCTACTTGAATCACACAAAAAAAAATTTCAACTCTACTTGACCCACTAACATTTTTATCAAATTCTACTTACCTATAACAATGCAGATGGATTATGAATTTCTGCTCAAATTTCATACAACCTATTTTAATTATATAGCCACGTATACCATATACCCGAGAGATATGGCCAATAACTGGGTTCATACACCATCAGCCGCCCGTTGGGGCCGCAAGGTACACTTGTTGTAGGCGTGTTTTTAACTGCGTGCTGTCTTTGAATACAATTATGTCCCCCTTCTTTCTGGTCTCACATTTTTCAACACTAATCAATCAACTTCCATTTTTTTTTAACGTAACAGTTAGAAAGTAGAAGAAAAAGAAATATGCCTCCATGGTCCGTCAAGAAATTAATAGTAAAGAAAATTCGCTTACACACAATGTGATTTCATAGAAATCAGTGGTTCCCAACCTTCCTAACACCGCAACCCCTTAATAAACTTCTGAGCCCAAACTTTACAATTATCTTCGTCGCTACCTAATAATTGTTATTTTCTACTGTTATAAATTGTAATATAAATATCTGACATGAAGAATGCATTTGCATTGTTAAAAATTAAAGCTTTGTGATTAATCACACGTATTTAAGTTAGAATAAAGCCTTGTGTTGAATTCTTAAGATGTGAAATTCATTTCTTATTACCTACTATAATATACTACAGTCTCGTTTCCAAGGACCGGCGAAAATAGGCCTATGTGTTTTCCGATGTTCTTAGCCAGTCTTAGGTGACCCCCTTAAAATGGTCGTTCGACCCCCAGGCTGGGAACCGCTGATATAATTAGCCACTATAGAACCAAAGGAAGCGACGATAAACAAAATTTATTCCAGAAAATGAGAAAAATACAGAGACATAACAATCACTACAACAACTCCAAAAAAAAAAACAACACACACACACACAAGGGGACGTCCATATATTACGACAACAACTTTTAGGTAATTCCCCCCTTTCCCCATTTTTCCCCTTGTCAAACTTTCGAGAGATCACTCTCCTAATAAATGATGTCAATATTTTGTTCTTATTGCTTACATTTATAATTTCCATATCAAAATTTTAAGAATCTCACTTTACTTTTCATTCCGGAATTAGCCTTCTGTTTCCTCCGCACGTTCATCACTATTTCCTCTCGCTTTATATCCCCCCCCCCAGCTCCCACCCACGTAGTTTGTACATAGTTGTCTTTCCTTGCACAAACACGAAGCTGGCGATCCATCTCTGTTATAAAATCTTTATCTATGATTAATACGGGTATGCTATTGACGGGTGTGTGTGTGTGTGTGTGTGTATGTGTGTGCGTGTGTGTGAGTGTGTGTGTGTGTGTGAGTGTGTGTGTGTGTGTGTGAGTCTGTGTGTGTGTGTGTGTGTGTGAGTGTGTGTGTGTGTGAGTGTGTGTGTGTGTGTGAGTGTGTGTGTGTGTGTGTGTGTGTGTGTGAGTGTGTGTGTGTGTGTGTGTGAGTGTGTGCGTGTGTGTGTGAGTGTGTGCGTGTGTGTGTGTGTGAGTGTGTGTGTGGGGACGTCCATTAATTACGTCAACAATTTTTTGGCGATTTTTACCTCCCCCCCTCCCCCTTGTCAACAACTGTCAAACTTTCAGAGACCCCCCCCTATATAACTACGTCAACAATTTGTTACCCCCCCCCCCTTCCCTAAAAGGGGTAACACAATTTTAGACGCTTGCTTTTATGTTTAATTAGATTTAAAACGGAAAGGTCTATACTATAATTATTTGTAATACATTTTAAAACTTGTTTAAAATATTTGAAATTGACTATAAACTCTCATAGGCGTAGCCACAAACGGGATGTAACATGGTTCCTACCCCCCTCACTCGTCCCTCCTACATTTTTTTCCAATCCGAGGATCTTAACAATATTTCTTTCTTTTGTATTTGCCATTGTTCTTTTCATATAAAAATTTAATCTTTTCTAATTTTGCGTTTCACTAATGAGCTTTTGGTTCAATGCTAATTGTTAAATAGTGTAGGCGGAAATTGTGCACCAGTTTTTAATTATAGTTATAGCCTTCTATTTTAACCCATATGTTCACTATCTCCTTTTGCTTTATTGTCCACACACACACACATTATACACACTGTAGTTGCCTTCCCTGTCCACTACCTCTACTACCTTGCACTATTTGCCACCCACACCTTGCAATCCATGCGACGCCACTGATACTAATACATTTTTATCTCATACAATTTTTACAGAAAGATAGAAATTAATACGTAAAAATTACTAATTAGAACTATGTAGCCTAATCGACCTAATTGTAATGTTTCACCTATTATAACGTAGTCAGCAAACATATATGTCTATATATCAGAATTAGAGATGTTAAAAGGAAATAAGATCGGCGAAGTATTTCGTACTTCATGTGGTAGGCCACGAATTATTTTTCTGAAGGAAATATTTTTTATAAACCATGTTGGAGATTCAGACAATACACTTCATTCAATGCTGTGCAAACATTACTTATAGTCTCAGAGAGGGCCTATTGTTGCTTTTAGTTCTATTGCCAATCGCTTACATGGCTTACCGGCTTACCTAATGAACGCCATTGCAATCTCTGGCGCCAAGTCTAATTTAGATGTACTGAGCTGCAAAAACAACAACTGAGTTTCTGAACGTACTCTGCAGAAAGTTTGTTGGTGTGTTTGTGTTCCTATGTTATTCCAGCCACCCTGTCTCGCTAGACTAGGGTTGCCAAAAGTCCGGCAAAAGGAGGACATGTCCTCCTTTTTAGACTCTTGTCCTCCGTCCGGCTGGCAAAACACAAAACCGTTAAAAAGTCCGGCTTTTGTAATATTTTGTTTTGTAGGCGTAAAGACAAATACATTTTTAAAAATAGTATTAACATGTTAAGAATATAGTTAATAAACAGGTCATCATTTGTACAAGAAAAGAATTATCATTTTTTTAAAGACTCTTGCATAAGCTTTAAAGTTGCCCAACCAAATGCTAGGAGCCCATCAGCATACAGTGAATTTATATGTTTTTTTTAACAAAACTGTTTCTTGCTCAATTTACCAATACACACTTAAACTTAGTGGCAGCTCTTGTAATAAAATTATACTGATTGCGAGTTTAAAGCGAAACTATCCAATTAAAACACAATGTCCAACCTTACGCTAGACAGGGAAGGTGAGGTTTTCTACAATTTCGTTCGATCACACTGCCTTGCCAACAATTGCATTAGTTTCCACCCATACATAGATCTACAAACTTACAAGATGAATACAAAAAGGATATGTCAATTGTAGTTTCCATAATTGATATATTTGTATTAACGTAAAACCATATTTTTACATGTTATCTATATAAGTTGAACAGGGCAAATGTAGAATTTTGTAATAAATTTGTAGTATTATTTATTTCATAAATAGTAGCATTGTTGACGTCAACTTTTCTTTACCTCCCCCCCTCCCCCATGTCAACAATTGTCAAACTTTTTCAGACCCCCCTCCCCCCTATTTTGTTGACGTAATTAATGGACGTCCCCTGTGTGAGTGTGTGTGTGTGTGTGTGTGTGTGCGTGTGTCATACAAACGCACGACTAATTAGGGCCTACCAATTTGTTCTTTTTTAAATTTATAATAAAAATTACCTTTCTTGGCGTCAACTTATCTTTACCCCTCCCCTTCAGGTCCACCAACATGTCAATAATTGACATAATTAATGGACGACCTTTCACCCACCTCCGAATGAAAACAAACAACTAGAACGACAACTTTCGCATTCTTCGCTTTTTTTTTTTTTTAACTTTTTTTCCTTTTTGTTCCCCCCCCCCCCCCCCCCACCCGTTACTCTAGGGTTTTGTTCTTGATAATGACTACGTGATTCCCTTCGTCATTAAAAGACTCTCAGGCACACAGTTCGTCTGCTACACCCGGGATCGTGTGGCAGAGTACAAGGCCAACGCACCTTTATCAGACGCCAGCAACAAATACTATTTAAATGTCGCATGTAATGTTTTGTTATTAGTTGTTGTTTTTTTTTGTTGTTGTTGACTTTTTGGGTTGAGGGGTGGAGGGTGTTGAATTTTTTTTGTTTGTTTTTTAGATTCAGCTCAACTTCACTTTCTACGCTGTAGTCTGTTGAAATGAGAGTCGGTGCTCCGCGTAATTGTAGATCATAGCCATTGGGGGCAATTTGAAAGACTGAGTCTGGCTTCCGATGAGCTAAGCCAGCACCGCTTTTGAGATCGCGTGCTCATGCAATAGGTTCCATGGCATGTAGGCCTAACTGGTAATGAAAGAGCAGACCACCTTGCAAAATGGGAAGGGGGTTGGGTGGGCTGAGCTAACCCACCTGTGAGTTGGCAGGCACAACGCCATGCTCCTCTGACAAGGCCTGCTCCGAGATCCGGGGGGGGGGGGGGGGGGGAAGAGACGGAAAAACGGAATGTTTGTTGATACAAGTTGATACAAGTCTGATACAAGTTGATACAAGTCTGATACAAGTTGATACAAGTCTGATAATGGCCAAAAGATCTGGTGGTATCTGCTCCGCCCCACATTCTACTGATCTCTATGGAGCCACAGGCGTACTTAATATTCAGGGCTCTAAGAGATGAACTATCTCATCAGCCTTCAAACCAATGGAGTTCAAGTTTGATGAAATTATTCGCCTAACCGTCTTAATTAATTTAATAGGTCAGCACCTTTCCTGATACCACGTTATTGTATCTAAACCCCCCACACTTTTACTTTGTGGCTCAATCATCCGATAGATTAGAATACGAATAGTATTTTCCGTCTAAAACCTTTTGTTTTATATTACTACATGTGTATTAATGTTATCCTTTCATTAACTTTCAAGTTAACGTCCGTGTTAAGTTCGTTTTCATAGCTTTAGGTTTCCCAATTGCTAGCTGTAAGTGTAAGGCCAACATATTATTTAATTCCTTCTTTTACACTTGCACAATAAAGTTAACTGCTTAATAATTATCAGTGCAAATCTAACCCTTAATTATTCAGTATTCCGTTTAATTGTTGTCTTTATTGATGTTAATAGAAGTTAATGAGAACTTATAACAGAAATCCACAACTGTAACAGATTTAACATAACAAGAACCCAAGACACTAAACGCGCCGTTTAATTAATTAACAATTAATAAACGTGAAAAGTAATGAATAATATTTATCGACATAATTTAACATTGTTGTTATTACAGTTTTCTTCATTTTGTTTCTTTTGGGGATTTCGGGGTAAAACAGATGCGCCGGAGAATAAAAACATGAGCTTGGTGCCTAAGATAGTAGACGACGACACGATCATTCGGCGGGCCGATGAGGTCCTTAAAGTTACGTGCGACGTGGACTGCAATCCTGGTTGCTATGTGTATTGGTCGCACCAGGCTCTGAATGCTGAAAGGTGAGTTCACTGTAAGCCTCCATTGCTCTATGTATTGGTTGCACCAGCCTCTGAATGCTGAAAGGTGAGTTCACTGTCAGCCTCCATTGCTCTATGTATTGGTCGCACCAGGCTCTGAATGCTGAAAGGTGAGTTCACTGTCAGCCTCCATTGCTCTATGTATTGGTCGCACCAGGCTCTGAATGCTGAAAGGTGAGTTCACTGTCAGCCTCCATTGCTCTATGTATTGGTCGCACCAGGCTCTGAATGCTGAAAGGTGAGTTCACTGTCAGCCTCCATTGCTCTATGTATTGGTCGCACCAGGCTCTGAATGCTGAAAGGTGAGTTCACTGTCAGCCTCCATTGCTCTATGTATTGGTCGCACCAGGCTCTGAATGCTGAAAGGTGAGTTCACTGTCAGCCTCCATTGCTCTATGTATTGGTCGCACCAGGCTCTGAATGCTGAAAGGTGAGTTCACTGCGAGCCTCCATTGCTCTATGTATTGGTTGCACCAGGCTCTGAATGCTGAAAGGTGAGTTCACTGTGAGCTCTGAATGCTGAAAGGTGAGTTCACTGTGAGCTCTGAATGCTGAAAGCTGTGCGCAATTGGAGCAAATCCCGCATCTTGTAAATAGAGAAAAGGATTATTTATTTAGGTTTTCCTTTCCGATTTTTTTTGGTGTTAGTTTGTTTTTCTAAATTAAGTTTTGTTTTTGTTTGCATTTGTTTTTAATTTGTTTCGACGTTAACCCATTCCATTTAGATGCGGACTGTGATAACCAATTGACTTTTTGAAATTACACCTTTCTTCTCAATCGTCTGAAGTTCTGTTTAGCGTTTCCAGGTTAAGCCCCCCTTCCACTCCCCCCTACACCTCTTATCCCTCCAAGCCCCACAGGCTCACAATAACAATGAACAAATATTTTATTTGCCGTATACTCTAGGTAAGTATAATAAAGACTGTCATAGTCAGAGGCAAAAATAGTGCAACTCCGCTCTTTCCAGCATCTTAAACTGGTATTTAAAAAAAAATATTTTCTTGTTGTAATCACAACGGACACACAAACTTAATGCAATTTCCAGGATAAGCCTTCTAGTTTTAATTGTATTACAATGACCAAAAAAAAAATTTGTTCAGACACTTCCTGCTTGCGCTTAACAAGCATTTTTTGTGTTCTTTTCTGGGCGGAAGTCGAAGTTTTACCTCCTCAACTTTTGTACAATGAGCCAGGCAACCTACGCAGCGCGTGCCAGACTGGGCACGCAGAGCAATGTGCACTGGCACGTGGAAGACCATCAAAATAGGAATTCAAGTCTTTTTTACAAGAAACTTAGTGCCAGACCAGGCTGACTTTTTGACCATTGGCACGCTGAAAGAATTAGAAATCCTACTTCGGCACACTGTTATCAAAAGGTTGCCAACCTCTGCAATAGGCGATCTATGTGCTCTATATTCTTATCTATGATTTGGTTCTTTCGGTGGTCGAGAGTTGAAATATAATCTACTCAACTATTACACTCTTAGTTACCTATTTAGTTTATATATAATTGTATTGGCGCCGTCCAACGATTCCCCCTTTGACTTCTGGCAAGGGTTGAGTTTATTTTACCATTTAAAAGAATATTATTATTTTCCGCATTGTGCAATATACATTTAAGCAGCATAAAATGGCGCTTGAGTTTAAGTTTTACAAAATGCTTAGACATATTGTCCTCCTGGATCGGACTGATTACTTTTCAGCTTCACCAATCTCTCAATGAGGGACCCAAACATACTTCGCATCGAAGTGAACCGACAAGCCGCGGGGACTTACCAATGCTCTGCTTATAATAAGCATGGAACTACCTCAAAAAGTTTTAACCTTAACGTTAACTGTAAGTACCCAGTTGAAAAGGTAAATATGCCTGCTGCACTTTGGAAGGCGGTTGTGAGTAACATTGTCTGTCTGAGATGTCTCTCAATAAAACAGTGTCAGTCTGATATAGCTGTAAGTAACAAGGTCTGTGTGATATGCCTTTAGATAAAACAGTGTCAGTAAGATGGTTGTATATATAGAGTGTCTGTTTGAAATGGTTTTAAAGATAAAATATACTTCAGTTGTGGTTGTAAAGAAACAGTGTTTGTTTTCAATAGTTATAAATAAAACAGTGTTTATTTGAAATGGTTCAAAAGAAATAGTGTCTGTCTGAGACGGTTGTAAAGAAACAGTGTATGTTTAAAATAGTTGTACAAAAAAAGTGCTTTTAAAAAAAAAGGTTTTAAAAATTGTCTGTCTGAGATGGTTGCAAAGAAACAGTGTCTGTCTGAGACGGTTGTAAAGAAACAGTGCTGTCTGAAATGGTTGGAGAGAAATATTGTCTGTCTAAGATCAATGTAAAGAAACAGTGTCTGTCTGAGATGGTTGTATAGAAATAATGTATGTCTGAGATGGTTGTTGAGAAACAGTGCCTGTCTGAGATGGTTGTATAGAAATATTGTCTGTCTAAGATCAATGTAAAGAAACAGTGTCTGTCTGAGATGGTTGTATAGAAATAATGTATGTCTGAGATGGTTGTAGAGAAACAGTGTCTGTCTGAGATGATCGGAGAGAAGTAGTGTCTGTCTAAGATCAATGTATAGTAACAATGTCTGTCTGAGATGGTTGTATAAAAATAATGTCTATCTGAGATGTTTGTAGAGAAACAGTGTCTGTCTGAAACGGTTGTAAACAAACAGTGTCTGTCTGAAATGGTTGGAGAGAAAAAGTGTCTGTCTAAGATCAATGTAAAGAAAGAAACAGTGTCTGTCTGAGATGTTTGTAGTTAAATAATGTCTGTCTGAGATGGTTGTAGAGAAACAGTGTCTGAGATGGTTGTAAAGAAACGGTGTCTGTCTGTGATGGTTGTAAAGAAACAGTGTATGTTTGAAATAGTTAAAACAAAAAAAGTGATTTTTTTAAAAAGATTTTTTTAAGTGTCTGTCTGAGATGGTTGTAGAGAAACAGTGTCTGTCTGAGATGGTTGTAGAAAAATAGTGTCTGTCTGAGATGTTTGTAGATAAATAATGTCTGTCTGAGATGGTTGTAAAGAAACAGTGTCTGTCTGAGATGGTTGTACAAAAATAGTGTCTGTCTAAGATGTTTGTAATTAAATAATGTCTGTCTGAGATGGTTGTAAAGAAACAGTGTATTGTACAGCCATAGTTCTCCTTTCCCAGACATACAGGATGTCACAATCTCCGTAAACGATGTAGTCAAGGACGCTGTGGACGTACCGGAAAACGAGCCCGCAATACTGAAATGCACGACTATAGCTGACCCTTTACCTGTCTTGGTGTGAGTTAACCTTAGCGGCGTTTGGTCTAAATAGCTCATTGCAATTTTAAACGTGTAAATGCAAAGTAGTAGGGCCTACTCACGAAAGTATATTTTTTTTATAAGTGATAAATTGTCATGGAATAATCACCCATGTTGAAGGAAATAGCCTTTTTCTATAAACCAATAGGGATACAAGAGCTCATTAATTTAAAGAAAATTATTTCATATTTGAATAGAACATAAAACTGAAGTGTTATATCATACAATTTTAACCTATACTTGAATATCCTATTTCTTTTTGGATCGAATAACAACAGGATTTTTTTCTTTTTAAATACTTATGTTAAATTACGTGCTGCAAGGCCCATTACAGAAGTCTAATTGCACCAATGTATCGTTAAATTACCAAATTTAAAAATACTTCAAGTAAAAACAATTTCCAAATATAGAATTTGTAACCATACATTAACCTTTCTTTTCTTAGGGTATTTGGAAATACAACACCTTAAAAACCAAGTGAAGAGCTTTTTTATGTAAAAACTGAGTTAACATTTGATATTGATATTAAATAGTGTATTCAGAATTTAAATGTTAATAAAATCATTTATACAAAATATCATAGGTAACTTTAAAGTAATTAGTTCAATATTTGCACTTAAATGTGTGTGTTTATCTAAGGAAAATTTCAAATCTCGTAGCCATTTGAGATGTTTAATTTCCGTCAACATAGGAAAGTGGCGTCTATTATTTGTGGCGTGATCTTTATTTTGGTCTATTTTTTGTGGCGTGATCTTTATTTTGTCCTATTATTGATGGCGTGATCTTTATTTTGGTCCATTATTTGTAACGTGATCTTTATTTCGGTCCAATTATTTATGGGGTGATCTTTATTTTGGTCTATTATTTCATGGCGTGATCTTCATTTTGGTCTATCCTTTGTTTCATGATACCTGTTTGGATCTGTAATTTTGTGCTGATTCCTACGGAACAACAACAACAACAAAAACTGATCAAAAGCTTCAATCCCTAAGCCTAATGGCATAATTCCTCCCCTCCCCCCCCCCCAACCACTCCAGAAATGTGCATCACAAATAATTAGTCCGGTAGGGGGCCCCCTTATTTCGTGTCCTGTATATTGAAAAAAAAAGTGTGCTTGTGTTTGAAAGAATTTCATTCTTATCATAGACAAGGATTCTTATGTGGTTTTCCCTCAATGAAACTTTTCAGGCAATCAAATAATTTTTTGACAAAGGTAGACTAAGCAATTAAATCGCTTTATTTTTTGGGGGGTTTAAAGAATTACTTAATTATCTTTCTAAACAACCAATTTTGGTGGCTGCATTACATTAAGAAACAAAAATCAAATATAGTCTAGATAAAACTAAGGCAGCTATTATCTATTTTTTCTCCATCTTTAGTTGATGCTCAGATTATCAGTTTGGTAAAACTATCTAAAGTTATTGAAAATATTACTAATTTAATTCCAAGGCACGGTTAAACGTACTTTATTTATGTCTATTATTTTTTTTATGTATTACTATCATTACTACTATTATTATTACTATTATTTGTACTATTATTATTCATTGTGTGCATTTCATAGTTTAAAGTCTTCAGCAAAGACACTAGTCACCGGAAAAGGGCTGAGTCCAGAAGTGTCGAATGGCCCGGATGGTTCTGTGATTAACACGTACACCGTCAGCCACACCATCCAATCCACAGAATGCGACAGCCCCGCCGACTACTACTGTGAAGCCAAACAAGGATACGTCGTCATCGAGAAGAATATCTCTTTGGCCATACAGTGTACGTATTGTTATTAAAAACTATTTTTCATAGATAGCTTCACTTGTATAGAGTGATCGCGTTAATTTGTTGTACATGTGTATAATATAGAGTGATTCCATTTATTTGTGCAGATTGATTTCATTTCCAGGTGATATAGTTAAAGCTGGAATCTCCGGTCTAGATCTAATGTCAGAATACACATTTGAAAGGGGATCCGATGTCGTAATAGAGTTTGTGCTGAAAGCTTTCCCTGAGCCAAAAGTGACGAGCGTCATATCGAGGCTGAAAGGAACGTAAGTAGTTTTCTGCCACACACATAGTCGCACACACACCACCCCAGCCCTTCCCCCCACTGTCTCGTTACCTTTGGTCAAGATGGCATCGCGCTCCGATACATTTAAATTTGTAGAAAGATGGACTCGAACCGAGACTAAGCGCCGACTTTGTGGTTGTACGAGTCTATCCAGTTCTAAAAAGTGAAGACGGTTGGAAAATTGTGGTGGTCAAATGATCCCCCTTGTAAGTCGTGGCTATTGAAAATGAGCAGCCCTGCTTCAGTACCTTATGGGCCTTTATGGGTATGAAAGTGACCCTTTAATTTTTTATTTTTTTTTATGACGCACATTGATTGTTCTATCCTGGTAACCCACGAGCATCAGATCCACAAACATCTTTATATCTTATTATGATAACAAACGGGTTATTTGCAAATAGAATCATGAAATTATGTTAACAGAAGCTCATTATTCGACATACGGAACAACATTAGCAATAAAACGCTTACTTGTAAATATTATATAAAGATATAGTTTTAAACGTTCTAAAGTAAACAAAGACGAACGACCGTCGCACAGAAAGAAAAATAAATGATAAAGACCTTGATATTGTCTGCCATTGTTTCTTCAGTGTTTCGTATGCTCGGTCTTTGAGAAATACTTATCAATATTTAGTATTATCAGCCAGATACATTTCGGATGTCATATGCCATAGAATATAGGAATTGTATTTAATATTGGGCTAACTAAGAATTTTGAAATATCAAAGAATATCGAAATTACATATAATATTGGTATTTCATAGAATAATGGAATGTCAAATAATATAGGAATTTTATTTAACATTGGCCTGTCTAAGAATTTTGAAATATCAAAGAATATCGTAATGACACAGAATATTGGCATTTCATACACTAATGTAACGTCAAAGAATAGTAGTAAGGCCATATAATTTTGGTTTCGAATGTGCCCACAAATAGAAATAAAAATAGGCTGCAACATTTCATTTGTCTCCATTATCTTGGTTATTATGTAATATTATAATCTGTTCTCACCTAAATGGAAACTTATGTTTGAATCTAAATACATTTTAGCAATACTATTTTTAATAACAACAAGGAGATTATGCTTTCAAAGTGGTGGTGTTGTTTTTTATGACGATTAAACAAATCACATTTAAAGAACTGGACACGCGCTGCAGCGTTTATACATGTATTGAAGTATTACCACCGAAGAGTGGAAAGTAAAAATAAACGCATATCTCTCAGAACACTTTGATCCACATGGATCTTTGAAGCAGCGTTCATAAGTTTCCTTGACCACGGCATACGAGCTGATTTGAGTAGTTAGCACAATGTCCAGCCCTCATTACGTTTTCCCCGATTAATGTCAGCTACCAATCAAAGCTGGGCGGGCTTAGACAAGACCATCGTAAATACTTACTTACGGTGGTCTTGGCTTAGAGCGACGTCCCTCGGACAGAAATCTTAGCCAGCATTTCGAACCTGGGACTACTTTCGGTGCAACAGGCGAACGTACACAGCCGCCTGCCCAAAGTGTTTCAAAGCGTGTCAAGGCACAGAGAAATGAAATCACTTTTGTACGTGCATGTGTTTACCATTGGACAGGATTTCATGTCCTTTATGTTCTTAACTTCACCAATTTGACCCATTGGGGGGAAGGCAATGTATAGAGCGTTCTCGGTAGGCGGAGCTTAAGTTTTTTTGTGTACATTTAGTGACGTATTTGTGTAAATATAGAACCCACTTGAGGTACAAACATAACGTGGTGAAAGTGAAGTACTTCTTTATCATGCAAAATTCACATCTGAATATTGGCTATCCTACTCAAAAATAAGGAGGTAAATAGTAGTACTGTAGATTAATTGATTAATGTGATTAGGCTAGGTCCGGCTAGACCTATTTACACTTTCAATTTCACTTTATAGGCCTACACTTTTAATGTTTCGTAGGCTAGGCTACGATGTCAAGCGATATTGTTGGTAAATAGGCTATCTAGTCAAGTAACTATTAGGCTCACAACGTCTATGATCTATGTCTATGATAATAATAAAATAGCCTATTTTATTTAACATACATAATACAGCTTAAATCTTAATAAGACTTAAAACACAACACATCATTTAGAAAAAGCTCGAGCCTATATGAAACTTTATTAATACAGCGGCCATATTTAATTGTACACCATTACTCAAAGTAAACACAAATCACGTGCTTTTTGTCACGGGATTGCAAACGCCCTATTAACTAGTTAGGTTTGAGAAAGGGTTAGAGTTAGACCTGAAGTTAGCCACACACACAAAATGGCTACAAAAACTTTCAATAAAACCTCCCAAAAAAAAAAAAAGAAAATAACTCTTCCCTGGTAAAGCAAGGAAATGCAACAAGAATGTGTCTGACACTTTTATATTTTGGAACATCTATTTCCTTGCTTTCGACCTTCGTTTTGTGTTGTTATCACTATTTCCTTGCATTCGACCTTCGTTTTGTGTTGTTATCACTATTTCCTTGCATTCGACCTGTGCTTTGTGTTGTTATCACTATTTCCTTGCTTTCGACCTTCGTTTTGTGTTGTTATCACTATTTCCTTGCATTCGACCTTCGTTTTGTGTTGTTATCACTATTTCCTTGCATTCGACCTTCGTTTTGTGTTGTTATCACTATTTCCTTGCATTCGACCTGTGCTTTGTGTTGTTATCACTATTTCCTTGCATTCGACCTTCGCTTTGTGTTGTTATCACTATTTCCTTGCATTCGACCTTCGCTTTGTGTTGTTATCACTATTTCCTTGCATTCGACCTTCGCTTTGTGTTGTTATCACTATTTCCTTGCATTCGACCTTCGTTTTGTGTTGTTATCACTATTTCCTTGCATTCGACCTGTGCTTTGTGTTGTTATCACTATTTCCTTGCTTTCGACCTTCGTTTTGTGTTGTTATCACTATTTCCTTGCATTCGACCTTCGTTTTGTGTTGTTATCACTATTTCCTTGCATTCGAACTTCGTTTTGTGTTGTTATCACTATTTCCTTGCATTCGACCTGTGCTTTGTGTTGTTATCACTATTTCCTTGCATTCGACCTTCGCTTTGTGTTGTTATCACTATTTCCTTGCATTCGACCTTCGCTTTGTGTTGTTATCACTATTTCCTTGCATTCGACCTGTGCTTTGTTTTGTTATCACTATTTCCTTGCATTCGACCTGTGCTTTGTGTTGTTATCACTATTTCCTTGCATTCGACCTGTGCTCTGTGTTGTTATCACTATTTACATGCATTCGAGAGGCGCTTTGTGTTGTTATCACTATTTCCTTGCATTCGACCTTCGCTTTGTGTTGTTATCACTATTTCCTTGCATTCGACCTGTGCTTTGTGTTGTTATCACTATTTCCTTGCATTCGACCTGTGCTTTGTGTTGTTATCACTATTTCCTTGCATTCGACCTGTGCTTTGTGTTGTTATCACTATTTCCATGCATTCGAGTGGCGCTTTGTGTTGTTATCACTATTTCCTTGCATTCGACCTTCGCTTTGTGTTGTTATCACTATTTCCTTGCATTCGACCTGTGCTTTGTGTTGTTATCACTATTTCCTTGCATTCGACCTGTGCTTTGTGTTGTTATCACTACTTCCATGCATTCGAGTGGCGCTTTGTGTTGTTATCACTATTTCCTTGCATTCGACCTGTGCTTTGTGTTGTTATCACTATTTCCATGCATTCGAGTGGCGCTTTGTGTTGTTATCACTATTTCCTTGCATTCGACCTTCGCTTTGTGTTGTTATCACTATTTCCTTGTATTCGACCTGTGCTTTGTGTTGTTATCACTTTTTCCTTGTATTCGACCTGTGCTTTGTGTTGTTATCACTATTTCCTTGCATTCGACCTTCGCATTGTGTTGTTATCACTATTTCCTTGCATTCGACCTGTGCTTTGTGTTGTTATCACTATTGCCTTGAATTCGACCTGTGCTTTGTGTTGTTATCACTATTTCCTTGCATTCGACCTGTGCTTTGTGTTGTTATCACTATTTCCATGCATTCGACTGGTGTTTTGTGTTGTTATCACTATTTCCTTGTATTCGACCTGTGCTTTGTGTTGTTATCACTATTTCCTTGTATTCGACCTGTGCTTTGTGTTGTTATCACTATTTCCTTGCATGCGACCTGTTCTTTGGGTTCTTATCACTATTTCCATGCATTCGACTGGCGCTTTGTGTTGTTATCACTATTTCCTTGTTTTCGACCTGTGCTTTGTGTTGTTATCACTATTTCCTTGTATTCGACCTGTGCTTTGTGTTGTTATCACTATTTCCTTGTATTCGACCTGTGCTTTGTGTTGTTATCACTATATCCTTGTACTCGACCTGTGCTTTGTGTTGTTATCACTTTTTCCTTGTATTCGACCTGTGCTTTGTGTTGTTATCACTATTTCCATGCATTCGACTGGCGCTTTGTGTTGTTATCACTATTGCCTTGTATTCGACCTGTGCTTTGTGTTGTTATCACTATTTCCATGCATTCGACTGGCGCTTTGTGTTGTTATCACTATTTCCTTGTATTCGACCTGAGCTTTGTGTTGTTATCACTATTTCCTTGTATTCGACCTGTGCTTTGTGTTGAAATCACTATGTCCTTGCATTCGACCTGTGCTTTGTGTTGTTATCACTATTTCCTTGTATTCGACCTGTGCTTTGTGTTGTTATCACTATTTCCTTTTACTCGACCTGTGCTTTGTGTTGTTATCACTTTTTCCTTGTATTCGACCTGTGCTTTGTGTTGTTATCACTATTTCCATGCATTCGACTGGCGCTTTGTGTTGTTATCACTATTTCCTTGTATTCGACCTGTGCTTTGTGTAGTTTTCACTATTTCCTTGTATTCGACCTGTGCTTTGTATTGTTATCACTATTTCCTTGTATTCGACCTGTGCTTTGCGTTGTTATCACTATTTCCTTGTATTCGACCTGTGCTTTGTGTTGTTATCACTATTTCCTTGTATTCGACCTGTGCTTTGTGTTGTTATCACTATTTCCTTGTATTCGACCTGTGCTTTGTGTTGTTATAACTATATCCTTGCATTCGACCCGCGCTTTGTGTTGTTATCATTAGGACCAAGGAATATGAAGCAGGCCTTGACTACGATCTGAAAGTGGGGAGCCATCACTACGGTAAACACTACCTGACCATGTTCAAATTCAGGACTCTCCACAAGCTGGAGGTCTGGGACGACGGCGTGGAGCTCACCATCGATTTCCAGGCCGGAAAGTTTAGAAAATCGTACAGCTTCAAGGTCAATGTCGCAGGCATAACCACACCCGCGATTACCACGCCCACTGGTGAGTTCCTGTCTAGGATAAACGAGGGAAACACCTAACGATATTCTTAAATATATTTTTTTTCATTAAGGGTCGGTTTCTCTTGTTCCTTCACGTCCGAGTCAAAACATCCATCTCTCTGGCGCTACAGCCCATGTAGGGCTTTGGCCTGCTCCACCAACTCCTTCCGTTCGGGCCTATCCTTGGCTTTCACCCGCCTTGCCCGCACACGATGTTTATTTTTTGCAGATCCGCCCTTCTAAAGCTTCGAGCCATCTTTGTCCTGATCTGCCCCCTAAAGCCTCTTCCCTCCTGGTCTCTGGTGGTGTACTGTTCTGGTTGCTCTGCCTTCTTCCATTTTTTTTTCCAAGTGGCCTGCCCACCTCAGTACGCCCTTCTTAATTTCAGCTACCACCGTTAGATCCTCGTTCACGATCATATATAGTTCTTCGTTTGTTCTAGTTCTCCAGCCATTTGTGTCTTACACAGCTCCTACGTATATCTTACGCAGCACTTTTCTTTCTCAAATTAAAGAATGATTTCGATATCGTTTCATTTTATTTTTCAACGGTGGATTGGGATTGAAAAGGGAGAGGGGGGGGGGGGGGGGGGGAAAGCAAAGACCCAGAAGAGAAATTGCCGTAGGGATCACGCCATCTAAATGCTGCCCTATCAACTCAACCACGTTATGGGCCTCAATTTTTTTTTAAAGTATTTTTTTGTTTTTTGTTTTTGCTAGGCATATCCTTATTTTGTTATTGTTTCAATCTTACAGAGCTAGTTGTGACCAATGCAACCACCCGCGCAACCACCGAACTGAAGACACCAAGCACAACCGAAGAGGACACAGAGGATGGTTCATTTAAAGTCACGCCAATCATGGTGGTCGCTGGGATCATTGTGCTCCTCGCCATTCTGGCAGCTATTTATTTACTTTTGATGTCGAGGAGAAATTCAATCAGTAGGGGGGAATTCAGTGTTCTGTCCGTGGATCTATATATGTCTCAATCTATCTATGTGAATCTATATATCTCTCAATCTATCTATGTGAATCTATATATGTCTCAATCTATCTATGTGAATCTATATATCTCTCAATCTATCTATGTGAATCTATATATCTCTCAATCTATCTATGTGAATCTATATATGTCTCAATCTATCTATGTGAATCTATATATCTCTCAATCTATCTATGTGAATCTATATATGTCTCAATCTATCTATGTGAATCTAAATATGTCTCAATCTATCTATGTGAATCTATATATGTCTCAATCTATCTATGTGAATCTATATATGTCTCAATCTATCTATGTGAATCTATAAATGTCTCAATCTATCTATGTGAATCTTTTTTGTCTCAATCTATCTATGTGAATCTATATTTGTCTCTATCTATGTGAATTTGTATGCATGTATGAAACTATTTATCGATGTGAATCTATTTGTCTCTATCTATATATGTATGTCTTTATCTATCTATCCGAATCTATATATGTCCCTATCTATATATGTGAATATATGTGTGTGTGTGTAACTATTTATCTGTCGATGCACCTGGACATGCATATATGTATGTATACGCGTATCTTATTCATGCTCTATGTTTCCGTGCATCTTTTATCCATTTATCCTATTATCATATCATATCATATCATATCATATATATATATAAATCTCAAAAGGAATATGTGGCTGGCTGGCTGGCTGGCTGGCTGGCTGGCTGGGTATGTACATACCGCATAATCTTTTTAAATACTGGACATAAAAACGTGAAATTTGCTACAAATATTCTTTGCGTTACGGCGGTGAACACTGTCAAGGTTTTAAAAAAATTAAAATGACCGCAGTGGTCAGTTTGGTCAAAAAACGCGAATAAAACGACATATTTTGGGTTCATGTTGAATTTGCCGTTCCAACTTTTTATAGTTTTTCGATCGATCGCGCTAAAAAAATTAAAAAAAGGATGGCGTTGAGATTTTTTTTAGGATGACGTCATCAAAGTTTGCGCAGAGATAGATAGCCGGCTTTTCGTAATGACGTCATCAAATTTTGCGTATTCATTTAAAATTAACTTTGCTTCAATGTTTGCTAATGTATTTTATGAATGAATAGAACAAAATATATTCACGTTTTAATTCGTGTCGTATACGAAATATAAACTTTGTAGTTGTTGCGTGCAATCTCATTATAACTGCTTGAGTAGTAAGAGTGTATGTAAACATAACTTTTAGCTTTTTCAATTCGTTTGAAGCGGGCGTATACGCATTAAAATCTTTCTAGCGGGAAATATTTCACTCAATTCGTTTCTAGCGGGAAATATTTCACGTTTCAGTTCGTTTCGGTTGTAGCGGGCGTACAAAATGTCATTCACATTTAAATTTGTGACGTATACATCGATAAACTTTTTAACGGGCAGGGTTTTATTAATTGCCGTATATATTAACTGTGTAGCGGGCAATCTCATTATAACTCCATGGGTAGATAAAGTGTATGTAAAATATCATTATGCGATTAAATTGAACACAATTTTTTTTTTTTTAAAGTTTCTTCTTTGTTTCTTATTGGTTTCATTTGTTATTGTTTTACATGTTGAATAGAAAAAATAATTCTAAGTTTGCTTCCAAAGCAACAATAAATAAATAAACAGCAAATAAACAAAAACAACACAACATAGGTCTGCGACTTACTGTTTGTCGTAAAAAAATATATCAAACAATCATTAAAAAAAAAGTACTGTCGAATGTTCTTTATCAATGAATAGAACAAAATATATTCATGTTTTAATTTGCGTCGTAATTTATAGCGGGCAATTTTGTAATTGTTATAATGGGTGATGAGTAATGATTTTAACGGGTAATTCATGTTGTAGCGGGCAAATAAAAAATTACCTTTAATTGCCTTATATATTAACTGTGTAGCGGGCAATCTCATTATAACTCCATGGATATGTAAAGTGTATGTAAAAGATCATTATGCGATTACATTGAACACAATGTAACAAAAAAAATATTTCTTCTTTGTTTCTTATGGGTTTCATTTGTTATTGTTTTACATGTTAAATAGAAAATTTAATTATAAGTTTGCTTCCAAAGCTACAATAAATAAATAAATAGTAAATAACAAAAACAACACAACATAGGTCTGCGACTTAATGTTTGTCGTAAAAAAAATATATCAAACAATCATTAAAAAAAAATAAAAGTACTGTCGAATGTTCTTAATCAATGAATAGAACAAAATATATTCATGTTTTAATTTGCGTCGTAATTTATAGCGCGCAATTTTGTAATTGTTATAATGGGTGATGAGTAATGATTTTAACGGGTAATTCATGTTGTAGCGGGCAAATAAAAAATTACCTCACGTTTAAATTCGTGTCGTAGGTCATGCGGGCAATCTCATTATAACTGCCTGAGTAGTTAGAGTGTATGTAAACATAACTTTTATCCGGTTCCGAGAACTGGGCACCTTTAGGCTTATCCCCTTGGTAACGGCCATTGTTTAAATTACCGGGCAATGTTTAAATTACCGGGCAATGTTTAAATTACCGGGCAATGTTTATAATACCGGGCAATGTTTAAATTACCGGGCAATGTTTATATTACCGGGCAATGTTTAAATTAACGGGCAATGTTTATATTACCGGGCAAAGTGTATAGGCACCTTTAGGCTTATACCCTTGGTAACGACCATTGTTTAAATTTCCGGGCAATGTTTATATTACCGGGCAATGTTTAAATTACCGGGCAATGTTTATATAACCGGGCAATGTTTATATTAACGGGCGATGTTTATATTACCGGGCGATGTTTAAATTGCCGGGCAATGTTTATATTACCGGGCAATGTTTAAATTACCGGGCAATTTTTATATAACCGGGCAATGTTTATATTAACGGGCCATGTTTATATTACCGGGCGATGTTTAAATTGCCGGGCAATGTTTATATTACCGGACAAGGTTTATATTACCGGGCAATGTTTAAATTGCCGAGCAATGTTTATATTACCGGGCAATGTTTATATTACCGGGCGATGTTTAAATTGCCGGGCAATGTTTATATTACCGGGCAATGTTTATATTACCGGGCAATGTTTATATTACCGGGCAATGTTTATATTACCAGGCGATGTTTAAATTACCGGGCAATGTTTATATAACCGAGCAATGTTTATATTAACGGGCAATGTTTAAATTGCCGGGCAATGTTTAAATTGCCGGGCTATGTTTAAATTGCCGGGCTATGTTTAAATTGCCGGGCAATGTTTAAATTGCCGGAACTAACTTTAAAAAAACAACAACATACTACTTTATGTATGTAGCAAAAACAAAACTAGAAAACTATAATGTGTCAAGGATATTCTAAAAAAAGCCCGTTCGAAGAATCGGGCACATATCAGCTTGTATATATATAAATCTCAAAAGGAATATGTGGCTGGCTGGCTGGCTGGCTGGCTGGCTGG
This sequence comes from Anisus vortex, assembly GCA_949126835.1. Taxonomy (NCBI): domain Eukaryota; kingdom Metazoa; phylum Mollusca; class Gastropoda; family Planorbidae; genus Anisus; species Anisus vortex. Next base: position 23,474,514 of record OX421499.1, read on the forward strand.
CTGGGTATGTACATACCGCATAATCTTTTTAAATACTGGACATAAAAACGTGAAATTTGCTACAAATATTCTTTGCGTTACGGCGGTGAACACTGTCAAGGTTTTAACAAAATTAAAATGACCGCAGTGGTCAGTTTGGTCAAAAAACGCGAATAAAACGACATATTTTGGGTTCATGTTGAATTTGCCGTTCCAACTTTTTATAGTTTTTCGATCGATCGCGCTAAAAAAATAAAAAAAAGGATGGCGTTGAGATTTTTTTCAGGATGACGTCATCAAAGTTTGCGCAGAGATAGCTAGCCGGCTTTTCGTTATGACGTCATCAAATTTTGCGTATTCATTTAAAATTAACTTCGCTTCAACCTTTGCTAATGTACTTTATGAATGAATAGAAAAAAAATATATTCACGTTATAATTTGCGTCGTAATTTATAGCGGGATATTTTTAAATTGTTATAATGGGTAATGATTAATGGTTTTAATGGGTATCTTACGTTGTTTCTGGCAAATACAAAATTTCTTCACGTTTTTATTCGTGTTGTATATGTCCACAGAATAGGTATAAAACAGAATGCGCAATCGCATTTTATTTCTGTTTTGGGCAGTAATACCGACGCCATACTAAGCTTATTTAAACGCAGCGGTCCTGGTTACACTCTATATTTATGCTTATTTAGCCTACATCGTCCTTTTCTTCAAATCTACAAGTTCGAACACCCAAAGCTAATATTTCAGGCAAAATGTGCATGAACGGTTGTGTAATAAACTACAACAATGATGCGAAAACGACTGATTAACGTAAAAAAGAGCATGTCAAACTGCATGGCTTTCCTGACTCCATAAAGGATAAACAACAGCATAAACAACCTCATATTAACTCATTATGAATTATATGCCTATTTCCCATCATAATTTTAAAAGTTTATTTTGGTTTAAAAAGTATATATATTTATGTACCGGTAGCCGTAGCAATTTAGTTACCGGTACCGAGCTACGTCTAAGACATTTTTTTTTCAAATCAGTACCGGGTAATAAATATTTTTACATCATATTGGCCTAATCATATAATGTTCAAAACAAAATGGGTAATTAAGTCAAATTTATATAAAAGTAAGCCTATAATGAAAGATGATGTAGGCCCTATATATATTGTATATATTTATGGCAGACGTAGATATCCTTTCACATTTTACTATAGTAGCGTCTCTAGCGACCGCTGCATTGCGGAAAATGGTAACTTTTAGTGACTGCGTATATAGGGATTGTGCATTCTGTTCTATACCTATTCTGTGTATACGTCTTATAAACTTTGTAGCGGGAAATTTTTCAATTGCCAGGCAATGTTTAAATTGCCGAGCTCAACGTTTTAAAGTTTTAATTTGTATCGTATACGTCTTATAAACTATGTAGCGGGAAATTTTTATATTGCCGGGCAATGTTTAAATTTGCCGGACCAACTTTTAAAAGTTTTAATTCATGTCGTATACGTTGTGTAAACTATGATTCATATCGGTTTCAGTTGTTATTGTTTTTCCTGTTGAATGTAAAATTTAATTCTAAGTTTGCTTCCAAAGCAACAATAAATAAATAGCAAATAACACCAACAAAAACAAAAAAAAAGCAAAAATAAATAAATATTGATCTACGACTAATGTTGTAGCAAAAAAATATATCAAACAATCATTTTCGAATTAACAGTACTTTTTAAAAGACATTTGAGTTCTGTTTTACAGAAAGAGTTTAATTACCCATTAAACTCACAAAATTCGATCATAGTGGTCATACTTTGAGCAAGAAATAAAAAAAAATTATTATTATTTGTTTTTCCTTTTTAGTTGTATATTGAATTGGTGTATAATAAAGTGTGCAAAACAAAAATAAATTAAAAAAATACTGACCACGAAAAAAAACATACTACTTTATGTATGTTGCAAAAACAAAACGAAAAAACTATAATGTGTCAAGCATATTCTAAAAAAAAGCCCGTTCGAAGAATCGGGCACATAACGGCTTGTATATATATAAATCTCAAAAGGAATATGTGGCTGGCTGGCTGGCTGGCTGGGTATGTACATACCGCATAATCTTTTTAAATACTGGACATAAAAACGTGAAATTTTCTACAAAAATTCTTTGCGTTACGGCGGTGAACACTGTCAAGGTTTTAAAAAAAATAAAATGACCGCATTGGTCAGTTTGGTCAAAAAACGCGAAAAAAACGACATATTTTGCGTTCATGTTGAATTTGCCGTTCCAACTTTTTATAGTTTTTCGATCGATCGCGCTAAAAAAATAAAAAAAAGGATGGCGTTGAGATTTTTTTCAGGATGACGTCATCAAAGTTTGCGCAGAGATAGCTAGCCGGCTTTTCGTTATGACGTCATCAAATTTTGCGTATTCATTTAAAATTAACTTTGCTTCAACCTTTGCTAATGTACTTTATGAATGAATAGAACAAAATATATTCACGTTTTAATTTGCGTCGTAATTTATAGCGGGATATTTTTAAATTGTTATAATGGGTAATGATTAATGGTTTTAATGGGTATCTTACGTTGTATCTGGCAAATACAAAATTCCTTCACGTTTTTATTCGTGTTGTATATGTCCACAGAATAGGTATAAAACAGAATGCGCAATCGCATTTTATTTCTCTTTTGGGCAGTAATACCGACGCCATACTAAGCTTATTTAAACGCAGCGGTCCTGGTTACACTCTATATTTATGCTTATTTAGCCTACAACGTCCTTTTCTTCAAATCTACAAGTTCGAACACCCAAAGCTAATATTTCAGGCAAAATGTGCATAAACGGTTGTGTAATAAACTACAACAATGATGCGAAAACGACTGATTATCGTAAAAAAGAGCATGTCAAACTGCATGGCTTTCCTGACTCCATAAAGGATAAACAACAGCATAAACAACCTCATATTAACTCATTATGAATTATATGCCTATTTCCCTTCATAATTTTAAAAGTTTATTTTGGTTTAAAAAGTATATATATTTATGTACCGGTAGCCGCAGCAATTTAGTTACCGGTACCGAGCTACGTCTAAGCCATTTTTTTTTTCAAATCAGTACCGGGTAATAAATATTTTTACATCATATTGGCCTAATCATATAATGTTCAAAACAAAATGGGTAATTAAGTAAAATTTATATAAAACTAAGCCTATAACGAAAGATAATGTAGGCCCTATATATATTGTATATATTTATGGCAGACGTAGATATCATGTCTCATTTTACTATAGTAGCGTCTCTAGCGACCGCTGCATTGCGGAAAATGGTAACTTTTAGTGAGTGCGTATATAGGGATTGTGCATTCTGTTCTATACCTATTCTGTGTATACGTCTTATAAACTTTGTAGCGGGAAATTGTTCAATTGCTAGGCAATGTTTAAATTGCCGAGCTCAACGTTTTAAAGTTTTATTTTATATCGTATACGTCTTATAAACTATGTAGCGGGAAATTTTTATATTGCCGGGCAATGTTTAAATTTGCCGGACCAACTTTTAAAAGTTTTAATTCATGTCTTATACGTTGTATAAACTATGATTCATATCGGTTTCAGTTGTTATTGTTTTTCCTGTTGAATTTAAAATTTAATTCTAAGTTTGCCTCCAAAGCAACAATAAATAAATAGCAAATAACACCAACAAAAACAAAAAAAAATAAAAAAAATATTGATCTACGACGAATGTTGTAGCAAAAAAATATATCAAACAATCATTTTCGAATTAACAGTACTTTTTAAAAGACATGTGAGTTCTGTTTTACAGAAAGAGTTTAATTACCCAATAAACTCACAAAATTCGATCATAGTGGTCATACTTTGAGCAAGAAATAAAAAAAAATTATTGTTATTTGTTTTTCCTTTTTAGTTGTATATTGAATTGGTGTATAATAAAGTGTGCAAAACAAAAATAAATTTAAAAAATACTGACCACAAAAAAAAAACATACTACTTTATGTATGTTGCAAAAACAAAACTAAAAAACTATAATGTGTCAAGCATATTCTAAAAAAAAGCCCGTTCGAAGAATCGGGCACATAACGGCTTGTATATATATAAATCTCAAAAGGAATATGTGGCTGGCTGGCTGGCTGGCTGGCTGGCTGGCTGGCTGGGTATGTACATACCGCATAATCTTTTTAAATACTGGACATAAAAACGTGAAATTTGCTACAAATATTCTTTGCCTTACGGCGGTGAACACTGTCAAGGTTTAAAAAAAATTAAAATGACCGCAGTGGTCAGTTTGGTCAAAAAACGCGAATAAAACACAACTTTTGATTCACATTGTCTTTGCCAGTACAACTTTTTATAGTTTTTCGTCACAAGGTTAGAAAAAAAAGGATGCGCTGAGATTATTTTTATGACGTCATCAATCTTTGCGCATGGATTTTATAGCAATGAAGGGACATTTTTCATTCATGTTTAAATTGACGTCATCAAACTATGTGCATGGATTTTTATCTCAACTCAATGACGGGAACAAATTTTCTTCATGTTTAAATTGTCTACGTGGCGTAAACAACATAAATTCTTTACACTACCAATACTGTAGTTGATTTTCTTAATCTATCACTACTTTAATACTTTACACTGTGAATACATGACTTAAAGCTAATTAATAATTTAAAACTTTACAAACATAGGACAAAGCAAATAGATATAGTATTTTTTTTTCTGTTTCGGGAAGTAATACCGACGCCTTATTAAGCATATTTAAACGCAGTGGTCCTGGTTACACTCTATATTAAAGCTTATAATTATATGGCGTCATCAAATTTTGCGTATTTATGCGTTTAAGAAGTTGTTTTAATTTGCGTCGTAATTTGTAGAATGCAATATTTAAATGGAAGACTATTGTTTATAACTCCATGGGTTATTTTATCCAGTTCCGAGAACTGGGCACCTTTAGGCTTATCGCCTTGGTAACGGCCATTGTTTAAATTACCGGGCAATGTTTAAATTACCGGGCAATGTTTATAATACCGGGCAATGTTTAAATTACCGGGCAATGTTTAAATTACCGGGCAATGTTTAAATTACCGGGCAATGTTTAAATTACCGGGCAATGTTTAAATTACCGGGCAATGTTTATAATACCGGGCTATGTTTAAATTACCGGGTAATGTTTAAATTACCTGGCAATGTTTAAATTACCGGGCAATGTTTAAATTACCGGGCAATGTTTAAATTACCGGGAAATGATTAAATTACCGGGCAATGTTTAAATTACCGGGCAATGTTTATATAACCGGGCAATGTTTAATTTGCCGGGCAATGTTCGAATTGCCGGAACTAACTTTTTAAAGTTTTAATTCGTGTCGTATACGTTTTATAAACATTATTTCATATGGGTTTCATTTGTTATTGTTTTACATGTTGAATAGAAAATTTAATTCTAAGTTTGCTTCCAAAGCAACAATAAATAAATAAATAGCAAATAAACAAAAACAACACAACATAGGTCTGCGACTTAATGTTTGTCGTAAAAAAATATATCAAACAATCATTAAAAAAAAAAAAAGTACTGTCGAATGTTCTTTATCAATGAATAGAACAAAATATATTCATGTTTTAATTTGCGTCGTAATTTATAGCGGGCAATTTTGTAATTGTTATAATGGGTGATGAGTAATGATTTTAACGGGTAATTCATGTTGTAGCGGGCAAATAAAAAATTACCTCACGTTTAAATTCGTGTCGTAGGTCATGCGGGCAATCTCATTATAACTGCCTGAGTAGTTAGAGTGTATGCAAACATAACTTTTAGCCGGTTCGGAGGACCGGGCACATAACAGCTTGTATATATATAAATCTCAAAAGGAATATGTATGTATGTGGCTGGCTGGCTGGGTATGTACATACCGCATAATCTTTTTAAATACTGGACATAAAAACGTGAAATTTGCTACAAATATTCTTTGCGTTACGGCGGTGAACACTGTCAAGGTTTTAAAAAAATTAAAATGACCGCAGTGGTCAGTTTGGTCAAAAAACGCGAAAAAAACACAACTTTTGATTCACATTGTCTTTGCCAGTACAACTTTTTATAGTTTTTCGTCACAAAGTTAGAAAAAAAAGGATGCGCTGAGATTATTTTTATGACGTCATCAATCTTTGCGCATGGATTTTTATAGCAATGAAAGGACATTTTTTATTAATGTTTAAATTGACGTCATCAAACTATGTGCATGGATTTTATTATCTCAACTCAATGACGGGAACAAATTTTCTTCATGTTTAAATTGTCTACGTGCCGTAAACAACATAAATTCTTTACACTACCAATACTGTAGTTGATTTTCTTAATCTATCACTACTTTAATACTTTACACTGTGAATACATGACTTAAAGCTAATAAATAATTTAAAACTTTACAAACATAGGACAAAGCAAATAGATATAGTATTTTTTTTTCTGTTTCGGGAAGTAATACCGACGCCTTATTAAGCATATTTAAACGCAGTGGTCCTGGTTACACTCTATATTTAAGCTTATAATTATATGGCGTCATCAAATTTTGCGTATTTATGCGTTTAAGAAGGGAACAAAATTTTGTTTTAATTTGCGTCGTAATTTGTAGAATGCAATATTTAAATGGTTAAAGTTACCGGAAAATACTTTATCCCCGCTTAAGACTATTGCTTATAACTCCATGGGTTATTTTATCCAGTTCCAAGAACTGGGCACCTTTAGGCTTATCGCCTTGGTAACGGCCATTGTTTAAATTACCGGGCAATGTTTAAATTACCGGGCAATGTTTATAATACCGGGCAATGTTTAAATTACCGGGCAATGTTTAAATTACCGGGCAATGTTTAAATTACCGGGCAATGTTTAAATTACCGGGCAATGTTTAAATTACCGGGCAATGTTTATAATACCGGGCAATGTTTAAATTACCGGGCAATGTTTAAATTACCGGGCAATGTTTAAATTACCGGGCAATGTTTATATTACCGGGCAATGTTTAATTTGCCGGGCAATGTTCAAATTGCCGGAACTAACTTTTTAAAGTTTTAATTCGTGTCGTATACGTTTTATAAACATTATTTCATATGGGTTTTATTTGTTATTGTTTTACATGTTGAATAGAAAATTTAATTCTAAGTTTACTTCCAAAGCAACAATAAATAAATAAATAGCAAATAACAAAAACAACACAACATAGGTCTACGACTTAATGTTTGTCGTAAAAAAATATCTCAAACAATCATTTTTGTTTTAAATAAAAGTACTGTCGAATGTTCTTTATCAAGGAATAGAACAAAATATATTCACGTTTTAATTTGCGTCGTAATTTATAGCGGGCAATTTTTTAATTGTTATAATGGGTAATGGGTAATGATTTTAACGGGTAATTTATGTTGTAGCGGGCAAATAAAAAATTACCTCACGTTTAAATTCGTGTCGTAGGTCATGCGGGCAATCTCATTATAACTGCTTGAGTAGTTAGAGAGTATGTAAACAAAACTTTTAGCCGGTTCGGAGGACCGGGCGCATACCGGCTAGTATATATATATATCATCATCAATCATCAATATATATAATTACGGTGAGTTTGTTTGTTTACATATTTATATATTTATATATATATATATATATATATATATATATATATATATATATATATATATATATGTTTGTCCTCTATAGGCGCCTAAGCCGTTTGACTAATAGGGTCAAAAGTTAAATGTATAAATTGGAAACGTCCTACAATAGAGAATTTTATTTTATGACTTATTATCATAAATGTGTTGATTTTAAAATCCAAAATGTTAGATCCAACTATGCAAATAAATAAAGCCGTACATAGCAAATAGCCATTTCCGTTCAATTACTATGTTGAACGCGATATTTTGTATGTTGAACGCGAGGGTCTTGTCGGGTTTTCCCTATTCTGCTGTTTTTTTTAAATGTAGCGAGACCTTTTTTTAAAGTTACGCACCGCAATTTGACTTGGAGTGTTTAAATGGTGTACTTAAAAAAAAAATACTAGCGTATGACGTAATGTCTATCAAATCATTTCTTTTTACATTATAGATGTTTGCATTTTCTTTTAAGTAAAAGTAACCACATGTTTTACTTATTTAATGGATTCACGTCGCTATTGAGAACATCCTTTAATAGGCGACTTTCTTTACTCTATAAATTAAATTATACTAATTATAAAGGACAAGTTATAAATGATTACTTTTAAATAGCAGAAGCCTGACAGCAACAATTTGTATGCATGTGCCAAGGCGACCGGACACAATATAAAAAAAACTAAATACCGAAAGAAACATTATTAAAATGACTACTGTTTTATTGATAAAATAAGCACAAACAAAAACTAAATACCGAAAGGAACGTTCTCAATAATGTTTTATTGATACAATAAGCAAAAACAAAAATTAAATACCGAAAAAAATCGTAGTCACAATAGTTTTTATTGCATTGAAATATTATTTTCTTTTTTTTTTTCTATTATTTACCTTTTTAATTGTTTTGAATTTGTGTTTTTTCTTCTTTAGATAGTATATTATTGTTAATTTAATAATTATTATTAATAACAAGTCAACACAACTGTTCGCTACTTTTTAATATAGAATTAAAAAGTCTCTTTAAAAAAAAACAGACAATCCTTTCGGCTCTTGTGTCCAGCCGAAGGCTTGGCGTGCCGTGTAACAGGGAAGGTTTCCGCAACCCCAGCGATCGTACACTGCGGTTCCCCTAAGGATCATTATCGTGGTGGCTCGCCAGCATATCTGCACTGTCACCCAGTAGCACAAATCCTATAATATAGGTACAAGCATCCAGGCACCGGGTGGTTCTCGAGACGGAATATCAGCGTCCATTGCTTTCTCCCCACCGAGACCAGTGGCCTCTCGGCAGTGTAATGGATCTCGGACCCGCTGCGGGAATTGTCCCCAATGCGTTTGCCCGCCGATGTATTCTTAATAGAAATGCATCGGCGTTTTACACACTACGCCAGTCCTTGAGGCCACAATTCTTATGCATATGCCAGGGTCATGTCGACCAGAAACAATTAAAAATAACAAAAACTAAATACCGAAAGAAACGATCTCAACACTGTTTTATTAATACAATAAGCAAGAATACAAATTTAATTCCGAAAAAAATCGTTCTCACTTTATATTTTATTGTATTGAAATATTATTTTCTACTTTTCATTTATTATTTATCTTTTTATTGTTTGGTATTGTGTTTCTTTTTCTTTTAGATAGTATATTATTGTTAATTTAATAGGCTATTATTAATAACAAGTCAAGTCAACACAACTGTTCGCTACGTTTTAATACCAGAAGCTTGATAGTAACAATGCTTAAAATATGCATATGCCAGGTTCAGGGCGACCAGAAACAAAGAACAAAAACTAAATACCGAAAAGAAACGTTCATTGTCTTTATTGTAATAGTCTCTTTTCTTTCTCCCTTAACAAAATACATTGTAGTCATTCGTTTCTCCGTCATTTTGACGGGCATAACCACTGACCACTAGTATATATATATATATATATGTATTTATCTATGTACAAATGTGACAATATACATATATATATATATATATATATATATATATATATATATATATATGTATATATATATCATATATATATATATATAAATATAAATATATATACATATTTAGTGTATGCATGCCATTTCTATTTATTTATCTATCAATCTTTTTTGTCATGTGTCCAATTAGACCTACCTAAATATCTATTTCTTAATCTGTCTATGTGTAATCATGCATCTATGTAAATATGTATATCCTATCTATCTCTCATAGTTTATGTGTATCTATGTAGGACCTATCTAAATATCTATCTGTGTTTCACCTACCTGTGACTGTGTATCTGCCTACGTTTCAATAATTATGTATGCATCCATATTTCTAGGTATCTTAATTGTATCTTATATTTATCTATGAATCTAACTATACGTGCTCTTTGTTTTTCTATCCACCTCTCTGTCAACCTGTTTGCCTATCCACGCCAATATAATGTGTATATACAAATTCCTTAATGTAGCTTCTTTGCAAAAAACGAAAGGCCATCTAATAGCGTCGATTGGGGATACGCAAAACTGATAACTGTGTAGTGTGTGAGCATTACGAATAATTATCCAGTTCGTCCAGCTACCGTGTATGATTTGAGTTTTGCCCTATCTGGGCTATGGAATTCGACAGCCTTGCCCTGGTGCGGGCATATTTTACAGAGCTTTTCAAGCGTGGTGATTTAGTAAGGAATGAGCTCAATGTCTTTCTTACAGTGGATGGAGGCCATCAGGCATGGTCAGAAGTGCCGTCGAGTGTCGAGGCTATCGGGGGAAAAAATGTTTGAAGATTGGTCGGAGGTTTTAGCCGATATAGCCGTTCTTCACTGATGCTCTTTCAGTGTTCCAGGCCATCGACGGCCTGGGGACTTGACCCGAGCTACTCTCTCGTGCTCTATCGGCTAATTCCGATCTGCTGTCTAGGGCGCGGGGTGAAGGTCACTCTCTAGGGGGTACTTCATCGTGCAGGCGTTCCCTGGTCACAAAGTAGCGGATCTCTGTGCCAAGAAAGTGTTTCTCGAACGCGCTATCAGCGAGCTGGTTCATTTGAGACTCTGACAAGGTGTGCGACAGCATCTAAAACGGCAGAATCGAGCTGACCCGTGGCGGAGGTTCCGCAAAGAGGGAACAGTCCATAATTGTCCCAATTTAAAACTAGGCATTGTCCCATAGGGGCTTACTTTAGTAAGTGCAACAGTGTTCAGCCAAATGTTAGCTATTCTTTTTTTTTATATCATCTCCAGGTTCAGATGTAACAGGTCGTGGAAGCAAAGTAGTAAAGAGGAATTCAAGCGAAAGTAATTTCTGTTTTCTTTCTCTATGTATTTTTGTGTGTCCACGAGCGGTAATGGTGTGGGTGTATCTCATATGAATAATTGGTATAACTGTAGCCTTTATGTTAGCCAATAATTGAATAATTGGTATTACTGTAGCCTTTATGTTAGCCAATAATTGAATAATTGGTATTACTGTAGCCTTTATGTTAGCCAATAATTGAATAATTGGTATAACTGTAGCCTTTATGTTAGCCAATAATTGAATAATTGGTATTACTGTAGCCTTTATGTTAGCCAATAATTGAATAATTGGTATTACTGTAGCCTTTATGTTAGCCAATAATTGAATAATTGGTATAACTGTAGCCTTTATGTTAGCCAATAATTGAATAATTGGTATAACTGTAGCCTTTATGTTAGCCAATAATTGAATAATTGGTATAACTGTAGCCTTTATGTTTGCCAATAATTGAATAATTGGTATAACTGTAGCCTTTATGTTAGCCAATAATTGAATAATTGGTATAACTGTAGCCTTTATGTTAGCCAATAATTGAATAATTGGTATAACTGTAGCCTTTATGTTAGCCAATAATTGAATAATTGGTATAACTGTAGCCTTTATGTTAGCCAATAATTGAATAATTGGTATAACTGTAGCCTTTATGTTAGCCAATAATTGAATAATTGGTATTACTGTAGCCTTTATGTTTGCCAATAATTGAATAATTGGTATTACTGTAGCCTTTATGTTAGCCAATAATTGAATAATTGGTATTACTGTAGCCTTTATGTTAGCCAATAATTGAATAATTGGTATTACTGTAGCCTTTATGTTAGCCAATAATTGAATAATTGGTATTACTGTAGCCTTTATGTTTGCCAATAATTGAATAATTGGTATTACTGTAGCCTTTATGTTAGCCAATAATTGAATAATTGGTATTACTGTAGCCTTTATGTTAGCCAATAATTGAATAATTGGTATTACTGTAGCCTTTATGTTAACCAATAATTGAATAATTGGTATTACTGTAGCCTTTATGTTAACCAATAATTGAAAAATTGCTATTACTGTAGCTTTTATGTTAGCTACTAATTGAATAATTGGTATTACTGTAGCCTTATGTTAGCCAATAATTGAATAATTGCTATTACTGTAGCTTTTATGTTAGCTACTTATTGAATCATTGGTATTACTGTAACCTTATGTTAGCCAATAATTGAATAATTGGTATTACTGTAGCCTTAGTTAGCCAATAATTGAATAATTGGTATAACTGTAGCCTTTATGTTAGCCAATAATTACTGTAGCCTTGAATTGGTATTACTGTAGCCTTATGTTAGCCACTGTTATTGTATTATATAAGTAAAGCAATTTCATCGGATCAAATTGAACCTTGTGGCCGGTTAAAGAGCCTTCACCAGGTTCAGTGGCCACTGCATACTTAGGGATTCTGTAGCCGGCATAATGTCCAGTCGCATTTAGTTTTTCCCCAACTAATGGTCAGGTACTTAACAGGGCTGGGTGAACTCGGGGGCACCCTCCAGATCCCTATCCAAGCCATGATTCGAACCCGTAACCTTCGGTACGTCAGCTGAACGCATGCCACCTACTGTATTATATAATATAAAACCATATTTTTTAATGATATTTTATAATTCGTCAAATCTTAAAGGTGAAATCAGCGCTGATTTGAAGCCTGCGGTGTCTGCAGCCCAGAGTAAATATGGTAAATTATTTCATTTTGTTCTCTCTCTATCTGTCTATGACTGCCTGTATCAGTCGTACTCTGTCTCTCTATCGATCCATGTCTCTGTCTGCCCTTCTCTCACAATATCTCTCTCTCGACCCATGTCTCTGTCTGCCCTTCTCTCTCTCGACCCATGTCTCTGTAGGCCTTCTCTCACTATCTATCTCTCTTGACCCATGTCTCTGTCTGCCCTTCTCTCACTATCTATCTCTCGACCCATGTCTCTGTCTGCCCTTCTCTCACTATCTATCTCTCTCGACCCATGTCTCTGTCTGCCCTTCTCTCACAATATCTCTCTCTCGACCCATGTCTCTGTCTGCCCTTCTCTCACAATATCTCTCTCTCGACCCATGTCTCTGTCTGCCCTTCTCTCTCTCGACCCATGTCTCTGTAGGCCTTCTCTCACTATCTATCTCTCTTGACCCATGTCTCTGTCTGCCCTTCTCTCACTATCTATCTCTCGACCCATGTCTCTGTCTGCCCTTCTCTCACTATCTATCTCTCTTGACCCATGTTTCTGTCTGCCCTTCTCTCACTATCTCTCTCGACCCATGTCTCTGTCTGCCCTTCTCTCACTATTTATCTCTCTCTCGACCCATGTCTCTGTCTGCCCTTCTCTCACAATATCTCTCTCTCGACCCATGTCTCTGTCTGCCCTTCTCTCTCTCGACCCATGTCTCTGTCTGCCCTTCTCTCTCTCGACCCATGTCTCTGTCTGCCCTTCTCTCACAATATCTCTCTCTCGACCCATGTCTCTGTCTGCCCTTCTCTCACTATCTATCTCTCTTGACCCATGTTTCTGTCTGCCCTTCTCTCACTATCTCTCTCGACCCATGTCTCTGTCTGCCCTTCTCTCACTATTTATCTCTCTCTCGACCCATGTCTCTTTCTGCCCTTCTCTCACAATATCTCTCTCTCGACCCATGTCTCTGTCTGCCCTTCTCTCTCTCGACCCATGTCTCTGTCTGCCCTTCTCTCTCTCGACCCATGTCTCTGTCTGCCCTTCTCTCACAATATCTCTCTCTCGACCCATGTCTCTGTCTGCCCTTCTCTCTCTCGACCCATGTCTCTGTCTGCCCTTCTCTCACTATCTATCTCTCTTGACCCATGTCTCTGTCTGCCCTTCTCTCACTATCTCTCTCGACCCATGTCTCTGTCTGCCCTTCTCTCACTATTTATCTCTCTCTCGACCCATGTCTCTGTCTGCCCTTCTCTCACAATATCTCTCTCTCGACCCATGTCTCTGTCTGCCCTTCTCTCACAATATCTCTCTCTCGACCCATGTCTCTGTCTGCCCTTCTCTCTCTCGACCCATGTCTCTGTCTGCCCTTCTCTCACTATCTATCTCTCTTGACCCATGTCTCTGTCTGCCCTTCTCTCACTATCTCTCTCGACCCATGTCTCTGTCTGCCCTTCTCTCACTATTTATCTCTCTCTCGACCCATGTCTCTGTCTGCCCTTCTCTCACAATATCTCTCTCTCGACCCATGTCTCTGTCTGCCCTTCTCTCACAATATCTCTCTCTCGACCCATGTCTCTGTCTGCCCTTCTCTCACAATATCTCTCTCTCGACCCATGTCTCTGTCTGCCCTTCTCTCACAATATCTCTCTCTCGACCCATGTCTCTGTCTGCCCTTCTCTCTCTCGACCCATGTCTCTGTAGGCCTTCTCTCACTATCTATCTCTCTTGACCCATGTCTCTGTTTGCCCTTCTCTCACTATCTATCTCTCGACCCATGTCTCTGTCTGCCCTTCTCTCTCTCGACCCATGTCTCTGTAGGCCTTCTCTCACTATCTATCTCTCTTGACCCATGTCTCTGTCTGCCCTTCTCTCACTATCTATCTCTCGACCCATGTCTCTGTCTGCCCTTCTCTCTCTCGACCCATGTCTCTGTCTGCCCTTCTCTCACTATCTATCTCTCTCTCGACCCATGTCTCTGTCTGCCCTTCTCTCACTATCTATCTCTCTCTCGACCCATGTCTCTGTCTGCCCTTCTCTCACTATCTATCTCTCTCTCGACCCATGTCTCTGTCTGCCCTTCTCTCACTATCTCACTATCTCTCTCTCTCTCTCTCTTTGTTCGTGTAGGCCTACCCATATAGCCTAGCAATTTATAGATAATACAGCCCAAGGCTTATCATTTACAAGCGTTTCAAGTTGCATTGACGAAGTATCTTTAATACGATTGCACTTCTTTCTCCTTATTCCGGACAGACGTATAAAGTGCCTTGAGTACAGAAATTATACTGTGGCATGAGACAAATACGATCACTCAATTAAGACATGTTGCTGGTGATATGAAAAAAGGACATTTTATTGATGGTGCAACGCAACCGGTGTACCGGGCTATCTGTTTAGAACATCATTGTTCGAAATCTTGAACTGTTTTTCTTTGAAGATTATGTAATTAAATATTATTATATAATAAAGACCATATAATATAATCGACAAATGAAGTTTTTTTTTGTCAAAGGTGTAAACAAACCTACATTGTTATGTGATGGAGTAAGGGTTATATAATAAAATTAAGGTAAACGCCACTAGACCAAGGGTCAGCAATCTTTTGATAACAGAGTGCCATAGTAGGATTTCTAATTCATTCAGCGTGCCGACAGCCTAAATGCAGTGGCGTTGCCAGCTTTTGACTATAGGGGGAGCGAAATTTTAGGAAAAAGGCCCCACTTTTAGCAATTTTTCCAGATTACTAGAATAACTAAGAATTCGTACGTATCAAGTGTTATAATAATACCCTGTGTCACAGGATACACACACTGTATAATAGTGCAGTTTTTATTTAACCATTCACGATTCTTTTTCTAGCAGCTAATAGACCTAGTGATGGGAATTTCTACAAAACTGCAAAACTGATTGCATCTATTGCTCATTTTCGGGATAAACATCTAGTATCAAAAAGTATTTATAGAATCAACGCGAATGCTCTATAGCAGGGGTAGGCAATCTAAGGCACGCGTGCCAGACTTGGCACGCATAACGATTTTCAGTGGCACGCAAGAGACCTCCAAGAATATTGTTTAATGCAAGTGAAAACAACGTATGTCAGCATAATTAGTGGGTGCTGAATGGCGAACTACATGGGAATCACACTGGTAGTCGACTGTTTTAGTTCAGGAATGTTTGTATGCAAAGCTTCCATCATTGGACTAGCAATCTGTGATTGAATCTATTGTTAAGATAGTCAATTGTATAGTTTCTCAAGTCTCTTCTAGAAGAAAGTCATACGGAGTATAGGTAAAGTCCTGGATAGATTATTTTGTTGTCTTAAAGCAATTAAGATGTAATGAGAAAAAAATTATGTTATTGAAAGAGGAGAACTGACTGTTGAAAACAATGTTTCCGTATTACTTGGTGACACGTTTCAGCGAGTTAAACTTCCGTTCACAAAACTGGGTCCTTTAGCACTTGAAGTGTTGAGCAACTGGAATGGATTTGCATTGAAACTGGACATATCTTTCCGTTTAAAATAAATCAATTTCAAAACATTTAGCTCTTTCCCTAATTTAAGGCAAATTAAGATAGATGAGCATTTTCCGAAATACACTAGTTATATTAAAACAATTAACTCGTTTGGTATCACTAGCATCAATTTGGAGAATTTAATTAAAGGGAGATAATTAACCCGTTTTCTTTATATTAATATTTCTAATAATATGTTTCTTTTCTGTTTCCTTTTAAAAAATTAATGGCTTATAATTTATAACTCTAAAATGATCAAACTACACAAGATAGTTGAAAATTATATAAATATTTTATGACTAAAGAATGTAGGCTACATGTACATGCTTAAACATTAAAAAAACTACTCAGTTTGTATGATTATTACGTATCTCTTCGTCTTAACTGAAAAATGTACATATAACTCATAAATTTAATTAAAACAATATGTACTAGCGTAAATCTCAGTTATTCTAAGATCAAACAATAAATACTTCACATCTATTACTAGAATAATTTCTTGACAACTAAATTAAAATGTTGAAAACTATTAATGTGTAAGTTGAGTAATAAAATTGTGTATTAGCTATGAATGGATATTTTTTAAAAGCTGATAATAACAAATGCGAGAACAAATGCATATAAGTACTCTTTCTTCCCGAGTGGCATTCGGGCATGGAATGGGTTGCCTGAACAAACCAGGAAAACCAATAACCTAACATCATTTAAAACATTAATAAAAATGCAAGACTAGACTCGGACCACGGATGAGCGTAGGACGCAATAATCTTCTTTATAGAAGTAGCGTCTGTAATGTATAAGATAAGATAAGATAACAAACCGGTTAATTTTTTTATAAAATATAAAACGCTTTAATGATTTTCTCTATAAAGCTCCTTTATTTTTAGTCTTGGTCTTGCTACGGGACAAAATAAATTGGCTTATAAAAATAATATAGTTGATCAGTTTCACGCTGTTGGCACGCTGAATGATTCAAAAATCCTAGTTTGGAACACTATATTATAAGCAAAAGGTTGCCGAATCCTGCTCTATAGGACTGCATTCTTTTTCTTTTAATTTTGAAAGACGAGATAAATCGCCTGTGATATAGGCCTAGACATTTTTAATGAGCCGACGCGCCAAAATGCATCCCGTGATAATGGGTAAGATTAACAACGTTTAAAAGCTTCCGTTGTGAACGTTTTGGGGTTATAAAATGTAGATTTCGCTATTCAATGAGGCAATGTTCTGGGTATCAAATGAAATAAAACTAAAATTATCTATAGGGGGCCTAGGCCTATCTAACAGTGCTTTATTAATCACATTGTAATAAATTAAATTGTTGTAATGCAATTAAAAGAACAAAAAATAGAAACTGCTCAAACATAATAATATTGTGCTTTGTGGCTTGTTAAATTTATTAATGAAATATTTGTTTCCCGATAAGGCCCCCCCCCCCCCCCCCCCCCCTGGCTACGCTACTGCATAAATGTCATTATGTTCTAAGTTCTAACAATCAATGTTTTGTTTTTGCGTGTTCCGCGTGCCGACCCCTGCACTAGACAATTATAGCGATGGCATCACATAGGCTACTTTCAACTTCAACATAACCGGCAAGATCGGGAGATCCTCTTCACTGAGGAAATTATGACAACGAAAAGTATATTATGCGCAGCCCCTATTCTCTGATGCAAACATGAAAGGCCAATATTAATAAATACAAACGGGCCACCAACTCTACTATGTCACTATGATGGACTAGGTCTATTGGCCTACAGTGCAGCATTTATATTTTGCTATCCTAACCGAAAACCTTTTCCATGAAGATCATGCCTCTTCCTCCAACCTCCTGAACAGATAGGGCCTAGGCCTACTGCTTAAAAATTGTATTTGATAAATTGAACTCCTCGACCCAATTTACCTGTATCGCTGCCAGATCATGGTCAATTTACATAAACAATACCACAAGCATGGCCCGTTGGTCTAGGGGTATGATTCTCGCTTAGGGTGCGAGAGGTCCCGGGTTCAAATCCCGGACGGGCCCGAAAATATCTCTTTTACATTTTATAGACCGTATATATTGTTTAATTTACTTGGCAAGACAGTCGTAACAGCATAATATAAAAAACCTAGAAAAACCTAAATTTGCATTTTGCATTCAGGGTTGACAAAATAAGCTTATAGAATTATAGAATGAGTGCCTGCATAACATAAAGAGATTAGACATGTTAAATGTAAACGATTTTAAAATGTACATCATAAAGTGTAGGCCAATTATAAAAAAAAAAATTAACAAACTTAATTTTTTTGGGGTTGGTACGGGAAATGGGACTAAACATTTGTTACATTTTGTTGTCATCAATTGACCTGCACCTAATAAGAAGGAACCACAAGGTTTCAGATCGTTGACTGGATGACCCAAACCACGGAAAGGGTGAAGGATGCAATAATCTGCATCTGCAATAATCTTCTGTACAAAAGAACCGTCTGTAACATGGAAGAAGAAAGAATGTAGGTCTACTTTGGTTCGAATCATGATTTAACCCAACTCTGAGAGAGAGGTAGATGGTTCTAGTAGAGAGTATGCTCTATGCTGATGGCAACACAATCTTCTTGTATGCCGTGGCCACAAAAACTTGTTACAGCTTAATTAATTTAACATCCCTCATTAGGACCAACATGAAAATATCGTCAGTCAGACGAGAGCTGCATAAAATTAAAAGCTCTCTTTCTTCCCGAGTGTCATCCAGGCATGGAAAGGGTTGCCTGAACACACCAGGAAAACCAGTAACTTATAATCATTTTTAACACTAATCAAAATGCAAGACTAGACTCAGACCACGGATGAGCGTAGGACGCAATAATCTTCCTCATAGAAGGAACAATAATATTAGGCCTATACTCTCTGAGTTTGAGTTTAGTTGACTGGTCTAAGCAGGTCCTCAGTTGGTGGCTTCAATATGTATATTGTCTGCAGTAATGGATTTTTTCTCCACGTTTGCAAGTTGCTAACTATACAATCAAGTATCTATATTATATAATGACAAACAACAAAGATGATAAATAGGCCTACATTTTTTTTTATTATTTTGATCAAATAATATTAAGTCATCATCAATCTATGACTCATTGGTTTTATATTTAGCATATCAGTTCAATGTGTCAATCAAGTTTCATTTCACTTCATTACTACACAGACCCCCTACACTACACAGCATTGTAACTGACTGATTGAGCTCTCATAATATTTCTTTGAATTTTAACATACTGGTGCTGATCACTCAGAACTATATAGAGGGAAGGCATAAAAACAAATACCGCATTATCCCAAAATCTGGCAGTAAAACTTTTTAAAAAATGTCAAGACTCCATTTAAAAATTGAGGGTTCGCAGAATATCAGTGCCACTCATGTTGGATGCCAGCACAATTCTAAGAGGCACCCCCACCCCCAGTAACTAGCAAGACGATTGTGTAATAGACTTCATTGCAATCATTCATGACTGTTTGTTTGCTTGGGTGTCTCTCTCCACCCCTCTCACTGACAGATTCACCAGGACACAGTGAACTATGTCTTTATATCCCAAGAATTCTAAACAGTTGGAATGTATTTAGCGGAAGTAAAATTATTTTTTTTCAAATTTCATTACCCATGACATACAACACAATGACATACAAGACAATGACATACAAGACAATGACATACAACACAATGACCTACAACACAATGACCTACAACACAATGACCTACAACACAAAGACCTACAACACAAAGACCTACAACACAATGACATACAACACAATGACATACTACAAAATGACATACTAAACAATGACATACTAAACAATGACATACAACACAATGACATACAAAACAATGACATACAACACAATGACATACAACACAATGACATACAACACAATGACATACAACACAATGACATACAACACAATGACCTACAACACAATGACCTACAACACAATGACATACAATGCAATGACATACAACACAAAGACCTACAACGCAATGGCCCACAACACAATGACATACAAAACAATGACATACAACACAATGACATACAACACAATGACATACAACACAATGACATACAACACAATGACATACAACACAATGACATACAACACAATGACATACAACACAATGACATACAAAACAATGACATACAACACAATGACATACAACACAATGACATACAACACAATGACATACAAGACAATGACATACAACACAATGACATACAAAACAATGACATACAACACAATGACATACAACACAATGACATACAACACAATGACATACAACGCAATGACATACAACACAATGACATACAACACAATGACATACAACACAATGACATACAAAGCAATGACATACAACACAATGACATACAATGCAATGACATACAACGCAATGACATACAACACAATGACATACAACACAATGACATACAACACAATGACTACAAGCTTTTATTTTCCCCCAATGTGTCTTGGGTACACACCTCAGATGGGTTAAACTCAGGCACGGACTCGGGGCCCAGAAAAACTTTTCAAACATTGGAACATTGCGGTTAGTTCACCGGTCTGTCAACAAAGAGGCTTGAGTTCTAGCTCTGCCGCTGACAAATCCCTGCCGCCTTGCAGTAGTTTTGGGTCTAGTGGACGTAATAATCTTCTATCTAGAAGGACCGTCTATAAACCTACAAGTCAACCCAATACCCTAAAAGTCACAAAGCTCTGCCACTAAAATGATGTATCGAATGGATTCAGTTTATGAACAGTAGAGTACTAAAAAAGCAAAATATAAAAAGGTTTCAATATACTTAGCCATCAGCTTTATGTACAATACATTTTTCATGACTCACAATGTCTGTCATTCATCAAATAACATTTGAAAAAATAAAATATTGGTAAGGTAATAAATAATGGGGTAGTAAATGGACGCAAGTTTTAAAACATAACTGTACAGCACAACAATAAACTATTTATAAATGTTTGAAATAGTCTCTTCAAAGATAAAATGTACATAGAAAACATGTCACTATAAAATAAGATCTCATTCACTGAGGCAATCTGTAGCCACTATGTCAGTTAAATACTAAAAATTTACTTAACACTGAACTGGCAAAAAAAACAAAAACAAATGGACGGAAATTGAAATGAGAGCCTAACTGGCAAGTGCCGGAAGCTTGCCTCGGTGGCTCCGCCTCATCTCCCTTTCCAATTCCTCTGGGACATCATCGTCTTCTGGTAGATGGGTCGGTGGCAGTGGGGCATGATCTATGCTGGCTAGTTTTCTAGGAAATGGATCCGACAGAGAAAGGCTGGACAACTGTGGGCTCAAATCACTGCCTGAAAAAATGAAACAAAAAGTTTTATTGAAAGTAATCAATGCATCTATAAACTATGTTAAGGGTAAAATACAGAAACTTATTCTTAGAACTGATTTTATTACATGATAAAATATATTACAATTTAATATTTCATATGAATACACCTTATATTATAAACTTATGTTGAAAAAGATTTTACATTAATAAAAAGTAAATTTAATTCCTTTTAAATTTCATTAAATTCTTAATAGTTAAAACATTTAAATGAAAAATAATTTTCTATTCACATTATTTCATTTTATGTTGTGAACTTCAGCATTAAATATTAAAAGTTTATATTGATCACATGCTAATCATATTGACAATGTAGTCCAATGGCTAGTACACCAGACTGTCAACGTCATGGCCTGGGTTCTACCCCTGCCGCTGGTCCGATTCCTGTAGCCAGCAGGAATTTTTGGGCCCTAGGAAGTAATAATCTTCTATCTAGGATGGGGGGGGGGGGGGTCTGTAAACTTATAATACATTTTAGAAGAGAACAAAAGGCAAACAAGTTTTGAGTTGAATGAGCAGTAACATAATATTTACTTGTAGAACGGGATGGCAGAACATCCTTATCACTATCAACGTCTTGGGTCACCGGGTTAGTGATCAGGGATGATTCATTCATCACATCTGGTTCCTCTTCATAGAGCAGTGATGGTTTCATCCTCTGTTGCACTCCTTGGCCAGGCTCGTCTGAGGCCTTGGAGGAGTAGGCTAGGAGATTGAACGTAAGATAAAGAAAAAACAAAATCAGAAATACACCACTTCTTCTGGTTTCATAACTGCATTAAATGACAATAAACTAGCGAGTTGATATAAATGATGGCATCTCTCTGTCCTCATGGGCAATGACCTGAAAATCAAAAAGCATGGGCAATGTTGTAAGAATATCAGCTGTTGCCCAAAGCAGGAGGTACCGACTCTTGACACATTGCTGCTAATGATGGTGGAGTGATTTCTGCTTATCCAAGTTGGTGCCATTGATGTTGTAGGAGAGATAATATTGTCACTATCAAATTCCCTTGGGGACTCTGCTTATTTTATGTTAGGGTTTACTTCCTTAGTTTTTCTCATAGACAGGAATAGCCGTAAGACAGTGGCGGTTTTGATTTTATTAGAGTATCTCTCTCTTACATCAAGGTTCAAGCACATATATACCTGTAGATATTATAGAACTTATAGATATTATCTATAAAATAATTTTTAGTATTTTTTATATATTATCATGAGTTAATACGATTATAAAACATCCAAGAACATCTACAATGAAGTATTATGACTCCATTATACAAATCGTTCCGTGTCTGACAGTGAAATAAACTTACACGTATCTGTGTAGAGTCTCTGTTTGTTGACGGTGCTATAAACAGGTTCCTCTGCTGGCCCTGATGGCTGCAGTGATGCGCTGGGGGCCTCCGTTAGAGGTCTGCCAACTTGTATGGCAGGACCCAACTTGGCAGCCAGCTCTGACAGCTGTGGACATAGTTTGTAGTTTATAGTCTAATTTTTTTTTCATATAAAATTAGAAACAATTTTTCTAATGAGAAACTTTCTTTAATAAATAGGTTTCTAATTAATTAAAAACCCTTCCCAGGCACATCTATTGAGTATCTTGTGAGAAACTGTAATTGCTAGACAGATGGGAGATAATGCAAGAACTCAGTTTATTGATGTGTACAGTAACAGCACATCCAATGGAAGTGTTCAGACATATCTTTACTTTACCCCAACTAAGGTCAGCTACCCTTCAGAGCTGGTTAGAGCCAGGGACACCCTCCAGACTTTTTTAACAAATCGTAGCCTGCACCAGGATTCAAACCCTGGACCTTCGGTATGTCAGCTGAACGCGCTGCCCCATGGCCACCATGCCCCCAGTGCTTATATAAATTTACATTTACTTTTCTCTTGGTATCAAAACAAATGTTTAAATTTAAAAAAGCAAATAAATAAAATATCCATTACTAAAAAAAATATATAAAAACTGGCATAATCAGAAATGAAAATGTAGAGTACAACTATCAAACTAATTTGATCCATAGGGCAGGAGTGAAAACTATTGTAAAACTATTCACAATAAAAAGATACCCAGGGGCATTAAGGCAACACCACACTGAAAAAACTTTGGGGCACAAAAATAACCATATTTAAAAAAAAAAAGGACTAGCGGACAAATACAATTCAGAATGCAGCAGCAGAAAATATACAACCAGGTGAAATGAATTGAAATTGAAAACAAGACAGTCATTACTAACTATAAATATCTAACCAGTACTATAAACTTGTGTCAACACGCATCTAAACATATATAATAAAATGCTACTTACATCTTGATCAACATCTTTCCCTGTACTCCTCAACATAGACACTAGAGACTCATACTGAGATAGAAAATGACTGGCCTTGCGTCTGTCTCCAGTGTTGTAGAGGAACACGGCATAGTTGATCAGTATGGCAGGATCTTTACTGCAAATTCAGAGATGTTAATATTAATAATTATCCACACACTTTTAAATGCATTCATTGCGTTCATCAATTTGCCAGCTAATTGTATGGGGTTGATAGCGAGCTAAATCTTTAACTTTTCTAAGAAACAATCATATTAGCTGAGCACCAATGAAATTGAAATAAAAATAACACACAAAGACACACCTGTCTAGTTTAAGAGCATGTTCATATGACTGAGCAGCATCTTCAGGGTCATCCAGGTGAGTGAGTGAAACTTTACAAACGAACAGGCAAGAAAAGAAATTTCAATTATAATTATTGCAATTATTCCAATTATTTATTTCCTAATCCAAAGAACTAATCTGAATGTTATAAGTAGCAATTTGTTAAAAGCTATTTAACTTGTATCTCTTAATCAAACATAAAAATAATAAAAAATATATTTATATGTCAGTAAAGCTGTACACAAATTCAACATAAAAAAGAGTTCAAAGTATAAAAATATTAGACTAAAATAGAAAAAACCGGTAACACTGGAATTATAATATTTTCTAGATCATATGAATTTGTTATACTTTGAATTTGATCAAAAATTAATTGTTAACAATTTATAGGGAATGACCTATTTATTTGTTAAAAACTTTTTAAGCTTTCAGATAATTATAATAATATTGCCCATGCTTGATCTAAGAGAATTTTTTTTTACTGTGCTACTGCAGGGAAGTTAAAGGGGTATGAAAGTTGGCGGGGGGGGGGGGGGGGGGGAGAAGTCATACTTACTGGCCAAGAGCATGTACAGCTGTGCCAGATCAGACTTTAGGTTGATGGCGGCAGAAATGAAATGGAACGACGAGGCATACTGCTGCATGGTGAGGTGGACGACTCCGAGGTTGTACAGAATTTTCCAGTCAAATGGTGCCAGGTAGTTTGCCCTTTTCAAACAGCTGATGGCCTGGGAATAGAAAAGGCGTCATAACTTCTAATCACAAAAAGGGACACAGAGAAGGGGAAAAAAATGCTATAAGCTTAATAAATTGTCCGGAAGACTATCTAGTCCAGGGGTCTCCAAACTTTTCAGCCAGAGGGCCGCATTAACTATCAAACAGCAGCTCGGGGGCCAACTACACAATCGAAGTCCAAATAAAAAAAGAATCAAAACATGGATGTTGTTTTTAATTACTTATGTAATATTATTTTATTCAGTTATTATTTAATAACACATTGATGAACTACACTTGAACACCTGTATTAGTGGGAATGGTGAAATTGTTTCCTGGATGCCAAAATAGCAGACATTTCTGGCTTTAGATTTGATGTCCCTACCATCAACATTGACCTGAGATTATCATCGGACAAGTTTGTTCTCAAATTGTTCTATGCGTATTTCATTCTTGAAAATGTTTGTTCAAACAAGTATGTTGTTTCAAAGATTGAACGATCCCTTGATGCAAACGTTTTGATATTAGGAAAGTCTTCCAAACTGGTAAAAACCCATCAGTCCTTCTTTGAACTTATCCCTAAGGAGTTCATTTGCTTGCAACTCAATGACCTCCAGCTGCAGTTGATCTGGGCAGCTGGCCACGTCTGCTTCAAATGGGTTTTAAAACAGTCTCAATTCTTCTGCCTTTGAATCCAAATCAGAAAACCTCTCCTGAAACTGCTGCTGGAGGTCTTTGATTATCTCGCATGCAAATGACGTGGGGAACTCAGCATTTGCTGTGTAGGGAAGCCAGCTCTTGTGTTATGTTCATGTCTTCATCCACACCTCTAATGAACACAAGCATTTGAGAGGTGGAACAGCTGTTCAGCGATTCATCCATTTGAATTGAAAAATGGCCAAACTTGCTTGCATTCTTCGCTATTTGATTCACAATGTTTTCATACATATCTGCAACACTGCTTTATAACTTTCCTTAGTTAAAGATTCAATTTCATTTGAGGATTTACTGAACAATGCCCTTTGAGATGTGAGTTGATGTTGTAATTTAGCAAATTTTTCTGCACGGACTTCACCCTCCAAATGTGCACATTTCTCCTGACGTTTGCTTTGATGATGACAGCGCAGGTTGTATTCTTTCATCATAGCCACAGTTTTGTTGCAAATCACACACAATGCTTTCTCGCCGGATATGATAAAGAAGTATTTCCAACTAAATTGCAGACATTCATCAAAGTGAAGTCAACATGATTAAATAGTGACACTGAAAGTATCTTGCATACAATATCGCCCCAAAATCGGATTATAAGAACTAATTTCATCGCAATTATAGTTGCAAATTACCAGAAACAATTTTGAAAATTCTTATGAATTCTTAAGTTAAACTTACCTGAATATAGTGTGCAAATATATCCACTTATGGTAGACAGATTGTTACTTTTAGTGTTTTCTCTTCAGAATTGGCAAAATGTGATCAAAATAATCAAGTATTGAGCAAGCAGCAAACCTTTTAAAAATTCCGACAATAAAATTTCAGAAAAGTCAAGTTGTGCTCTTAAAAAAAAAGTTATAATAAACATGGTCTCTGTGACCTATTTTGTGCGTCCCCCCCCCCCTTTTTTTTTTTTTTTCAACTGCATCCACCTGACCTTTCCCAGTCCCCATCTCTTTGTTGTTGCAAAAACAAGAATAAAAAAATCAATAAACATGAATTATTTGAAAAAGGCATGCGTGGCCTTGAACTAGAAACACTGTTCGCGTTTAATAAGTGTTCTCAAATTTGAGAGCAGGGGGAAACAACTTTTCATCACCCCTACTTTTCCCCCTTTATACTATTTGCTTACCATTTGTCTCCCTTCAGCCCTTCCTACTTTACACTATTTGTCTTTCCTCCCAAAGCGCATTGTTTTAGTCTCAACCCTTTCCAGTTGAATATTAGAAATAGTAAGCAACAAAAAAGGTTTTGCATTGTAGTGATCGGTTGAAAAACATAATTAACGCACTACTGCGCGCCTCAATTTTAATTAGGTAAAAGCATAACGTCCATGTAAGCGGCGGCTGAACTTGGCAGGATACAGGTAAAATTCCGTAATTTTTTTCCATAGAAAAAAAGGACTCCACGGGCCGCATGAGTGGGCCTCGCAGGCCGCAGTTTGGAGACCCCTGATATAGTCCTTTGGTAAATTATTTAATTTAGAACATAAATTTAAAAAATTGTTCAAACTTCAATTACATTTCTTTCTTTGTTATATTTGCTAACAATAAGTTTAAAATATTTTAGCAAATAATACTGTTATCATGCAGATGACATAGATGACTCATATGTTGAAAAAAAAAAATTGATAACGAAAAACTTAAAATCACTTTTACACTAATTTGCATGGGTGATCACTTATTCATTTAGGATTTGGATCCTTTCTTTCAAAATGAACATGAATACATGTGTATGGGTGAACACTTATTCATTTAGGATTTGGATCCTTTCTTTCAAAATGAACATGAATAAATGCGTATGGGTGAACACTTATTCATTTTGGATTTGGATCCTTTCTTTCAAAATGAACATGAATAAATGTGTATGGGTGAACACTTATTCATTTAGGATTTTGATCCTTTCTTTCAAAATGAACATGAATAAATGTGTATGGGTGAACACTTATTCATTTAGGATTTGGATCCTTTCTTTCAAAATGAACATGAATACATGTGTATGGGTGAACACTTATTCATTTAGGATTTGGATCCTTTCTTTCAAAATGAACATGAATAAATGTGCATGGGTGAACACTTATTCATTTAGGATTTGGATCCTTTCTTTCAAAATGAACATGAATACATGTGTATGGGTGAACACTTATTCATTTAGGATTTGGATCCTTTCTTTCAAAATGAACATGAATAAATGTGCATGGGTGAACACTTATTCATTTAGGATTTGGATCCTTTCTTTCAAAATGAACATGAATAAATGTGTATGTCACACTTGAACAATATAATTTTACTGTATTTCCTGGATTTAAGCAGACATTTTTTTTTTCTACATTATGATTAAAACCGAATAGTAAAGTACCATTCGGACCAAACTGATCATAGGGCTGGTGAAGAAGCATTCACCAGTTTCTGTGGCCACGGCATACGAGGGGATGTGTGGCCAGCACAATGTCCAGCCCCCTCTTTACTTTACCCCAATTAGTGTCAGGTACCCATCAGAGCTGGAATGACTCCGGGCACCCTCAAGTCCTGGTAAAAAAATCCTAGCCTGCACCAGGATTCGAACCCAGAACCTTTCGATCGTCACCATGTCCCATATAAACCGAACAGAAGGCTACAAAAATAAGTAAATGCTTGATTTACCGCTACATATTTTTTCTTTCCGAAAAAACACATGCCAATGTTATTCCACAGGGGAGGTGACTCTGGAATATTGACTGCGGCTATGCGGTACTTTGTGACTGCCACATCGTAGTCAGCATGGTTCTGCATCATGCTGCCCGCTGCCATAATGGCTTTTGTGTGACTAGGGTTGAAGGCCATGGCGTTGCCAAGGTTCTCAAAAGCCTTTTGAAACTGATTGACCTGTAGAATAGACAAGAAAAAAATGCAAGACTAGACTCGGACCACGGATAAGCGTAGGATGTAATAACCTTCTTTATAGAAGGAGAGTCTCTAATATATAAGATGAGACATAATTGTTTGTAGCTTACAGTAAAACCAAGGTTAAAAACAATGTTGTAAGATAAATAAGAAAGCGTATAGTGAGACATAAAAGGTACCTAAACAATTTGATCACTTTACATTTAATATTCAAGTAAACTATGCCAGCTTGAGGAATAAACAAAAGAACAGTACCAATATATTAATCAAATTGTTTACACTCTAACAAGGAAACCCATTGCAGAGGAAAATAATAAAAAACTGTAATGACTCACTTGCATATATAATAGTCCAAGTGTGGTAAGGAGATCTGGGTTCTCTG
Source organism: Anisus vortex (assembly GCA_949126835.1). Taxonomy (NCBI): domain Eukaryota; kingdom Metazoa; phylum Mollusca; class Gastropoda; family Planorbidae; genus Anisus; species Anisus vortex. Next base: position 23,503,340 of record OX421499.1, read on the forward strand.
GCGAGTACCTCAATAAATGACAAAGAATTCATTTTAACAAGACTTTCTTGAGTGGCGGATCATAAGAAGACTATTATAACAATTTTTTTTTAAAGTTTTCCATAAACATCAAAGCAAACAATAAAGGATATATTGGAAAATGACTTTAGAAAATGTATATGTTAACTTTTCATGTTAAATGGAACAACTCAAGAAATTTTCTCAGTAAAATAGATTCAGCATTTAAAAATCAAAAACAATGTTTCTTAAGAAATTATAATAATTTTTTATTTTTGAGTGATAAATTTGAAAACATTAATTTTTTTATGTGATTATTATAATACATAGAGAAAGAACAACTGCAAATATATAAATAAGTAGGCAAGAAAAGGCAAACCTTTGACCGACCCCATGGATACATATTTATGCTTAGTACCAGCTAAATACTTCCTTATAATTAATTTAGAACCCTCTAGAGGCTTATAATGTAAAAATGAAGAGACTCACTCCACAGCGCTCCTGTAGATGTCTATAGCAGCATTGATATCCCTCTCCAAGAGGTAAATTTTCCCTAGAACTACATAGCTCACTTCATGGCGACGAAGACTCAATGCTTGCTTTAGACAATCTTTGGCCTGATAAAAAACAATACCACCTAATTAGTTTGTGTTAAATAAACTAGACATTTTGTAGCAGCTTAACCAATATTTTTTAATTATACCAAAAGAAAAAAATTAATATCAACGCATATGTTAATGTTAGTCTTAGTTAGTGTATGATATGGGCATTCAAATTCAAGTCAAAGTCATATTTTTGTGCGTTTGACATTATAAATCTTTTAAAAATAACATTTTACAAAGATATCATTTAATACCCTGCCTTCTTCCAAGCTATTATGCTAGCATTATGCCAGACAATCTTCAGACAAGAAAGATTTGTCAGTAAGCCTAAAAAATCTAAGAACTCTTGGATTTTGTTTTGAACTCACTGATGATAAAAGTGATTATTCCAGTACCTCTTTTAGGGTGCCAACATGGGAAAATCAATTAGCAATAAAATAAAAGGTTTAGATCATCCCTTATGTCAAGAGTTGAACAAATGTAGGTGCAGGTAATGTAGTTAGTTTTCTATAAAGTCAATAAAAACATCTATTCTTGTCGAAAGGGAAAACACATTGTTTTAATTTATTTTTATAAACAAGCATTTTGAATATTGGAAAAATTCTTGCAAAAATTATTTTATAATATATTGTGTGACTAGCACAAGTTTAAATTTCAAGGATCCATTATATGTGTATTTTTTTTTATTCCTAGGATTATCACAGGCACAACTTCAGTTGGCTGGGAGTCACTGTGTGTTTTGCGTCACTAACTACTGCATATATTACAAACATTGTAGCATAATTTTCTTTATCTGTAATTAACACACACAAAAATTTCAGCTTGACTTCTTCCCAAGTGGTATTTGGGTCTAGAATGGGTTGCCTGAACAAACCAGGAAAACCAGTAATTCAACATCATTTAAAACACTTTTCAAAATGCAAGACTCAAACAATGGATAAGCATAGGATAAAATAATCCATAGAAGGAGCATCTATAATATGTAAGACTTGAATTCCTATAATTTTTTACTTTTATTATTTTACTTTCAACACAATATACAATTAAACTTACTTTAGTATAGTCTCTCAGATACATGTAGCAAACACCCAAATTGTGGAAAATCTCCTGCAACATTAAAATGGACAATGATAGTTTTTATGTTACCTACTTAGTAATAAAAGAGAAAGGTGGGTACTAGTATAAGTGCAATGAATACAATAATCATTTTCATTTTCTGTAATGTAATTAAAAAAAAAAATATTTATTACCCAATCCTTTTCACTGATCGTGGCAGCTTGATTGTAAACATCAATCGCTGCCTTGTGTCTTGCCAAGAGAAATCTAAACATTAAAGTTTACAAACATTGAATGGCCGGGCAATCCAATACTAAACATAAATTATTACAGCAATGAAGATTCATCAATGAAAGTAGGTGAGAGTAATTGTAAATATTATTTCCACAATGAAAAAAAAAGATATCTTGTTAATTAAAATAAAAGACTTTTATTTTAGTACATGTAATCAGATTAAAAATGTTAAGGACTTATTTTTCAGCTTTCTACATATGTTTTAGCTTGTAATGTTAGTTTTGAAAAGTTCTTTTGGATCTACTTACAAGGATCGGGCCACTTGTTTTAGATTTTCTGGATTTTGCATATTGAGAACTGTGCATGTCTGAAAAAGATCAAGTGATTCTTGTATCTTGCCTTCCTGCCTTAAAATTAAACCTAGAATATAAAAAAATTAAGCATGTTAAAATGTATCACAGTATGCTATTGCAGTTTAAAAGAAACAAAATCCAATACAAATATACAATTTAAATACTGACTAATATAATATTTTAAAATATTACATAAGAATAATGAATATTATTAATATTCAACAGTTACATAATTGATTTCTCTTAAACTATTTAAAACTATGTGAATGTAAAAGTATATGTGTTGATAAAATATGATTTTTATCATTAAAGAAATATATTATTAGGGCTATAGTTAAAATCCTAAAAATTTGAGGATGTATGAAGAGGGACATTTCTTTTGTAATGAGGGACATTTCTTTTGCACAGAAAATCTAGACATGTTTAATACTTTATCTTTATTAAAAGAGTTTTATTACCATTATTCCTGATTTTAATAAAGAAATTAGTGCTTTACATACATTTTTAAATGGTGTTAAAAATCATGTCTACAATATTTTTAGTCCTGCTGCAAATTTTCTTTTGAAAATTCTGTTTTTAAATGGGATTAATACTTAAATGTTTTCCTTTTAACACAATAGTAGGACAGCAGGTATCAGTAGGACAGCAGGTATCAGTAGGACAGCAGGTATCAGTAGGACAGCAGGTATCAGTAGGACAGGAGGTATCAGTAGGACAGCATGTATCAGTAGGACAGCTGGTATCAGTAGGACAGCAGGTATCAGTAGGACAGAAGGTATCAGTAGGACAGCAGATATCAGTAGGACAGCAGGTATCAGTAGATATGTTAGTACAAAGAACCACTAAGAAGTATTGCTTTATCAAATGTGTATAATTTCTAGCTGAACTGATATCTGAATTATATTATATATATAAAGGATAGCTTTCAATTTTAGATAGAGTTTAAACACTTAAAAAAGATATGTTCTTTTCAGACCATTGACAGATCACTTAACTCTTTGTCTCTGGGGTTATTTTCCCTTTTCTGTTAGGATAATTCTTTTTTTTATCTTTGTCAATTCTAATGCTATGTGAAAACTTTCATAACTTGTTTGCATTTAATCAGACAACATTTTGTTTGTTATTGATTTAAAGGAAAATTAAAGCTCTTTACAGATAATATAATTTCATGTGTAGCTTCTAATATAATTAGTAATTATTCAAACCAATTTATTTTTTTTAAATTAGCTCACAAAAAAAAAGTACAAAATTTTTAGCTGAAATTATTACATAGTTTTCCAAAAGAATATCCCTTTTCTGACAATTGCAAACAAATATGTCTTTAAAAAAAATTCAAGCCTAATCTTATAATTGATTATCTCTTTCCTCCACAAAAACAGTCAACCCCAACAAATACTCTTTTCTTAATGAAAAAATTTTTAAAAATCTTGGAAAATCAAACTTGATTTTATTTAAAGTAATATAAATAAAATAATATTGAAAATAAACACGAGGCAGGTCTCACAAAATGGCCACCAAACGTTTTGAGGTGTTTTTTTTAATTAAAAAAAAAAAAATTTGATGTACAAAGTTGTTTTTTTTACTTGTTTGTGTTTATATGTAATAAAAGTATCCGCAAAATCAATATTGTGAGTTTTTATTATATTTTAGTGTTGATTATTATATTTTTTATGCAATATAACATAACAAATCATTCAGTCACAGTTTCCCCCTTTTTTGTACCTATCTGAAAAGCATTAACTAAATGTATAAGAAAGCAAAATTAATGTGATTTCTAAATGTTTTTCATTTACACATATGTGCGTATAGCATCCTATACTTGCAATGAAACTCGTTACAGATGTTTATTTAAACAAAAAACAATTTTTAAAATCTCTTTGTTTTTTTACGCCTTTCTGACCTTTCTTCTTCCTTCCCCGCGCAAGGCCTAAAACTCGATCTAAAAATATATAAATCACTTTCTCCAAATTTAACCCAAATATATATTTATTCATAAAAACTGCATTATTATTAAATATTCAGCCACAAAATTTATTTTATTTGCTAATAAATCATTGGTGTACAGTGTACATAACGAAAACAAGCTTAGTCATTCAAGTTTTACGTGATACTAAAAAGTTGAATTGATTTTTCAATAATTTTCAAATGCACTGGAGTGAATTTTAAAATATTAATCCAATCGGAGAGCCTTTTTGTTCTGTTTGATGCCTTTGCCAACGTAAAAAATACATTTTTTTTTTATTTGATATCATTATTTACCCGTATCTTAGTGTTATGTTACACTACAGTTGCATGGTACTGCCGAGGGACTGCAGGCTTGGTCATTATCGATAATTTACAGTAAGATGGTATTTACACATTTCTTTTTGGTTCCAAGTTCTTGTACACAATTTACATTAACGCAGCAATATTATTAAATGTTTTAAAACTAAATTTACGTGAACTGTAATAGTTTAAAAGTAATAAAAATATCTATCAACAATATTGTATGTTTTTATAATATTTTGCAACTGCTTAGTCTAGTGTATTTTCTTAGCATTGGCAAAACTTCAACCGACAGAATTTCCCAATCTTAAAATTATTAATTGTAAAACATTGATATGTCGGCTGACTTTCTAACCTTCATATTCAGATCTCTCAGTTTCTAGGCTTTTATATGATATATAATACAGTAAAAAAGCTTAAAATATTTTATTTGTAAAAAAGGGAACTTTTGAAGGTCTTAGCGTGAAACCTTCCACAATAAACATATTTTAAAAAATCAATGCTGGCATCCAGGGGCGAAGCCAGAAATTATTTCCAGGGGGGGGGCTGAACTTTCACGTGACAAATATTTACCCAATTTTTAGCAAATTTAGTACATTTTTAACAAAAATGAGTTGAAAAAGATATTTTTTAAAAATTCCAGGGGGGGCTTAGCCCCCCTCAGTCCCCCCTGTGGCTTCGCCCCTGCTGGCATGGTCAATCCGGTAAAAATGCCATTTTGAACTTGACTATGGGATCATCAATCCTGAGAAAAAGAGGTTTAACTATATAAATTATAAGTATGGAAGGCCTATTCATAGAATCTACAAATACAAACCTTGAACATATAAAGCATATTCACACATGCCCCCAGATTCTGCTACCTGCTCACGAATCAGGACTTTGCAAGTGTCAAATTCTTTTCTCACATAGTGTAGATGTATCAACCAATTTCTTCTTTCAAATACAGGAAGTTCAGGGGCTAAATATTATAAAAATTAAAATTGGTTACTTATATAGCGCTTCTATCCATGCTAATTCAGCATGCTCAGTGCGCTCTGTAAACACATTGCTGCCTGCTGGCGCAAATATGTTTACAGGCCCAAAACTCCTGCAGGGCGACAGGGATCCGTCGGCGGCCTGGCTAGAACCAGCGACCTGTCAGATGGTTTTTGGTTGACAGTCCGGTGATCCAACCGCTAGGCCAGCCGGCTTCACAAAGTATTTATGTGAGAAGTTCATTTGCAATCAAATGGTGCTAAGTCAATTAACATATATGCCTTTTGATTTTGCAGAAACTGACCCAATAGGTAGGCTTACTTCAAATTTTTAATTGATCAAATACTAATGTACCAAAACACAGTGCTATTTAGTATATATGCTAACAACATTTTTAGTAATTTTAATATTTTGTAAGGCAGTAAAAGCACACAACCTAGGACTAGCCTACATATTATTATTAGGCTATAGGCCCTATCTGTAACTAAATAGTATGAAAATTGAATATGAAGTAATTTAGTTATATAGCGGCGCCATAGCCTACCTTTTTTCGGACGTGCATTTGAGGCAGGGGCTGTTGGTATAACCACATTTTTTTCTGTCTGTTCTGAATTTTGTTCCTAAGTAGGTAAGAATATGATAAGATATGACGATATGATATAATTAATAATTTAAAAGTTATAAGATAACTTACTAACTAATATTTATATAAGTATACAGTATAAGAATATGAATACGTTCAATAAGACTAAGAATATTTATACATATTACATTGAAAATGTTAAGGCCAGCTGCATTATATACATTATATAGAACTTTCACAACACCAACAAGATTAGTTTATTATCAGACATTAAAAATTGAATGATTAATAAAATCATAACAAGAACCTGTTTGGTACCGTCCGCCATTGTGAAACTATTTGCGTTGGTATGGTAAAGTATGGATTGGATAATATATTAATAGACCTTTTTTTAATAAAAAAAAGAATCATTACAATAAAATATAAATATAAGTTAAGTGCATTTAAAAAATAATCATTTCATGAAATTAGTTGTTTAAAATATGTATTTGTAATACGTATATATGTATTCTATAAATTATTTTATTAAAATGAATTCTCCCTGGCATCGATCAGACTCCTCATCTCAACAGATGGCGCTAATCCAAGTTTTTATTTGAGAGAGACTTGACTACCCACAGCTGAGAATTTAAACATTCAGTTGTGATTCTCATCTTCATCCAGAAAAGTGGTGAAATTATAAGTTGCATTGTTTACGTTTAGTTGAGTGACTTAAAAGTATAAAAGGATATTTGGAAACAAGAAAAGACAGAGATTTTCTTTAGGAATTTATAATGGAGGTTAGTTAATTTGTTTCGTTGCTTTGGTAGTAATGTTATATATGTATGTCCTACCCACCCCACCCGCACAGGGCTATAAATATTTAGTCAGTGCCACCCGGCATGCTGCAAAATGTTTGTTATTATTACATGGATATTTTTTTTTAAATTTGTTTGGTACCGTAAAAATAAACTAATAAACAGACTTGTTACTTTTTCTAAGTTTGTCATATATTATAAACTCAGCATTTAATGGTTTTTACGGGTAATATAGGCCTATCTTAATTTTAACTATTAAAGTAACTATTTAGGCCTATATCTTGGGCTACACTTTTTTGAAATACAAATTAATGATAATCTAGTAATAGTTGAATTTTAAAAATGTTTCAAGATGAATGTTGAAAGAAAAAAAAACTATATGTAGGCTATTGGGTATAGCCATAGGCATATATGATTATAATATGACTAACAAAAAATTAAAGGAATATTTTTTATTACAAGAATAATTTTAATACAACATCTAATATTGCATAGGTCTACAAATTCATAAAAGAGGCCACCCAATAATAAGGCCTAGCCTATGAATTAATATATTCCATTACAATAATAAAGGGCCTACAAGTCAGAAAATATAGGTTTCCCATTAATTACAATTTATGATTTTAAATGAACAAAGGGGAAACCAGGAAGGAGGTCTGATTTTGAAAAGATTTTAGTAACCTTCATTTTTGAATGGGTTTTTTTCGTCCATTTTTTTTGGGAGTCTTTACATTATATTTATAGCCTACATTTTTCTTATACCCAGTAATAATGTAGGCTATCTTTTAGATCTTCAAAAATCGCCCATAGATACATGTAGGCCTAATTAAATTTAAATACAAAATTAATAGGTGCACCAACAGTAGGCATACAGCATGCTGTGACTCTTCAACAAATGTTTGATAGGGCCTCGGCCTATAGGCCCTACACATTTTATTTATTTGTAACGTTTTTTTTTTTCAATAAGAGATGTATAAGAAAATAGTTATCATGGCTATATTAGTAGATAACTTATATATCTATGTAGGCCTATAAATTTCTCTCTCTCTCTCTCTCTCTCTCTGTAGGCCTATAATAATATTATATATATATATAGGCCTATCCTATATTCTATAGGCTACTAATTACTAAAGCTATAAAAGTAAAGTAGGCTACCCTTCGGACTAGGGTTGCCATCCGTCCCGATATATCGGCACTGTCACCGTTATGGACCTTCTTGTTCCGACAAGACCCAGTTTTGTCCCGATTTTGCAAAATACTGTTACAAGCTTGGCTCAAGTACCGAATTAACGCCATTTGTTAGCGCAACATGTAAATGCAGCCTCAGTTTTATTTATGTCAACAAGTGTGTGTTGACATGGTCGTCTCACAGATGGCATTACATGTTGTGTATCTTGTAACAACGATGCAAGTATCTTCTTAGCTCTAGCGCCATCATTCGAGAAAATACCAGACTGACTTGCACGGAGATGTATATTATAAATACGTAAAAGGAAAAAAAGACGCTGAAAAGGGTGAAATCTTCGGAAAAATATGGTGTACCAACTTCTTCTGCCGCAACAGGTTCCATGTAATTGTGTTAACTAAAAAGTAATTTTATTTAATAACGTTTTTACTTCATTTCGACACCCCCATCTCACAGTGTCCCGACGAGGTCTCAGCTAGATATGTCAAACCTACATCGGACCAAACTGATCATAGGGCTGGTGAAGCAGCGTTCACCTGTTTCTGTGGCCACGGCATACTAAGGGATGTGTGGCCAGCAAAATGCCTAGCCGCCATTACTTTACCCCAACTAATGTCAGGTACCCATCAGAGCTGGGTAGACTCAGGGACACCCTCAAGTACTGGGAAAATTTTTTTTGCCTCCACCAGGATGATTCGAACCCAGGACCTTCGGATCGCCAGTCGAACGCGCTGCCACGTAAAATATTTCTCAGTTCGATTATTTGTTTAGCGGTCTGTACGTCCACGTAGGCCTCCTACATAGTATTGGATAGTTGCTGGGCATTGATATTTATAAATTCGACTTTTTAGTTGAGCTTCACAAATTCATTAAGCTCCATTAACTATTCATTAATTTATAGATCATCTGTTACCACTAAGCTTACTTTAAACGGTGGCATAGTCCGCACAATGAGAGAACGTTTATTTTTATTGATCTTTTAATGTCATGCATAAACTTTGATCTAAACCAACAACAACTAAACAATTAATTTTAGCTATCCTGTACAATGGAACCAATCCCACAATGCTGTTGTGTTGGTAACGAGAGCAAATTATTTAATAGTTGGCCTGTGTTTTATTAAGTAGGCCTAGGCCTAAGGCCTAAGCTTACTGACTAGATCCATAACATAGGCATAGTCTCGGTTTAAAGTTAAATAGTTTAAGGCTTGGAAGTGATGGGACATTACAGTACAGGGGTGATGGGTTGGTTCTCCAAGGTCGTGGTCTGAAAGATAAATGTAGGGGAAACTGGGGTAAAATGGGATAGCGGGGTAAAACGAGACACACGAATTACTGAAAAACAGAAAGTCGGAGCGCTTTAGAAATGAGTCTATTAAAGAGATCACGTGATAATGCATTGCCGGCAAAATCCATTTTGTTTGGCTGAGCTTCGTGCGTCAGTGAGAGGCAAATATTTCAATTTTAAATATTTTGATCTATTTTTATGGTTACGATGCAAATGTGTTCATTAAGAAAAAAAATACAGATTTGTCAAACAAGAATTAACATTCTGATAGATATTTATGTGGGCAATGGTAATAGATATCAAAGTTTGACCTACTTAAGCAGGGCAGTGTGTGGTTTGGAGGCTTTGTGAACAAGGTTATGATGGGGTAAAACAGGACAAAACAATGGGGCAAAATGGGAAAATACAGTTAACTCAATAAATCATTTGTGTTTCTTTTAAAACAAAGAAATCTCATCTTTTTTTGTTGTGTCATTATTGTCCACCACTTGCTTGTTCTGTACACAGAATGTCGTTTACATGTCAATGTTATCTTTGATATGACAGGGTTTTTTCCCTTAAGTATCTCGTTTTACCCCAGGTTCCCCTACTCTGAGAGTGCAGAAAACTGGGTAGCCTGTCAAGGTGACTGTAACAGGCGGGCACACTACAGCTGTGCAGGTCTGGAAGAAAGAAACATAGCCCCAGTTTTCGTTTGTGAACTCTGCGACGACTGACATTTGATTTAGCATACCCCCAGCGTATGTCTCGTTTTACCCCAGGCATGGGGCAAAACGGGAAAATACGGTTAGCCCAACAAATCATTTGTGTCTCTGTTGAAACTAACAAATCTCATATTTTTTTGTTGTGACATTGTTGTCCACTACTTGCTTGTTCAGTACACAGAATGTCGTTTACATGTCAATGTTATCTTTGATACGACAGGTTTTTTTTCCCTTAAGTATCTCGTTTTACCCCAGGTTCCCCTATGCTATAGACCTATGTGGCCTTACGATAAGATCTTCGGCGGGTGCAGCTTTGTGCGTTTTATTCTGTATTGGAGAGAAAGACCATCAGAAACGTAGAAACCATTTGTTTGTGGATTAGTGTGTATGGGCTGTGTATGGGCTGTGTATGTTTGTATGTCTGTGTTTCACAACACTGTCGCATTTCAGACCACAACACTGACGTAAAAGTAGGTCTTTATTACTAAGCAAAACGATGCACGGCCAATGTGGCAGAAATAATTCGAGAGAGTGAGAGAGAGAGAGATTGTGTGTGTGTGTGTGTGTGTATGAGAGAGAGAGAGATTGTGTGTGTGTGTGTATGAGAGAGAGAGAGAGATGAGGCAGATACATATTACATAGAAAATGGGGAAAGCGCTTCAGGGAGAGAAAAGGGGAAGTAGCAAAATACTTTTCAGGGGGCAACTTGACCAGACCATGGCTATCTTTTCTAGCGAGAGAGAGAGAAAGAAGAAGAAAAGAAAAAATTAAACTCATCATATTACATAGTTCAGTACTTTTTCGACCATTTGACCTATTGCACGACATTTATGCCATAGCCCTCTTCATCTCCCACCATTAGCCTACAAATGTCTGACAATAAAATAAAAACATTGCCAAAATGTAATGAGCTTATTTGTTTGCGGGTGCGTAGTGCGTATTTATGCCAGAACTCAATGGAATAGATTGAATATCTTCTGTACCCTTGCGGGGGAGCTACCGATACAAAATTGTCTGGAAAAAAAAATACCGGACGAGCCGTTCGGCTCATACGACAAGGGCATGACAATGTCCAGGGGCGGATCATTGGAGGAACACTAAAATCCTGTCCGAGACTAGCCACCCGGCGTTGCGCCTATACAGCGTGTCGCGTAACATAGGGTACATTCTCCGCAGTACATGCACTACACTTCTCTCCCCTTCCGCGTAATTCCCCTCGGATCATTATCGTGGTGGCTCGCTCGTATACTTGCACTGTCGCCCGTTAGCACAAATATCAGACTATAGGTCTGGATATCCAGGCACCAGGGCGGGGTTGAGACGGACTGTTGCGCGCATTGCTTCCCCCCCCCCCCCCCCCCCCCCCACCGAGTCTGGGAGCCTCTTGGAAAGCAATGATCCTCGGACGCGAAACAGGGTATGTAACTTATGCGTTAGCGCACCTGTGTGCTCTTAATGTAAGCGTATTGGTGGTTTGCACACTTCGCCAGCTATGAGGCCCATGGGTACAGAATACAGAACTGCACGCAGCTACCGTCTTCTTCCAGTGGCAGTACCAAGCGCGTACCCAGGTGACGGATGTACTGAAAACCCCGTAGATTTAAGGGTTAGCTGTGAATAATAAATACACATCCGCGGGTCAACTGAGTAATGATTTTATTTTCGTTTTTGATATTTCAAATTTCAAACAAAACTCATCTAGAAAACCCAAGGAAAAGGCTGAGAAAAAAAAGGGCAAACTTATGGCGCCCATGCCCTAAACCTTGGGCTATTGAAGTTCGGCTGTTACCATTCTGAAAACAAACAACTGCTGCCTTGCAGGTGGTCTTGGTCGATCAAACGATAGATCTATATGGAAGCGCATCCAGAAAACAACAAACAAAAGCTGGCTGAAGCCGGAGGCAGTGAGTGTAGTTAATGGAGCAAAAGTGATGGCTATACGCAGATCTTAATTACTTCTAATTATAAAAATCGGAGGAACCCCTCACGTTCTACACAATATAACACTATTCTTAACTAAATCTGCACTATAGAGCGTTAGCAATAGGCGGAGCTTAAGTTTTTTAGTGACGTCATTTGTAAATAGAAGCCACTATTGAGGAACAAATATGGCATATGGTGAAGTTTTTCTTATCATGCCAAATTCACTTATGAATATTGGCTATCCTAATAAAAAATAAGGAGGTAAATAGTAGTACTGCAAATTAATTAATGTGATTAGGCTAGGGCCGGCTAGACCTATTTACACTTTCAATTTCACTTTATAGGCCTACACTTTTAATGTTTCGTAGGCTAGGCTAATGGGCTAAATGGCTAAGTAGGGCAGCTACGATGCCAAGTGATAGTGTTGGTGAATATCTAGTCTAGTGAAGTCACTAATTGGCTCACATCGTCTATGATCTATGTCTATGTTAATAATAAAATAGCCTATTTTATTTAACATACATAATACAGCTTAAATCTTAATAAGACTTAAAACACAAAACATCATTAAAAAAAAATCTCGAGCCTATATGAAACTTTATTAATACAGCGGCCATTGTACTTGTACACCACTACACAAAATAAACAAAAATCACGTGCTTTTTTGTCACGTGATTGCAAACGCCTTAGTAAACAAAAAAAAAACATCGATTTTGTTTCCCTTTTTCTACCAATAATATACGTAGAATATTTTATAGGCTACCCGCTACCCTATAGCAGCCAACAACAACAAAAAGAAGATGGTTGTCTGCCCTTTGTTCCCCTAGCCTCGTTCCTAAAGTGTATTCTTATTTTTTTCATCTTGGCTGTGTATTGTTTTGATAAGTGGTTTCATCATTTCATAACTTAAACTCTAAACCCGTTGATGTCTCGTGCTGACTTTTTATCTCTGGAACTTCAAGGTTGTTGTTTTTATCCCAGTTCTCCCCTTTCCTTTTGTGACCAGAATTTCACCCGGATATCTTGAAATGGGCTGGATGGGACTTTTATTATTATGAGATATGTGTGTTCCCAGGCACTTAAAGATGAGTGACTGGGTGGGAGGGGGGGCATTGAATAAAGGTACTCCAGCTGTCTGACACTGCCAACGAACCAGCAAATAATAAATATATATATATATTACAGTATATTCTATGAGTTCTATATTAATTAATATAATTACCATGTGTATTATTATGAGACGCCTTGATAATATCACAAATATAAATAGCCTAATGGTATCCGTTAAACTGTTGTTCTATCATTTGACTATCATCTGAGTTACATAGATACATATCTGAACTATAATAATAATTTCTGAATAATATCGACAAAAAAAGTGGTGAGTATTAAAATAAGTATTAAAAATGCAAAATTCTAGTAAAATAATATAAAGGTCTGTAGATAAAAACTACTTAAGACGAATTGTTTAAGTAGAAATGTGCAATAACGATGAATCTTGTCTAGGTCTCACAATTTGCGCCCGAATTCGCCAATGGACTGGTTGGGGAGGGGGGGGTCCACTGTGGAGGGAAAGGGAAACACTTGGCACCCACAGTCCCTGGCAAGTAAAATCGCAAAATGGCGCTTACAAAATAAACTTGAGTTTTCAACGCCACTGTACGAATAGTAGGTGCAGATGCTCCCACCCTGGATACAATTTTCTGTTGACGCTCATGTTTCCTAGAAGATTCTAAGATCTCCAAAATGTATCGCTGTAAATGTCTTGCGAGGCCTAGGGTAAAAGAATGAAGAAGAAAAATGACAACCCCCAACGCGTGAATAGTTTGTTACATATGAAGTTCATGTGTAACATTATCGAACATACTATAGAACGTAGGTACTAGAGAAGGACTCATACACAATGATACATATCTGATATCATATATGATATCTATTTGATACATAGTCATAGACAGATGCATTGGAAGATCAAGAAACTCATGTCAATATGACTAAATACATATGATCTTTATGCTTCCATATGTGTATGTTTGTGTGTAGTTTGTGTGTATGTATTTGTTAGCTGAGACCTGTGGCGACGTGTTCTGGCCAGTCTAGTACACTTAGTGCATCGATTGAACGTTCATTGTTAGGTGTTTCTCTTCTCTCTTCCTATGGGAGTCATGTCGCTGTGACGCTTACAGCCAGGAATATTGCAGTTGAGACTTCACATGACGTGTTCGTTGGGAATAAAGACAACAAAACGATTCGATTTATTGTTTGTCTTTTTTGGCTTGCCAACTTTTATTCCAGTTATTTAGTGCAGGGGGTAGACAACCTACGACACGCGAGTCACGCTTGGCACGTAGAGTGATCTTCAGTCGCACGCGGAATACCCCCCCACACACCCCCCCCCCCCCCTAAAAAAATCAATTCAAGTCGCATCTGCTAGAAAAGAACAGAGTGACTTTTAGGCTTTTGTCACTGAGAATAAATTAGAAATCCTGGTAATTGTTTACCTGCGTTAGCCCACGAGTTTTGGGGTGTTAAAGCAACGATTTTGAATTATCCATGTCAAATTCGCACGAATCAAGTCATGAAATGTCTTGCAAATGATTTTTAGGCTTAGAAAAAATAAAAACAATATTTTTAAACGCGATTTTTTAGTTTTTTTCTATTAATTTAACATAACATTTTGTCATTTTTGTCTTGTGACTTCACAGGAGAAGAGTTACCAACCCTAACCTATAAAACTAACCGATACTAAACCATGCGCTACTAAAATGAATGAAATTTTAATAGCGCTTGGTTAGTATCGGTTAGTTTATATAGGTTAGGGAAGGAAACCCCTTGACGACAATGGCCGAAATAACGTTGTTTTATGCTATATTGATAGTACAAAATCGCGAATAAAAATATTTTTTTCTAAGTCTAAATATCGTTTGCGAGACATTTAATGACTTGATTTGTCTGAATTTGGCATGGATCTTTAAAAATATTTCACAGAGAACCAAAAAACTCGTGGGCTAACGCAGGTAAACAATTACCGAAATCCTAATTTGACACACTTTTATGAAAAGGTTGGCGACCACTGAATGAGACGTAGATTAGAACTGAATCAAATAGTATTCGTCTGGATACAATTAGTTAAAGTAAACTGTTAGACCGAATAGAAACAGTTTTCAATAGTTTAAAACGTTCATTAGGGAATATAATCATAAAGTCAGTTACAGTTTTCAACTCCAATCAGTGTATGCTACGCTAGATACTTTCGCCAAACTAACTGTTTGTTTTTTTAAGTCGCGTGCAGCTGCTATTCGATCAATCGGCTACTGTTTGGTTGAATATAAACACAATTTAATCATGCAAAAAAACAACAACAAAACATTAAGGTGTTGATTCATTTAATTAAAAGGTTCCAGAAAATTGAGGTTATTATTATAAGTATAACATGATAATTTACATGAAGACAGAGGTACCAGTAATTGCCATAAACACATTAAAAATTATATATATGTGTGTGTGTGTGTGCATTTTATTCTAATTGGCGCAATCTGTTATAAGACGGTCATCAGTTAAGTGCACTCTTGCATAAATTGGCCTGCACTTCAATATAAATACACTTTCCCAGCAGACAATCTGTCTAATAAGTGCACTTTAAAATCTCATCCAAATCTCACATGATGATCCTAGTATTACGTCGAAACAAGCATTCTTTCTCTATTACAAAAAAATCACGTTCTTTTCCCAGACAATAGCACTTACTCCTTCTCAGTCTTTTCATCCTCTATGCGCCTTAACTACGCGCCGTAAGAGGGCAGCACAATGCAGCCAATACTTATATCCGTAAAGTGTCGTAAGAATGGCGTTGGCATTTGGCTGTGGAGTCCCTCGACTGGGGTGGGGGTAGGTAAGGCTCTTTCTAGCTGGGGCGCCACGCTACCCACTTGGAGCTAATTTGAGCTCTCGGGGCTCGTCACTCGCTAGACACAGAGAAAAAGAAAAAAAAAAGTGTAGAATCCCATGCAGCTCGTGGACTGCGTTAAGTGGCGAGGAATGAAGTGATAATTAAATATTGATTATTAGAATTTTAGAGTTGGCATTTCTTGACATTCAGGCGCAGTAATTTTATTCTCTAAGATGTAAAAAAATAGAAATAAAAAGGCGAAATCAATTATAAGAATTTTTTTTTAAAATGTACAGAAGATGATTGGGTCTTACGCTTATCCTTGGTTTGGCTCTATAGCCATACGTTTTGATGTTTTAATGATGTTAAGTTGCTGGTTCTCCTGGTTTGTTCTGAGAACCCATTCCATATACGAATGTCACACAGAATACAAGAGCGTTTATATGCCTTTATCCTTGCACAGGGAACACAATCATTTCTTTATCTTTATGAGATATATATTATTGTCTTGTATTATAATTTAATGCCTTTAGTATCATTACTACTTCACTCTTTATCCTTCGATTTGCTTTTGTTTCTAGGTTTATCTATATAATTATATAATTATACATACCTGATGGAAATATTTACATTTAGTAAAGCGTGCAGATCTGTTCTGAATCTGTTCTAGTATTTAAAAAAAAAATTGTCAAAATGCTTTCGTTAAAGAGGAAAAAACATTTTGTTAAAGGTGAACATTGCATTTAAATAGTTCGACCCATTAAACGGTGATATAAATAGTTTTCACATTACTCATTATTACATTTCCTACAATGCCCTTTGTGGCCTCCTGTGGCCTTCACCGCCCCGTGTTTGTGGAAAATATGTTTTATTGACTGAACTATACAGTTTCTATGCAGACATCTTTGTTTTCGCAGTTGATTTGAAGCTGTGTATGGTCTGCTGTGTTTAACTAGGCGGGTGGGGAATGTTTTTTGTCTACATCGCGGGTAATACATCGTTTAAGACTGTAAGTAGACTAGTTCATAGGCGCTGTAAGTAGACTAGTTCATAGGCGCTGTAAGTAGACTAGTTCATAGGCACTGTAAGTAGACTAGTTCATAGGCACTGTAAATAGACTAGTTCATATGAACTCTAAGAAGACTAGTTCGTTGGCACTGTAAGTAGACTAGTTCATAGGCACTGTAAGTAGACTAGTTCATATGCACTCTAAGTAGACTAGTTCATAGGCACTGTAAGTAGGCTAGTTCATAGGCGTTGTAAGTAGACTAGTTCATAGGCACTGTAAGTAGGCTAGTTCATAGGCACTGTAAGTAGACTAGTTCATAGACACTGTAAGTAGACTAGTTCATAAGCACTGTAAGTAGACTAGTTCAAAGACACTGTAAGTAGACTACTTCATAGGCACTGTTCAAGGTTGTGAATCTATAAAAAGAAACGGGATAGAGATCTATTTTCTCCTCCATGATGACAAGAAACTGGAAAGCGAAATTCTCGAATCAATATCTCTTACCATCTTTCTATGAAAAAACATTTTGATATTTGTGGCATGCACCAGGCAACTCCCAGATGTTCCTGCACTCGTGCCCTCGATACCGGGCTCACGGAAAGATGTAGAGCAATTGTGCTGACCTTACCCGATTTACCATCGCTAAACTGCTTCTAAGCGCGTTTACTTATAAAAATATATAGATATCTTTAATTCGCGGCATGCATATCTGTATTTTCTTGTTGTTGTTTTTTTTGTGTGAATCAAAGAAGGTGTAGTGTTATGCGAACATGCATTTATTTTGAACTGAGGAATGTATGAAATCAGGTACTCGTGGAGGAAAGATATGTTTTGAGATAAAGGGAAAATATTTTGTGTGCATTTTGATTGCATGTAGATTATTCAGAGTGGAGAAGGAAAGAGAATGAAGGAAAGATAGAGAGTGTCTGTGATATATATATAAAGAGAGAGAGAGAAAGAAGAAGAAGAAGAGAAAAGTAATGGAAAGACAAATAGAAAAGAAAGTATTTTATATTGAGATATTTTTCATACCCTGGAAATGAATGCCATTTTTTAGACCATGATGCAACACTGTGTAGAGAAGTGCGTCATGTAGTTTTGACCATGTTTGTATATAATGGAGATCCGTCTTGTAACCTACTGATGGAAGTGGAAGTCATCCATCTTGAAATTATCATGCTATATAAATAATATCTACAAAATGCATCTCACGTTAGCCTTAGCATACAGATGATAAGGCGTTGAAAACACCACAGTGAATTAATGTGGAAACATATATCCGCCCTTTGACCTATTGATATTCTCTAGATGTCTTTATTGGTGATGATGCTTGTCCATCGGTTTCGATGAGGACCATCCTTTGTCAGAGTCAAAGTTGCTTGTGGGTCCGGAGAAGGCTTTTGAGGCCTACACTTGCCTGAAAGTTTTGGCCGCAGTGGGAGCACGGATGCGTGGCTTGATGGCCGGTAGTAGCGAATCTGACTTTTCTGAGATGTCTTTTTTCAATTTCGACCCTTAACCTTTTATCTTCGTGGGCTGCTGCTCCAGTGAAGGTCATGTTGCGCCAAGAGAATCGGTTCTCGGTCATGCTTTCCCAGTTATTAGAATTTCAAAGTTGTTTTTAGTGTGGCCTTCAGGGTGTCTTTAAACCTCTTCTTTGCCCCTTCTCGAGAGCGCTCTCCTGCGACTAACTCACCATAGATGTTTATTGTATATACATTAGAGTACATTAAATGCCGTGCGAAGCTAAGAACGTATTGATTTAAATATTTCTTTTTTATTCCCCAACCTTATAATGATGATTGGTCAATAAAATATTTAGCGTTTCTCCAGACAATAGCATTTAGCCTGCACAGTGCGCTATGTTTTCACAACTCATTAAGCAGACCTTTGTGCGGGTAAGACAAACACACACAAAAACAACAACGCTAGTTTTAGAGAAAGGTCTGGAAACTCTTCTTGTGTATCCCTCATATTATGAACTGACAAAGGTTTTACTTCATGAAACATGACACACACAACAGGGAATATAAACGTCCTGTGAGAGAAATCTTACATTTTTCATGAAATATCAAATCAAGTAAACCTCGGACAAGTATTCTTAAAATTTAAACAATTCAAAGAGAAAAAAAAATAGTTCAAAACACATACTCACATTGTCTAGAATCTAACTAGAAGGTCTACATCTTTAAAGAAAATACAAACTAACTTTTTTTTGTTGTATGAATGGAAATGTTGGATTGCGTGAGAACTCACGTCTGAGAATGGAACAGAAATAAAAAGGAGGGAGAATAACAAAATAACAACAAATACAAGTTTGCCTTTGATATTATTAAACATGATTTCAATTTATTCTCTTTGATGTTGCATTTAGAATCTAGATCTATACCTTTGTTGTTGTTGTTTTCATTTTTGTTAACAAGAGAGTGAGAGAGAGAGAGAGAGAGAGAGAGAGGTTGGAATATTATGACAAAGTTTTTAAATCTCGTGCTTTCAAACTTGTTGAAATCCAATAGATATTCTCAGAAGCGGATTTCTAAACTGTCCGAGACGGGGTGCCGAAGTTGGCTAAACTTTAAAATGCTATCTGCTCATGATTATTTACCAGAGGTTATGATTTTTGTGAGCTTACTTTCATTCATTGATGTTGTATTGCAGCGAGTAGAACATTGGAAAAAGAAAAGATTAATAAATGATTTAGCTGTATTTGGCGGGAGATGACGTATCATGGTGCGTCGAAAATGTTCGCATTTTTTCTTAAATATTTATTTTGTTGCGAATTTCTTGCAGTGTAAATAAATTAACATGTTTATTTTATTATATTATATTTATTAGAGAAAATAAATTCAGTAAACAATCCGAAAAGCTATCTATATGTCTATTTATTTATTTATTTATTTATCTTTATATCCATCAATCTATCTATCGCTATACCAATTTAACTATATTCTTCTTGTCTATGTGTATCTATCATCTATCACTCTATTTACATATTTACCTAACTAACTAAACACAAAAACAATATGTTACAATGCTCAGATAAACATAAGAACAAAAACACTTTCCTTATTCCTCATGCAAGAACAAATGTATATAAGTACTCTTCCTTCCCGAGTGGTTACCGGCAATGAATGGATTGCCTGAACAAACCACGAAAACCAGTAATTTAACATCATTTAAAACACTAATAGAAATGCTGGACTAGACTCAAACCACGGATGTGCTTAGGACGCAATAATCTTCTTTATAGAAGGAGCGTCTGTAATGTATAAGATAATATCTGTCTATTTACCTATCTACTTGTGTATCTAGCCATCCATACATCCAGTCATTTACATACCTACCAGTCTCTCTATCGATCTACTTAGCTACGCTCGTTAACTTTGTCCACAATTCATCATGTTTCCTATTTCATTAGAAACCAAAACTTCAACAAACAAAAAAACTCCTCCAATCAGTAAACATTTTTTTTTTATTTAAAAAAGTTATCGATCTGCCAGAACATTCCAGAAACGATCTCAAAGATTCCCAGATATACCGTACGTCATTTCAAAAAATGTCACCGTACAGCAACATTTGCACATCAAGCTGCCACCAGCAGCAGCCACCACCATCACCACCAGCCCCCGATATTGATTCCACATTGATGACCATATCTAAATACACCGCCCCGGAGCCCTACAGCTGATTGCAATAGGAAGATAAACTAAATGGTTGGGGGGAGGGCTGGGATCAACGGGTCATCGTTTACAAACTGTAATGCACGTGCTTATAGAATGGACCCAAACAGCCATTAAGGAAGAGGTCAGGCATGTCCAATGTCCATTTAGATAGGGAAACGTTACGTTGTTGTTTGTTCTTGTTGTTTTTGCTACCCCAATGGGTCAGTTTCTTGATGGGGAAATAACTGGACGTATCTGGTTCTTGCCTTATCTGTATTCAAAATGATTTATCTTTCCCTGGGGGATTTTTTTTTTTGGTTTTAATTTTAACGTTAACTAATGTAAATATTCGTCAAATGCAAATGTTGTTTGTGAGCATTTATATGTGATGTGTGTAAGCGTGTGTGAGTTTTGTGTGAGCCCGCTTTTGAATGTAGAGAATTGATGCATACTTTCTCCTCTGACCCGTCACTGCCAGGATTGAAGTAGAAAGGAATATTATTGGTATAGGGGAAGACGAATTTAAAATGCAAGGCGTGTCTAAAATGAAAATTATACATAAATATCTCAATGTTTATATCATTGTCTAGACTTTATTTCAACAATTTAAATACTAGAGTGTATTAATTATATCTAATGATCAACTTGTACTAGATAGATGCGCATCCACTCACCTCTGCATTCATCTGTATATATAACTCTATCTATCTACAAATCTTTAGTTATCTGTCGGTCCATCTATCCATCTATCTATATCTATCTACAAATCTTTATAGTTATCTGTCTATCCATCTATCTTAAATCTTTATATTTATCTGTCCGTCCATCCATCCATTTCTATCTATCTATATCTCTATCTATCTATATAAGAAGCGTTTTTATCTCTCCTTATTTATCTATATATCTATATAACCCGCTTTTTTATCTACATCGTTTAGGTTTGTGTATCTGTCTGTGTGTCTAGGCCTATGTGTTTGTGAGGCGTCTGTGTGTGTTTCGAAAAATTAAAACATCTAAATGTTTGCTAACAAGCGATGCGTTCCAAGCTGAACCCAATCAATAAGGGACACCAACTCTCTTGGACTCAAAGGGACAGCTTTGGTATGACGCTGTACACCGACATGTAAATATTCTAGTCAGAGTTTCAATCAATAATCCAGCTATTATTCCGGTCTATATTCCAGTGAATGTCAATGTTTAGACTATTCGCTGTCAATATGTTACTCACTATTTTAGACTATATTTCTGGCAATGTTTATTCTCCAGTCAATAATGTTACTTACTATTTTAGACTATGTTTCTGTCAATGTTTATTGTACAGTCAATATGCTACTCACTATTCCAGACCCCAGACTATATTTATGTCAATGTTTCGATTATTATCCGGTCAATATTGGAGACTAATCTATATTTCGGTCATTGTTTAGTCATGTGTCCAGTCAATGCTTAGTCGATTGTCTTGTCAATATTTAGTCATGTGTCCAGTCAATGCTTAGTAGATTGTCCAGTCAATTTTTAGTCATATGTCCAGTCAATGCTTAGTCGATTGTCCAGTCAATTTTTAGTCATGTGTCCAGTCAATGCTTAGTCGATTGTCCAGTCAATGTTTAGTCATGTGTCCAATCAATGCTAAGTCGATTGTCCAGTCAATGTTTAGTCATGTGCCCAGCCAATGTTTAGTCATTTTTCCAGTCAATGTTAAGTCGATTGTCTGTCAATTTTTAGTCATGTGTCCAGTCAATGCTTAGTCGATTGTCCAGTCAATGTTAAGTCATGTGTCTAGTCAATGTCTCTGTTACTCTTCCAATCATACTTCATTCAATATCCGCATCACTATTTATATCTTTTTAGTGGCACTTTGACGTCTTGGGAAAAAGTAGATTTTATTTCATCCATGAAATATGGGCATTGGTAATCAATCATGTTATGTGGATGAATGTGCAATAAATAAAAAGAAATCAAACATGTTTTCATTAGCTACACATGTTTTAAATGATAAGCCCATACCAGCGTCAAGTAGGACACAATAAAACCAGTTGTTGACCCAGCATGTGTTCTAGCCTAAACGTCTTGAACAATCGCGTGGTCCGAGCTCACCTAAACGTGGCACTTTTCAGACCTCACGTGGTGTAGTCGCAATGACCTTACTCGATCGCTCCCAACGTTTCCCTGAGCCCTGAGTGCCACCACTACGCCCCCCTGTCCACCCGCGAGCCCCGGAGGCTATTGTGAGCCGGAAGGAGTGTGGTCCGTGGTCGATTTCCTTCTGATTAGAGGGAGCTCACTCAATCTCCGATGAAGTTTAAAAAACCCACTATAAAGTCGATTTGAACATTGCTCTTTACATTACTTTCTTATCTCCCCTTTTGACATTTAGTATTAGATTTCATTATTGCCTCCCCTTACCCACTTTCTCTTCTTTTTTTTTTTTTTTACTTCTTGTGCATTTTGTAAATATTGAAAGGTGTCTCAATTATGAACTTGACCAAAATACAGTTACACTTTTCTGAATCACAACAAAAATACAAGATATTGTTTAGGTCGTGGAACTATTATTGTAAATATTCACACCTTACAAGTCTAACAGGGTTTGTAAATTCACCAATATTTGAAACACTCCACTTTGAACATTGGTTTCAAAGCAAAACAAAATAATAATAGATCGTCAAATGTTCACAAAATTTGATAAACAACCCAAAATGCTAATAAAATTGTTCAACATCAAAATAACTTAACAAATCTTTCATTTTTTTTTATAGTTTCATGGACGTATTCATTTAATCTCTGTTTTCCCCCCTTGAGTATCATTTCGGACATGGAAGGGGATGCATGTATTAGTCAGGAAATCCTATAAAAAAAAGAAGAAATTAACATCATATAAAATTCATGATCGAAATCCAATACTAAGATTTTCACCAGGGATAAATATGTTTAATTAACAGTGAACTATTTTACTTGGGCAGCTTGTGTGCAAGTATAAGATGAGTATACTGTTGCTTCTGTTATTATTATTCTTTATGATTATTAGTGTATATGATGATCTGGGATATTTGTTTGCTTCGAAAAATCAACTGAAAATCTTTGTCACAATTTCCCCAAAAGATGTATTTTCATGTTCATCTCTTAGAGCGTGGTATGTCTAGAGGGTGTGTGTGTGGGGGGGGGGAGCTTGTCTTGGCATGAAAGTGGGGTGGGGGTTGCCGGTCTAAGCTTCAGAACCGTCTAATCCTCTCCCTGGGAAGCTGTCCACATGCCCATCATTTTATTGAACCGTTCAACAACTGCGCTGAGATGGACGATCCCCTTCTCCCTCCACCTCCTTTCTCAACTCTCTGATGGGAAAGGGGCAGGGGGGAAGTGGGTGTAAAATTGAAGTGGATGAATTTGTCCTGATCAAAGAGTGTCCCTCCCGGATCAACTCTCAGGATTTGATCTGGCCAATTGAGATGCTGGCCACATGGCCACTTTTTCGTTCCTTAGGTGCGGAGCGGAGAGCGCCCACTCGGAAAATCCGCAAATTAAAACAGATAGTTTGAGGTTGGATTATAGCTGCTTTATGTTTCACTTTATCAAATTAATTAATTGTACTGTGCAATGTTTCACCACTTCTATCACTAGTGAGATAAATGACGGTCTGTGTATGGGAATCCTCTGTCAAGTCATTAGACATTTTTTTATTTTACAATTTCATAAAATTTGATAATTCTCTTTTTTTTTTTTCCAAATTTCTTACTACTTACTGATATGGTATTTACATACAAGCTAAATCGCCCGGCGTTGCCTGGGGTAAAATAAAACAAGCCTGTATAAGCTACAGAAAAAAAAAATTATAAACTAAAATGTAAAGACAGCTATAAATCTAGTACTAATAATAATAATAAAAAAATTTTCATGAATACTTCTAGGAAAGTAATTTAAAATAAATATTGTGATCGGGTAAAAAAATAGGCAAGTCTTTTTATTTAACAAAAAGCTTAATTGCCCGTTGTTGATCGTAGATTTACAATATTTTTTGTTAAAGTAATATTAATGGTAATAAAAAACATTGTAGAAAAAAGGTATAGACTGATTGGAGAATAGATCCATGGTCGCCCGCATTGCAGTTCGATACGTTAACCACTTAGCTAGTTATGAAGACACATGTCCGAAGTGAAATCTCCACAGTATAATATGAGACAATAAGTCAGGTGTCTTTAAATTAACTACCGGTAATATGATTGGTTGAACACTCACACACAGTCTACTTTATATATTATATAGATTATAGTGATAAGTCAAAACACAATGCCAATTTAGTGTAAAGGTTTTGAGTATACATATCAAATAATTGTATCTAGTTGATAGTGTCAAGTACTAATTTGCCTCAAGTCTATGTAGGCCTACTGTGCCAAGGCTATAAAGTGAGTCAATATATGAGTTTGCGTCAATCTTCGTCCAGTAGGCTACATATTATATTGTCCACTCTTATTATATATTTTATCAAGACTCTGTCCCTTGTCCTGTTGTTGTGTTGTTTTTTTTCCTCCTTTTTGCCTACGTTACGTGTCAATTATATTTATTGCATAAAGTGAACAGTGGCTTGTCAGTCCATCGCTTTGCCTGTAGTCAGCAGTACGTAACCTCCCCACCACATGTTTTACTCAACACCTGTGCACACACTACCTGAGGACACCTGTGCACAACCTGGAGACTTCATCGTGTATGCCGTGAAAATGACTAACAGGGTAAGGGCGGTGTGAGACCAATGCTCTCATTCTAAGTTTGTTTTTTTCTTTTCTCCACATGGAAAAATTTTTTAATGGAATTATATAGACAAAGGCATCAGCACAATAAACTGGGGAAAGTGATGAATATTTAGATTGTTGAGTAGGACTTTAACATGGAAATGGATTCGGAAAGCTGCCACGACTTAACTGTTCGTTATATTTCCGAAGTATTTGCCTCGGCAATTATGAATACGCACATAAAAATTTATTCATTAGCAAAACAGCTTTCAAAAAAACGCTGTTTCCAAAAAGTTTCAAACTTTTACATACATGCTTGATCATTTTTAGCAAAGTCCTAACTATTGCTATAGTTTGTTAATAGGCGCATAACAGGATATGCGATGGGTGAGGGTATAGAGAATAATATCAAGAGAATAAGCTTCACATATGATTATAATATACTCGGTTCGTACCCGGATTCGTCAAATGTGTGCGTCCAAATAATCGGATTCGGTACTCGGTCAAAATCGTCTATTTGGTTAGCCTCTATTGTCGAGCCCCTGCCAAATGATTTACATTGAGTTAATAGACAAGTATGTGTTATATCGATCTACATTTGTGTGAATGCAACAAAATTTAAGTAAACATACTTTTTATTCAGTTTAGGGATTTCAAACGATAATAGCGGATTAATCGGTTTCGAACGCGATAACCGGTTATGTTTGAAGGCAATCTTGATGTTTTTGGTTTTGAATTTTTTTTTTCTTAAATATCATGTTGGATTCACACAAATCAAGTCACCAAACACTTGCAACCACTTATTAGACTCAAAATTTAGTACAAAAATCTTGTTGATCGCCTTTGATATAGAAAGTATTAAAAAAAAAAAAAAAAAGAAGTGATTTTGTCTTTTCAGGCCTGTGACATCCCGGAGGTGGGGGGGGTGTTTCCTTCGATCGTCAATATTTGGTATGAAGGACGAATACAGATCATGGGTTTCTCTGGATTTCTATTGTACGATAATCGGTTCGGAAAACAAAACAATAATTTCGCATCACATTCTGAATGAGACTGTGAAAGGCAATAGACTTATATGAATAGTGGCCCAGCGGCAGCGCTCTCGGATTACCGTGCTGTTGGTCCTTGGTTCGAAACCTGTTTAACGTCAGGGTTCCCCCTTCCTTAGTCTGAAAAGTTGATCTGGGTAACTGACAATAGTTGAGGAAATTAAAGGCAGCTGAGCAGTGATCTGGCAACATTATCTCCTTGTAAACTGTAGCGAGGGAGACTTCAATGGTCCTAGGGATCAAATTGGCCTGACGGGGAAAATATTCTTTTTTTCCCCCACAGCGCTAGACTAGGGTTTCTTAAATAGACATACCCCCCCCCCCCCCCTCTCAACCGTACATATATTGAATAATGTTTGCAGATTTGTTTTGTCGAATGTGAGCTGCCAGGCGTAGAAGCTTACAGTTTTATTGTATCTCGTATTGATGTTTTAATAATACGAACTATACAGCATGTTGAGTGAATATATAGACTCCACCCCTCTCATTTCCACAATCAATAATTACATTGAACTTAGAAACCCCTCCCCCAAACATAATTTCTCTGGGTCAATGGCGTATTGATGAGTGTACCTTGCATACACTCCTCCACCTCCTCTCAACACCTGGGAACGTTGCTGTCAGTGTTGGAGCAAGCGGCTATTCTCTCTACATATAAACAAGCACCTTTACTTACCTTTACAAGCATCTGCCCCTTACTTTCCCACCTGGCCCCACCACCCTCATCATCCTCCATCCCCCCTCCTTATTCTCCACTCTCCTCCTGTATATTCAACTCCAGAGGTTGTTTTCACCTCTTCACAACTCAAGACGGCATTGACTGGCACATTAAAGGGCGCCATTGATTGGCACATTAAAGGGCGCCATTGATGTTCCTGGTATTTAAATGTCAAGTGTGGGGGGGACTTTCTGGCCGTGCTATCTCTAGGCTATATCTATATCGCCTTTCTAGGTAGCTGTGTGGCCAATAGGTGCTTGATTAAGCTGTTTACTGTGGCTGTCAATCCAGCTTAGTGAACGCGAGTGACATTTTTCTTTCTAGGAACCTCGTATCTGTCTCTTTTCAAACTCTAGCTACCTGGATGACACTCTCAGGGAGTCGCCCCTGCAAAGGTGCTCGGTGGGAGTAGTAGCCTCATCCCACCCCTTCCTATTCGCCTTGTCGCTTTCTCTTTTGGCTGGATAGGTTAAATAATAGATTTTTGTTGAAACAACTCATATTACAGAACAACAATCGTAAAGGTGCTATCCCCATTTTGTGGCGCCAATACATTGCACGGAGACAAAAAGGAAGGTAAAGAATTGCCGAGATGGTGTAGGTAGGTGTGGTGCCCCTTGGTCCATGGAACGCACGCGCCCTGCCTTAAGGTCAAGTGTTTGCGCGACAATAAGCGGGGATTACATTGGTTACAACATTCCAGGCAACACAACATCATCTTACACGCGCCCTATATATAAAGGCAAAGGGATAAACAGGGGTGTATATATGTTGAATAGAATATGATTTATTAGGAATTGTATAGAGCGTTCTCTATGGGCGAAGCTTAAGTTTTTTAGTGACGTCATTTGTAAATTGAGGAACAAATATGGCACATGGTGAAGTTTCTTATCATGCCAAATTCACATATGAATATTGGCTATCCTACTCCAAAAAACGGAGGTAAATAGTAGTACTGTAGATTAATTGATTAATGTGATTAGGCTAGGGCCGGTAAGACCTATTTACACTTTCAATTTCACTTTATAGGCCTACACTTTTAATGTTTCGTAGGCTAGGTTTAATGTTTCGTAGGCTAGGCTACGATGTCAAGAGATAGTGTTGATGAATAGGCTATCTATTCACTAATAGGCTCACATCACCTATGTATATGATAATAATAAAATAGCATATTTTATTTAACATACATAATACAGCTTAAATCTTAATAAGACTTAAAACACAACACATCATTTAAAAAAAGGTCGAGCCTATATGAAACTTTATTAATACAGCGGCCATTGTTACTTGTACACCATTACACAAAGTAAACACAAATCACGTGCTTTTTGTCACGTGATTGCAAACGCCCTATTAACTAGGACATTTCTATGGGAATGTCATAAATAGGATAATTGTTATGGTAGTGTAGTAAATAGGATATGTATATGCAAGTTGACATACTTTGGTGGCGGCTAAAGTATCACTTTGAGATAATTTTGGGTCCTTTAAACCCGCTGAGGCAGTTTTCTAGTGACCACTCATACAACGGGATTGTGGTGATTCGCACAGCTCCCAGCCTCTGTACTATCTTTCTCTTCTAAACTAATGTCCGCTACCCATCGAAGCTGGGCGGACTCAGGATCACACACACTGCAGAACCCAGGCAAAGTCTTCCGGCATTTTGTTTAAAAGTTGGATTCGAACCGCGAGCTATCTTGGCGTTGGCCCCGTTTAAATAAACAACTTGCGACTTTTATAGTCGCGGCGTAGTCACGTAGTCCTTGAACTAGCCCGCCCCTACGAACAATAGCGAGACCGGCGATAACTGATACGCTTGGATAGTCTCGCGGCGCACGACCATTTTACGATGGTCTTGCCAATACCCACATAGCCTCATAGCAGCGATTCTGTGGCAACGGAGCCGAGCGTCTCCGGCTCCGGCTAAAATATGTGGGCGGTGAGCATAGCCTAAGCAGCAAAGGTTAGAGACCCAGTGCGTTTGGGTCCCTGTTTCAGGAGATACCTACATACTACATAGCAATCTAGTAACAGAGTTAGGCAACCTTTTGCTAACAGTGTGCCAAACTAGGATTTCTAAATCATTCAGCGTGCCAACAGCCTAAAAGTCAACCTGCTCTATTATACCCTTTTAAAATATTATTTTATTTGGACAATTAATTTGATTCCGTGGCAAGACCAAGGCCAAAAAGCAAAGATTTTTTAATAGAGAAAATCGTTAATTAAAGCGTTTTGTATTTATTACAAAATGAACGTTTGTGATTAGTATCCTTTTTATTTGCATTTATATCAAATACAATATTTTATTACTAAACTTTCACATTAATTTATGGTAATTATTGTCTTAACATTGTCATAATGTTTGTCAAGATGAGGATCTAACACCTGCTAATATTATTAATATAATAATCTCAGTTTAACTGAGAAGTCCTTTAATATTATTCACAATTTCTACCGCTTCACCAGGCGTTTATTGTCATAAAGCGAAATAGATAAGTAGTAATCATACAAACTAGGTAGTCAATGTAATGTTTAAAAATATACATAATTTATATTATTTAATCTTATAATATTTATACGATTTTCAAATACTTTTTTACAGTTTGATAATATCAAAGTTATAAATTTTAAGCCATTTATTCTTTTATAAAAGGAAAAAAAAAATATACATCTAAGAAATATTAGCGCAAATAAAACGGTTTAGTTATATCCTTATTAAAACGACGACATGTCCACATTTGATTCAATAGTGATGCCAAACAAGTTATGTTTTGTAATTTAACAAACATGACCAATTATTATTTCTTTATATAAATCCAACAGTATGGTATTCATTAAAAGATTTAATTATTAGATGATTAAAATAATTTACGTTAAACAGTTGCAAATAAATATTTCCTGCATTAATTGTTTGTTCATTTAAGGAGTTTATCATTTAAACATGAATTATTACAGAGAAAAAAAAATTAATAAAATGCTGTCAAATAAGTCTTTTATATTTATTAAATTAATAATACAACAAAATTCGTTTAGAATTAATTATATTTATGTTTAATTAAAGAAGATGAGCATAACAACTCTAATTAATTGTAATTAGTCTGTATCAATTAATGAGCGGTTAAGTGTAGGTGACCTCTTTGTATGCTTAAAATAGCTTTCATGTGCGATAAAATCAGTTCACAAATGTAAGTTGAACCAAAAGATGAAAGTAAAACAACGAATGCCTAGCAGTTGAAAATAGCAGATGACTGCCACTTTATTTTCGCAAACAGGCACATTTGGATGCCCATTTCTAAAATGTTTAAAATTCAACTTGCTACATTTTAAAATCGTCAATATCATTCCACTTTTGAAAAAAAATCTACATCTAGAAGTTAGGCTTGATATCGTATGAAAAAAAAGAATCCATGAATTTGAAAGTCTTGCCTTTCATTAGAAAACTCCGCTTTGAGTGCTTCGATGTACTTCTGAAAATGCCCAACTATCTATCTTAATATATGTCTTAATATAGGGATGTACATGTATGTAAATGTTTTGAAATTGATTTCACGGCAAGATATGTCTAGTTTCAATGCAAATCCAGTCCAGTAGTCCTTGTAAATGCAAACTCACTGAAATGAGTCGCTATGTCATTTAGAAACATCGGCTTCAGAACCGAAAAAAATTGTTTTTTCTTATCAATGAAAAACACCCCTTTAACGTCTCACGCGTGCCATTGAAAATCGCTCTGCGTGCCACGTTCGGCACGCGTGCCTTAGATTGCCGACCTTTTGGGTCTAGTATATAGTACGATGGCGGGGCTCAGATCTTGTAAAAGAGTCGTTCTAAACACACACACAAATTCAAATTCAAATGGGGCGTTTGGCTGGCGTACCGAAGGTCCTGGGTTCGAATCCTGGAGCAGGCTAGGATTTTTTTTCCCGGGTCTGGAGGGTGTCCCTGAGTCTATCCGTCTCTTATGGGTACCCGACCCCTTAGTTGATGTAAAGTAAAATCGGCTGTGCATAGTGCTGGCCAGTAGTATGCCGTGGCCACAGAAACTGGTGAACACTGCTTTCACTGGACCTATGGATCAATTTGGTCCGACGGGTACTTTCCTTTAGTCAGTAGAACACATCGTGACAGTTTGTTTGCGTGAACTTTAAAACAATGAGGCTAATCAAGGGAAATAGTAGAAAATATAAGTTCAAAATAACGAGCTCTGGTTAGTTTTTTTGTTTATTATTATGTGCCAGTATCTTCTAAGAACTGTACTGAATAACATAGAGAACGTCCACTGCATACTAATATCTCTTGGGATATTGAGATATTGGGACTAATATCTCATAATGTTGACAATAGAAAATACAAATGTAATGTAATTACTTTAAATCCGATGTAGAAAAAGAGTGAGAAAGAGAGAAATATGGTGAGAGAAAGAGAGAGTGAGAGAGAAAAAGAGAGAGAGAGTGAGAGTTAGTAAGGAAGAGAGGGTGAGAGAGACTTAGAGAGAGAGACTTAGAGAGAGAGAGAGTGGGAGAAATAGAGGAAGGGAGAGAAAGTTGAGAGAAAGGGATTGAGAGGGAGGGAGACAAGAAATAAAGATTGAGAGAGACGGGGTTAAATAGAGAGAGAGAGAGTGGGATAGAGAGAGACAGTGAGCGAGAGAAAGAGAGAGAGAGAGAGAAATTTTATTATGAAGTAAGTTGCTGGTGTTAGAAACGCTCACAATAACAAGTCTTTGTAGGTCGCGTTCCAAATACTCACGGCTGTCTACGGCAAAGGTAACTACGTCCCGTACTCACCGCGAAGTAGGTCACGTGATCAGCATGCTGAAATGCCCGCTTCTTGTCGAGATAACGAAGGAGCATTATTAAAACGACCTCCGCCTCCCTCCCAACCCCTCCCAATCAACAAATCGCTTATCATAGCATCTAATATACCATCTGGGAGGATCCATTCATGAAATTTCGCCCACACAGACAAGATTCCTATTAGATAAAAAAATACAATAAATGTAGCCTATATTATACAAAGCTAAAAATACACGTAACAGTAACATCTGAACGGATAAATCTCAGCGAGTTGGCGTGGGCGTGGGCTAGATCGTTAGAGCCCAGAGATTGTGAAATAATCAAGTAGCCTACCCACATTTAACGAGTAGGCTGAATTGAATCTCTTTTTTTTTTCTTTTTTTGTAGTTGTGTATTAGCTTGATTAGTAATTGTATTGAGTAGTTAGTCAACTTTTGTGATATCAGTTTTATGGTGATATTATATATACGTCAGCGTTTTATTTAAACTTTTATTGAACCCTCTATTACGCACTCTTGCCATATGTTATTATTACTTCTTCTTTCGGACCCACTAATATTTGTATCGCGTACACTATCCTATAAGTAGCACCAGAATAACAGATATAGGGTAAAACGAAATGGCCACAAAAGTTTATATAAAATACTAGCTAACTTCTCTTTGATGTTGCATTTAGAGAATCTAGATCTATACCTTTGTCGTTGTTTTCAT
Source organism: Anisus vortex (assembly GCA_949126835.1). Classification (NCBI taxonomy): domain Eukaryota; kingdom Metazoa; phylum Mollusca; class Gastropoda; family Planorbidae; genus Anisus; species Anisus vortex. The sequence goes on from OX421499.1 coordinate 23,535,860, forward strand.
TTTTGTTAACAAGAGAGAGAGAGAGAGATAGACAGAGAGAGAGAGAGAGAGAGAGAGAGAGAGGTTGGAATATTATGACAAAGTTTTTAAATCTCGCGCTTTCAAACTTGTTGAAATCCAATAGATATTCTCAGAAGGCGTTGCCGTTGCATATATAAGGTATAGATTATAATAGAGTGATGTCTATTCATCCGGGGCTGAAGATAAAATTGGGTTCCATTATCAAATAATATCCGCTTCTGACTAAAAAGAGTGATATAGGTCTATTGCTAGTAACCCGTCTAACGCCTGACTGGCGACGTTATCCTCTGGTCTTCCGTCAGCTCACTCTCCTAGTCAAGGAACCATTTAGCAGAATCGCATTTCACATTTGTGTGGGGAGATTATGGTCTTGTCTTGCCCTGTTGTTACAACTCTGGTGTTTGAAAATATCTTATTGACTTCTTGGAGGTATAGATACTGGCTGTAAATAAAACCCACACAATTTAAACACGTTGTCTCTCACAGTTGACAAAGTATATAATAGGAGGTACAAAAAAAAAATAACAACATATTATTATGGACCAACATGTTTGTCCGTTAAGGCGAAGTCCGTTAATTTTTTTTTGAGGTTTTACCGTAGAATGCAATAACCTGATACTTGGGTCAAAGGTCGGCTTTCAATGTGCAGTGTTCTTTCATTGGCCACCTGCGCGCGCACCTCTCGTGAGTGAGATGTTTATATATTAATAGCGGTGGCGGGACGTGTGTGTGTGCGTGTGGGGAAAGGGGGAGGGAGGGCAAAGCTTGTATGAGACAAAAGTTTCGAACATTTTCTTAAAAGCTTTTAAAAATTGATCCTAAACGTAGGGGGCCCAATATTATCCCCCCCCCCCCCCACCTTCTCTATATTCTTTCTGGAGACGTACATCCGCAACAACTGCTCGGTATAAAAAAATTGCCCCCACCCCGTCTTCACCCACATGACACAACACCTCTCTTCATCTACTTCCCCCCTTCCCACCCCCAACCCCCACATCTATCCGGACAAACAAATCTTTTTGCCATGTTTTGTTAAAGAGCTGTCGCTGTGGGCGCGTGATTGCGGCGGTGGTAAAAAAAAAGGGAGAGGTGGGGGGGGGGGGCGAGGGAGTGGTGGGGATCAATAAATCTGATTGCTTTATAGGCTACCAGCGTGTGTGTCTTTGGTGATTGGGAGGGGGGGGGGGGAGAGTGTGAAGTTGACGAAGTCAATCACTGGAAGACTAATTCAAAATCGTTTGATGCCCACGGTCAGTTTATCACATATGTCTGCGCCTGGCAGATGTCGATAGTCAGCTGATGCAAAGATCTCAACGGCGTTGCATCTGTTAGCTGGTTATATTATAGTTTCATATTATCATCTTCATGTCATCATTATATTATTTCTATACGCAGTGCCGGCTCGTCCATATAGGCAACCTAGGCGAGAGTTTGAGGCGCAAAATTTTTGGCGGCGCATAATTGAGGATGTTTTTAAATTTGTGGACTTACAAATATAAACTAAATTAAAGTTTAGTACTTCTGTGCGCTACTAGCAGGGGCAGACGTATTACTAGGTTATAATAATAATAATGAAGCTTATATAGCGCATATCCCGCAATCAGTTCTCATGCGCTTAACAATTACATTTACAATTACAATTACAATTAACAATGATAACAATAACAGACAAATGTTTAAAAATGTAAGTGGGCTAGGAGTCAATAATAAACAGGTGAGTCTTGAGTCCGGTCTTGAAAATGTTAAAGTTCGAGCTTTGTCGCAGCTGGAGTGGCAGGGTGTTCCATGCGGAGGGGCCGGAGTAGGTGAAGGCCCGCTGACCAGCTGTCACGAGTTTTGTCCGCGGGATCGTCAAATTGAGTTTGTTAGCAGCCGATCGAAGTGGGCGTGGTTTTGTATATATTTCCAGGTTATGAAAGGTTATGAAAGTATTTTATTTAAGTTGTCTAAGAAAATATGAAAGTATGCCCTTACAATACTCAGTTTCTCTCCGCTGTAGGCACTTTAATGAAGGCGCAGAATTTGTTTTCGCCTAGGGCGTCAAAAACCCCGGAGCCTGTCCTGGGTCTATACGTAATACAACACAATTATCTAATTAAAAAATACAAGGAGAGATATAGATATAAAAACTCTTTTCTAAGTGCAAGTGCAATGATTAATTCATATATATTATATTTCTTTCATAGCGGCATTCGGGGCTTGGAATGGGTTGCCTGTGCTAGGTGGTAAAATAAATAAATTAATTCAGACAAATCTGAAAATGAAAGGCTTGGCACAAATCAGGAATAAGCGCTGGGACGGAATAACTTTTTCTACAAAATGGGCGTATGTGGCTTTGATCTCTACGATAAGATTATTGTAAACCTTTTTTTTTTGTGTGTGTTAATTTAAGAGATGTGTATGAACATTTTGTACGTTTCTTGTAGCTATTGTCACATCTTGTGACAAGTACGCAATAGGGCGTTTGCAATCACGTGACAAAAAGCACGTGATTTTTGTTTACTTTGAGTAATGGTGTACAAGTAACAATGGCCGCTGCATTAATAAAGTTTCATAAAGGCTCGAGCTTTTTTAAAATGATGTTTTGTGTTTTAAGTCTTATTAAGATTTAAGCTGTATTATGTATGTTCAATAAAAAAGGGTATTTTATTATTATCATAGACATAGATCATAGACGATGTGAGCCTATTAGTGACTTGACTAGATAGCCTATTCACCAACACTATCACTAGGCATCCCTACTTAGCCTAGCCTACGAAACATTAAAAGTGTAGGCCTATAAAGTGAAATTGAAAGTGTGAATAGGTCTAGCCGGCCCTAGCCTAATCACATTAATCAATTAATCTACAGTACTACTATTTACCTCTTTATTTTTTAGTAGGATAGCCAATATTCAGATGTGAATTGTGCATGATAAAGAAGTACATCACCATTTTTGTACACCATTAGTGGCTTCTATTTACACAAATACGTCACTAAAAAACCTAAGCCACGCCCGTTGGGAACGCCCTATACTTGTAGCCTTTCTTCTTGTTATATAGTGAAAAAAAAAGTTACCCCTTTTGGGACCATGATGTCCCATGTCGCTATTGTTACGTCCACAATCCCCTTGTGGCCAGAGCTGTGTAGATCTTGCTGATAATTCTCGTTAGTCCTAGGGGAGACTTTAATTATTAGTATTTATGTTTCAGTATTACACGAACTCTTCTTATAGTCCTGGGCACAAATTCAGTATTTGTATTCCAACATTTCCTTTCTTGTATATTATGGTAGTAGATAAATCTTATAGTAATGTATTCAACACAATAGGATATTAATTTGACAAGGAAGCTTCAGTGTAACTGTTGTTGATAGTTTATTTCAGGTGGTATGTTCAATATATACAATATATCTATTATGTACAGTTAGAATAAAATAGTGCAAACACAAACGTTCTCAAAGGAACATATTTTGAAACTCTCTGTCTTTCAGACAAAACAAATCATTATATACTATCCGAGTGGTGCAAGGGACAGACCCATTACCAGTAGGGGTGAAAATCATGGTATCATTACTAAACTCATAACAAAAACGATAGGAACTTCCCCTATTAAATAATGAGTCGTTCCCAGACTCTGAGAATTTGAGATCAACACAGAATCCCAGCATTACCTAGAACCTTTTATTTTCCTACTAAACGTCCTAATATGGTGTGTAGTAAGAAAAGAGAGAGAGAGAGGAATAAACATTGCGTGTTCCAATTCTTGGAAAAACAATATACATGACACGCCCCCACCCAATGAAAGAAATAATGTACCATAATTACCCAAGTAATACTCAACATGGTACATTTTTCGTACTTAACACTATCGTTTTAATAACCAACAATCAATGGAAGATTATAAGACAATTTAAGCAAACATGGCTCACTGGCACAACTAAATTATAAAAAGTGTCACTACCCAATGGTAATTGTGATTATAACGTGATGGACAAATATTTCCCCGTTAGTATTAATATTAACTAATGTCTCAACAAGTACAAATAATTCAAAAATATTCTAGTCATTCTTATTTTAACTATGTACAGTTGTGTGGATTTCCACCAAAAATTTGCAAAAAGTCTTAATCTATTTAAACAAATATAACATTGCTCAAACTTTGTCAATTTTCAACAGTTTACTTCTAATATACAAACCAAAAGATAAGTAATACGTAACTCGAATCAAACTATGGGTTACTTCCCCTTTAAATTACAATGTCAACTTGACATTAACAGGGTTCATGCCTAAGATGATGATACGTCCCCTTTTCTCAAATATGAGGAGAAAATACACTCTAGTTACGATTACTACAGTAATCTAAATATTAAAATGTAATCCACTATTATGCGTTTTTGGCAAATTTAAAAGTTTAATATAAAAGATTGTTCAGGGTTGAATGAGTGCACACCTTTAGGTACCTTTGTTTCCCTCCATTCTCGGATATATGGAATATATAACAACCTATACAACATAGTGAATATCCACTAGTTTTTGCCATTCTATTACCATGATATAACAATTTAGCAATAGATTTCCAATATTATCTATTAATTTATACCAATTGATATTACATCTCTTTCTAAGATAAAAATTGTACATATTATTATTTAGTTCCATTCATTAACTAAAATAAAACAAGATAATAAATCTACTAGCTCAAAGTTTTCCCACTTAATTGCATGTGATGACAATTACTTTTATCCATCCATATCAAGTAAATACGTGCATATAATATATTTATTGCATCATGCATCAACATTTAAATGGAATTTCTTTTCCATAATCAAATGAATTTAAAATATATCAGAACATCAATATTATACATGATTATAAGAATTATTAATACTTTCAAAAGACTTGACTTCTGTATGATACAAGTATTCTATAGGTATTCCATAATCAAAATTCAAACGAATGATAGGTTATCATGACACATTCTTAATGAATAAGTGAGATGATCTGAAAAAGAAGTATGGGTTATTCAGTCAATCATGTAGCACCCGAGATAGAGTATCAGCTGTGACGTTGTCCCTACCCCTCAGGTGTTTTATGTTTAAGTCATAGGCTTGGAGGAATAAGCTCCATCTAACAAGCCTCTGGTTTTGCTTGACCCTGGAGAGAAAAGTCAGAGGGTTGTGGTCGGTCAGTATTTCTATCGGGTACCCAGAGCTGTTTACATAGAAATCAAACTGTTTTAACGCTAGGATCAACCCTAAAAGCTCCTTCTCACTTGTATTATAATTACGTTCATGGATATTGAATTTCTGTGAGTGGTAGCACACCGGGTGCTCCTCTCCGTGGTCATCCTGCTGAGTCAGCACCGCTCCCATCCCAGTATCGCACGCGTCTACTGCAATTTTAAAGGGTCTATCAAAACGCGGGGTCACCAAAATAGGTGCCCTGGATAATCTTAACTTCAACTCATCAAACGCCTTTTGGCACTTGTCAGACCAAACAAAGCGATTGTTCTTCTTTAGTAGGTCAGTTAAGGGGCAAGCTACCGTAGAAAAGTCCTGGCAAAACTTACGATAATACCCGGCCATTCCAAGGTAACTACGGAGTTGTTTCCTTGTCTGTGGCACTGGGACATTCTGAATAGCTTCTATTTTAGCATTTACTGGTTTAACCTTTCCACCACCCACTACATGTCCAAGATACTCGATAGTGGCATGTCCAAACTGACTCTTAGCCAGGTTTATTGTCAAATTGGCGTTATTCAGTCGTTCAAACAAGTGTCGTAGTTGACTGACATGTGTCTTGAAATCTGTACTATACACCACTATGTCGTCGAGGTAGGCATTACACTGGAAGATACCGCGAGTGAGGGTGTTTATAAGCCTTTGAAACGTCGCAGGGGCATTACGGAGTCCGAATGGCATGACCTTATACCTGTAAAGTCCGTCAGGTGTCACAAAGGCGGATACTTCCTGTGCCCGTGGCGTCAAAGGAATCTGAAAGTACGCGGAGAGAAGATCAATTTTTGTCACATACGTCGCATCACCTATCTTATCAATGAGGTCATCAATACGAGGAATTGGATACGAGTCAGTCTTTGTCAAATTATTTAATTTCCTAAAGTCTGTACAAAACCGCAATGTGTTGTCGGCTTTTGGTACCAACACACAGGGTGAAGACCATTCGCTATCACATTCTTCCACTATGTCATTTTCTAACATATACTTCACCTCTGCTCTAATATGTTCAAGTCTGATGGGGTTAACTCTATATGGATGCTGTTTAATTGGCCTGGCACCCTCAGTTAATACTACATCGTGTTCTATTAGATGTGTCCTCCTGGGAACATCTGTAAACAGTGACTTATATTCATGTACCAGCTCAATAATCTTCTCCTTATCTTCTACCGGAAGATGTTCTAGCCTTGTATCTAAACTCTTAAGGGCATCTGTATTATTAAGTTTACTTTCTGCAAACTTATATTCTATCCTAGATAAATCCGTCGGGACCCTAGCTAATGAAATCATGGGGACCTCCCGTGGTTTACTCTTTTCCCTGGAAACATAGGGCTTAAGCAAATTAATATGGCATACCCTCTGCTTTTGTCTCCGGTCAGGAGTCTTTATCAAATAATTGACCTCGCCAAGCTTTGACTCTATCTCATAGGGTCCACTAAACTTTGCACTTAAAGGCTGATTTTGCAAAGGTAGAAACACAAGAACTTTGTCACCTGGTGCAAAAGTTCTAGCTGTAGCTTTACGGTCATAGTTCTGTCTCATACGCTCCTGCATCTGTGGAAAATGAATCTTCACATGGTTAAAAGCATGATAAAGCCTATTTTTAAATTTATCTACATATGACAAAAGTCCAATCGGTTCACTGTCCGTTAGCCAAGTTTCATGTAGAAGTTTCAACGGACCTCTGACTGAGTGTCCATACACAAGTTCGAATGGGCTAAACCCCAGGGATTCCTGAGTGGCCTCCCTTGCAGCGAACAGTACATAAGACACACCCTTATCCCAGTCTTTCTCGTTTTCATAACAGTACTTTTTAAGCATCGATTTTAATGTCTGATGAAACCTTTCCAGAGCTCCCTGGCTCTCAGGATGATAGGCACTTGATAGCCTATGGCTTATCCCTAATTGTTCCATGACTTGTTTGAAAATGTTCGAAGTAAAGTTAGTCCCCTGGTCGGACTGTACTGTCTTCGGTAGGCCATAACGTGTGAAGAAATTTGTCAGGACGTCTACCACCTTCACTGTTGTTATGTTCCGCAACGGAATGGCTTCCGGGAAGCGAGTGGATGAACACATGACTGTGAGCAGGTATTGAAAACCGGCTTTTGTTTTCGGCAACGGGCCCACGCAATCAATGAGTATATGACTGAATGGTTCGTCGAACGCTGGTATCGGCTGGAGTGGAGCGACAGGAATTCGTTGGTTAGGACGTCCTACCATTTGGCATACGTGGCAAGTCTTGCAGTATTGTTCGACATCTCTTCTCAGTCCTGGCCAGTAGAAGTAAGGGAGGATACGGTGGTGCGTTTTTCGGACTCCCATGTGACCAGCGAAAGGAAGATCATGCGCCATACGCAGTATATCTTGACGATAGCACTTAGGTATTACAATCTGGTGAATACTGTCCCACTCGTTTGTACCTGAGTTGAGCGGTTTCGACTTTCTCATCAACACTTCATCTTTCATGTAGAAACATTCCGCCATTGCATCTGCAGTCTTTTCATCAACATCTTTCATTCTGAGTTGCATTATTACTTCGTCATTCAATTGTTCTTTCACCAATTTCTGCTTTGGTGACAAAATGTTATCGTTCTCGGTTGCATCACCAGTTGTTAGTTCAGCAAAGAACGTAGCACTTAAATCGATGTCAGGTGTTTCTGTTATCACTGTTTCATTCGCATGTGTGTCTTCAGAACAGACAAACACATCTTTCGTTGCACTACACGGCGTAGCAGGAGTCTTTACCGACTTCTTTTTCTGCATTGCTCTTGTCAGTGCACATGTTGGGCGTTCATTGGCAGGACGTAGGTTTTTGTCCTCCGCCATCTTTGTCTCCAACACTTTAACCATGGGCTCGACAGTGACTCTGCCGCCCATAATGTCATTTCCTAATATCATGGAAACGCCTTTGACGGGTAGTGCGCGCCACACTCCCACTACGATGTTACCTGTAAAAATATCCGACTCGAGTTTTATTCTGTGCAGTGGAGCTTCCACAGCCTCCATACTAGCACCTCTCAGCACAACAGACTCACCGGTACTGGTGGCATCTGTTAACGGCACACTGCCCTCCAGGATCACGCTGACAGCAGAACCCGTGTCACGTAATATCTGTATTTTCTTCTTGCTGAGTACATCGACTTCTGTCGACACTGTCCCCTCGTAGACAAAGGGTCGAAAATCGGATAGGTCGTCCTCTTCCGGGACTTCAGGAACCATCTGTTCCTCACGGCCTTCTGAAAGCATAATAGATTGAGTACAGCTATTCTCTTTTACCTTAGATAGACTGTTCTCAAAAACCATCGACTCCACAACTATGGGCGATGCCGGCCGCATTTCTTTTGAGTTTCTTGACCCTGTGTTGCACACTTCTTCTGTCTGCTTGCTATCTTTCTGCACTCTGGCACAGTGTAGAATAGCACCTTGCTTCTTGGTAAGGATCCAACAATCTTTCTTCATGTGGCCCTCTTTCTTGCAATTGAAACATACCACCTTTGCTTTATTTACATCTGTCTGCTTCCTGAAATGAACTAAGTTACTATTATTATTTACACCACTGTTCTTATTATTGTTTTCACTTGTCTCTTTTGGTTTACTAGCCTCCTTGGGCTCTGGTTTGTGCACTTTGGGTTTGTCAGCATAATATGGCTTTATGCTGGCGTGAATTATGGCATAGTTATCTGCCAATCTAGCAGCTTCATGCACATCTTCAACCCCTCGGTCTGAGATGTGGGTTTTAATATCCACTCGAATACAATCATTGAATTCCTCAAACAATATTAGGTTCTTGAGTTTATCAAACTCACTTACATTCTGTGACCTTAGCCACTGTTCTAACATTTTCTCTTTTTGTCTCAAAAAGTCTACATGAGTTTGATCATATGCTTTCTTTCTGTCTCTAAATAGCTTTCTATATTTTTCTGGTGTCAGGGAATAACTTTTTAGCACCCTATCTTTGATTACTTCATAGTCATTTATTTCCTCGGGTGTTAAACTCAACACTACGTCCAATGCTTTTCCTGTGTTGAGAGTTGACCTTAACAATAAAGCCATCTTATCATCAGGGAACTGATAATCTACAGCTATCCTCTCAAAAAGCAAAAAGAAATCTTGAACATCTTCTTCTCTGAATATAGGCAAGTGTTGCTTCATTGCGCTAATATCCATACCATTGCTGTCCCTACGATGGTCAGGTCTGTTCATGCGTGCCATCTCTAGCCTTTCTCTGCTTTCAATCCTAATTCTTTCATTTTCCCTTTCAGTTTCTATCCTAATTCTTTCATTTTCTATCCTAATTCTTTCCAATTCCATTCTCTTCATAGCTAATTGGAATTTTAGGTTTTCACTCAACCCTTCATCTTCATCATTGTTTGATGATCTAGATGACATATTTCTTACCTCGTCTCCGTGGGCAATTACCTCGCCCCCACTGGGAGCTACATAACCTTCATTGATATCGTTCTGTCCCACTTCAACTACACTACCAGTGTTCATGGCATTCTGCCCGTTCAAACATGTCATAATTTCTTTGGTCAAACGATTACGATTAGGTCTTGCCTGTCCTGCCTCAATCCCAAAGGACTCAGCTAATTCTTTTAGTTCAGCAAATGACATGGCATTAAGTTCCTCACTTGATATATTCGAAGCCATAGTATAGCGTTCGAAATATTTGTTATAGTAGAGTAGTATATATTGTATAATAAAATATAAAGTTCCAACTTACGATTTGTCCAGAAATTTGCACAATATAATATTAAACACTTCGTGGAATCTTCACACTTCCCAAGGAATAAAAACGCAAACCAGTTCTCTCCTCTTTTTAAAAAGAATAGTTTCACAGTCCGAACGAGACTACCAAATCTTGTCAATCCTAGGTCAGGAAAAGTAGAACTCAAATATACCGGGCGAGACCACCAAATTTTGTTACGTCCACAATCCCCTTGTGGCCAGAGCTGTGTAGATCTTGCTGATAATTCTCGTTTGTCCTAGGGGAGACTTTAATTATTAGTATTTATGTTTCAGTATTACACGAACTCTTCTTATAGTCCTGGGCACAAATTCAGTATTTGTATTCCAACATTTCCTTTCTTGTATATTATGGTAGTAGATAAATCTTATAGTAATGTATTCAACACAATAGGATATTAATTTGACAAGGAAGCTTCAGTGTAACTGTTGTTGATAGTTTATTTCAGGTGGTATGTTCAATATATACAATATATCTATTATGTACAGTTAGAATAAAATAGTGCAAACACAAACGTTCTCAAAGGAACATATTTTGAAACTCTCTGTCTTTCAGACAAAACAAATCATTATATACTATCCGAGTGGTGCAAGGGACAGACCCATTACCAGTAGGGGTGAAAATCATGGTATCATTACTAAACTCATAACAAAAACGATAGGAACTTCCCCTATTAAATAATGAGTCGTTCCCAGACTCTGAGAATTTGAGATCAACACAGAATCCCAGCATTACCTAGAACCTTTTATTTTCCTACTAAACGTCCTAATATGGTGTGTAGTAAGAAAAGAGAGAGAGAGAGGAATAAACATTGCGTGTTCCAATTCTTGGAAAAACAATATACATGACACTATTGAAGCTGCCTTTACCAGTATACTAGGTGAATGTGTGGCCAACACAACTCAATGCGTTTGTTGAGATGCAATGCGAAACGTTGCTTCCAAACTACAATTTCAAAGTACCTATTTATCTATATATCTATCATCTATCTATCTATCTATCTATCTATCTCTCTCTCTCTCTCTCTATATATATATATATATATATATATATATATATATATTATTATATCTATCATCTATATATCTATCATTTATATAGCTATCATCTATATAGCTATCATCTAAATATCTATAATCTATATATCTATTATCTATATATCTATAATATATATATATATAATATATATATCTATCATCTATATATCTATCATCTATATATCTATAATATATATATCTATAATATATATATCTATCATTTATATATCTATCATCTATATAGCTATCATCTAAATATCTATAATATATATATCTATCATCTATATATCTATCATCTATATATCTATAATCTATATATTTATAATCTATATCTCTATCATCTATATATCTATCATCTATATATCTATTATTTATATAGGCCTAACTATTATCTATCATATATCATCTATTATTTTACCGACCTACTTATCAATCTGTCCTTCTATCTGCCTATCATTCTATTTGCAATATATTTTGTTTCTTTTTCTCTCTCGCTCTATAACGTCACGAAACTGTTAACATTTAAAACTACATAATTACACAAACCTAAAATTATAATTTTTCCCGTCATTTTTTAATTGAAATCATTTTTTTTCAATTCAAATAATTATTCCGGGCCTTCTTTTTTTTATGTAAATAAGCCACATATAGCTAGAGGCTCTTTCTGCCTATGTATATATCTCTCTCTCTCCGTCTCTCTTTCTGTCTCTCTCTCTGCCTCTGTATCTCTCTCTCTGTCTCTCTCTGTCTCTCTCTGTCTCTGTATCTCTCTCTCTGTCTCTCTCTGTATCTGTGTGTGTCTCTCTCTGCCTTTGTATCTCCCTCTCTCTTTTTTTTTCTCTCTCTCTGCCTCTGTATCTCTCTCTCTGTCGCTCTCTCTGCCTCTGTATCTCTCTCTCTCTCTCTGTCTCTCTCTCTGTCTATGTATCTCTGTGTATGTGTGTCTCTCCCTGCCTCTGTATCTCTCTCTCTTTCTGTCTCTGTCTCTCTCTCTTTCTCTGTCTCTCTCTGTATCTCTCTATCTTCGTCACTCTCTCTCTCTCTGCCTCTGTATCTCTCTCTTTCTCTGTATATCTCTTCTCTCTCTCTGTGTCTCTGTCTGACTCTCTCTGTGTCTTTTTCTGTATCTATCTCTGTTTCTCTCTATATCTCTCTCTGTCTCTGCCTCTGTATCTCTCTCTCTCTCGCTCTCTCTCTCTGTCTCTTTCAATCAGACCAATGATACGTTTGATGCAGCATGATCCTGCGAATGAGTGCACGAGTGTGTATGAGTGCATGTTCGCGGCTATTGTGTGTGTGTGTTTGAGTGGATTATATTACGGGTGGGGGGGGGGTAGATATGGCGTATTCCATCAACTTAATTGCATTCACTAATCATCTCAAAGATAAAGATGGAGCGTGTCTATGTTAACATAATGCCTACATTACGTTGGATCGATTGGACATTTTATCATAAACTTGCTCAAATCAGATTGAAAAAACAACAACAAACTAAACAGAATAATAAAAACAACATCATCCCAACGCTTTAAGGCAGTGGTTCCCAACCTTTCTAATGTCGCGACTCATTAATACAGCTCCTAATGCAATGGTGACCCCTAACCTTAAAAAAGAGTTTCGTCGCTACCTTAACATTGTAAGTGTTGACATAATTTATCATCGTAATCAATTTATCTGGTACAATGACATGTTTCTAAAAGAAAGCAAATTAAGTAGTTGTCTCGCTGTCTAAGACCAGCAAAAATATATGTCTTTTCCGTTGGACTTTCACCCCCGTGAAATGGTCGTTCGACCCCCAAAGGGGTCTTGACCCACAGGCTGGGCACCGCTCCTTTAAGGAATGTCTACAAAAACGTATAAAGCTGTAATAGCGGTGTAAGAGACATCCAGTTAATACAAACTGTAGAATTTCCTTTAACATCTTTATTTTAAAAAAAATATTGTAATGTATCTTCTTGCTGTGACCTACAATTCTTCTCTGTTACTTTTACGCGAACACTTAGGTGCCAGTAATGTCCCCTGTTGCCACAACAACGAGTATTAAAACAACAACATAAAAGAAATCGAGTCTTTTGTGTCTTTTTCTTTCTCAACTGTACCTGAAAGAATCATGTCATTTTGTTTCTCTTTCTTTATCAACTGTACTTTAAAGAATCATGTTATTTTGTGTCTCTTTCTTTCTCAACTGTACTTTAAAGAATCATGTTATTTTGTGTCTCTTTCTTTCTCAACTGTACCTGAAAGAATCAATGTCATTTTCTGTCTCTTTCTTTCTCAACTGTACCTGAAAGAATCATGTTATTTTGTGTCTCTTTCTTTCTCAACTGTACCTGAAATAATCAATGTCATTTTCTGTCTCTTTCTTTCTCAACTGTACTTTAAAGAATCATGTTATTTTGTAGCTCTTTCTTTCTCAACTGTACTTTAAAGAATCATGTTATTTTGTGTCTCTTTCTTTCTCAACTGTACCTGAAAGAATCATGTTATTTTGTGTCTCTTTCTTTCTCAACTGTACCTGAAAGAATCATGTTATTTTGTGTCTCTTTCTTTCTCAACTGTACCTGAAAGAATCATGTTATTTTGTGTCTCTTTCTTTCTCAACTGTACCTGAAAGAATCATGTTATTTTGTGTCTCTTTCTTTCTCAACTGTATTTTAAAGAATCATGTTATTTTGTGTCTCTTTCTTTCTCAACTGTATTTTAAAGAATCATGTTATTTTGTGTCTCTTTCTTTCTGAACTGTACCTGAAAGAATCAATGTCATTTTGTGTCTCTTTCCTTCTCAACTGTACCTGAAAGAATCATGTTATTTTGTGTCTCTTTCTTTCTCAACTGTACCTGAAAGAATCATGTTATTTTGTGTCTCTTTCTTTCTCAACTGTACTTTAAAGAATCATGTTATTTTGTGTCTCTTTCTTTCTCAACTGTACCTGAAAGAATCATGTCATTTTGTGTCTCTTTCTTTCTCAACTGTACCTGAAAGAATCATGTTATTTTGTGTCACTTTCTTTCTCAACTGTACCTGAAAGAATCATGTTATTTTGTGTCTCTTTCTTTCTCAACTGTACCTGAAAGAATCATGTCATTTTGTGTCTCTTTCTTTCTCAACTGTACCTTAGAGAATCAATGTCATTTTGTGTCTCTTTCTTTCTCAACTGTACCTGAAAGAATCATGTTATTTTGTGTCTCTTTCTTTCTCAACTGTACCTGAAAGAATCAATGTCATTTTGTGTCTCTGTCTTTCTCAACTGTACCTGAAAGAATCATGTCATTTTGTGTCTCTTTCTTTCTCAACTATACCTGAAAGAATCAATGTCATTTTGTGTCTCTTTCTTTCTCAACTGTACCTGAAAGAATCATGTTATTTTGTGTCTCTTTCTTTCTCAACTGTACCTCAAAGAATCATGTCATTTTGTGTCTCTTTCTTTCTCAACTATACCTGAAAGAATCATGTCATTTTGTGTCTCTTTCTTTCTCAACTATACCTGAAAGAATCAATGTCATTTTGTGTCTCTTTCTTTCTCAACTGTACCTGAAAGAATCATGTCATTTTGTGTCTCTTTCTTTCTCAACTATACCTGAAAGAATCATGTCATTTTGTGTCTCTTTCTTTCTCAACTATACCTGAAAGAATCAATGTCATTTTGTGTCTCTTTCTTTCTCAACTGTACCTGAAAGAATCATGTCATTTTGTGTCTCTTTCTTTCTCAACTATACCTGAAAGAATCAATGTCATTTTGTGTCTCTTTCTTTCTCAACTGTACCTGAAAGAATCATGTCATTTTGTGTCTCTTTCTTTCTCAACTATACCTGAAAGAATCATGTCATTTTGTGTCTCTTTCTTTCTCAACTGTACTTTAAAGAATCATGTTATTTTGTGTCTCTTTCTTTCTCAACTGTACCTGAAAGAATCATGTCATTTTGTGTCTCTTTCTTTCTCAACTGTACCTTAGAGAATCAATGTCATTTTGTGTCTCTTTCTTTCTCAACTGTACCTGAAAGAATCATGTTATTTTGTGTCTCTTTCTTTCTCAACTGTACCTGAAAGAATCAATGTCATTTTGTGTCTCTGTCTTTCTCAACTGTACCTGAAAGAATCATGTCATTTTGTGTCTCTTTCTTTCTCAACTATACCTGAAAGAATCAATGTCATTTTGTGTCTCTTTCTTTCTCAACTGTACCTGAAAGAATCAATGTCATTTTGTGTCTCTTTCTTTCTCAACTGTACTTTAAAGAATCATGTTATTTTGTGTCTCTTTCTTTCTCAACTGTACCTGAAAGAATCATGTCATTTTGTGTCTCTTTCTTTCTCAACTGTACCTGAAAGAATCAATGTCATTTTGTGTCTCTTTCTTTCTCAACTGTACTTTAAAGAATCATGTTATTTTGTGTCTCTTTCTTTCTCAACTGTACCTGAAAGAATCAATGTCATTTTGTGTCTCTTTCTTTCTCAACTGTACTTTAAAGAATCATGTTATTTTGTGTCTCTTTCTTTCTCAACTGTACCTGAAAGAATCATGTCATTTTGTGTCTCTTTCTTTCTCAACTGTACCTGAAAGAATCAATGTCATTTTGTGTCTCTTTCTTTCTCAACTGTACCTGAAAGAATCAATGTCATTTTGTGTCTCTTTCTTTCTCAACTGTACCTGAAAGAATCATGTTATTTTGTGTCTCTTTCTTTCTCAACTGTACCTGAAAGAATCATGTTATTTTGTGTCTCTTTCTTTCTCAACTGTACCTGAAAGAATCATGTTATTTTGTGTCACTTTCTTTCTCAACTGTACCTGAAAGAATCATGTTATTTTGTGTCTCTTTCTTTCTCAACTGTACCTGAAAGAATCATGTCATTTTGTGTCTCTTTCTTTCTCAACTGTACCTTAGAGAATCAATGTCATTTTGTGTCTCTTTCTTTCTCAACTGTACCTGAAAGAATCATGTTATTTTGTGTCTCTTTCTTTCTCAACTGTACCTGAAAGAATCAATGTCATTTTGTGTCTCTGTCTTTCTCAACTGTACCTGAAAGAATCATGTCATTTTGTGTCTCTTTCTTTCTCAACTATACCTGAAAGAATCAATGTCATTTTGTGTCTCTTTCTTTCTCAACTGTACCTGAAAGAATCAATGTCATTTTGTGTCTCTTTCTTTCTCAACTGTACCTGAAAGAATCATGTTATTTTGTGTCTCTTTCTTTCTCAACTGTACCTGAAAGAATCAATGTCATTTTGTGTCTCTTTCTTTCTCAACTGTACCTGAAAGAATCATGTTATTTTGTGTCTCTTTCTTTCTCAACTGTACCTGAAAGAATCATGTTATTTTGTGTCTCTTTCTTTCTCAACTGTACCTGAAAGAATCAATGTCATTTTGTGTCTCTTTCTTTCTCAACTGTACCTGAAAGAATCATGTTATTTTGTGTCGCTTTCTTTCTCAACTGTACCTGAAAGAATCATGTCATTTTGTGTCTCTTTCTTTCTCAACTGTACCTGAAAGAATCAATGTCATTTTGTGTCTCTTTCTTTCTCAACTGTACCTGAAAGAATCAATGTCATTTTGTGTCTCTTTCTTTCTCAACTGTACCTGAAAGAATCATGTTATTTTGTGTCTCTTTCTTTCTCAACTGTACTTTAAAGAATCATGTTATTTTGTGTCTCTTTCTTTCTCAACTGTACCTGAAAGAATCATGTCATTTTGTGTCTCTTTCTTTCTCAACTGTACCTGAAAGAATCATGTTATTTTGTGTCTCTTTCTTTCTCAACTGTACCTGAAAGAATCAATGTCATTTTCTGTCTCTTTCTTTCTCAACTGTACTTTAAAGAATCATGTTATTTTGTGTCTATTTCTTTCTCAACTGTACCTGAAAGAATCAATGTTATTTTCTTCCTCTTGAATATTTTTGCTATTTTATTTTGAAGTCTGTTTAGATTTTAATATTTAAATAAAAAAACAAATGGTACGTTTTTCTCTTATCTTCTATTACGAACATTTGTGAACTGATTGCTTGAACTCAGATAATCTTGAGATTAAATTTTCTCCTGCAAGTCAAGGTCTTCTTTCCCCAGTGTGGAGTTTTAGACCGAAGGTAAAAAAAAGTACCCTTCGGACCAAACTGATCATAAGGCTGGTGAAGCAGCGTTTACATTCCACATTTTCCCATGGCCTCTATTACGGGATTCCTTATATATTGAAACTGAATATGTTTATAATTGTTTATCCACAATTGTGTACTTACTTTGTATAGATGTATAGTTAAACAAAAAAACGAAAAAAAAAACATAAATAGGACATAGGATTGGTGTATAGTTATAACCAACTGTTGATATCTTTGTGTTTTAGAATGTCACAGTTTGCAATTACCACTGTAATGTCTGTTTGCGAATTATACTTTATACTACCAGAGACTATAATAAGAAGGACCGCTTGCTCTATTTTTGCTGTCTTTAATTGACTTCTACGCTCCTACATTTGCCTAAAGGTTTCCGCTGTAAACAACTTTCGATTTTATGTTTTCATTGAGAAAATCATAGCGATTAAATCAAACGGAAGTGTACAGTACAAAAGGGAATCGGGAATTCCGAAAAGAAGTCATTCTAGTCATCAAATAGCAGAAATATTTAAACAAGCGGTCGGTCTTATTATAGTCTTTGATACAACTGAATACTCGTAAAAGTATATTTTCGATTAAACACACACTCTATATAACCTGTGATCGCCAAAAAGACTTCACTCACTAAATATTATTATGTTATTTAAAAGGCTATTAACGCATAGACACGCACAAAACCAAAGTTGGACTTCATAACATGTATCGACTTTTAAGCATGATTGAACATAGTAGATCAGTTGGGTAATGAGGACTCTTATTATTGATCCCTTGTCTGTTGTTTTTTTCATTCGTGATGCTGTTCTTTTTATCTCTTTCTCTCTCTCTCTCTATTTCTCTCTCTCTCTCTAATTCTTGTCACTTTCTCTCAATCCTTGCTCCCTTGGTCTCATTTCCTCTGTCGTGCGATCGGCAAAAAAAAAAATCTGCCTCGATGCGGAATGGAGTTGTCGGGTTGATGCTAAGACTAAAGCCTAGTTCCTGGTTAAATCAATTGTGCGGACAGACGCATTTAAAAGCCTGTTCCTGTTTTTTTTTTATGCTGGCGATGTAGGGAACAGACGTAGCCTTACACTAAATAAGGCACACACAGACAAATTTATAAACATTTATTCGTTGTTGTTACTGCTGTTGCTGTTGTTGTTATGGAGGTTGTATACAGAAGCGTTACATGGAGGTTGTATACAGAAGCGTTACACGGAGGTTGTCTACAGAAGCGTTACATGGAGGTTGTATATAGAAGCGTTACATGGAGGTTGTATACAGAAGCCTTACTTTTATTGTATTGCGAGTCTTTTAATGTTAGTTAACATTTATTTACTTTTACCATTTTTTTTTGTCATGTCACAATAGTTTTAGTAAGTCAATGATATGGCTATGCTCAAGATGGATTGGTTAGCAGGCATGTGTAAGGCCGGAGGTGGGGAGAGGATACACGCCCATCTGTGTATCATATCTCTAGTTCCTTTAATATTTAAATATTATAGATTGAACATTCGGGGTCACAGTCTTCCTTGCACATTTTTATGTGCATTATAACATACAAATATATTGAGTCTTATTGATAGATTTTATAGTATACAACTTGTTGCTGAATGTACACTTGTGGTGAATCTATTTATTATTTAAAGAAAGATAGTCATAAAGAAAATGAAAACCTATTTTTATGTTGTTGTGTATTTTTAAATGTCTTGTTATTTTGTTGTTATTGTTATTGTCAATATTCATAATTCAATAATGTCTATAAATAAAGTTTTTTTCTAGACTCCAACCATTAGTCATGTCTTCGCTGTAGATGACCCATTCCTAGAACTTCCCTTGAAAATAAAGTAAACATTGATTACAGTTTCTGAGGAAGGGCCTGAAAATTTGCTTGTTTTTATGACTGAGGGTTTGTATTTTGAAAACATCGTCAACGATTTGCTAGAAAGCTTCTTCTCTGTTTTTCATTTGACTCTAGTACTCCAGGAGTTTCTCCATTCATTGATCTTCTTTTTCATCGTACTCAATTTTTATTTCAAGGATTAAAGTGGGTTGGTGTATATCTAGGATGAAATTTGCAAGTGTTTTTTCATGGCTGTCTCAATTCCCGATATCTATGTGATAGTGTTGGTTCTATGTAGCCAGAACATGTTGTTCAATGTTCCATACATTTATACCTACAATAATTATATCAGTATCAGTCATTAGATGATTGTTGTTGGTTCGGCAGATCTCTAAGTAGAAATGTTGACCTGCAGACCTTGACCAAGAACGTTTCTAATAGTTCCTGGTTCTACACATATATATACTTTCACTTCTATTATATTCCACCTGGTTGTGGAAAAAAACGCTTTGTTAGTATTCAAAAAAATATTAAAGAAAAAGTCCTGTGATGGAGGGGAGGGGGGATAGTGGATGATGTCTGTCCGTACAAAAATTATTCACCCACCCCTCTTTCTCCACTCCCCCCTCCCCAACCTCAACCCAGCGGGCTCGAATGAATGGTCACGGACAATGTCGGCTCCCAGTTGTCAGACGCCCACTCCCTCGCCCACTGGTTTTCTTATTAGTCTACTGAAGACACGCTGTCGCTACTTCCGGTGTTCTTTCTGGATTCGTCTGGGGGGGGGGGGGGAGGGGGGCTCACGCCGATCCGCGCGGGGTGGGGAGAGAAGGGTAAATGATAGAAAGCCGCATGCAAATGAGTTTGACCAATGACCAAAAGGAAGGGGGGGGGGGAGGAAGTGATATTGTACAAGGGGTTGGGGTGTCGGTGGTTCTGGATCGGTCGGGTGGTTTTACATGCGCAGACATAACCCTGACTTGTTAATATATGGCTGGTCATGTAGCCCATAGATGATTGCGACCTTGCGGGGGGGGGGGGGGGGGAAGTAATGCAGGGTTGAGTGGAAGTGGGGGTAGAGACAAATGTACATACGATCATGTCCTAGTGCGCGGGCTTGCCTGTGTGTGTTAGTTTTCGGGAACTTGAAAGTCCGGAAGTATTTCGTTCGACCACACCGCTTTGTCGTACTGGCGAGATAGTTTCCCCATTTATAGCCTTCTTGTGGAGGCCGGTTATTTAGATTGATAGCTTCCAATGGTTGGAAAGAGATTGTGCTTCTGTTTTTGCGGCAATTCCATTCATTTATTCATTTGTATCATCGCCGGCCGATCGAATAGCGATTCGGTTTCTTATACGATGACCTAACATTGAAGTGAAAATGCAATGGTTGTAGTTGTAGTAAAAAAGACTTTTTCAAAAGTATAGTATGTATTCATTGTCCAAACTGTAGTAAGAATGCAATGTCCTAACAGTAAGGTAAATCCAATGTCCTAACAGTGTGGTAAGAGTTCATTGTCCTAACTTAACTGTCGTAAGACTGCAATGTCCTAACAGAACGTTAAAATGTCCTAACATCACAGTAGAAATGCATTGTCCTAACATTGTAGTAAGTAGCGAATGCCCAACATTTTAATAAAAATCCAAGGTCATAACACTGTACTCAAAATGCAATGTCCTTGCAATGTAGCTTAATGGAAACGCAAATCAATTTGAAAGATGGCTAGATATAGATTCTAGTTGTTGTTTATTTTCGTATTTTTGTTGTTTAGTTTTTCAAGTCTGGCTGTGTCTGCCAGAGTGTCGCTTGATTCCTTCTGCCAGTCTATGACGCACGGGGACATATTGAATGATATTGCACACACAGGTACTCACTCACGCACGCGCACACAAGCAAAGCACGGAGACAAACTTTGAGTTACATTTCACTGGCTTCTGTTGTCTTGGCGCTAGCTGTTCCCTGGCCTCCGGCTACTTAGTGCTTGCCACGCTGCCATTTGGGTTTCACTCAGAGAGGCAAACAAGGTTTATGTCAGTAGGCGACTAGTAGACGTATGGTGACACCTGGACAGTCGACGTGTTAAGAATATTGAAAAAAACAACAGAAAACAATACAAACAAAAAACAAAACAAAGTCGATGGAAATGGCGTTGATGTGTTATTTCCTTTGACTTTAGTAATGTGTTATGGGGCCGAGGTTGGTCTAGAGTCTAGAGTATAGAGTAGAGGTCGGCAACTTACGGAACGCTTGCCAGACATGACACGCAGAGTGATTTTCATAGGCACGCGGCAAACCCAATTAATTGGTGGCGCATGTTGACTTTTAAGATGATTTAGGGTTATGGCACGCTGATTGAATTAATAAACCTCCTTTGGCACACTATTATCAAAACTGTGCCGACCCCTTGTCTAGAGTCTAGAATGTTTGTATCGCCATTCCGAAAATGTATGTGTGCAGATTAAAGTAGGCTACCCGTCGAACCGAATTGAACTATGGCCCTTTATGGGGCACGGTGGCCCGAGCGGCAGTGCGTTCGGCTGGCGTACCGAAGGGCTTGGGTTCGAATCCTGGTGAAGACTTGGATTTTTTCTCGGGACTCGAGGGTGTCCCTGAGTCTACCCAACTCTGATGAACACCGGACATTAGTTGGGGTAAAGTAAAGGCGGCTGTAAATTTGCTGGCCACACAATCCTCTAGTATGCCGTGGTCACAGAAACTGGTGAAAGCTTCTTCACCGGCTCTATGATCAGTTTGGTCCGAGGGAGTATTTTACTTTATGTTGTGTGTATCCACTTTAAACGCCACGGTACCTTTCCCAGGGACTGGAAGTTGTTTTCTTAGGTCAAACCATCTCAGATGGGTTACGTGGCATTAGTTGAGTAAAAGGAAAGGCATATAGGCGTTGTGCTGGCACGAAAACCTGGTGAACGCTGTTTCGTTAGCCATATGGACTAAGACGATCTGAAAAGTATTACTGACAAGCACTTGCCTACTTTCAGTTGTCTAAATGTAGCTTCTAACTGTTGTTCTTGTCTTTATATTGCAAATACTTTGTATAAAAGAAGGTTGAGCTAAAAATAACAATAATAATATTCTAGACATAGACCTCAAAGACCTACCAAGTTTGAGAACTCCCTGTAAGTCTGTATCAGTTGTTCTTGTTGTTATATTATTGTAACTATTTTCTAAAATGATGGATGTGCTAAAAACAACAACAATAATATTATTCAGCAATACAGTTCAAAAGACCTACCAAGTTTGAGAACTGTTGTAACATTAATGAGAGGGGAAGCGACTCTGTGGAGTCATTTATAAAATGATAAACAAAAAAAAAAACTCATAAAAATCAAACAAGCACAGCTAATAAATGAAAGTCCATGTAAATCTGAATCTATTATAAACATTATATATATATATATATATGTGTGTGTCTTCTTATCGGTTGTTTGTTTTTATGTAAATCATTTAACTATCCATCAAATGGTAAATATCACATAGATAGATAAGCCTTGCGTGTAATAGATTGATTACATTTATTACTTCCCTGGTTTATTTGATGTGTATAAATGAATGTGTATTAAAGCCAATCAGAAAGATATATAGATAGAGAGAGATAAAGAACGAGATAGAGAGACAGAGATTGAGAGACCACCACAAATTAGAAGATAAGAATTAAATGATAAAAGACGAAAATCATTTTATCATCTTTACCATTTTTTCCTGCGATTAAATAGCTTTTAATCTAAAGATATTCCAACAATTCCAACCCAAAACAAACAAACAAAAGAAATGAGAAAAAGAGAAGGAAAAGATTAAGTTTTTACATTCATACTCGCATATTTTATTCCTTGCAGGTTTCCATTTTAAAGAAACATAAAAACAAGTTATCTTGCCCGTTTGGTTGCCTGGCTTTTCAGCATTTGATTTGTGGCGTGCCCATATGTCCATGTTAGATTCCAGCCTGTCTATAATTCAAATTAAAAAAACGCTAGCTTTTTTTAAAAACATTGCTGGGGCTATTGTTCGAATCAAAACTTATTTCACTTGAGAAACTCAATTTAAACAAACAAACAAAAAAAAAGATTCCGTGTTTATTCTACAACATTTTCAATTCTATTTGTTGTATAGACATGTTGTTTATTTCTAGAATCTACAACATTTTCAATTCTATTTGTTGTATAGACATTTTGTTGATATTGGACATTTGTAAAGGTTGTCTCTTCCACAAGATCCACATTTGGGACAATGTTCAGTGCGCTTCTATTTCCACAATAATTTTGTGAATTTTATCCGAAAGTTCATGGGAATGCATACACCATTTTACCAAGTCTTGCTTGCGGATGGTTGGCCTTAAGATAATTTTTAAAAACAAAAAAACAACAAACACAAGGAAAGATGTGCAAGACACATGTCTTTACTGGTATTTACCTCGTATTGCAAGACAGTGTAGCCTATACCTCGTAAACGTCAATCTCTTTGCAACTTTGCTGTTAAACATTATTATTATTTGGTCAGCATAATGTCGCAGAACTAATGCGCCCCCTCCCCCCAACCTCTAGAATCTAGAACTTAAATCTTCATTAAAACTCTGGCATAGTTTCATCCACTCTGCTGTCTGTCCTTACGATTCGCTAAATTCCATTTTCTCTTCTAGTTTCCTTTATATTGCTGTTCTAAGTTTTCTGGAAATTCTAAACATAAAATCCAGACACTAAAGTCTATCGCTTTTGTTAAAACTTCTCTATTTTGGTCTTAATCATTCAAACTAAGTTGATGATTTTTTTCAAACGATTGAATGTATCCATTCATCTCTTCTGGTGTTCGGTGGGGAAAAAAGGGTAAAGGTCGAGTTTAAAATTTTATTCCATTACCTCCAAGTTACATGAATATATTAGGGATAATATATCTAATCATGGATACTTGGTTCAGTTAAAATCACAATTCTAGTCGAGTGTCAAAACCCTACATTTAGACACTGTTTCAACAACCCAAATTTATATTAAAAAAGGTTTCGTTTTGTGTAAAGGCGTCTGGTAGATTTTTAACTGCTCTAAATCCGTCCACTCCCCCCCCCCACCCCCTCACTCCCCAGTCAACCATTTCCTCTAATCTAATCACAACATCGTGCTTCAACATTCTGGTATTTTTGTTTTCTGTTTGAGAGAGCGGTGAAATCGGACGAGCTGTATTTTGCCGTCCATCATAAGACAAGCGCTGACCATTGTCCACTGCCACGCAAGCGTATCGCTTTTTTTGGTTATCAGGTCGCGTGATGCCCCATGATCAGTGACCGGTGGAGGGGGCGGAAGGGGGATGGACAGAATGTGTTCACGATACCAAGGAATCGATTGAGGGTTGGACAAAGGATAAAAACAAATTTCGTTAAAATCGATTTTTACTTGGATTGTGTTTACGATATTTTTAGAATCGTATCGTCTGAAATGTCGATCCCCACCATGGCATTGAGCAGTCGCACTGTCTTAATTCGTTATTCGATACCGCGCTCTCTTTTCTTTGTGATGCCTCTAATTGGATTTTTTAATTTTATTGTAGACTACGTCCATAGGCCAGCGTTTGATTAGAGCCGGATCCCGGAATAACCACATTGACCAAATACAAAAAAAAACGGAATAGTTCTAAAAATAGGATTGCACTGTTGCCCAAAGAAACAACCCCGGAGATAGACGTGAAGTGTTTACAGACAGTTCGTTTCTTCCTCAACCAACCAAAACAACTAGCCTCAACCAGCCAGACAACCATCTAACCCATAGGTTCTCAACCTTTTTCGGCTCATCGCCCCCTTTTACATTTTTTTTCCGCTCACCGCCCCGCAACTTAATTTTAATTAAACATAAATCATATAATTAGATCTAATTCTAAAACAAATTTATTTGTATTATTAATTTTATAAATATAGGAGACTTATTTAATAACACTATATCATGTAGGCCTAATTTCTGTAATTATTAATATAAACTCCTTAAATGGACAAAACATTTAATGCAGGAAATGTTTATTTACAACTGTGTAACGTAAATTATTTTAATCCTCTAATAATTAAATCTTGTTTTGAATATAATAATGTTGAATGTATATAAAGAAAAAAAAAAAAGTAATATTTGTTTTATTACAAAACATAACTTTATGGGCATCACTTTTGAATCAAATGTGGAAGCATTTGTTAATTAAAGGGAGATAATTAACCCGTTACATTTGAGCTAATATTTCTGTATTTTTTTTTCTTTTATAAAAAAGTTAATGGCTTACATTTATAACTCTGAAATGATCAAACTGTAAAAAATATTTGAAAATTATATAAATATTATATGACTAAAGAATGTATATGTATATTTTCAAGCATTACAATAACTACCCAGTTTGTTTGATTACTCCGTATCTATATTGATTAATGATATTGGCAAATTTCCTTCTATAAATCAAATAAAGGACATCTCGGTAAGACTGAGATCAAAATAAATTTATTATTAGCATAATATGTTAGGACATAGGTTCTCAACGGGGGCAATATCGCCCCCGGGGGGCGGTGAGAAGCGTGAGGGGGGCGATGACATTCCCGGGGGCGATTGGGGAGCGGTGAAGGGCAAGTGGGCGGTACAAACGTACCCGATATATTTTAACACCTCAGCTATTTTAATCGATTGGTTTTTGCAGAATGAAATGTGATGTAAACGCAAGTGCCGCTAAATATCTGATATCCCCCAACAGTATGCCTACATATTATTATATTAATTAGAAATAGGAATAGCAATGACTTTTCGATAAAGTAGGGGGTCAGTCTTTGGCAAATATAGTGTGCGGCTGGTCCTGTGGTTGGTTCATCAGACTGTCAACCCTGCTGACAGATCACAGTCGCCCTAACATCTGCTAATATTAATGATATATTTTGATCTCAGTTTTACCGAGATGTCCTTATTGTATTTTAAGTGGAATTTGATTACGCTATTGTTAAGCGGTATAGATAAGTAGTAATCATACAAACTGGGTAGTTATTGTAATGTTTGAAAATATACATATAAATTTTTTAGTCATATAATATTTATATAATTTTTCAAATACTTTTTACAGTTTGATCATTTCAAAATTATAAATTGTAAGCCATTTATTTGTTATGAAACAAAAAAGAAATATTAGCTCAAATAAAACGCGCTAATTATTTCCCTTTAAAAGAAATGTTTCCGCATTTGATTCAATAGTGATGCCGAACAAGTTCTGTTTTGTAATATAACAAATATTACTGATTATTAGACCTAAGGCTTTTGCAACCAAAATTGAAACAAAAATAGAGAAATTGCTAGCAACACACCAGGCTAACGATTCGCATTGATTTATTTAAACCTTTTGTTAAGGCAATTTTTTTATTTATTTATACTTACAATATGTTTCCTTTTCAGTTTTTTTTAAGATAATTAATCACACAAAAAGTCTAGTCCGCCTAAAAAAATTTCGTAAACTATAGTCCAGATGGGCGGAAGGGGGGGGGGATAGGCGCTAAAAGAAAGTTCGGGGGGGGGGGGGGGCGGTGAGCGGAAAAAAATTGTAAAAGGGGGCGGTGAGCCGAAAAAGGTTGAGAACCTATGTGTTAGGACGATAGTGATCGGTCAGCAGGGTTGACAGTCCGGTGAACCAACAATAGGACCAGACGGCCGCACACCATATTTGCCAAATACTGACCCCTAATTCATCGAAAAGTCATTGCGATTCTTATTTCTTATTAGTTTAATAATGTGTGTGCCTAATGTTGGGGGATATCAGATATTTAGCAGCACTTGCGTTTACATCATATTTAATCCAAAAACTAATCGATTCAAATAGCTGAGGTGTTCAAATTATATCAGGTACGTTTGTATCGCCCCCTTGCCCTTCACCGCCCCCCAATCGCCCCCGGGAATGTCAGCGCCCCCTTAAAGCTTCTCACCGCCCCTCGGAGGGCGATAACACCCCCGTTGAGAACCTATGATCTAACCAATCATCCCAACAAATAAAAAGAGTCGCGAACAAAATGCCAATAAAACAAAAACAAAACAAAAAAAAACACGCGAAAAAAAACAAATTTAATTGCTATATCCTTAAATTAAAATTTCCCTAAGGATTTAAAATCCTAGAAACAGTTTTTTTTTATATAAATAATAAATGTATGCGTAAATGACCTGTAATAAATGTTTTTAATTTAATAGCACAATAGCAAAGTTATTCAATTCTTACCCGAGAAATCAAATGTAATCATCTTAGCAAAGTAGATTGTATTTGATCCTTAAATAGATGCAGGTCTATATTCTTATTCAATTGAAGTGCTATTGTTTAATAAAATCTAAATAAAATTGTCGAATATCGTAAGCAAATGGGGGATAGGGTAAACTCTAATGTAAGGTACCTACTTTAATGTATCGAAAAGTAGAATAGATTGCGACATTTGAACCTCCACTGCCAGTAATGTTTCTTGTGATCTCTGGTCGGACATAACCTTTAACCCCGGGCGGCAAGTCGACATTGGCCATATATCCTTGTGGACCAGAAAACACAGACACTTAAATATATTATGTGGATAGTGTTTCTTTAAGTCTCTCGCAATGGTGTGTGTGTGGTGATTGAACAGTGTATACCCACCAGCACAAACGTTAGCTGCGAATTTTAAGTGATCACAATAGATACGGGGATCGGGTGGCCATTACAACGCTGCGTCGTCGTTGAACTATCCGCCCCCACCCCCACCCCTAACACACACACACATGCCCTAAGTCCTAATGTATGAAATTCCTTAGTAATGAAATGGATATTTTCAGAGACGAATGGGTCAGTTGTCATCTGTACTGATAACACGTTCTTATTCCTATGTTTAATTTAAATTAATCAGAGATCCAACATATTAAACAAGAAAACTTTCCACGTTCTATTCTACTTAGCTAATTAATTTAACACAGTTTCGGTAATTAAAATGTAGGCCTATACTATGACCTTTTTTTATATTACTTACGTAATGAACAAAAACAGCAACAAACAAACAAAAGAAAATATATATAAAAAAAAACCAACAATTCCCTGGGTATACACAAAACATTGATCAAATAATCCTTGCTTAGAGCCGAACCATGCAAGTCCCGAAAGGGCAGTAACTTTGCTGAAATGAAGATGGATATCAAGACGTTCCACAACTCCTTCCTCTTTCATTCCGACCAGTGTTGAAACAATTTGTATGGATGTGTATGTAATCTGTAAATGTTGTTTAAGATCTATAAATGATGGAAAATGTAAGGAATATTTTTTTTATTCTAATTCAATTTCAAGTTCTTTAAGGAGTTGATTCACCACTGACCTATATAATGGACTCCACCCTCCCCCATAATATCTGTATGTTCTGTCCCACGTTATTGACGGGATCCCTGGTTTGGGATTCTACCCTTGAATTTCTTATCTTATATATTACAAGCTACATTGCCCGGCGTTGCCCGGGTGAAAAAAAAAGGACTGTCTGGGGTGCAGATAACAAATTTATAAACTACACTTACTGAATACTTTTAGGAAAGTAAATAAATATTGTAATAGGGTAAAAAAAATAGTCAAATATTTTTATTTAACAAAATCTATATTGCCTATAGATTTACAATGTCTTTTGTTTTTAAAAGTTTGAAAAAAAAGTATAGTCTAACTGGAGAATCGAACCCTGGTCGCCCGTATAGCAATCCACTACGTTTACCACTGAGCTATCGAAGACACATGTCCGATGTGAAAAATTATTAGACGGTATATTGGGCTAGACCTAGATAGGTCAGTGACACACGTGTTTTCAAATTGACCAATGGGGATCCTCGCGGGGCTTAACACTGTCTTTTTATATATATAGATAAAATACTATAAAGAAGATTGTTGCGTCCTACGTTCATCCGTGGTCCGAGTCTAGTCTGGCATCTTTATTAATATTTAAAATGATGTTAAGTTACTGGTTTTCCTGATTTGTACAGGCAACCCATTTTAATTAAAGATTTAAATGATGGTAAATTGTTTCATTTCTTGGTGAATCTCATACAACCCACTCTATGTAAGGGGCCTATCGGGAAGAAAAAAGCATTACCACGCGTTTGCTCGTGCATTTGGAATGAAGTGTTTTTATCCCTATGTCTTTTTAAGCAATGTATTATATTGCAGTTTTGTTGCAAGCTTATTTTTAAGTTTGGATTTTCAAAAAATTTTTTTATTAAGCTACTACTTTATTTAGTCTTTGCCCTTCTGTCCTCTAGTGTTTCTAGGTTTAGTGATTTAACTATTGGTGTTTCTAGGTTTAGTGATTTAACTATTGGTGTTACTCTTGTCAGTTGTGAATATTCGCTAGTAATGAACGTTGCAGCTTTTTTTTTTCCTTCTCAAACGTTTTTTTAGTTCAATGATGTCATACAGTAGATGCATACTCTAGTATAACTCTAACTAAAGTTAGGTAGTATAGATTTCTGAATAGTTTAATAGATTTAACTAAGCACTGTTAAATTACTATAGTCCATAAATATTTTTATACAAAATATTAAACCACAACAAGGAAACAATAAAAAAAATATTTTATGAATTTTTTATCGTTTTACATTAAAAAAAATATACTTTAATAAAAAAATAAATCAGTCAAGATAAAAGGAAATTTTTGTTTATAGTTCTGACATCAATAAACTATAAAACTATATTCGCGTAACTTCAGAAGCTGGCACGAATCTGAAACTCCATTATGCAAAATTTTATGACAAAGCATGACTTCTAACCGGATGCGCTTTTTAAGCTCCAGTGTCAGACAGTTGATTGATTTTCTTTGTTCATGAATTTGATTTTTTTTAAAGTAACAACTTGTCTCATTGACTCTTGTTTGTTGACGTTGAGCTAAACACAAAGTCAGGACATTAAAAAACAAAAAACTTTAAAAAAAAAATCGTCTTTCTTAAAAATGATATAAACCGTTACAAAATTACTTTGAAAATAACGGTATCTTTTTCTTTTTTTTTTCTTTTTGGTTTCTAAATATTCTTTAAAAAAAATTATATCCCATAATTTTTTAAAAAGAGATTATCAAAGAGACCATACTATTACAAGGCAATTTATTCACCATAATAAATTATGGATGAGACCTTCTATTTAGATCACACAAGTATAATTATGATTTATAATGTTATTACGGCTAGAGCCCCCATTCAATTTATGAAAATGATAGTTATAGTATTGTTATTGTTAGTGTGAGTATCCTTGTATTAGTGAAGATCTTATTATATCATTCTGAAGTTTATTTGTAGTTGTCTAGAGTATTCCGTGGTTCTTAGTATCCCCTGGCAATTCACATAGCGTAGTTTTAGAGTTTTCAGTTGATTTACTTCATGTATAATTATTTGTGTGGCTCATATTATACAGCAAGAACCTCGATGTTAAGTGGTAGTGTAGATTATTAAGATAGTTGTATAAATATTACACATACACACATGTATATAACTTTGAAATATTGACGTTAACCAAGTTGTGTAGAAAGCAACGATAAATTTGGTTTAATTTACAACATCAATCCAGTAGGAATCCAAATAATATTATATACACAATCAAGAAATACACATATTCCAATTAGTAATGAATATCCTCAATGAACATATAGCATTGTAGTTAATAGTAGAATAATAAATTTTCCATAATACAAATCAAATAGAAATGATACTCAGAGCGGAGTATATTTGATGTTACTAGATCGAATGCAAGCCAAGAACTGACTAAAAGTGTCGAATCGCGTAGAAATATATTACGGGTCAATCGTTGGAAAAACCAGACAGTCTAGTGACACGAATATTTTAATCAAGCCTGCATGTTGACTGCGTGATCAGGTACTTTTTATTAAGAACAAGCAATAATGCTCTAACAAAATAAGGGGAGACCGGACGACCTTGACATGCTGTATTCGCGTGCACAGTTCATGTTTTTATCGAGGTTAATAAAAAAACAATAATGCTCAAATTAGGTTAGGAAAAACCCGGGGGAAACTTTGAGCTGAGAAATATTTATATCGTTTAAACGCAATTCGCTTAAATGATTTAGTTGGTTTATTGACATTACAATGTAGGGAATTTACGTTTCGTAACAGTCGCCCATACCAAAAGGAAAAGAACATTGCATACTAAACAATAGAAGTGTGCAATTTCTTTTAGAACCGCCTGCACTTAACTTTAGTTCTAAACAATATACAAAAAAAACTGACTCCACCTGGGTAGTCCGTTAAATAAGACAAGTAAGGGAAATAATTTATTCTATTAAACCCTCATCATATAGGATCTCAAGTTATCCTTAGACCATAACACATGTTCGCGTTATTCTAAAAAAAATTATACTCTCTGAGATATCATTCCTTATAAACATCATCATCTTATTTATAAGGTAAAAATCAGCATAACTAATGTTATCATATTAAACAATTCAATCATTAATTAATTCAACTTAAATGAAATTAATATTTAAATAAACTTAAGAGTAAGAATTTAATCTTAACTGTGTAAGCATGTGAAGTGTATGCACATTACTCTATCTTGGTTTTTACATAATCACAACTATAGTTTGATTGTTTCAAAATAAGGATGTACATTTCTGTTCATTCATTATCTTACTAATAAAGAAAATTATGTCCATAAATCAGTAATACTTAAAAGTAACTTATTAGGTTTTTTCTTTTTCTTACAACAATAATAATATTTGTTTTAGCAAATGGAAATATTCATGGCATAAAATAAGGCATAAGATATTGCATAAAATAATCACAACATATTCATGTATTCATGCATTTATATTTTAAATGATCCAATTCTCTTAGTTAGGATTATCAGAATATATACATGAAGTTATCCATTTCCTTATACATTTGTTACATGCGCGGTAGGGTGTCCGCGACGATGTGATCTTTTACCAATACGTAAGTTATTCTTAAGTTGTATGGTATTAACCCTATAAGGATGTTGTTTGACAGGTTTAACCTTATCATCTTTAAAAACTACATCATGGGTAACCAAAGTTGTTTTGTTAGGAACATCACTAAACAAATTTACATGATCATAGATTAAACCCTTGATAGAAGTCTGTTCACCTAAGTCTAGATGTGCCAGTTTATCATTGAGGTTTTTAAGTGCTTCAGTGTTCTGAAGTTTACTTTCTATGATTGTCTTTTTAAATTTAGGCGGGGGTGTTTCAACAGTTTTGATAGCACTCACTGGCCTAATGTCAGTTTGTTCTTCCCTAACAACATAAGGTTTTAGCATGTTTATATGGCACAGTCTCTGTGTTTTCCTTCTATCAGGGGTTTTTACAAGGTATGTTACATCACTGATTTTATCTACAACCTGATATGGTCCTGTATATTTTGCACTCAGGGGTTGTCCAGACAATTGGGTCAACATGAGGACTTTATCACCAGGATGGAAACATCGGGATCTGGCCTTGACATCATAGTACCCTTTCATTCTTTTCTGAGCCTGCAAAAGATTATCTTTAACATGATTAAAAGCATGATAGATTCTATTGCTAAATTGTTCCACATAAGCTACGAGTCCAGTCTCTTCATCAGAATTTAACAAGGTTTCCTGCAACAGTTTTAGAGGTCCTCGAACTGAATGTCCAAACACTAACTCGAACGGACTGAATCCAAGAGATTCCTGCACAGTTTCTCTAGTCGCGAAAAGAGCGAATGGAATACCGCGATCCCAGTCTTCAGTGTTCTCAAAACAGTATGTGCGGAGCATGGTTTTCAGAGTCTGATGATATCTTTCTAGGGCACCTTGGCTTTGCGGATGGTACGCAGTTGAAGTTGCATGTTGGATGCCTAGTTTCTTTAAGACCTGGTTAAACAGCTTTGATGTAAAGTTAGATCCTTGGTCTGACTGTATAGTCTTTGGAAGACCGTATCTTGAACAAAATGCAATCAGTGCGTCAGATATCTTATCTGCGTTAATGGTGCGTAGCGGAATAGCTTCAGGATATCTCGTGGCAGTGCACATTATAGTGAATAAGTACTGGTGTCCTGTCTTTGTTTTAGGCAAAGGACCTACACAGTCTATTAGCAAGTGGCTAAATGGTTCTGCAAAGGCGGGTATTGGCTTTAGAGGTGCTACCGGTATAGTCTGGTTAGGTTTACCAACTATCTGGCATGTATTGCATGACTTGCAGTATTTTGTGACGTCACGATGTAGTCCAGGCCAATAGAAGTACGGAAGAATTCGACGGTAAGTCTTGTTCACTCCTAGATGACCAGCATATGGCGTGTCATGAGCCATGTGTAAGATGTCATTACGATATATGGCTGGTACCACAATCTGACTTCCTTCTCTGCAATTGTCATTATCACATTTCACATCTCTCCATTTTTGCATTAATATTCCCTCCTTCAGAAAAAATCCATTTCCTTTAGTTTCTGCCTCCTGTTCAGTTATCACCTTTTTCTTCAGGTGTTTAATTCCTGAATCTCTATTCTGTTCTAATAGGAGTAATTGTCGAGGTGACAAATTACTTTCAGTAGTCTTGACTGAGGGACCACTCAAGATGTCAGCCAGGAAAGTTGCCTGTAGGTCAATTTCTGGTTCTATTTTTGACTTTGACATGGTTTCGACAGACTTTTGTTGTTGGGCCATACCTCTAGTGACGATGCATATAGGTTTGATAAAGCTCTCACTTTTATTAAGGTATTGTTTTTTCTTGGATATGGAATGCACCACATCTCCAGCAATATCATTTCCCAGTATTAAAGAAACGCCTTTAAACGGAAGTGATTTGTATACACCCACAACTACATTTCCAGTGAAGTACGCACTCTTCAGCTGTATTTGATGCAAAGGAACTTGTACATTTTTCCTTGATACACCTTGAATAGTAAGATCCTGTCCTGTATATGTCGATTGTGACGTAGGAACAGTATTCTCTAAAAGTAGTGAAACCTCAGCCCCTGTATCACGGAGTATTCTGATGTTCTTTTCACTAGTGACACCATTTATTATGGATGACACGGTACCTTCTTCAATGAATGGTAAACAATTGCTTGGTATCTCAGTATCGATGAGATCTGTATCCAAGTTATTTTTGTAAGAGGTATGTTTAGTACTCATGGTGGTTCTATCTGATATAGACTCCTTGGAGCTCAGATTAGAATTAGAATTATTGAAAACCATTGTCTCTATTTCAGGAACTATTTCTGGTTTCAAGTTTCCAAGATACGTGTGTTTTGTCAGGTTATCTGCATTAGCACTAGGTATCTCTGTTTGAGTTCTAACATCCTTCTTTACATTTACATGAGTTCTTTGCTTTGGCATTGCTACATACGATAAGACAACATTCTTTTTATTTGGGTTCCCATTCAATATCCAGCACTTTTCCTTAGTATGTCCAATTCGTTTACAATGGCTACAGGTTGGCTTGGAATTTGTTGGACCTTCATTGCTCTGCTGATGTCTCTTTGATTGATAGGATTCATTTGGATTCATGGTTTTCTTTTCTACCTTCATATCTCGATTCTGGAATTTAGATTTATCTACTGTTGTAAATTTATTGCTGGAATGGATAATAACATATTCGTCTGCCATTACTGCTGCTGTTTCTACTTGTTCTACACCTTTGTCTGCTAAATGTATTCTTACATCACCTCTGATGTTATTGTTAAAGTCTTCCATTAGCATAAGATTAGCTAATTTATCAAAGTCTTTGTTTACACCTTTGGATCGAATCCATCTTTCAAAATTTTTCTTTTTCTGTCTTAGAAAATCAACATGGGATTGTTCCTGTTCTTTCTTAGACTCACGAAACACTTTTCTATATTTTTCAGGTGTTAATGCATAACTTAGCAGTACTCTATTCTTGATCAGTTCATAATCATACAATTCCTCTTCAGTAAGACTTAATACAACATCAAGTGCCTTTCCTTTGTTCAGAGCTGAGCGTAGGAGTATAGCTTTCTTGCCCTCGGGAAATTGATAGTCTCTAGCGTTTCTCTCGAAAATCATGAAGAACTCTTCCACCGAATTATCTTCAAAAACTGGAATATGTTTCTTAAACTTATACAGTTCTGCATCTGCTTCAGAGCTTGCATTCGAATGATTTGACGTACGAGACCTTGCTATCTCAATTCTTTCTTGGCTTGCTATTTTCTCTCTTGCTATTTCTCTTTCCATCTCTAATTCCATCTTTCTTAACTCAAGTTTAAATTTCCATTCTTCACTTAAGTCACCAGTTGTATGCTTTACTCTTTGTGTTATAGGAAAAGGTAATTCATCATCTGATTCATCATTAATGTTATCATTAGCAGTAGTTTCTTCAATAATTAGTGTACCTTGTTTTCTTAAACATTCAGTTACCTCTTGAAGTAATTTAGTTTTTGATGGCCTAGTTTCTGTGATAGAAATGCCCAATGATTTAGCCAATTCTTTTAATTGTATCATTGACATTTTATTAAGCTGTTCTGAGGTTAGATCAAATATCTCTGGATCCAATGTAAGATTATTTGTGGCCTCCATTTTATATATTATTAAAAGTTACTATAAATCTTGTTAATAATACAATAAAGAGTCCAACTTACTTTCTGTCCTTTGAATAATTCACTACACCACACAGTTCAGATTTGTCACAACAAGGTCACAAAAAAATACTTTCTTAGAGTTACTTTGTTTGATAAGGTAATACACCAGATAATTTTCCAGGCTGAATAGTTAAGTTTTCCGATTCTCAATAGCAATGTTCAATTCAATCACAATCTTTAGTATATTGTATATTGTTCATATTTTCCAACACAATCCATCCAAGTTACGAGTATGTATTACGGCAGTTGTAAATAGTTTGTGTAAATAGTATAACGATTCTTGAAGTTGAAGCAAATCCTCCAAACGTTTGTTAGTAAATCCCGGACGAGCCCCCATTTTATTACAAGGCAATTTATTCACCATAATAAATTATGGATGAGACCTTCTATTTAGATCACACAAGTATAATTATGATTTATAATGTTATTACGGCTAGAGCCCCCATTCAATTTATGAAAATGATAGTTATAGTATTGTTATTGTTAGTGTGAGTATCCTTGTATTAGTGAAGATCTTATTATATCATTCTGAAGTTTATTTGTAGTTGTCTAGAGTATTCCGTGGTTCTTAGTATCCCCTGGCAATTCACATAGCGTAGTTTTAGAGTTTTCAGTTGATTTACTTCATGTATAATTATTTGTGTGGCTCATATTATACAGCAAGAACCTCGATGTTAAGTGGTAGTGTAGATTATTAAGATAGTTGTATAAATATTACACATACACACATGTATATAACTTTGAAATATTGACGTTAACCAAGTTGTGTAGAAAGCAACGATAAATTTGGTTTAATTTACAACATCAATCCAGTAGGAATCCAAATAATATTATATACACAATCAAGAAATACACATATTCCAATTAGTAATGAATATCCTCAATGAACATATAGCATTGTAGTTAATAGTAGAATAATAAATTTTCCATAATACAAATCAAATAGAAATGATACTCAGAGCGGAGTATATTTGATGTTACTAGATCGAATGCAAGCCAAGAACTGACTAAAAGTGTCGAATCGCGTAGAAATATATTACGGGTCAATCGTTGGAAAAACCAGACAGTCTAGTGACACGAATATTTTAATCAAGCCTGCATGTTGACTGCGTGATCAGGTACTTTTTATTAAGAACAAGCAATAATGCTCTAACAAAATAAGGGGAGACCGGACGACCTTGACATGCTGTATTCGCGTGCACAGTTCATGTTTTTATCGAGGTTAATAAAAAAACAATAATGCTCAAATTAGGTTAGGAAAAACCCGGGGGAAACTTTGAGCTGAGAAATATTTATATCGTTTAAACGCAATTCGCTTAAATGATTTAGTTGGTTTATTGACATTACAATGTAGGGAATTTACGTTTCGTAACAATACATCGTTAGTCACTTTGCGTACATCGTCTTTTTTTTTTCACTGTTAATTTTACAACGCAAAAAAATATCTTAAATTTAAAAAAATGCAACTGACTGTCATGATGTGAAATTAATTAGGCAAAGTTTAGTCCTTTGTAATTAGTTACGCATACGTTTAATTATAATGGGCGTGTATGGGATAAATCCTTTTCCCCTACACACTCCCCCCCCCCCCTCCCCCACACCCTATCCCCCTCTCTCGACCGCTTGGTTAGGTCGTGGCGTACATAGATAATCTAATGTTTCTCGCCGCCAGCACCTGTGTTACCCACCCTCGTCATCTATTGTTTGCAACTGGGAAGGGCTATGGTGTCCAGTGTGGCACACTAGGACGCCCAGGGTCGTTCATCCGAATCTTGGTTGCGATACAATTTGGGCCTATTGTTTGTTCTCGCAAATCATGCGCCGCACCTACTTAGGGTCCTTTGTTTAAGACACGAGTTGTACCAAGTGGGAAGATAGTAAATGTGATGACAGACCGCCCCCCCCCCTCTTCTCGTACACCCACCCCTTTTAGCTAGTCCAGGCGTTATGACTAATCCCTTTGACACTGGACACGCCTCTTGACCAATCGTTGTGTAGACAATTGTAGACATGTGTGTGATTGGTTGACGTTTCTGCACTGGGTCGCCATTTTTAGACTGACCGGTGGACAGATATAAGAGGCAGGCATTACGTTATTATCTAGAGACGTAGGAGACTGGATACTCCTTCTTAAAATGTTGCATGACGTTATTCCATATTGGATTTTTACATAAATTGTTCACTTGGAATTACTGTGTTGTGAAGTCGTGTTTATATATTATTCTTTTCCATGTATTGACGTCTATGTGCTTGGATAAAATTGATGTGTTGTGGAAACCTTATTATCCCTATATGTAAGAGTGACTATGTAAAATAACCACGTTAATGCCGACAATAAACGTTCGACTTATGTAACTACTTAACTTGAACTTGTTTGTTCTGCTTGAGTGTGCATGAGAATACGTGAAGCAATGAAGGTAGACCGCCAGAGAAACGGCACGTTAAATAGAAATATCAAGCGTTGTTGATGCAACAAGTCTAGTTCAGCCAGCAGCCGTCATAGCCCATAGACAACGAACCAAGTGAGGTGGGATTATAGCGTGTGAGAAGCACAGTAACGAGCACATCGTACTGGCCACACAATCCCCTCATCACACTGACACATTTTAAAAAAAGCACAATAAACAAACGAAGAGATTCTATAAAGAAACAAAGTACAGTAATACAACGCTACTTCGTGTTTCGCATTTCGCGTTCTCACCCGTTGGCGGGTTTTCAGCAACTCCATGAAGACTTTTCTTCGCTATTTCGTGTGATTTTGCGAAGTATAAAAAAAAAATCACACGCGAAACAAATAATTATAGGGCATTAAAAAAAAAGCGTAATTTGTGTTCGATTCACAGCTGGAACCGAGACGCCGGCGAGTGCACCACTCATTGCTGGCATTCAATCGCGAGCGAGTCATAATCTATTTAAAAGTCGTTACAGTTATTGGACTGAATTTTATATATAATAATTTTTATTGGTATCTGCTTTAGAGATGGCTACATTTGTAGTAAAATAATGAATAAAAATGAGAACTGAAATATACTTTTCACTCTGTCTGACAGTTGTGGAAATCCAATCTTGATGCAGACAAAGAATGCAAACACAAAAAAAAGGAAAAACGATAAAACATTTCAAAGTATTTAAAAGATTGTTAGCGTGAGCTGTCCTTGTTATTTTTTTAATGTTTTTTTTTTAAATATCTTGTAAATCTGTTAATTTCATAGTTTAACTTGTTTTAAACAGTGTGTCGAACAGTAAATTATGTTCTTATAACAAATTAAAAGCGTTTGAAAAAGAATTTATGAACAAGGGCACGAGATACCCGAAAGTGCCATTGTTTGTCACGATTGCCCCCCAGGCAGGGAGACAGGGCACGCTGAACAGAAGATGTTTGTTTTCCATTGTTGTTTTTTGTTTTCATTTTCAAATTTAGGATGCCATCTGACAATTTATCTTTAAAAATGTTCATCTCTCATTAAAAAAACAAACAACAACATGTGTTATTTTGTGAAACCCTTATAATGCAAATGCAGGAATCCAACCACCGATGAATGGTGGAGGTTATGTTGTAAGACAAGGGCCGTCCACCTTTTGATAGCATTGTGCCAAAGAAGTAGTTTTAATTCATTTAACTTGCTCCACCAATTAATTTCTTGTAGAACAGACTTGAATTTGCGTTTTATTGTGTGGAATGTTCCGCGTGCCTTTGAAAATTGATCTGCTTGCCAAGTCTGGCACGCTTGTCATAGGAGGCCGACCCCTGATTTTGAGTGACAGTCTTAAAAAAACTCTGAGGGCCAGGTTAGCGTTTGTAAAACAGCAAGAGGGAACGCATCTTTTGTATGTATTGTTAATATGATACAAACGCATCTTTTGTATGTATTGTTAATATGATACAAACGGATCTTTTGTATGCATTGTTACAATGATACAAACGCATCTTTTTATGTATTGGTAATATGATACAAACGCATCTTTTGTATGCATTGTTAAAAATGATAAAAGTCAACCGAATTATATTTCATAATTTCGATGCATTTAATAAAACTAACGTGTAACGTGGATATAGGTACTGTATTAGTTCACTAGGTATTAGTAAAAGTTACTTTTGGTAGACCGAAGGTACTTACAGTAAAGTTCAAACAGCGATGAGAGCGAAAAAAATAGCGTAAATTTTGTGTTTAATCCTAAAACCGTTAAGATATTTCCCCTACCGGGCCCCATGCAGCCGCGTACGTGAGACCATAGGTGTAGAAGGGGCGTATGTAACATTTAAATCACAGTGTACATGTTATATATAAAAACAACAACATAAAAACATTCCATAGTTGTTATTTGGATGAGTGGGGCGTGTTTATGGCTGCTAGAGTTATTCACAAATATGAAAAGCCTCGCCAAAAGGTACCCCGGGAAAGAGAGAAAGAGATATTGAGAACCACTGGTTGGAACAAACGGCTTGATCGAGAGAACTCCCAAGAAAAGAGATTGACATTAAGCAGTTGTGTGCCCTCGGCGGGAAAAAAAACACCTTCTCATTGAGATTTTCAATAATTCCTTTATGCCAATTATAGACTAGTTTGTTAGACTGCGTGTTATAAGGGGGCTGGTATCGGCTAAATTAAGACACAAGTTTTACATGATGATTTTTGTTTAAAAACAGTATTTTACACTTTATTATCGACTTTAATCCCACAATTATGTGGGGCTTTTGTTCTATTTATATGATCTTTAATATTACTTAAAGACATATTTATATTATGATTTTTTTTGACCTACTTATTTGACCTATTTTTATTCTTTAAAACATAATGACTTTCGTTTTACATGACTAGGCTATATTAGGCCTACTTGTGTACAATATGAAACCCATTCGCTATATGCTGTATACATTTTGTGAATACTAAATAATATATTGTCCACCAGATTATACTACTTTTATTTTTTACACAACTTCAGGTATACATGTATAGTCTTTTTGTTTACTTAAATCTATAGTATATGTTTAACATTGTATATACAGTGTATATAAAAAAAAAATAAACGTCCAAATATTTGGGCCGATAAAGCAATCATATTTTATGTTAAAACATACACAAAATGAATGTTAATAACCAATCACAAATAACATAACATTGTGCAAGGATAAACTTTTGCCAAAGCTCCTCGTTTTGCACTCTTTGCTTTTTCTTCTAGTTCTAGATCTAGAGTGTAAGTCTAACTAGATCTAGATCTCTAACAAATGTTTTTTTAAAATAGTGAGAAAGTTATTACCGTCTATTGTGCTGCGTTGTTTCCTCTCTGTTATCTTTCAACGTGAAACAACTTCAGGTATACATGTATAGTCTTTTTGTTTACTTAAATCTATAGCATATGTTTAACATTGTATATACAGTGTATATATAAATAAACGTCCAAATATTTCGACCGATAAAGCAATCGTATTTTATGTTAACACATACACAAAATGAATGTTAATACCCAATCACAAATAACATAACATTGTGCAAGGATAAACTTTTGCCAAAGCTCTCGTTTTGCACTCTTTACTTTTTCTTCTAGTTCTAGATCTAGAGTGTAAGTCTAACTAGATCTAGATCTCTAACAAATGTTTTTAAAATAGTGAGAAAGTTATTACCGTCTATTGTGCTGCGTTGTTTCCTCTCTGTTATCTTTCAACGTGAAACTGTTCTAGCATAGTCTAGATATGAATATTATTTACTTTTGCACTCCAGTTATGAAAACTGATGATGGTTTATTTATATTGGAGTTGGCAAACATTTCTATGCGCAACTGTAAACTGTAAATACCATTAGTGCTAAATTAGCCTGTTATTCATATCTGCCATATTGAATCTAAAGGCTATAACACTATTCTTTGCAGAATTGTTTACTCTTTGTGTGTAAGTGCGTGTGTATCTTATCTTATCTTATACATTACAGACGTTGCAGATGTTCAAATCGTACTAGTTTTGTTCATATGGTTTAGAAGGCCTATTATTATAACTATTATATTATTATTATAACTAATTATACCTAAAATGTAGAAGTTTTTTTATTCAAAACTAAAACATACGTTTTTGACGAATATTTGAAAAAAAAACAACAACTTTGATAACAAAAGCAAACCTTTTGTTGAAATTTTCTAGCCTAGCTGTAGGCACTGCTAAATATTAAATTTACAACATAAATTAACATACTAACTTACTAAATTACAACTTTTGTTGAGTTTTCTAATAGCTGTAAACTATTTTTAAAAAATCATACAATTACCGTATAACTTACCGTTATATATTCCTTTAATCGATTTAACTTAGATCTAACCGTATTTTCAAACAAATTAGTACTTTTTGTAAAAAGAAATTAATGATGATTAGATCAACCAATAACCCATAAGTTTTTAACAAATTTAAATATATCTATCTATATATCTATCTATCTATATATATATATATATATATATATATATATAAGAGAGAGAGAGAGAGAGAGTAGTAGTAGTAGTAGTAGTAGTAGTATAGTTTGCAACACATAGAAGTTTATTTCGTTTTGAAACAATTGCATTGAGCCAGGTTCTTCAGTTCAGATCTAATCTCGCTCAATGAACCATTTTTATCTACGAGGCATCTACTTTTGGACAAGCACTCGGCGAGCAAAGCATCAAGTTCAATAACTCAATAGAAATGTTGTATTAAACGTCCGAGATTACTTGCTCTTGCTTGGCATCTCCAGGTCGGGCTGTGTTGGTGGGGCCGGCCTCCTCAGATGACGGCCAGCACGTCACAGTTTTTACGACGATTGCCTTGTGGTCATCGATCATGCCACTTTCACTGACCTCTTCGTGTTAGTACTCCTTGACTTGGTTTCCCTTTTTAAGTGCCCTTTGATGTGCTCATAGTGTACGGCCTGACCGCCTGTTCCAACAGTCTCGATTTGTTAGTCTTACAGAGAGATTCCCAAGTCGAGTTTGACATTTGAAAACATGAACATATTATAGCTTTTTTTAGAATTAAATTCCAGTTGGAAGAAACTATAAGGATTTTAAGGAGACAATGAGATTGGAGAGAGGGTTACATTTCCAAGTCACCATTACTCGATTACTGTAATGCTCTGCTAATCGGGATACCTGACGATTAGGTCAACAAATTACAGTGTTTTCAAAACAGTGCCACCCGCCTGGTCATGCGTAAGTCAAGGCGAGTTTCTGTGACAGTTCTCCGGCGTCGGTAAAAGCCAGAATTGAATATAAAGTGACGCTACTTTGCCATCAGTGCCTTTATAATAATGAGATGGCGTCCTATCTCAAGGAACTAATTAAACCATATGTTCCCCAAAGAACACTTCGTTCTGCTGACACCTCGCTTCTGGAAGTGCCCCGTTTCTCTCTGAAGACCGTTGGCCTTAGAGCCTTCTCAATATCCGGTCATTATTTCAAAATTTATCTTAGTTAACATGCTTTAGAGCCCTACTATCTTACCTATATGTTAGGTCGGCCATTTTGTTTTATTTGTTTTTATTTGTTCTATGTTTGTAAAGTTTTCAAATCATCATTTAGTTTTGCATCTCTTGGCCTAAAGATTGTATCCATGTTCTTAGTTGTTTGTTAATTGCTCTTTGAGCTTGCATTATGTTTGTTGGCAGCGCTATACAAATGTCATTACTATTATTATTATTATTATTACCAATACCTTTTCAGGTCTGGAATGATATTCAAAAACTCCGCCAATAAACCACCGCATTACAGCTTATCTCTTAATCATCACATTAAATAGGAATGCAAGTTAAATGTTAACCAGCTTATAGAGCAATAGGCGTAAATTATTTCACAAATGTACTAAGAAAGAAATGACAATTTTGGTTAGAGGTGACCCACAGTCAAATCTTGGTTTTCGTTGATTTCGTATTTTCCTCGATCTGGGTTTTCGTCAACTTTAAAACAAATATTAGAGCGTTCTCAGTGGGCGTGGCTTAGGTTTTTAGTGACGTATTTGTGTAAATATAAGAACCCACTTGAGGTACAAATGTAACGTGGTGAAAGTGAAGTTGTTCTTTATCATGCAAAATTTACATCTGAATATTGGCTATCAAAAAAAAGGAGGTAAATAGTAGTACTGTGGATTTATTGATTAATGTGATTAGGCTAGGGCCGGCTAGACCTATTTACACTTTCAATTTCACTTTATAGGCCTAAACTTTTAATGTTTCGTAGGCTAGGCTACGATGTCAAGTGATAGTGTTGTTGGTGAATAGGCTATCTAGTCAAGTCACTAATAGGCTCACATCGTCTATGATCTATGTCTATGATAATAATAAAATAGCCTATTTTACATTAACATACACAATACAGCTTAAATCTTAATAAGACTTAAAACACAACACATCATTTAAAAAAAGCTCGAACCTATATGAAACTGTATTAATACAGTGGCCATTATTACTTGTACACCATTACAGAAAGTAAACACAAATCACGTGCTTTTTGTCACGTGATTGCAAACGCCCTATTGTCCCCGTTTTTTTCGTCGTTTCCTTTGGATTTCGTCGACTCTAAAGCTAATTCTAATATGCCGATAGACTAAAAAGATTTTTATGCATGTATTTTGGCACGGCCCGGAACGAATTTGTTTGTATCTACCTTGATTCATCTAAAAATAATTGCCTCATTTTCTTGTCGGTTTCCGATTGCGTTGATTTTTTTTTTCGGACGAATTGTTAACGAAAACCAAGTTCACGCTGATGTTATTATCTATATAAAGAGACTAAACTAAGGCGTAAAAGACATAAGGGCCTCAACCAGGCCGGTTTATGAAATGCTTGAATATCACACTGAAGATGCTAGACAGTGCTTCTTCAAAATCGAAAACATTATAGCAAGTAAACGCCTATAAGCCCATTGAGGAACGCTAAAATTCCGCGAAAAGTTACCCTGGTGCAAAATATTATTCGCTATGCCAACGTACTTGTAAAGATGAAGACTCGGACTTCATGGCTGCATTTCCTACCTCAGGGGTCGGCAACCTAAGGCGCGCGTGCCAAACTTGGCACACCGAGCAATTTTCAATGGCATGCGAGACCTCTATGGTAAAAAAAAATATTAAATTTTCCAGTTCTGAATGAGGAAAAGTGACTGTTTGACAAATCGACACATTTCAGTGAGTTGGACTATAGGCCTACGTACTTCCCTTTATGTACAACTGTTTAACGTTATTTAATTTTGTACCTCTAATAATTAAATCTTGTAATGAATATCACAATGCTGAATTTATATAAAGAAATAATAATTAGTCAGTAATATTTGTTATATTACAAAACATACGTTTTTTGAGATCACTATTGAATCGAATTTAGAAACTTTATTTGAATTAAAGGGAGATAATTATACTGTTTTATTTTGGCTAATATTTGTAATATTACGTTTTTTTATATATATATTTTTAAAGAGTAAATGGCCTTCAACTTATAACTTTATGATGACCGAACAGTAAAAAG
Organism: Anisus vortex; assembly: GCA_949126835.1. Classification (NCBI taxonomy): domain Eukaryota; kingdom Metazoa; phylum Mollusca; class Gastropoda; family Planorbidae; genus Anisus; species Anisus vortex. The sequence continues at coordinate 23,580,848 of OX421499.1, forward strand.
TAGTTGAAAATTAAATAAATATTATATCACTAAAAAAAATTATCTGCACATTTTTTAACCATTGCATTAACTACCCTGTATGTATGAATACTACGTATTAATTCCGCTTAACGTTAATTCGTTCTTGCAAACGAATGACTAGCTAAAACAAATTAAATAAAATCTCGGTTAAACTGAGAACAAAATATTAATATCAATATTAGCAGTTGCTAGATCCTTATCCTGACATAATGTTTACAAAATATGTTACCATAATGATAATGTGAATGTTTGGTAGTAAAATTTTGTATGCAAATAAAAAGGTTGATAATCACAAACACGTTTTTTTTTTATTAAATAAAAATATAAAACGCTTTAACGATTTTCTCTAGATCTCTAGATTTTCTTTTCCTATTGCCTTTGTCTTTCTATGCAGTTAAATTAATTGTCTTACAAAAAAAATAATAAAACAATTAAAATAGAGCAGATTGACTTTTAGCTGTTGGCACGCTGAATGGTTTAAATATACTAGTTTGGCACGCCATCAGTAAAAGGTTGCCAAACCCTGTCCTACCTAATGGGCCGTATTGCTGCTGAGAGTTAACACCCTTGCCCCTTTTACAAGTCATAAAAGATTGACTTGTAAAAGGGGCAAGGGTGTTAACTCTCAGCAGCAATACGGCCCATTGTCTGTGTCACATTGGGTTTTTTAAATATAGAAGTGTTGAGCCAAAAATAAACTATGTTTCTTAGAACTAGAACATTTTTTTTTTCAAGGCGGTGATAGAGTTTAGAGCTAGACTACGGTAATTCATAATTCGGTTTCCGCAGTCTCCGGTGACTTTCATAGTTTTTTATCCTAGCAATATTTATCCCCCCCCCCCCCTTGTAGATAATGCCCAATAGTTATTTTCCTTTGAATACATATAATATGTAAAACATTACGCATGCATTGATGACGTCATAGCAGATTGTATTAACCGCCGCGCTCCCTCCCACCCCCACCCCCCACAAATAATATATAATATATTCTTTACATTGTTTTGAGTTGCTTTCATCAGAACTATGTCGTTTGTGCCCAGGAAACGAAATTAATGCTTAGGGGAAGAAGAAATTGCGACGCTTGTTATGAGTTTGTTTGTTTGTTCGTGTTGGTTTTTTTTTAACCCCATCTCCAGCAATGAAATTGATGACATGTTTTTTAAATTTGGATTTCGTGGAGGGGTGGGGGGGGGCGCAGTTAAACTTCGATCCGTTCACTTTGATCAGTTCCAAGGCGTTGCCTCGCGCAACCCCTTAACACAAACTATTTCAATCAGCAAACATTTTTAAAATTTCCAGCCCGTTTTCAAGATAACAATCAATAAGTTGCCAGCTGTTTCATTCAAACCTGGCCCTAAACAAGTTGTCCATGTTGCCAGCTGTTTCACTCAGACTTGGCACTAAACAAATTGTCCATGTTTCCAACTGATTCATTCAGACCTGGCCCTAAACAAATTGTCCTTGTTTTCAGCTAATTCATTCAAACCTGGCCCTAAACAAATTGTCAATGTTTCCAGCTGATTCATTCAGATTTAGCCCTAAAAAGTTGTTCATGTTTCTGAATCATTCAGACTTGGCCCTAAAAAGTTGTCCATGTTTCCAACTGATTCTTTCAGACCTGGCCCTAAAAAGTTGTTCATGTTTCTGATTCATTCAGACCTGGCCCTAAAAAGTTGTTCATGTTTCTGATTCATTCAGACCTGGCCCTAAAAAGTTGTTCATGTTTCTGATTCATTCAGACCTGGCCCTAAAAAGTTGTTCATGTTTCTGATTCATTCAGACTTGGCCCTAAACAAATTGTCCATGTTTCCAACTGATTCTTTCAGACCTGGCCCTAAACAAATTGTCAATGTTTCCAGCTGATTCATTCAGATTTGGCCCTAAAAAGTTGTTCATGTTTCTGATTCATTCAGACTTGGCCCTAAACAAATTGTCCATGTTTCCAGCTGATTCATTCAGATTTGGCCCTAAAAAGTTGTTCATGTTTCTGATTCATTCAGACTTGGCCCTAAAAAGTTGTCCATGTTTCTGATTCATTCAGACTTGGCCCTAAAAAGTTGTCCATGTTTCTAACTGATTCATTCAGACCTGGCCCTAAACAAATTGTCCATGTTTCCAGTTGATTCATTCAGACTTGGCCTTAAAAAGTTGTCCATGTTTCCAACTGATTCTTTCAGACCTGGCCCGACCACCGTGTCATATATTCCGTGTTAATTGTAGACCATTAATTTTTCATATGAGTTGACATATTTGGCAGACTTTTTTCAGCAGTATAATTTTTTTCTTGTTGAATTGATCTGGTTGCTAAGAGACGACACTCAAAAACCTTGTCGACTTGATGAAGAGGCCTTATATTTGAATTGTTGGCAACTGGTCTCCACTTAACAGTTAAAAAATCATTTCAGTTTTGTATAATTTGTTGACATGGACATGTTCGATTAGACAAATCTCTGAGAGCGTTGCGGTGGGTGTGGATATATTCTAATAACGAAAAACAACAACAACACAACTATAAATAAGTTTCTATCCCCCTGCAGGGAGTCTATGACGACATGGCGTTGTGACGCAGTTTGTTAATTCACTTGTGGGATCTAATGCGTTCTGTCGGAAACATAAGATTCAACGGATGATGCTATTATTTTTTTTATTTATTTTTTTTATCCTGCCGTTATACAGCGAGTGCTATAACGCACTTTCTTACCCCCCCCCCCCCACCACCTTCCGCCCTTCTTCCATTTCTCCCATAAATGGCATTTAGAAAGGATGTGTATGTCTCCGTGAGTTTATGTGTGTCTATGTTTTGGGTGTTTATTATGGGTGCGTTTGTTTTCGCGTGTATTTCTATATCTGTGTGTGTGGTAAAGGAGGAGGTGGTCTTCTTGGCTAAAGTCACTGGCTCTCAAAACTGTGTGTCCCGTCTGAAATCCTTTTCTTTGTTCGTGAACTTAAGCACTAAGCAGATGAATGACAATTTTATTAAGGAATGTTTGGAAAAAAAATGGCTTTATTCTAGGCCGATTGCGTTCGACTGGAATACCTAAGTATCTGGGTTCAAATCCTGGTGAAAGCTTTGATTGGATTCCGGGTCTGGAAGGTGTCCCTGAGTTTGCCCAGCTCTGATGGTTACCTGACATGTGTTGGGGTAAAGTAAATGCTGCTGGGCATTTTGCTGGCCACACAATCCCCTAGTATGCCGAGGCCACAGAAACTGGTGAACGTTGCTTCGCCATCCCTATGGATCAATTTGATCCGGCAAAATACTCTACTTACTCTATTAATTATGTACACAAAGGATGCAATTTATTTAAATACACATTTTCATGGTCTGGTGTAAGTCTTGGATGATGACCCCGTTTCCCTCATTCCCTCCCCAACCCATGCTGAAAACTTACGAGAGGTTCTGAGCACCAACAGTTCACTACTACCGACTTGCTTGCCTTCAATGAGTAACCAATAGTCCACTACGTATATATATATAAAACAAGAACATATATTATATTCACAAACGCTGCCTGCAGTATTGTTACCGGGAAATCGACCAATCGTAGTTAAAGTAAACAAGTGTTGGTGTTATTGTACTTTATTGTTTCTGGTACTTTTAACAGAAAGACCTGGCGTACATATTCATTCTTAAGTCATAAGCGAAATCGATTATATGTTGTAGTCTTTGTATTTAGTGTTTTTCTTTTTAATCATAGTGCGACTTTAATGGTTCTACGTTCGTAGAAAGATAATAAATGCGTCTGTTTTGCTTAGGCCTGAGTGAGTTGGAGGGAAAAGGGGAGGGTGTATTGCGTGTTATGGATATCCACGCTTCCATTTTTTTAAGGTATTGTATTGTAAAGTAGGCTTCTGTGTGTAGGTATACCTTGCTCATGTAATCCGGTTTTGCGTGCCGTTTTGAGGCGTTCCAGCAGGTCCAAAAGCACAAAATTGAATGTTGGATAGGATAACATGCACATGGATATGCGACTCTGTGTGTGTGATTATGTTCACGTGCAACTGTTCCATAGTTATATTCCGTTTCGTTGATCTGGTCATAATTTCTATCAAATAGTCTAATTTAGTGTCAAAGTTTAGTCGTTGGTGGAGCTAAAGATCAGTATATAAATGAAAGCATTTTTTTTTCTATTATTCGGGAATCTTATCTTCTTATCTTATACATTACAGACACTCTTTCTATAAAGAAAATTATTGCGTCCTACGCTTATCCGTGGTTCGAGTCTAGTCTTGCATTTTTATTACCTTGCATTACTTATCACCTTCTGTCTACTTTGAAAGTAGACTACTTAAATAACTATCTCAAATAAATCAAACGTAATGTCGTTAAAAAGGTAGGTAATTTTTTGTTAAAATTATACGACATAGCGCTATTTCGGCAACAGACTAGATCTTTAAAAAGAAATCCAATTATGATTTTATAATGATACCCTAAAAATCATTTTCTCCACCAGATATAATATAAGGCTATTTGGTGGTTCAATTTATATATTTTAGAAACAGACTGCTTCATCAGGTTTTTTGTTGTTGTGAAATGGGTTTAACAGAATGTTATATCCCTGGTTGCCATTGTGATTATATAACGGATGATTCAATATTCTGCTGTCTATTTTTTTAAAGGTCGGGAATGTGATTAACGAATTTTAAATTTGTTTTTGGTTTTATTCGCTGTTTGCTGTTTGTGTGAAAGCATAATTTGTACCATGTGACTTGTTACCAATGTAACATTAAACTGCAATCTGAGAAAGTAAAAATAAAATACGATCATCTATTTCATTTTTATTTTTTTACAAATATATATTTTTGTTATTGCAATAATAAACGTTGTCCCCGCAGGCTTGCCTCAGTAGACGCCACTAGACATACATCTTCTGTGTAGAAAATTTGTTTGGAATCCTGTTGACATGTCTGTTCAAATTTGAAGATATCCCGTTGAATTTGTAATCAGCACATTTCTTATTGAGTTATTGCTTGCTTGAAAATCCCTACTAGTGTATGTGTGTACATTTGAAGATATTACATCACACATGTAATATGCACGTTGATATAGCCTGCTTTTTTCCCAAAAATGTATGCTTTAAACTTTATTTTTAAGTAAGTAAAGTACCATTTGGACCAGATTGATCATAGGGCCGGTGAACCAGCGTTCACCAGTTTCTGTGGCTACGGCATACGAGGGGATGTGTGGCCAGTACAATGCCCAGCCGCCTTTACTCTATCCCAATTAATGTCAGGTACCCACCAAAGCGGGGTAGACTCAGGGACACCCTCCAGACCCGGGAACAAATCCTAGACTTCACCAGGATTCGAACCCAGAACCTTCGGAACGCCAGTCGAACGCACTGCTACTCGGCCACATTTCTCTAAATGTACTTTAAAACATCTGTCTCAACATTAGCATGACCTGTGTCGGGACCAAGGGCTTAATTTACTAGTACCTTTATGTCCCGATGTGTTCATTGCTTTATTTTCTCAACAGTTCTAGCTTTGAAACTGAAGTATCAGTATTTTGTTTAATTATCCTCTCAATTTTCTTTCACTATCTCACATGCCTCCCAACAGGTACAACCTGTGAGGAGTATTAATGACACTTTTAAAGTCTACGTCCATGGTCAAACTATCTGACCCATTCAATCTTTTTTTGCTTGTGGGACATGTTCCACTCTGTTAGAACCCCTGATTACCTGAGCTCAGCACTAACATACCCCCCCCCCTCAAAAAAAAAAAAAAAAAAAAAAAAAAAAAAAAAAAAAAAAAAATTATACACGTAGCTCTTATTAGACAATTAGTCAATTTTCCATTTAAATCACACACTTCATTTGTGTAAAGCGTGTGCGCCCCACATCCCCACACTTTGGGAACCACTCCCCTGCGTGCATCTTCTATATAATCAGTGAATTAACTTAGTTGAGTTGGTCAGGGAAATCAAGGGCATTGGTACACAAAAAAAGACTATCATTATAGTCACTTCTTATTCCCTTAAACGTTTGACGAATACAAAGCTACCTCTCAAATTTCAGCTTCCTCTTGTCTGAGTTGTCACTACTGACGGATGTTATGCCAGGTACTCTAGTCTCCAGTGGCACTGAGCTGTCATTTCTAGAGCTGACCGGCCCCTTCCCCTTTTTTCCAATAAGCCATAAGGCTGATAGTTCTTTCCTCGAGATGAACAGACCGTGTACCGTTCACCAGTACACGACAGTCTGAAAGTCATCAGATAAATGGCGGGAAGGAATGAAAGCAAAACCGTAAAACTTCCAGGAATATTTTTTTACGATCGCCAGCACAAACCTTTAGAATATGTTGTTGTTTTTCTAATAATCATACGTATAGTCTATACAAATCTGAAAAGTTGTGGGTGGGTATGTGTTTTTTTTAATAAAGGACAGAATGACATGAATTTTGCTACAAATATTTTTTTGCGTTACTGTGGTGAACGCTGTCAAGGTTTTACTTTTTGTTTTTTTTTATGACCGCAGTTTTCATTTCGGTCTAAGAACGGTAATAAAAAGACAACTGTTGTTTCACGTTGACATTTCCGGTACTGACTTTATGTCATTTGTCTTCGCAAAATGAGAAAAAAAAAATATGGCGTAGAGATTAGGCTTAAGCTTATAATTTTTATGACGTTAACAACAAGGGAAAAAAATAATATTCGTGTTTCCAGTGTTGTAAACGACTTAATTAACTTTGTAGCGGGCAATTTTAGCCGGTTCCGAGGACCGGGCACACGTATGCTAGTTCCATATATTTTACAATAGATTTTCAAGTGTAGTGATAGTTTGTTCAAAATAAAGTTTCCTAATGACTTGAGATATCGTCTGATCGATTTTTGCTATCGGTTTGACGCACTGGTCAAGATAAGTCGTCGCCAACAATGTCAGACAGATCTATGTTCCAGACATGTAATTTCCCTCATCAGATCGTTTTTTTCTTCTTCTTTTTACTGGTGCCCCCTATGGACATGTAACAGTTTATTCATATGTCTATGTGGAGGTGTAGATAATCCTCTCTCCTTAATCCCACATAACGTCGCAAAGTTATTTCCCTTTTTAGTTTTTCCATTGTCTTCACCAAGTGACGTCATTGGCTATTTTAGCCCACCGCTAAATCGATAGGAAAAAAACTTACAAAAAAAAAAAAGCAACAAAATAAGAACGAACCTACTTTGAGTCTAAATGAAAAACAATGAGCTCTGAGATGAACTAAGATCAAAGACTATAATAAGGTGGACTGCTTGCTCTATTTTTAGAGCTTAAATGTTCTTTTTCCGTGCGCAACCAAAAATGACTTCTACGCTCCTACGTTGGCATTAAAGCTTTCCGCTGTATACTACTTTCTATTTTTATTTTCATTGAGAAAATCATAGCGATTAAATAAAACGGAAGTGTACAGTACAAAGGTTACAAAAGGGAATCGGGAATTCTGAAAAACAGTCATTCGAGTCATCAAATAGGAGAAATATCAAAGCAAGCGGTCCATCTTATTATAGTTTTTGCTAAGATATTTGACAGTGGTTCACCTATATATAGATCTAATTATAAACAAATATTTTTAAAAAGTATTAAGAAAAATGAATTCCACTTTTTTTCTTTTACCATATAAATATGCATACGGTTTCCCTCTTAGTCTAATATTATACAAAAATGGTTCATTAATATGTATTAAACACATTAGGCCTACTTGATTGTTTATGCTGGTACATAGCTAATTAATTAATTTACACGATTTTTTTTATATTTTATTAACAAAAATATTTCTTGTATAATACAATATTGCTAAATTTGTTTACCTACTTGTAGGAAAATATTGAACTTAAAAAATATATGTATAATTGTACTTATGTATCAATGGGGCACGGTAGCCGAGCGGCAGCGCGTTCGTGTGGCGAGCCGAAGGTCCCGGGTTCGAATCCTGGTGCAGGCTAGGATTTTTTCCCTGGAGGGTGTAGCTGTCTACGCAGCTCTGAGTCTACCTCAGTACCTGACCTTAGTTGGGTTAAAGTAAAGGCGGCTGTGCATAGTGCTGGCCACACAATCACCTAGTATGCCGTGGCCACAGAAACTGGTGCACGCTGCTTCATCGAATCCTATGGATCAGTTCGGTCCGACGGGGACTTTTTTTTTACTAATGTATCAAGATCAGTGTTTTAACGTTTAATTTTCCTCATTTCCTTTTTTGAAAAAGCTCAACATTTTAGGATAAGGCCGTTGACTTTATTGTGTTAATCATGTGGGGCCCCCCAAGCGAAGAATAGGGCGGCAACTACACCCCCCCCCCCTAGTGGATTAGGTTTCGGGCAACCCTCCTGAGTCGGAAGCCCATTAATGTTTCAAATATTGTCAAGTCGACAAACATCCGATTTGTCCAACAGCAACACAAAAAAAAAGACTAACCCGCGCGTTCAGCCAAGACGAGCAGGGCTTCGACAGACAGTCCACCCCCCCCACCCCCAAGAGTGTCACGTGACCAGCGGAAATACCACCGGGCACTTGAAAAGTCGCTAACCAACAAGAAGGTCGTGACTAACTGGTATTTACTTTACTGACCACTAAGTGATACGTTCCACGAGGCCAGCACAAGTGCCATCGGAACGTGAGACTTTTGAAGCAAATCTTCCCTGGACACCGGAAACCAAATGTCCCCCCCAATATCGATCACCTTTCTTAAGACATTTTGTAGAAACTTCTCAGTAACCATAAAGAAAGAAAGAAAAATTCAGTCATGAAATGTAATTTTATATAAATGTAATGAGAATATACAACTAAAAGGATATCTAACATTAGCTAGACCAGCGGTTCCCAACATGGGGGTTGAACGACCATCTTATGAAAGTCGCCTATGACCGATCGAAAATACATAATATATGTTTCGGTGGTCATAGGAACCGAGACACCGCTCATCTATCCGTCTAGAGGCGGGCCCGCCCACATGCAGATACATCCACATATGAGTACCGGCGTGATGAAATCATCGCCCCCCCCCCCATCAAATACTCCCCGTACAAAATACAGGTGTATGTGACAGGGATGGCGCCATAATGTATGTATGCTGACCAGTCACACGTATATAGAGAGCTGCTGTGTTGAAAGTTGAAGCAGCAGTATTTGCGGTAAAATAAAACAATGAAAATACACTCTGCATATCAGGTTTACATTACAATTCAAAACACTAGCAAATTTATGACAACAATGTGAGAAGCTGTATTAGAGGTTCGCGGCGTTAATAAAGTTGGGAACCACTGAGTTAGATCTATACTAAAGTATGCATCTTCTCATTCTTCTGTATACTGTATCGGACCCATCAACTAAAGAATTTAAAAAAAAAAAGAATTAGATTAAATCCAGAAACGAGCTGCAAGTGCCAAGGTTCGTTACATGTGAATATTTTATTTCCAAACAATTGAAACACATTTAATGTAATCACTGCATTTAGAAACGAAATATGAAGTATATCTAAGATATAAGCCAAGAATATAAGTACCAGAAAAAAATTATCTTAGAAATACAAATAGAAATTCGTTTAAAAAAGTATAGAAAAACATTGCAATATTCTAATGAAAAAACACACAAGGACGAATATATTGTTCGTGTTCCTAATATAATAGCGTAAAACGTAGAAAACACGTATAATTTTAGGACCCGCGGCGTAACTAGGGAACATGACGCTTGTGTGCGGTGGTGGTTGGGGGGGGGGGGGTGAAAATGGCACATATCTAACATTTTATGAGTCAGCTAACGACGTTCTTACAGATTAACACAGGGCGGTGTGATCAAATCATTGCCTTTATTATTAAATTTATGTTTTAGTCAATAAACGATGCTCTTAATGTTGTCATATCTAGTTTATATTGATTCTTATATAGTGTTTTAAGTAGGAAAATGTCATTTTGGCCCCTATCCAAACTTTGGCGTCTGGGGCGGTCGCTCCTTCCACTCCTCCTCTAGTTCCCTACTGCCTAGGACATAGAAATCTTTATGTATTTTTTAAAGGCACGTCTCCAAGTTATTAAGATAATAGGGTCCGAACTTTTTAATATTATCAACTCGTAGGTTTGATTTAAAAATGCACACTTTCTGTTTAGAAGGCTATTATAAAACTACAGTTTGAGTTACCGGTATCTAATTATGAATTTTTAAAAATGTTTTATTATTTTAAAAGAAAAAGAAATTATTATTATTTACAGTCTGGTATGGGTATTGTTCATTCAATATACAGAATATGAAATAAAGATGGTAACAATTATTGGATTATTTCCCTTCTTTTTATTGCCCCTTCTTAATCGTATGCCCTAAATACAGTCATACAATCGCGACGTACATGCATATTTCTCTCTCACACTTGAACGTACATAAAAAAAAAAAAAATGCATTCGATGAATCAGGATTTTATATAAATCCCCGGTCCAGTAATAAGAGTTTTATTATCAATGTGTTCAATAGCTGTTTTACAACTACGCAGTAGATGGCTGTAATTAATTGACGGGATTAATCACACTTTTTTGTGTGTGTAGCTTTTTTTTGAAATTTTATTTTAAAACTGTCGATTGATGAGTTTTTGTTTTTAAAAGTGTTTAGGACATCGTTCGCTTTACACAAATAGATGATTGAACAATGTATTTAGAACATGTATATATGTTTAGCAATGATAGAATAGTTTAGCCTATACCAGAGGTCGGTAACCTTTTGATAATAGCGTTAGCAAAACCAAAAAGGAGCAAACTAATTGACCTGTTAACAAATGTGCTTGTTAGATTTGTTTTCTATTTTAGAATTCTATTTCTGTCTTTGTGTCGATTTCTCTCTATATTGTTTAAAAACAATGTTCGTTAATGAGTTGGATAGTATAGTCGACAGTGAACTCGTCTCACAAGCTTGATATCCTGGGTTCGACCCATGGTGCAGACAATAAGTGAGGAGAAGAGATGGGCGCCACCAAGTCTACCAAGTTCACAGAAAGGACTATTGGACTAATGCAGGGGTCGGCAACCTATGGCACGCGTGCCTGATCTGTCACGCAGAGCGATTTTTATTTGCACGCCGAAGACCCACAAAAAGGCTAGTAATCATGCTCTGGCACACTATAAGGTTGCCGCCCCCTGTACAGTGTCCATTTACTAATGGATACGCAGTGTCCATTAGCTCCTCCTAACGACCATAACGGTTAGGGAAAACATGATGAAAGAAACGACCATTGCTCTGGATCAATAGAGCAATCGAACCTTATCTTAAAATGCAACAGGCACGAGTCATCAGTATTGTCTTTAGATTCATAAGCTTACTTCTGAAAATAGTAGTTATGTATTTTTCTCACAATATATTAAGGTAAAAGTTTGTATTTTTTTTTTCTAACCTGAGGGAAATAACGTAGATCTATTCCATTAAAAAAAATTTAAATCGCATTTTGAAGTTTTGTGTAGCTCATAAAAAAAGAAAAAACGTAATATTGGTTCGAAACAAGCTTACACCTCTACATTAGGTCTAGATTAAGGATGACAGACAACGCGTTAACATAAACGTTTGCTTCAATAACAATGTTCCTATTTAGAAAGGAACCAATGGAACGGACATAATCCCACGCGTTTTATCAAAGAGCGCGTTTTGGCTGACGAATCCTGGGTTCGAATCCTGGCGCTGTCTAATATAGTTTTTCCAAGGCCTGGAGCGTGTCTTAGAGTCTACAAAGCTTTGATGGTACCTGCCATTATTTTGTGCAAAATTTAGGCGTCTGTACATTGTCCTGGCCACTCAATCCCTTAGAATGCCGTGATCAAGGAAACCAATGAACGCTGCTTCAGCAACCCTATGGATTCATTTGGTCCGAATGGATTTTTTTTTCTATAAAAAAATTATGAATACGTTCAGTTTTATTCTTTATTTTAAAACATGCCATATAACAGATGGGCTTTATAGTGTACACAAAACATAAAGTCTGTCTAGAATGCCTTTCACCACATTCAAGCAGGACACAGATAAAAGCTTTTGTATGCTGTTTGTTTTTGTGTTATTCATGAGTTTGCTCCTCCATACATAACACCGAACCACCAAATCAATACTGGTATTCATTTATTGAAGACAAAATAATCTGTCCGGTCAGTAGTTTTGTTAGGGCAAACAAACAAACAAAAATTTCACGTCAGCCTTTTTGTCAAAGACTAAATCTTATGTGTGTATATTGTGTCTTATGTGCGTGTGTGGATGGTTGTGTGTGTGTGTGTATGTTTGTAGTGTGTGTGTATACATGTATGTTATGAGTGTGTTTGTGCGAGTCCTTATTATATTCGTTGTTTGGTTTAAAGTTTCGGATTTGATTATTTTCTTTGTTTGACAGTAGCGACCTCTACAATGACTGGAAACGTCTTTTGTGGGTTGCTTGTATTTTTCCTCAATGTGATAATAATGACTTGTTGTTTCATTCAGCATGAGGTCTCATTATTTCTGTGTGTTCACAGCTAGTCATCATTACTTGCTTAGGTTTTATTTTACTGACAGAATAGAAAGACTTTCTTAAATTTCTTTTACTGATTTAAATATGAGACTTCAATTGTTTGTTTGTTTTTATTACGTATTTTTTGGTTTTAGTTGCTTTACGTGTATTTGTGATTATGTTTGTGTGTGTGGTATAGATTGAGATGACCTTTCACTTTAAAATTTACATTACATCTACTGTCAACTGCTACTAGCTTTGGCCTGTTTGTATTATTATTATGAGTACTAAAGTTAGCTTTGTCCCTTATGGGCAAAAGATAGTTATGGTTTGGATTCAACATTTGTATTCTGTGAGAACACTCCTCACAACCCACCATTATTTAAATATTGCCCTAGGCTCTAGGCCTTTCGGGGCTTATAGGCCTAATCTTATCCTTTAGAGTTAAGAACTACATTATGCGTGTCCATCTGTCCGTCTCTCTGTCCGTCTCTCTCTATTCGTCTGTTTGTCCTTCTGCCTATCCTTCTGTCGGTTTATATGTTTGCTCATCTGTCAGACCATCATTCTGTCCACCAGTCTATCAATCTGTCTGTCCATATGTCTGTCTGCTTACATATTTATTTTCATTGCTTATGTCAAATATAACCGCCATGATGGGTTCCGTCATTAGAAATAAAAGAAAGATTATTCATTATTTTCAATACCCCGTGGAGCTAAGCTTAGATCTCCGTCTATAATCTCGCTCTGAATAGGACTGATGAAGAATACATTTTGTAGAATCGATGATGTAAGCTTTGACAAATCCCTATGGAAAGCAGGATAAAAACTAATTCCTCAAAGCTTCTCCGATGTCTTTTTAGTTCTATTTACTTATTGGTCTCCAGCTAGCGATAGTTTCTTTTTTGCACTAATTAGTATGTTTTGGACGAAATAGTTTAACGATACCAAATCTTTCTCACAATATGCTGGACATTTTCTTACATTCTTTCTTCTTTAAAAAAAAAAAAAATACTTAAATTTGTGTTGAAATTCCAGCAAATTCCTGTTGTATGAAGTATGAAACCATGGGATCTCTCAAAACCTAGACTTATTCAATCACTCTTTTTTCTAGATAATATAGATTAGCCGTTTTGAAAAAGAGTTGTTGAATTAAAGAATCGATTCATGCAAACTGAGAACAACTTCTGCTTATAGTCATAGATCAGTGCGATGTTCCCGTTTCGCCCAGGGATCGGTTCCAGTAGTACTAGCCGTGCTGCTATTACTCGACCCATGATGTCTCTTTATGTTTTATATTAACATATATCGCCTTTTTAAAAGACATTTCAAACAGTCAATATAAATATTGGACTGTTTTTATTTATGCATAGTTTTCCTGCAAATCATCTAAACTTCATAACATGGCAGACCGTTTTGTTCGAAAACAAATTTCCTGAAGTTGTGTCTTTTTATCTTCATTGCTCGGATGTATAGTTTTGACGGTAATAATCAAAGTTATATTTTTTTTTAAAGTTTTCTCTTTTTGTTCCTTTCTTTCTTAGGATTCCGTGATGGAAGCCGTTCGGAAATTAGACTGTGACCTATTTCTAGAACTGCTACCTGACAGCAGTCAACAACCCAGACTGTCTCTTGAGTTGGTAAGTACACCAGTGACCAGTGACTGACTTAATGTACTGACAGACAAATGTGTGTAGGTTTGTGTGTGTATGAATGTATATTATAGTTCGCAAATTTGTTTCCGACCAGGTATAACATTTGGTACATACTTATACATGCATACACCCTCACACACATGGTACATACACTACACACACTAACTCACTCTCTCACACACACACTAACACACTCCCTTACAGACATGGTAATACACAAACTAACTCACTCCCTCACACACATGGTAATACACACACTCACTCCCTCACAGACATGGTAATACACACACTAACTAACTCCCTCACACACATGGTAATACACAAACTAACTCACTCCCTCACACACATGGTAATACACACACTCACTCCCTCACACACATGGTAATACACACACTAACTCACTCCCTCACACACATGGTAATACACACACTAACTCACTTCCTCACAAACATAGTAATACACACACTAACTCACTTCCTCACAAACATGGTAATACACACACTCACTCCCTCACACACATGGTAAAAAACACACTAACTAACTCCCTCACACACATGGTAATACACACACTAACTCACTTCCTCACACACATGGTAATACACACACTAACTCACTTCCTAACACACATGGTAATACACACACTACCTCACTCCCTCACATACATGGTAATACACACACTAACTCACTCGCTCACACACATGGTAATACACACACTCACTCCCTCACACACATGATAATACACACACTAACTAACTCCCTCACACACATGGTAATACACAAACTAACTCACTCCCTCACACACATGGTAATATACACACTCACTCCCTCACACACATGATAATACACACACTAACTCACTTCCTCACACACATGGTAATACACACACTCACTCCCTCACACACATGATAATACACACACTAACTCACTTCCTCACACACATGGTAATACACACACTAACTCCCTCCCTCACACACATGGTAATACACAAACTCACTCCCTTACACACATGGTAATACACACACTAACTCACTTCCTCACACACATGGTAATACACACAATCACTCCCTCACACACATGATAATACACAAACTAACTCACTCCCTCACACACATGGTAATACACACACTAACTCACTCGCTCACACACATGGTAATACATACACTCACTCCCTCACACACATGATAATACACACACTAACTAACTCCCTCACACACATGGTAATACACACACTAACTCACTTCCTCACACACATGGTAATACACACAATAACTCACTCCCTCACACACATTGTAATACACACACTCACTCCCTCACACACATGATAATACACACACTAACTAACTCCCTCACACACATTGTAATACACACACTCACTCCCTCACACACATGATAATACACACACTAACTAACTCCCTCACACACATGGTAATACACAAACTAACTCACTCCCTCACACACATGGTAATACACACACTCACTCCCTCACACACATGATAATACACACACTAACTAACTCCCTCACACACATGGTAATACACAAACTAACTCACTCCCTCACACACATGGTAATACACACACTCACTCCCTCACACACATGATAATACACACACTAACTCACTTCCTCACACACATGGTAATACACACACTCATTCCCTCACACACATGGTAATACACACACTAACTCACTCCCTCACACACATGGTAATACACAAACTCACTCCCTCACACACATGATAATACACACACTAACTCACTTCCTCACACACATGGTAATACACACACTCACTCCCTCACACACATGATAATACACAAACTAACTCACTTCCTCACACACATGGTAATACACACACTAACTCCCTCCCTCACACACATGGTAATACACACACTAACTCACTCGCTCACACACATGGTAATACACACACTCACTCCCTCTCACATGATAATACACACACTAACTCACTTCCTCACACACATGGTAATACACACACTAAATCACTCCCTCACACACATGGTAATACACACACTATCTCACTTCCTCACACACATGGTAATACACACACTAACTCACTCCCTCACACACATGGTAATACACACACTCACTCCCTCACACACATGGTAATACACACACTCACTCCCTCACACACATGATAATACACACACTAACTAACTCCCTCACACACATGGTAATACACAAACTAACTCACTCCCTCACACACACGGTAATACACACACTCACTCCCTCACACACATGATAATACACACACTAACTAACTCCCTCACACACATGATAATACACACACTAACTAACTCCCTCACACACATGATAATACACACACTAACTAACTCCATCACACACATGGTAATACACACACTAACTCACTCCCTCACACACATGGTAATACACACACTAACTCACTTCCTCACACACATGGTAATACACACACTAACTCACTTCCTCACACACATGGTAATACACACACTCACTCAGTCCCTCACACACATGGTAATACACAAACTAACTCACTCACTCCCTCACACACATGGTAATACACACACTCACTCCCTCACACACATGGTAATACAAACACTCACTCACTCCCTCACACACATGGTAATACACACACTAACTCACTTCCTCACACACATGGTAATACACACACTAACTCACTTCCTCACACACATGGTAATACACACACTCACTCAGTCACTCCCTCACACATGGTAATACACACACTATTTCAGTCACTCCCTCACACACTTGGTACTACACACTTTAAGTCACTCCCTCACACACATGGTAATAGACACACTAAGTCACTCCCTCACACACATGGTAATAGACACACTAACTCACTCCCTCACACACATGGTAATAGACACACTAACTCACTCCCTCACACACATGGTAATAGACACACTAACTCACTCCCTCACACACATGGTATTAGACACACTAACTCACTCCCTCACACACATGGTAATACACTCACTCACTCACTCAAACACATAATACATCCACAAAATCACGTACTCCCTCCCTCACACACACAATACTTGCACACAACCACATACTCACTCCATCGCACTCGGGACACTCACACACGTACTCATTTCCTTCAAACACAATACACCTACCCTTAAACGACCACGCTTCACTATTGTCAGTTCCACTATTGTCTTCTATCGGCCTCTCAAGTAAAACTGAACAGTGCGATGGTACGCCTCTCCCCGGCAAACGTCCATTCCACAAGTCCAGATATATGCCGGACCGCTTGTGCTGCCCACCAGACTTTCTCTTAGCGCCTCCATGCTGGGGCTACGTGAGAAACATTCCATTATTTCCTTCCTCATTTACTTCCTCACCCCCACCTACCCTCTCCACGCCCTCCCCCCTACACCCTCCCTATTTCTTCTTATCTTGGATTTGCCTCTGGGTCTATACCTTTTTTATTTTCCTTATGGAGAGATGAGCTTCTGAAATTGACAGTTTGGGTCTATCTTCTCTTTGGGGACATTACCCCTCCACTTCCTCCCTACACTCACTGTAGAGTCTGGGCCATACAGCATAACTTATATAGCGTTTAATAAAAATAATATAGAAAAGAATACATTCAACACTG
Organism: Anisus vortex; assembly: GCA_949126835.1. Classification (NCBI taxonomy): domain Eukaryota; kingdom Metazoa; phylum Mollusca; class Gastropoda; family Planorbidae; genus Anisus; species Anisus vortex. The sequence goes on from OX421499.1 coordinate 23,598,570, forward strand.
TTATCTAAAATGCTGGTAATTCAAGCATTACTTTTATAAAAATGTTTGTATTTCTCCAAACACCGTCATTTTGTCTTTCCTTCTGTCCATCCATCTGATCTTCTAAGTATCTATTCATCCAAATCTCTTGGACTCTTTTATCTCTATATGTCCATATTGCTCTCACATTGTAAATGTGAAGAAAGAAACACTAGATCTAGTGTTCTATTCATATTATTGTTGTCTTAGATTGCACTATACTGTTGGCGCTTATTAACCCAACAGTTACTTATACTTACTTACCCACACTGTTGATAATTTGTTTATTATTGTACCAAGAAAACTTAAAGCACATCAGTTATAGACACAGCTATAGACACAGCTATAGACACAGTCACAGACACAGTTACAGACACAGTTACAGACACATACACAGTTACAGACACAGTTACAGACACAGTCACAGACACAGTTACAGACACATTTACAGACACAGTTACAGACACAGTTTACTTGACATACACGTGACACCAAATATCTCACTGACATGTAGAATTTCATTTTTATTAACTTTTGTTCCTCTATGTATTTTGGTGTAATTAGATATATCATTGTCATCCAATACTTCATTGTGTAATTTGGCTTTCCCGTGACATCTAGTATTTCCCTATAATCTGGCTTATTCGGGTAGTTAGATATTTCCATTATAATCTAATATGTCTGATCAAACATTTCTATGTAATGTAGCTTCTCTTTATCTTATAACATCGGTATAATGTAATGTAATTTCTTATAATCTTCTTTATATATTATAGCCATTTTTCATGTAATATATTTCTATTGATCTTTTGTTTTTTTAATGTGATCTAGTGTTGCAGTATCTCCCAACCGTTAAAGCCTTTCTATTGTGTCAGTCATTTAACTCTCCGCTACTTGCTGCTGGTATTGTAATCCCTCTCTCTCTCTCTCTCTCTAGAGTCAAACTCACATTGTGACTAAGAAATTATAGCTTGCAGAACAGGGTTAAATTTCCAGATCGGGTTTCCGGTGCTAAATCTTTTCAGAATCGGTTCCCGGTGCTAGGCTCTAGTCTGAGAAAATGTGAAGTTTTTTGTTTGTTTTCTTGTTTCTTAAACGGCGCAGATTCTTTATTTTATTATAGAAAAAAATTATTTTAGTACAATTTTTCAACTATAATGAACTTATTTTCTATCTGTCTTCTTAAAGAGGCCAATTGTCCTGAAAAGACAAATGCCCAAACTGTCATCATTGTTTGTGGCTAAATTTAATTTAAAAAAACAAGATTTTGCATTCAGTGAAACTGATTTTTTTCTAACGTTGCCAAAAATGCTAGAATTTTTTTTTATAACTATACTGATAATAGGTTGACCGTATATAATACATTTTAAAAAAGAAAATACATTTTTAATAGACAATTCGGGAATAGATCACAGACTTTGTTCTTACTTTAGAGAAATAAGAAATAAACTCGAAGGGATCAATATTTGTACTTTGGGAATCTCATATGACGGGCATAACGACTAGTAAATAAACTAGTAAATAAATAAGTAAAAAAAAGGAGGACATAACAGTTTGTTGCTTTTCCCATTGGGAGAGTCAATCCATGGGGAGATAATATAGTTTTATTACACCATTTCCTAAACATGTATTATGATGTATTATATGGTTTATTCTACTCCAACATTAAGAAATAATAATTTTGAACGTCGCCCAACTTTTTATATATAATTTGTACATAGTGAGAATTTAAAGTAAAAAAAATTAACAATTTCTTCTAAATCAGTGATGTTGTTATGTTTACACAGAGAGGACAACCGAAGGGTCGCGCGCCAGCCTCAGTTTTGTACTGCTCGCGCTCCTATTAAATCTTTGCCAGTTTATTTGTTGCAATTTATTTAGTTATGTCGCTCCTTTAATCGATTTCACATGATTAGTAATATTAATCTTTTTTTTTTATATTTTCAAATAACAATTTCCATATATTTTGGGGGGAAATCCGCCCCCACCTCCCCACCTCCTAGCTTTCATCATTAGGCACCCGTGTCTCTGTAACGCATTAAATCTATATTTCAGCTACAATAGTTTGTCCTATCCCTGGGAGGAAACTTATTCTTATTAGAGATTACCCAGCTCTGATGGGTACCTGACTTTAGTTGGGGTAAAGTAAAGGCGGCTGTGAATTGTGCTGGCCCCGCAATCATCTAGTATGCCGTGGCCACAGAAACTGGTGAACGCTGCTTCACCGGTCCTATGATCGATTAGGTCCGAAGGGTATTTTACTTTTTTTTTTTACTTTAGAGTTCAAATTATCTTTACAACTTATCATGCTCAATGTGATAGTATATATTCAAGTGTCCACTCACTGTCAACACTATGCTCAATGTGATAGTATATATTCAAGTGTCCACTCACTGTCAACACTATGCTCAAAGTGATAGTATATATTCGAGTGTCCACTCACTGTCAACACTATGCTCAATGTGATAGTATATATTCAAGTGTCCACTCACTGTCAACACTATGCTCAATGTGATAGTATATATTCGAGTGTCCACTCACTGTCAACACTATGCTCAATGTGATAGTATATATTCGAGTGTCCACCACTGTCAACACTATGCTCAATGTGATAGTATATATTCAAGTGTCCACTCACTGTCAACACTATGCTCAATGTGATAGTATATATTCGAGTGTCCACTCACTGTCAACCCTAACAAAAGAGCTACAAACATTGGATTATAGTAAAGTACTATTTAAATAGAGAGGGTGGGGAGAAGGAAGAAGTGAGAAAGTAAGAGTGAGAGACAAGGAGAGTGTAGTGAGAAATGAAAATAAAATGAAAAAAAGAATAAAGTCATAGAGAGATAGAGATAAACATCTTGGATCACAGTGAAGCACTATTATTTTTTTTTACCGTTTTTTTTTTTTAACCTTAAAGACAATTAAATATTTTAAATGTGACATCATCTTCTTTATCCAGCAGCCATTCGGCTCTTCGGCCTGAAGTATGTGACAAACTGGTTAGAAATACTATGCACTCATCTTAAATTATATGTTTCTATTTTTTTTCTTTCTATGTTCCATTCTTATTTTGATCCATGACTGTGGAACAAGTTGATCCAACGGGATGCTTGACTTTTTTGTTATGCTTTTTTGCATTACAAATAGTATTTTAAATGGCATGGTCTTTTTCATGTTTTATCATATTATTTACATTTATCTAGAAATAAATTACTTGGCGAAACGCTTATTTGTATTTCAAGTCATGTATTTTGATTAAATGTTTTAAATAATGTTAAGTTATTAGTTTTCTTCACTTTTTCAGGCAACCCATTCAATGTCTGAGATAACTTAAAAAGAATTAGTCGTCATATAAAAACTATAAAACGCATTTTTATTTCTACGCCTTTCTTGGTATGTTATTTAGATTAGAATGTTGTTTATAACCTGAAAGCAAGTTTACACGTTATAAAATGTATCGCATATGTTTGATCGGTAAGCCGAGATTGCGGTTGACATTTTATACCATGACATTTCGATATGTCATCTGTTTACTTCATAGCCTGAGTGCAGATTTAGTTGTTGATTCATTGGGGAAATAATATTGATGGAATGTCTAGCATTCACGGTATTTCTGATAGTAAACGTTTTGGCGAGAGAGAGGGAGAGATGGAGGAGAGGGAGAAGTGAGGGAGAGATAGAAACGAGAGAGAGAAAGGGACAAAAAGAAAGGGATCGTTTAAAAGAGAAGAAAAATATAGCTCTTCAGAAAGAGAGAGAGAGAGAAATATATTGACTTGAAAAATAAATTGAAAGATAGAGATATAGAAATGTAGATAGAGAGAAAGAGAGAGAGAGAGAGAAAGAGAGAGCGAGAAAGAAAGAGAGAGAAAGAGAGAGAGAAAGGAATTTTTACAGAAACAAAAGACAACTGATTTCAACATTTGTCTTGGTTTGAGATTTCTCTGAGTAGGGATATTTAATATGCATTGAGACATTGAAAACATACAACAAGTATACAAATAACCTTTACTTGTTTCTGAACATTCGACCTTTACAAAACTCTTACAATTATATCTCGTTATCAGGAAACTCAAATATGTATGAGCTATTTCCTTCATTAGGCTTGAATGGTTCTTATTAAACATTCTACTTAGTAAACAGTCGTTTTTTTTTTAAGTTACGTTATACATCTCCAAAATGCTTTTGAGTTTCCTATGAAATTATTTGTTTTTACTTTATCTAGGGCAGTGGTTTCCGAAAATTTTCTTCTACACTACCCTCTTTGAGGGTACACATACCGCGGGTTGGGAAACCGCTGATCTAAGGCATTTACAGGAACCAAAGACTATAATAAGATGGACCGCTTGCTTTAATATTTCTGCTATTTGATGACTAGAACGACTTCTTTTCGGGGAATCCCGATTCCCTTTTGTATCGTACTCTTCCGTTTTATTTAATCGCCATGATTTTCTCAATGAAAAATTACAATTAAAATCGAAAGTTATATACTTAGGAGCGTAGAAGTCATTTTAGTTATTGGATGCGCACGGAAAAAAAACAACACATAAGCTCTAAAAATAGAGCAAGCGATCCATCTTATTATAGTCTTTGCAGAAATGTATAAATGGTTCTGAGTTTGCGCAGCGGACTGACTTAATTGTGATGACGTCTCTCTAATCTTGCCGACGGTTCAGCACCGCTGCACTATCAAGGCGCCAGTCTGAAAACGATTGGCTTTGTCCCAAAATGCTGCGGACGTTCCTTCCTGAAAGAAGGTTGTTACAGACACTTTGCCCAAACCTCCTGCAGGGCAGCAGTGATTGGACGGTGGGATGGGATGGAACCCCGGGATCTGCATGTTGAAAGTCTGTTGCACCAGCCGCAGGACTAGTCGCTTTTTACATATCTACCACTTTTACAACCACTACAAAATATAGATACGAAAAGATAGCTGCCGAATCATTGTAAAGCAATAATAGTTTTCTGCTACCATCATAAGAGAGTATGATGGATATAATATATATATAACATATTTATATATTTCTAGGAGTATCGACAGTAATCGCCGAGAGTAAGTATATCCATCATCACTTGACTATAAAAGATATTTCTCACCGCACTCTAGAATAGAGTAGTCAAAAGATAGCAATACTAGGGCGTGAAATAAAATCAATATCCATACACAATGGCGCCGTAACTAATGTAAACATTGAATCACAATATTATGAAGTTTTGGCGTTATGTTCAACTGTATGTACACAGATGCGGGGATAACGGGGGGGGGGGGGGGGGGGGAAGATGAACTAAGAGTAAAAGAGCGAGATTGAGAGACAAAGAGAGTCTTATGAAAAATGAATATAAGAGGAAAGAAATAAAACGGACAGAGAGATGGAGCGACTCTGGAAGAAGTGTGTGATTGAGAGAAATAGCGAAAAAATAAAGTAAGTGATTCAATGAAAAATTTATAAAGAGAGAAGCAGAGAGTGAGAGAAAGTGAGAGAGTTAAAGATAGTAAGATTAAAAAAAGAGAGGGAGAGAGTAGAAGAAAGATAGTATTTTTTAAAAGTGAGTTAGAGGTTGAAAGAGAGAAAGAAAGCAAAAGTGCACGAAAAAATATATAATGGTTTTTACTCAGCCTTAAAAAAAATCACTTCAAACGTGACCTTCTGGGCTTGACACATTTTTTAAAGACACTCATCCCTAACACTATCCCAGAATCGAACGCCCTTCCCCCACCCCCAACCACTTCTACGTCCCCTTGACATTTGTGTTAACTCATTCCACTCGACCTTTTTCCATCCCCCACTTTTCTATGGAACGGATGATCGCCACATTTCAAATAATCACTAAGTCTAATATCAGCACATTTATACCTATAACCGATGTCCCCTAACTTGTAGCAGCCATTAAATCAAGTTTAAATTTTACTACAATTGTTTGATACAAAAAATGTTTTGAACTCTCTCAAAGTTAGTTACGTTATATGATGCAGGTAATACATTATACTCCCCCTCCCCCTTCCCCTCCCCTTTTTATTAGCACATTTGTCCCAATTAACAAGAGTAACACCCTTAGACAAATCACTAAACCTAGAAACACTAGACTAGAGGATAGAAGGGCAAAGAGTGAAGTAAGGCATTAAGCTCTAATTTAGAAATACATCCCAATAACAACCTGTTGTAAAGCTCAGATAAACATAAAGACAAAAACACTTTCCTTATCCCTTATACGAGAACAAACGCATATAAGTACTCTTTCTTCCCGAGTGGCATTCGGGCATGAAATGGGTTGCCTTAACAAACCAGGAAAACCAGTAACTTAACATCATTTCAAACATTAATTAAAAATTAATAAAAATGCAAGACTAGACTCGGACCACGGATGATGGTGGGACGCAATAATCTTCTTTATAGAAGGAGCGTCTGTAACGTATAAGATAAGATAGTATCCACCCTCGTTTAAAAGTCTCACTAAAGATGTAGACATGTCAATCTCTGGAAGGGAAAGAAAAAAAAACATTGATTCCACATTACTGGACGTTTATGGCTGTTCTTTATATTTTCTTTTTATTATTCCCTTTACCCAGCTAGTTGTTTTTCTTGTTGTTTTTTCAATATATATTCTGTGCTACTAGTTGAGTTATGGGGGCGCATTGTGAACTACTTCCTAGACTCGTGATTACGTATCGGACATAGATCAAAGTGTTCCGGCCGTTAAGTCTAGAATATCCTGCAGATCGCTGGGATTACATAAAAATATATTATAGTTATAGTCTCGGCTTGGTCAAAGCGGTTCACAAATTGTGTGCGCAGATGACAATAATTACATGTTTCTATTTATACCGGCAGGGGAAACTTTATAATGGGGGGGGGGGGGGGGGGTGTAAAGTAACTGTACATAAAACTCATTTTAGTTCGTGTTTATAATCCGTCTACATCACAGAACATCAATAAAATGGCATATCAATATATTTTGTCTAGTATCGACTGCATAAGAGTAAACATATTTTCAGGATTTTTTTTTTTTACAGAAGATGAAGAAGCAGAAAATGGCTTCTAAAGTCATACAAAAGGGGCTCACAAAGCAGCGTAAAAAAATGCTTTAAAAAAGCCACATAAACATATGGGATTTCGAAGACTTATGAAAAAATGGGCTTTCAAAGTCACATAAAAAGATGGACTTTCGAAGACATATGAAAAGATTGGCTCCAACACAAAATAGATGGTATTAAGAAACCATATGAAAAGATTGGCTCCAACACAAAATAGATGGTATTCAGAAACCATATGAAAAGATTGGCTCCAACACACAAAATAGATGGTATTCAGAAACCATATGAAAAGATTGGCTCCAACACAAAATAGATGGTATTCAGAAACCATATGAAAAGATTGGCTCCAACACAAAATAGATGGTATTCAGAAACCATATGAAAAGATTGGCTCCAACACAAAATAGATGGTATTCAGAAACCATATGAAAAGATTGGCTCCAACACAAAATAGATGGTATTCAGAAACCATATGAAAAGACGGGCTTCTAAAGCAACAGGAAATGATTGGCCCTCAAGAAAGAGCACAGAAGTCTCATCCAATCACGTGGCCACCAGTTACCCCCATTCACAGTCATTGCGAGCAACATCTCCTTAATCGTACATTGAGGTCTTTAATGATAGTGAAGTAGAGGTCATCGTTTTTTTTTTCGGAATATGTTAACAATGGAGATTGTATGTCCAGCACAACGCGCAGCCATTTGGGGAAGTACTTACTGACTATTCTCGACTGATGTCAGGTATACATGAGAGCTTGATAAACTTGTAAACACTTCCCCCCCCCCTTTTTTCCAGCTCCGGAAGGAAACCACGTCATTTGCCTAGATTTAAACCCTTTTAAACGTCAACCAAACGTTTAGCGCTAGACCGCTGCGCCACTAAATACGTCTCTCCAACTTAAATAATACTGATAGTAGGAAACAAAGAATATTGGAAGAATAAGAAGGGGAGTACCACGAGAGGCCGTTGGGGGATCCCATTACATCACTAGTATCGTAATGGGAAATGATGCATTAGATTTCTCTCCCCCCCCCCCCCCCCCTTTGTCGTCTGCTGGAGAGACATAATCATTGGTTGTGAAAGTTAACGTTTTCTTGTGATATCATATTATGTCTGCATACGATATAACTCTTGGGACTGTGAGGCCTTAGGGAATGGGGCGGGGGAGAGATGAAACTGTCAAGTTTATGTGAAGCAATGTAAGTTTTATGAGGGCTTGTGTGTATTTACTTGGAAATCGTTTATATACACGTCGTAACCAACATTATATTTTTTTTAACACTACAGCATGAGCTATTTAAAAACGAGGCCGCGACACCAATTTAGTGTGAGGTCACTGTTGGAGGCAATTCATTTTCTCGCATGTTGTTGTAGTTTATTTAAATGAGTTAATTTTTAAAAAGCGACAGATGCATGTTAAAAAAAATGCATTGAATCGGTGTAATCAATTACTAGACCAGGGGTCGCAACCTAAGGCACGCGGGCCAGACTTGGCACACATAACGATTTATAGTGGTATGCGAAAGACCTCCAAGAAAATTTTTCGCATTCGTTACGACGTGGTGTGCCCGCTGGGATGCTAATTACATTCAAAAGGAGTTTTTAGGCTCATCTGTCTTAATTAAGCAGAAATATAATAATTTCTAAAACAAATGTGTTTCTTTTATTATTGTAATAAATATAAGAGGCTTATATACTAGCATTATATTATGTCATTGTTGTAATTATTAATGTTAAAAAAAACAACTCTTGGACTTAAATTGACTTTATTAATGCAGAAAATGTTTATTTACAACCTAAATAAATATTATACATCTAATTATACGTTGAAAAAAGAGCATAATGCTGAATTTTTATAAATAAAAATAATTTATACGTAACACTAGTTACATTAAAAGCATCACTAGCATCAAATTTGGAGAATTTAATTCAAGGGAGATAATTAACACGTTTTCTTTGCGTTAACATTTAATTCTAATGTGTTTCTTTTTTTTTTTAAACTTACAATTTATAATCTAACTTTAAAATGATCAAACAATAAAATATACTTAATAATTATATAAACATAATATGAAGAAAGAATGTATATGTACATTTTGAAACATCACATTAACTACCCAGTTTGTATGATTACTACTTATCTATACCGCTTAACTGTGTTCCATGATCGCTGTATGTCCCTATAAAATCCGATATTCATCAGTATAATATATTAGCTTCTCGGTTATGCTGAGATCAAACTATAATAAATTTAGAGCCAATACTAGAATTTTATTTTGACAATTAAATTTAAATGTTGATACATTAACCATTAATGTAATGAAATTCTGTATTAGTTATGAATGGATTTAAAAAAAATGATAATAACAAATAAGTTAAATATTTTATTTAAAATAAAATGCTTTAATGATTTTCTCTATAGCGCTCGTTTTTTTTTTTTTGGTCTTGCTACGGCACTAAATAAATTATCTTATAAAAAAAATATAGTTTAGCAGTTTGACTTTCACGCTGTTGGCACGCTGAATGATTCGAAAATCCTTGTTTGGCGCACTAAAAGCAAAAGGTTGCCGACCCCTGCACTAGACCACTACCTGGCATTACATTTACTAGAAATATATATTAGTTTAGTTAATAATAATAATAATAACGGTGCTTATATAGCGCATATCCCGTTGGTGACAGTTCTATGCGCTGACGACAGTTACAGAATACAGACAGACAACGAAATATGTAATAATACACAAATTCTGCTGACGAAATAGGTGAGTCTTCAGCCGGCGCCTGGAGGTGTCATAGCTAGGGCTCTGGCGAAGCTGTAGTGGGAGGTGATTCTAGTTGCGGATAAAATAATTACTTTCTTTTTACTATAACGAATGAATGCAATATTAAGTGAGAAACTGTTTTAGGCTACTGTATAATTAATTATACTGGAAGCCCAATATCAATAACGGTTATTATGGTAATTAGGAAACACAGATTAGAAATAATTGGAGGAAAAAAAAGCCATTGAAGAAATATCAGCACCTGGAAGTAATCATTTTCTCATTTTTCAATCCCCTTGTCTCAATCAATAATCTAGAAAAAATTAATCTGTAATGTGTATTGCTCGCCTTCACACACGTCTAATGGAAAGCACTGAGTCGTTTAAGCAAATACGTTTATGTGGTGGTATACGTAATATTACGACAGCCCCTTTCTTCATAATAAATTCCCAAGTTGAGTTATCAATTCTTATTACAAAGGCGATATATCAGTGGTCATCTATGCACTGTCATATATGCTGCAATAGATAAGTTTAGTATTTCCCTGGTCAAGTCGTTTTGATATATTTCTCAAGTATTAATTCAATAAAAATGTTAAATGGCAAGCCAGCTTTTGTTATCTTTTTGTAGATAATTATTAAGTAGTAGATGACTGTAGAATAATGAGTACCGAATTGTAGACTGTATTATTTACTTGGCTAGAGCCCCCATTCAGTTTATGAAATATTTATTTATTATGTTGTATTGTAGTTATTATAATTACTGCTTCAATTGGTAGTATCATTATTAGTTCATTTGGATATTAGTTTAGTGTAGTCTAGGTTGGTCCTGATTCAAAATATCCACTGGCAATCTGTAAAACATTGATTAGAGTTTATATGATTTATTCAGGTGTATATTTATGTTTGCTCAATATACACAATAAGTATCGTGTTGCTATTGTGTAGTGTTGGCAATTACTATTGCAGTATAAATAAAACACACACAATACTGGAACGTGAAGAACTGATATAAATCGAGTTTTGTAAAATAAACGAATTATTGGTTTAATCACAGAATCATCAATTAGCAATCCGAATGATATTTACACAAGTGGTTAAGAATAGCACATGTCCATGGAATGAATATTCAATAGATTATGAATAGTATTAAAACTACTGGTAACACAATATGTAATCCTTTATAGTATAAATCGGTAGGAATTTTATCTCAGAGCACAAGTTACATGTTTCCTTGTCGAGAGCTGCCAAAGAACTGACAAAACTTTCTACTGATTCGCGTGGGTTTATCCTATGGGTCGATACGATACCATAAGCGAATACAAGAGAGTACATTACATTATATAATAAAATATTAGCGTGCGATGGAATATCCGAATACGACCACTAGTAACAACGGTCATGTTGTCCGGTACAGTAGCTGGGAAAAACCAATGTCAATATTGTCCGGTTATTTAGCTGGGAAAAACCAACGACCTTATTAACTTGGAAAAACCAACGACCTTGGCTTATCAAATAATTTCTATCATTACTACTGCAATTCTTATGAACGATTAGTTACAATTAGTATCTATTTAATTATTTTACAATGTATAAATTTACGTTTCGTAGCAGTAATAAAATGGCCTATTAATCACACACGGTTTATACTAATATTCTAAAAACGTCATCTATGGCTTCCCGGGGAAATGCATAGTAAATACATAAGTATAATATCAAGTGGGCTGTGTCAGCTATCCTGAAAAACAATAATTGTTTTATCTGAGAGGAGTCGATGACAAGATCGGGCTCATTGCGATTTTTCTTATTGAATCCATGACGTGGCCCTACATGTTTGACGTGTCGAGGGAGTATTTGTAGTCTAGCGCTCTGGCCTTCTTTATTGGGTAGTTCGCGACACTAACTGTAGTTCACCTCCACCAAGACACGTTACTTTTAAGGGAGTCCTATCCTTTGAATTCGGAACGCCTTTTGTTTTTAACACGCAGTTGTTTTCGTTCTCGCTTCCTGTGTTCGAGACAGCCCTGACGCTCAGCTGACGTCATTTAGGGAAAATATGCAGACGGGAAAAAAATATCCTTGTTAGCCGTGACAATAACCGTTGATCGACCCTGACCTTGGCTAGTGACCAGACGTGGCCATTCAACTATTTCTCGCACGAGTTGATGAACACTTCAAGGGAGTTGCGTAACTTGGTCGTAAATGCACCCAGCCTCCCACGCGCTTGAATGCATCCGTCAAATATCAGTGCCGGTTGATGCCTTTCCATTCTTTATGATCTTAGTGATCGAACTGATCGCTTAATCTAGCCGCAGCAGTTAAAAACTACTGATGCGAAAAGGTTTGTTTTTCTTTTTATTTGTTTACACAATTGGAAATAAATCCAAGCGTCAAGGGGAGTTAAATGGCAGACGACAAACTGTGTGTGGGTCTTCTCTCTCCCGTTTGCATTGCCCAACAACTGACACATACACACATGTATTTTTAGTTGTCTCCGTTGAAATGGGAAGGAGATTGGAGCGTAAATTTAACATTTATAAAAGAAAAGAATAGCAATACATTGAGCTAGTCTGGATAATGGAACTTCCAATGTTCTTTTCCACCGAAAGTTTCAGTGTGTCTAAACACGAGGAAAGTCGATGACATTATGTGTATGGAGTTTAACAGACACACAGAGCAAAGCTACTCAAAAGCTTAACAATCAATTTAAAAAAAAAATAAAAAAAATTAGAGGAGTTAGATAGCCTTACAGATTGACAAAAACTCTTGACTGATTCCTAATGACTCTTCAAAACATAATTTTAACTCTTTGGCTTTTATGTTCATTTTCGTTATACGGCCTATTTGTTTGATTGGTTTATTTCTGTTTTACTTTTCTATGTTCAAAACTTCCCAGATGTAGACTCTATATTAATTATGTCAAGCGATTCCAAAAGTTGTGTATTTTCACACTTAAGAGATTTTACGGAAGATCATGGCTCTATAAATATACCACAACAACTTTTAGAAACCAACATTCGTTTTAAATTTTAAAATAGTTTGCCGTGTTCTGGGTTTCGCAACGAACTAACCAACAACTCAACAATGTTGTTTGTTGACCTTTGAACTATGTATGATCTCAATAAGTCCTTTGCTGATTCTGGGATGTTGTAATATGTTGATCTGTGAGCATTTGAAGGAGTCAACGAGGAATCAGAGAAATATCGATTTCAGAGAAGTTTGACCTTTCTAGTCAAGTGCTTATATTATATTCACGTGTATCAAACTGCGATTCTGTTTTCAATAGCGTTTTCTTTTATATTTCAGGGAAATGTTTTTCTTTTTTATACTGCGTCTCAGAGTTCAACTGTTTTAAGTTTTAGATGGTAATTCATTATAATTTGTGTTCCATATCTATTGTTACGAATAAGTTATATTTTTTCCCAATGTGGGAAGGGTAAGGCGTGATATCGTTGTCACACCATGCCTGGAGATTCAAGGTTTCTATGAATCTAACAAGTAATCATGGGCCCCGATATCCCCGTGAAGTTGTTTCACGTAGGTTCGTAAGGACCAATAGAAACCAACCCTTTTTAAGATACCATGCTTGGGCAGTCCCATCATAAGAGTCGTAGCGACCGGTCATTTATTTTTATCTCTGTCATTGTGTTATATTTTATCTGTACAAAAGTTCTATACATTGGATTAAATATTTGATTGTTATTAGAAATCAAGAGTTGGATTTATTTAGTTGAAAGTTAGGTTGTGATTGGAAAGGTATCCAGCTGTACTCAAGTAACATACAAGAGGATATATATTCCCCCCCCCCCCCCCTAGATATAACGATCCTTATGTGCTCCGGCACGTAACACTATAAATATATAAAGTCCGTGTTTGTCTGTAACCCGATCCCCATTGGTCAATTTGAAAACAGGTCAAAGGTTAAAGCGCCGTAAGATGTCCAAATTGTCATGACTTAATAAATGGCTTGCCAGATAATGGTATATCAAGTCAAACTGAATTGAATGCATTTAATTTACAAAGTTATTAAAAGAAAACTTAAAAAATACAAAATTAATTTATTGTCCGACATTATTGACGAATATTATTCAGGAATATTAGTAGACACTATATAGGCTCAGATAGATCAGTGACAAAAAACTGACGTGTTAACTGCCAAGCGGGCGATCTGGGTTCAATTCCCCACTTAATTTTTTTTTCTACTTTTTTACAAAATTGCCATCAATGTTACTATTTTTTTAAAAAGATTCTAAGGATCTTAGGACTTAAAACTTTCCTAAAAGGTTTTCAGTAAATAAAATCTAATAATTATATTATTCAATTATTACTTCTAGCTTATTTTTGTTTATTGTAGTTTATACAAGCCTATTTATTTTTTCTCCGGGCAACGCCGGGGACATTAGCTTGTACTCTATATAAAGGCAGGCTTTACTGAATAATACATTATGATGGGAATGCGTGGCCCAGCGAAATACAAAATTGATTTCTTTTTTTTATTATTACCTTAAATTCAATTATATGTTCGAGGGGGCGGTTTTATATTATGGCCTCCTTTTAGTCTAAGTGAAATCAAACTTTTGCTACCATTTGATTTCCTAGCCATCTGGTTGGTTTAATTGGGAGATCTTCCATACAACCGTAACTGCAGTGTTTGTCTTTAAAAGTGGACTCCAAACAAAAACGAAACAAAAGACAATAAAAAGAATAACGCGTTGTTTATTTATTATTTTTATTTCGGTCAGTAAGTCGGGTGCACAGTACACTTTTCAGAAATTAAAGGGCTACTATTTGGCATGTTCATAACGTTAAATACTATGAAAATTGTCTCCCCTTAAAAAACAACAACTTTACCTCCCCTAAATTAATGCGTGGGTCGAACTGTGCCCATGATTGAATCAATGCACAGGGCTATGTTTTAGACAGCAACTGGAGCTGACCCCTGGGCGCTCCACGTGACCAGTGTTTTGACCAATCAATGACCATCTTTCATCTAAAAGCTATCCAGTGATCCCATAACGATCGTTTGATGGGAGGGGGGGAGGCATCTCCCGGAAACAAGTATATACTCTCTAGTCAATGGAAGTTAAGACCTGGGGAGATATGATGTCTCTCTCGTTCACCGAATTTATTGACCATGACCTTGGCGAGCGACTACGAGTGGCCAGCTAATGCTCGATCCACGAGTAGATTTAACGGCAGACAACCAAACAGCATCTGACCTATATTTTCTTGCCCTATTAAATTGGAATAGTCGGGGCTTACAATTCACTTTCCACAAAAAATTGAATAGCTCTGAGCCCAGCTGTCAGGGCTGCCACTACCGTGTTTTTCCACATAGATATCAGTTTTTATGGTCTTGTCAATATTTACAGGTTTTAGCATCTTACTTTTTTTTTCAATTGATTTGTAACACTTCCTTATGTATTCTATATATTTTTCTTGAATTTTCTTGTCGAAACTAACCCTCCCCCCCCCCCACTTTCTTATAGGAGTTTATTATTTTATGCTGATTTGTAGATGTGTTAGGTAATACTTCTTTGATATTTATTCGCTTTAATATGTTTCATATTGAAATGTAAATTATTTTTTTTAAATAATCGTTTCAATTAAAAAATTATTTTTTTTTATAACAGAGTCACAGTAGTCGAGCAGAAGCGCATTTGTCTGGCCGTAACAAAGGTCTTTGGTTCGAAGCCTGGTGAAGGCTAAGAACTGTTCTCAGGTCTGATACCTGATTTTTAGTTAAGGGGAAACTAAGGCAATTGGGCATTGTGCAGGCCACACAATCCCCCAGTAAGCAGAGATTGCATCAGTTTAGTACGAAGTCCATTGTTTGTTTCGTTTTCTTGATGGCGAACGTTTCTAAAGTGTTGAAATATGACATGTCTTCGTGTTTAGCTGGTAAAACTTGAATCTTTAAAGCGTAGCCGTCGGTATATCCCCGTGTATATTTATAATATAATATATGTATTTATATATGATGGTCTACTTGAGAAGTCGACCACCTTAATGGGAATTCTAGGGCGAAATTCTTATGCTTAACAATTCAAAATAACATTTTCAAGATAAAATTAACCATGACCTTATCCACGTAACTGATCTATCTATAAGCCAAATTTATCCACAGTGGTAGGGAAAGCTATTTTGTTTATTCCCAAATACCAACTCCTAAAAAAAAAATTAAACAAAAAATGTTAACAATTTAATTATACAAATAGAAAACTTATTTGCACTCTTTCATTGGATGGCAAGCGCTAGAGTTACACCGCCTCGTTTTAACTCAGACATACACACACATATTATATTGTACCCAACCCG
The DNA here is from genome assembly GCA_949126835.1 of Anisus vortex. NCBI lineage: Eukaryota > Metazoa > Mollusca > Gastropoda > Planorbidae > Anisus > Anisus vortex. Next base: position 23,614,706 of record OX421499.1, read on the forward strand.
CTGCCTTTAGTCAATCAGCTGTTGGTTAAATGCGTCCACTACTGAAGTTTTCTTTTTTTGGGGGGGTTGGGAGGGGAGGGGAGAATTTTTTTTGTTTTGTTTGAATTATAACTGTTATAAGTAGTATAACCGATAAATGTACAAACTTGTATTGTGTAAAGTATAGATATCTAAGTTTCATGCGTCCAAAAAACATCCCACGTAATCTTATCATCGATTTGAAGAAAAAGAAATCGAATAAGATAAGAGATGTCATTGAAAGGGAGACAACTCCACGGAAAAAGAAAAATATCCTGTAGTTATCTGGGTAAATAAAAGAAAATCTTCAGTATTTCTTTTATTGTTATTCCCCCTTATTCATATTTGGGTTTTTCTTTTGTGTGATGTATGTGTATGCGTGCTTGTGTGTGTTTCGTTTTCCTAGATGCTCTTTCGTCCATCTCGTTTGTTTATTTTTGAGGTTGTCGTTCTTGCCCTTTCATCTTGAGAGAGAGAGAGAGAGAGAGAGAGAGAGAGAGAGAGAGAGAGAGAGAGAGAGAGAGAGAGAGAGAGAGAGAGAGAGAGAGAGAGAGAGAGAGAGAGAGAGAGAGAGAGAGACGCGACTTGTGCTTTCAAGATTTTGACGTCGTTTCATTGGCTTGTCCCAAAACTCATAGTTTATGTGAATAGCTTAATTGTATCTTTGTGATAAATAACGTTTATTTTGTTATGTGTTTAATCAGCATGTGGGTTTGAACGGGTTGACTGTACGCATCTTGAATTAACTTAAAAGAAATAATGGTAGCTTATCTATCTATATATCTTTCTATTAATCTTTTTTTTCGATCTATTTATCTTTCTATCAATTTTTTTTTTATCTTTATATTTTCTATGTATCTGTTTATCCTTTTGTATTTTAGTATATTTATCTATTGATCTATTTTCTATTCATCTATTTATCTATTTAATCTATCTTTTTATATGTTTATCAGTTTCTGTGTTTCTCTATTTGGCTAAGTATCTATTAATCTATTTATCTATTCATCTATTTATCTATCCGTCTATTAATATTTGTATTTCATTATTTTTCTTTATCTAGTGTTAATATGTATGTATGTCTGCATGTCTGCTTCTATGTCAGTTTGTAAGTCAATATCTCTATCTAGCCATATATTTCTCTTTATGTAAGTCCTTCTGACATTATAACAAGTGTTTATCTGTCGATTAATCTGTCTTTAAACATATAATAGATTAAGATAAAGGACTGAACTACGGACCAACACAAAATGGAATGGGTTATATTTTCTTTTAACTTAAAATGCATCATGGTCCCCATTCAGAGTCAACTGGGCGCTGATATGGAATACTCGTACAAGTTCCTGTGAACAGGATCAACTGCCTGCATCATAGATGCACGAATGAGCTGACCAGCTAGATTATGTTACTCAACTAAAGGATCAAAGGAAGTAAATGACCAGATACACTATGTTACTCACTAATGGATTAAAGGAAGTAAATGACCAGATACACTATGTTACTCACTAAGGGATTATAGGAAGTAGCTGACCAGATAGATTATGTTACTCACTAAGGGATTATAGAAAGTAGCTGACCAGATAGATTATGTTACTCACTAAGGGATTAAAGGAAGTAAATGACCAGATACACTATGTTACTCACTAAGGGATTAAAGGAAGTAAATGACCAGATACACTATGTTACTCACTAAGGGATTATAGGAAGTAGCGGACCAGATAGATTATGTTACTCACTAAGGGATTAAAGGAAGTAAATGACCAGATACACTATGCTACTCACTAAGGGATTATAGGAAGTAGCTGACCAGATAGATTATGTTACTCACTAAGGGATTATAGAAAGTAGCTGACCAGATAGATTATGTTACTCACTAAGGGATTAAAGGAAGTAAATGACCAGATACACTATGTTACTCACTAAGGGATTAAAGGAAGTAAATGACCAGATACACTATGTTACTCACTAAGGGATTATAGGAAGTAGCGGACCAGATAGATTATGTTACTCACTAAGGGATTAAAGGAAGTAAATGACCAGATACACTATGTTACTCACTAAGGGATTATAGGAAGTAGCTGACCAGATAGATTATGTTACTCACTAAGGGATTAATGGAAGTAAATGACCAGATACACTATGCTACTCACTAAGGGATTATAGGAAGTAGCTGACCAGATAGATTATGTTACTCAACTAAGGGATTAACCCACCATGATATATCAACTGTAAAAATAAGGATAATAATTAATCTTTAGTGTCGTTGTTGTTGTTTCATATCAACCATAGAAAGAGAGAGAAAATGCTGTAAGAAATCACAAACAGAAATCAAATTTTCTTTTATATTTTCCTTTCTTTCGGATAACTCTAGCTAGATTAAAACTTTTCAGCAATTTGTTTCTTAAATTTCGGACAGCTTTTGACAGAGTGAAACAACGATGCATGTTTCAACATGTTTTCTATTAAATCGGCCAGTAATAATTTTTTTAAATAATAAATTTTTGTTCTTGCATATTTTTTTTTCCAGCAACTTTTTTTTTGTTTAATTTTTGAAAGGGGAGAGAGAAGAAAAAAAAGCGCGTTTTGAAATCTGCTATAATTACTTCCCCTCCCCGTGTTTGGTGTAAGCGTCGACGACAAAATTGGATTTGTTTATTAAAAAGCTGCGGGAAAAACCAAAACAGAAACAAACAAAAAACAACAACAACACCAAAAAAAAAAACATCAACATCAAACAAAGCATATTGCCAGGGAGGCTGTTCATTTTTTCCCTTTTTTTTTCTTCACTTTTAAATAGATGATGTTGTTAGTTGGTAAACATTCTATAGAATGAAGACACTCAGGGTGTCTTGGTAACTCTCAACTCACTAGTCTGTTCAAGTTGGCGTCCCTTTTTTTTTTTAAAAAAAAAAAGAAAATATTAAACTGTCCCAGATCTTGTCTGTGGTGTCGTCTGGCAGACGGGAGAGTCTTGAATTAAATTGAACTTGTTGAAGCGGACATGTTGGCCACATTATGTGGAAAGTCTCACGACAAACCAGACTGTTGGTTTTAAAACTAACAAGCAGCAAGTTGGTTTTTTCTTCTCGATTCTGCCAGTTTTCACTTTTGAAGATTTCTTTTTGAGATTTCAGCATAGAAACTGTTACATTATGTTTGTCTGAGGCTGAGAATGCATACCTGCTTGCTTAGTTTCTTTTGTTCCTTGTGGAACAAAGGCTGAGAATGACATGATTTTAAATTTGTTTTATATATTAAGTCATATGTTGTTTTAAATTTTATTCATATTGTTAAAATGTATTGAAATATGACTAGTTATAAATTTATGGTTTATTACACGGTAATAGTTTCACAGCTGACAATTATTGTAACACCAATTTTTGAAGCACTAAACATAGAACCACTAATATATAGCGAAGAAAGGCAAAGCTCGGAAAAGTACTACTATCCTTGAATACAAATTTGGAAATACAACACGAAAACAATATATCACACTGCTCATATAGACATGGTGATTTAAAAACATTTTTATTATTCAATATACATCAGGAGAAAACAACGCATAAAAGCTCTCTTTCTTCCCGAGTGGCATCCGAGCATGGAATGGGTTGTCTGTAGAAAACAGGAAGCAATAAATCAACTCCGTTTTAAACCCTTATCAAAATGCAAGACTGGACTCTAACTACGATTATGCACAGGTCACAAACTTTTTTTTTTGTGTAGATGATATATAATTTGTTGTGTCACTACTATAATTGTATAGTGGTGGACAGAGTCTCTCAGAATCGCTATTTCTACCCTCGTTGCCAATAATAGAGTAACAATATATAATTAATTGACGAAAACGAAAGGCTACAAAAGACTAGAAAAAGAAACGGAACAAAAAGTAGATGGAGAAAGTCAGACCAACCATTTAACATTCTTTACAACTAGAGCACATTCACTATTATTGTTCCCAACTTGACAATTTTTCACATCTATAATTTATAGCTACTCAAAATAACCTGGCCAACTCGTTCCGCCTGTTATTTTAGTGACATATGACAAAGCACTACACTTTAACACAGTCAGTAATCAATCATACAGTTTATTTCCCATCTGTGACGTCACTTTTACTTTGCCTTGACCTTTTTTTTTTTAAACTGCTGTATTAATGGCGCTAGTAATTGTTTCCGCTTGCAGTATTTATGGAAACTTGCAATGCTATTACTTCTGTGTCGTTTCGTTTGTTTTGCTCCAGTTGAGAAAAAAAAATCAATTCTCTACGGAACGTTTTTTTTTTCTAACTTCTAATCTGATATTTAGAGTTACAGCGAGCACTTTGCTCATTTAAAATGGATAATTAGAAAGAAATATGTTATAATGACTTAATAATGTTTCTGAAACTAAAATTTGAAATGCGACGAGAGAGAGCTTTTGGTAAAGCAAAATGTCCTTTTGAGACCATGTTGGTCCATTAGGTTTAGTGAAACAAACTTTTCCTGTTTTTGTGACCACTGCATACAATGGATAGTGTAGCCAGAACAAAGCCCAGCCGTCTTTACTTTTCCCTAACTGGGTGCAAGGTACCCAACAGAGGTTGATTGACTCATGGACACTCTTCAGTCCCATAAACATAAAAATAAAGTACTTGCCTTAACGTTGATTTAAACCCGAGCCATTCGAAATGACAACCCGAGCCCCTAGGCCACCGTGTTCAAGAGCAGGGGTCGGCAACTTAAGTAACGCGTGCCAGACTTGGCATGCAGGGGCGATTTTTTACTGGCACGCAACCCCCCCCCCCCCAAAAAAAAAAATATTAATAATACTAATAATTAATCGCTGCTGCGTGTCAAACTTAATGAAAATCGAGATTGAAATGAATACCATTATACTGGATTTGTATAAAGAAAAAATGATTAATAAAATAATATTAGTTGTATTACAAAACATGACAAAACGTACTTTTTTTAATGCACTTACAAAACAAAAATGAAAATTTTTTTAAAAATTCTCTTTCCCGTCTTGTTTTGTTACTTTTTCAATATTTTTTTTTTTGTGTGTGTGATAAAGTAAAGTAATAGATCTATGTAAATTACGATTTTTCCCAGGGAGTGGTGGGGGAGGGGGGGGAGCTCAAAGGCAGGTGTTGAATGGTTTAGATTACTTTAAATTATCTATTACAATAACGTTTGATGCCGTCATATACTCTACATGCACCCAGATTTAAAATGTTTAGAAAAGCCAGGTGAGAATTATCTGATGCGTAATAATGATCGGCAACTGGGTGTGGTATCCAAGGCTTTAGAATAATGTTTCCTGTTCAATTAATTTTAGTTTTCTTTTTTTTTTTTTAAGATCTTAAAGAACATGTGCCGGCGTCTTTCAGTTGTGCTAGGCACCATATTGGCATCCGGGCATGAAATGGGTTGCCTGAACAAATCAGGAGAGCCAGTAAATTAACATAATTTAAAACACTTATCGAAAAATGCAAGACTAGACTCAGTCCACGGATGAGCGTAGGACGCAATAATCTTCTCGTTAGAATGAACGTCTGTTACACATAAGATAGGAGGAGGCATGGGGTTCGGAGTTAAGCTTTCGCGTTGTAAGTCGTGGGAATGCGTGGTCAATACAGCGCCTTACCGATCTCCATTCATTATTTTTCGTAGGACAGGTTCGTATTTCAATGTTTTACGTGAGATGAAAAGCTTTGATTGTATAATTCGCAATGCAGAGGTTTATCCTTAGACTACTACTTCCTAACCGGTTATGTTTTTAGTGTTAAACAATAACGCATCATCATTCCGATCCACATCTATCTGGGCACTTGCACTTCGGCCTGAGGCTATGGTGAAGAAATTGCATACTTTTTGTAGCTGATCGTGGTTGAAATACAGAGTGTTAGAGAAAATTGTGTGTTCTGGGGAGGTATGGACATTTAGTATGTCCTGCAGTGCCGGACAGTCAAAAAGGTGATGGCCAACTGTTTCATTTTGATGTTTACATAGGGAAAAGGCGCCGCTATTTCTGGTTTGACGCGGTTAAGGTGCGAGTTTCGATGTACAAGTCCTGTTCGAAATTCGGTATTGTGTTGGTAGGGCATCGGGTCATTTTCATCTGAATTGGGCAAATGTGGGAAGAGACATCTTCCGAATGTGCCGAGTGCCCAACAATTTAACCACTCTGCTTTAACTTTTGTTTTATAATCAAACAAAAAAGCATCGTTTGTTGTTGTTTTCGATTCTATTTCAATTTCTGCTTTTCAAATTTCCTAAATCGAGAAAGATTCCATTATGATATTTGTTTGTTATGTTATTATTTTTTTACGTGAAAAGAAGCTGTCGTTACCTGCTAGACGTTAGCGTGATGTCACGACTTGACATGCAGTATGCCATGTGTTGCCAGAACATGCTGTCATCGCTAGACGCTAGGTCAGAACCGTCTGCCAGAATATGGTGTCATTATCTGCTGCTGTCAGGAGGTGACAGACATCTGCTGTCAGAAGGTGACAGACATGTCAATACATGCATACATTATGTCATGACGGACAGATCTTAGGTCATTACATGCAAGCAGAACGGGAATCTCACTGATTCACTTACATTATGTCATTTGCATGTCAGACACCATTTAAAAAAAACGGTCTATACTTGTCATACGACATGTCAACGTGCTTCCAGAAAGCGATACCAATGCTAGACATTGCAATCCCATGAACATGCCGATCGAACACGTGATGTCTTCACTTGACATCTGCTGCACCAAGACCTAATCCTAAACCCGTTCCTGGCATTTTGTTTTTAATTAAATAATACGCAATTAAAACACCGAGACGAAAAAAAAAAGAACAACTAAAAAGGCACAATATCCCGTCATCCCGTTTTTCCTCGGACTTTTAAATTTTCCCCGTCTAAAATGTTAATGCACATTTTCAGCAACGTCCCCAAGAAGACCCCCCCCCCCTTCTACACCTCCACCTCCGAAAAAAAAAGTAAATGAAAATTTTTCTTGCCACTGTTAGGGTCTTTGAAATATTTAGTTGAAGATTTCTAAATTCTGACAATCTTTCTTTCATTTTTTGTCTTTTTTTTTTTTTGCATGTCTTATTCGATGATTTAAAAAAAAAATAGAATTAATTGCACGGACCTCACGTCGTTTTACAAAATAATAATAAAATAAAAATAGGAATTTGATCAAATACGTAATCAGTTCAGTATTGAATACTTCTATATCAGCTTCCTGTTTGGCTTTGAATGATATAAAAAAAAAAAAAAAAAAAAGTTTTTTTTGGAAATTCTGAATTGGGTTTGTTAAAGTGTTAATTAAATTATTTAAATAAAACTTCTGGTTGAAGATATTCTTTTAATAGAGAATTTTATTTTCGACAATCTGTCTTCGCTAGCGTGAAGTAGGGCGCTCTTTCTTCCTAGGCGCCCTTCAGATGACACACTTCTGGTGGATACTTCTCAGGCACCTCATTACTCGCCACACCCTCCCCTTTCTTCCTGGCAAAGGATTGAAAAATGCAACATAGATTCCATTTTTTTTACCACTTGTCTATAATTATGTAAATTTGTAAATTCAACCGTACAGCAATGGCTGTATTACGTAGATTTGTTCTCAATTTCACAAGTACTTTCTATCTTTTTACTTAGACATGAATTCCCTTTTTTTTGCATTAGATAGAGGGAAATAGAGGGAAAATAAAGAGGGGGGGTAAATAAGTTAGTTTTTTTGCATTGAGAATTTGTGAGAAAATAGGAGGAGTGGTATATTATTAGTTAGGTTTTTTGCATTGTGCCTGAAAATCTAACCCAGTGTATCCTAAATATCGGTTCTCAAAATGATAGTTGAAAATGTAAATCAGATTAACCTGATGTACTAACGTTACAAGTATACAGATTATCCTGATGTACTAACGCTACAAGTATACAAATTATCCTGATGTACTAATGATACAAGTATACAAATTATCCTGATGTACTAATGATACAAGTATACAAATTATCCTGATGTACTAACGTTACAAGTATACAGATTATCCTAATGTACTAACGTTACAAGTATACAGATTATCCTGATGTACTAACGATACAAGTATACAGATTATCCTGATGTACTAACGTTACAAGTATACAAATTATCCTGATGTACTAATGATACAAGTATACAGATAATCGGGTGACGTAAAAAAACAACAACACAAAAACGTTTTTAAAACGCTGATTTGACTCCTGTAAATAAAAAAAATCTCCTATTATATTGGCAGATGTGTTGATATCGCTCTAGCGACTTTTCTTTCTGTTGATCGAGGAGGTTGTTTTTGTTTGATTGCGATCATTAATGGACGTGGGACTCCTGTCTTTTGTTTCTTAGCTACAAACCTGTTCTAATAGATCTAATAACATTTTGAAGAAAATTACAACATAAAATGGATATATTTTCTTCTATTTCGACAGTTTGTTTGATTTATCTTCAGACTGTCTTGTTATTGTTTATTTTTAAATTGTTGTTTTCTGTTGCTATTAACTTTAAAGCTGGAACTCCGTGCACCAGGATGTAACAATAAAATGTTTCAATCAGGAAAATATATGAACCTGAAAATAAGTTTCTGTGTAGTTGCAAAACATTTTGAATGTAATGAATAGAACCTCTGTTGTATCTTCTTTTCTTGTTTTGTTCATTTTTGTTTCTTTTTTGCCTGTTTTCATCTTTCGGACATCAAGTTCAACTTTCAGACGACTGCTTAAGACATATCAGGTGGGGAAGATAACTCCTGATTGAAATCTTTACATGGGAGGTTATTTTTAAGAAGTAAAAGTTATTTCTAAGAGATGGCTTTAAGATGTAGTTTATTATAGAGATAAAATTTAGAGTTATTTTTTTAATATAAATAAAAGAATTGTTTGTAAGAGAAACAATGTCACCTGAACATAAGACCCTTAGTTGTTTCCAAAGATTCTATTTTTAGAGCTTAAGTGTTGTTTTTCTCCATGCGCAGCCAATAACGCTGTCCTGAATGACTCGTAAACGTACCTCAATTTCCAGTTGTATACAACTTTCGATTTTTATGTTAATTTTTCATTGAGAAAATCATAGCGAATTACTAAAGCGGAAGTCCAGAGCAGGGGTCGGCAACCTAAGGCAGGCGTGCCAGACTTGGCATGCAGGGCAATTTTCAATGGCACGCGAGATATCCCCCCAAGGAAAGAGATTTTTAATAAAAGTCAACAACGTACCAGTACGTCAGCATAATTAATGGCTGCTGCGTGATAAACTTCATGAAAGTCACAACTGTATGTAGACTGTTAAAGTTCAGGGAAGTTTGTGTGTAAATAGTTTATCATTGGAATTGCGAACTGTGATTGAATCTTTTGTAAATTAAGTCGATTGTATAGTATGTCACTCTTTCTAGATTTGCAGGCAATTCAAGTCTATTCTACAATAAAGTGATACTGAGAATAGAGATCTCCTGTTGCACACAGTGTTCATTGCTTAGACGAGGTTAAGTCTTGGATTGATTCATTTCTGTCTGGAAGCAATTAAAGTGTTTCTTGATTAAAAAACAACATTTTCCGATATTGAATGATGAGAACTGACTGTTGAAGCCGATGTTTCTAAATGACAAAGTGACAAATTTCAGTGAGTTGTACTTGCATTTATAAGGAAGGGGTTAGACCACTGGAATGGATTTGAATTGAAACTGGATATATCTTGCCGTGACATTAATTAGAAAACCTTTAATTATTTCCCTACTTTAAGGCGTATTACGATAGATAGATAGATAGATAGATAGATAGATAGATAGATAGATAGATAGATAGATAGATGGGCTTTTTCAGATGTACTTTGAAATACGCAAAGCATAGCTTTCTAAACAAAGGCAATGCTTTAATTACATGGATTTTTTAATGGCGGGATATTTGCAATTTTAAAATGCAGCAATTTGAATTTTAAACATTAAAAAAAGAGTATCAAAATATCCCAATTTGCGGGAAAGTCTGGAAGAAAGCTGCTTAGGAAAGTTATCTCTACTATTCTCAACTGCTAAGCATTCACTCTACTTTCAGCTTAAAGTTCAACTTACATTTGTGAACAGATTTTATCGCACATAAAAGCTGTTTCAAGCATACCAAGAGGTCACTTACACTTGACCAATCAGAAGTAACTATATATGTACCTGACATTGAACAATTATATAAGAGCATTCAATAAATTGATACAGACTAATTACATGCAAAAGAGTTTTTATGTTCATCTTCTTTAATTAAGCCTTAAAAAAAAATTCTTAAACAAATTAATTTGTTTTATTATTTCATTAAATGTAAGCGGCTTTTAAACTAACATTATAGAGCACGGCATTAAATGGCAATAAATATAATTGTTCTTCGTGAATTATAATAAGTGTTTTTTTTTTATTAATTACGTTTAAAGGGGGAGGGGACAAAACCTTCTTGAGTGCATAGTGCCTCCATGAGTCTTAATCCAATGTTTTTCATCACAACAAGGAGGAAGTAGCCTACTCTTCCATGCTTGGGGGTTAAATTAAAAATAGCTGATTCAAATATTGAAGGGAGACGTTGCACAGAATCAAACATGGTCTTGAAAACAAGAGGAGCACCATAGGAGGCGTTGTCTTTATTTCTCCTCTTTGTTTCACTCACCCTACACCCCACATCCTTCTTCTCGATTCCCAATTTGCCCCGCTCTAATGCCATTTTGGCGGTTCTCTTATCTTATACATTACAGACGATCCTTCTATACAGAAGATTATTGCGTCCTCGCAGTTCGTTCTATAAAACGAGTTTGTTGTACGGCACAATTTTACAGTCGTGACGGCTTTCGTTTGTTCTACGATCGTTCGTTCTACGAGGCATTCGTACTGTGTATTTTTTAACGAGTTATCTTATGTGTACTGTAAAAAAACAACAGGAAAACAAGAAGAACTACCCAGGGCAAGGGCACATTATTCATGCTGCTTCGTAATACGTCTGCCGGATTGCGTTTATCTGTTGAAATGGAAGACATGTTTTATGTGATATATTACAATACTTTTAATGATGACAAATCATTAATGGATGATTTGATACGCTAGAAATGTTCAGAAGGCTTTTTCGTGCCCATATGTTGATAGTCTGGGAAAAAAATGGTGGAAGTCTAAAAGTTTGGGAAACTAGAGAAAACACAGCCACGTGAGTAAAACTCAAAGCCGTTGGCGACGCCATTAAAAATGTTTTACGGCCTTGGGCTGAAGTTTCTGTTGCTATCTAACAATATGGCCGCTGGTTGTCATGGCAGCGTCCATGAGACGATGTGAGACTTTTGCGTTACATATCAGTTAAATGGATCAAAATTTCTGTTTCTCAACGAACCCTTTTTATCGCCCCTTCACATCAGAAATAGATTTATTTTCTTTTTATCTACGCTAGGCAGGAATCAATATAAAAAAAGGGGTTTATTTAAAGTCTTACATATACTTTTTTTTTCTGTTTCAATCACTAGCAAATATTCTTCTTTGCAAAGGCTAGACTTAGAGGCTGGTTCTGTGACATTGGGTACAGTTAAATCATCGCTACGTCATCGCTCTTCTTTCCTTCTCCCTGTCTCTCTCTCTCTCTTTATCTATGTCTGTCTGTCGCTTCCCCACACATTCTCTCTCTCTCTCTCTCTTTCCTTCTGTCTGTCTCTTTGTGAATCAATGATGCATTTATCTCAATGGTCGAGATGTCTTCTTTTCTGGATTCTAGGGAAAATAACGGTAAAAATAAAATGGTGGCAGCGTGAACTTGTAAACTAAATAAATAAATACATTTTCCAAGTCATATTGAAATGAAAAAGTTTCACACTTCCTTTGCATGTCAATATAGATTAGTTATAGTGAAAGACCATGTCAATATAGATTAGTTATAGTGAAAGACCATGTCAATATAGATTAGTTATAGTGAAAGACCATGTCAATATAGATTAGTTATAGTGAAAGACCATGTCAATATAGATTAGTTATAGTGAAAGACCATGTCAATATAGATTAGTTATAGTGAAAGACCATGTCAATATAGATTAGTTATAGTGAAAGACGATGGCTCAATAGCACAGGGGTGGGGGTGAAAACTCATAACCCTTAAAAGTTTCGGGGCAAACTAGATAAACATTTATTTATTAATTAAGAATTTAACGAAAACAATTTAAATAAATTCTAATTGCACGCGTGGACAGATGTGGCCTGCAAGCCTTGGGTTTGACACAGGTGTGAAAGACTAATCCTTGTTAGTCTTACATTTCGATGAAGACATAATGACATATTGATACTACCTTTGCCTTTCATTACAGGTTTTGTGATGGATTTTTTCACTGTACCTTTATTTTTCAATATAGACGGACTAGCGCTCTAGTACAAGCCCCCTCCCCCCCCCCCCCCTCACATCCCTTATAGATCTACACTTACAGACATGACATGCACCAAGAAAAGATTAATGCAATAACAAAAATGCCGTACATAGAGCAGCGGACGTTCCCTGGTAGTTTTTTGTTCCAACCTGTTTTTAGTCCAGACATGCCAATGACAATGTGTGGTCAGCACATCACGTGAGTCACAACGAGTCGCAACTACCGCGCGCAGAATTGTTGTGGAAGATTGATCATATGTTAGGCACAATAAGAATAAATCATATGATCGAGAAAGATTCTACCCTGAGGAAGAATAGGTTGGGGGGTGAGAAAGGGGTTTGGGGGTAGGACATAATCTGAGAAAATAATTGAGGTTTACATACATACGTACGGACATATAGAAGCTAAAGAAAGAAAATATCGTGAATATTTTTGTTAAAGGATAATAAGAAATGGATTTAAGACGAAAGATATGTTCACCTAGTTCTATAGGAGTCTGCTTTCAGGCCTTCTTGTGTTAGACTAGGGGTGTGCAACAGGTGGTAGCCCGTTGGTTATTAATGTAAATACATTTTCAGATAGTTTGACCCATCCTTTTGTAACCAATTCCTTGTTCGGTCCAAATGTTGCACATCTATGTGTGAGACAATTACACTCTTGATTAGCTAATTCAGAGTTAATTTAGGGGACTTCACCTGTGTATTTGGCCATACTAACCTATACAATAGGAATGGGACAGTAGAATGCAACACTGAAGTCAGATGCTTATCGGAGCTTGGCATTGATTGGAGAAAGGAGGGCAATCTCTATATCTAGAAATCTAGCCCCAGCATTTTTACTGGGAATTCAAACAAGCGACTTTAAAATGTCACTCGAAAGCTTCATCAATAGAACCTTACGCACCATCATAATAGCTGTAACTTGAAAACGATTCTCCCTTTACTATTCGGTCATAAAGTTCTACTCCGTCTATCATAATCGTATATTTTATTTCTCCAAGTTTATAATCTAAAGCAGGGGTCGGTAACCTTTAGCTTATAGTATCAAACTAGAATTTCTAAATCATTCAGCGAGTCAACAGCTTGAAAGTGAAAAAAACTGCTCAACTATTTTATATTTACAACAGTTTTTATACAATTTATTTAGTGCCGTAGCAAGACCAAGACCAAAAGAAAAGGGGCGTTATAGAGATAATCATAAAAGCGTTCTACATATATTTAACAAATCAATCTGTTTCTTTTTAATTATTATCTTTTTTTTAATCCATTCATAGCTAATACACAATTTCATTATTCATCTTACACATTAATGGTTAATGTATCAACATTTAAATTTGCTTGTCAAGATATAGTTCTACTAATATATTATAGTTTGATCTCAGCCTGAGATTTCCGCTAATATATTATTTAATTTTATTAATCCGCCAGACATCTTCGATCGCACTGTAGTAAAGTGGAATAGATACGTAGTAAACATACTCACTGGGTAGTTAATGTAATGTTTAAATGCACACATAAATTCTTTAGTCCTATAATATTTATATATATTTCAAATATCTTATATAGTTTTATCATTTTAAAGCTATAGATCGAAATTGTAAGCCTTCTTTTTTTTTGCAAGGAAACAACAAAAATAACATAATATAATATTAGAAATATTAACGCAAAGAAAACGGGTTAATTGTCTCCCTCTAATTAAATTCTCCATATGTGATGCTAGTGATGCCAAATGAGTTCATTTTTTAATATAACTAGTGTTACTTATAAATTTTTATTTCTTTATACAAATTCAGCATTATGCTCATTTTTCAATGTGTAATTAGATATATAAAATTAATTGACGTTGTAAATAAACATTTTCTGCATTAATACAGTCGATTTAATGAGTTTATTTTTTTTAAACATTAATAATTACAACAATCACCTCATATAATGATAGTATAAAAGCCAATTATATTTATTACAATAATTAAACAAACAAATTTGTTTTAGAATTATTTATATTTATGCTTAATTTATAGAGATAAGCATAAACACGCTTTCGAATGTAATTAGCATGTATCAATTAATGAGCGCCTTTTCCTTGCTCTTTGCTAATTGTTCAATGTTAGGTATATATTTAGTCACTTCTGAGTGGTCAAATATAAGTGACCTCTTTGTATTCTTTCTTTGTAAAACTGCTTTCATGTGCGATAAAATATGTTCACTAGTGTAAATTAAACTAAAAGCTGAAAGTAGAGTGAATGCCTTGCAGTTGACAATAGCTGATGACTTTTTTAAGCAGCTTCTTATCAGATTTTCCCGAAAAATCGTCACATTTCGATGCCAATTTTTCGGATGTTTAAAATGAAAAGATGTCAATATCCCTCCACTATATAAAGATCCAGATCTAATTAGTTTGTAGTCAGATGATGCCAGTAAGGCTTGATGTGGCATGAAGACATAAGTCCATGACTTTGAATGTTTTGCCTTTGTTCAGAAAACTTCGCATGGAGTGCTTCAATGCACTTCTGAAAAAGCTCATCTATCTTAATTTGCATTACATTAAGGAAATAGTTAAATGCTTTGAAATTGATTCCACGGCAAGATATGTCCAGTTTCAATGCAAATCCATTCCAGTTATCCAACAATTCAAGTGATTTTTGACACCGTCCTTGTAATTGAAAGTTCAACTCACTGAGATGTGTCGCTATGTCATTCAGAAACAAGTTTGTTCTCCGCATTAAATAGGCCCTACCGGAAATGTTTTTGTTTTCATCAAGATACACCTTAATTGCTTCCTGTCAAGAAACGAATGTTTCCAAGACTTCCCTTTACTCAATATCACTTTCTTCTATAAGAGACTTGAGAAACTATAAAGTTATCTTAACAATAGATTCAATCACAGATCACAAGTCCAATGATGAGAGCTTTGCATGCAAACATTCCTGAACTTAAACAGTCGACGTTCAATGTGATTCCCATGTAGTTCACCTCGGAGCACCCATTAATAATGCTGACGCACGTTGTTCCGACTTGCATTATAAAATATCTTTCCTAGGGGTCTCTTGCTTGCCAATGAAAATCGTTCTGCGTGCCAAGTCTGGGTCTGGCACGCGTGCCTTAGGTTACCGATCCCTGATCTAAAGTTTAGATTATAGATCAAATTTTAGTTTTTAGTGGTCTATGTGTAAATCTATTATAGATCTAGAATAATACTCATATAGACATAAAGATAAAAACAATTTTCAGATTTTCATATGCAAGAACAAAAGTGACTAAGTTATCTTTCATTTTGAATAGCTTCGGACCAAACCAGGAAAACCAGCAACTTAACAACATTTAAAGCACTAATGAAAATGCAAGATCAGACTTAAACCACAGAAAAGCATAGGACGCAATAATCTTCTCCATTGATAGAGTCGCTGTGAGATATGTTTAATTTGTGCAAATCTGTGTTAAGAAATATATAAAATGAATGATTTAGAATAGGCTCTGTACATTCGTCACCAGTTTTTCCAGAAATTAATTAATAATAATTCTTTCTTCGAGCTATATTTTCGGTTGACAAATATGATCAGATTTTTTATCCTGTCATTTCTTTGTATCTGTATCTGTATCTCCATGTACATGATTTACTACAATATCTATTGGTAAATAAATTGTACATAATCAATTTTGTTGGGCACTCATCTTCGTTGAAAAAAAATTCATTTCAAACCCATTCCTAGAGCATAAATAACATTGATGTGTTATTGTTGTTTTTTTTCTCATTCTCCCAAACAAGATAATTTACGACATTTATGTAATTTACGACATTTATGTCCTATCCTGCTTTTCTTTAGCCCCTTATTAGTCTTTACATTTCAGTGCATGGAAATTGATTCTTTACATTTATTTTTATTTCTGTTTGTCTTACTTACTGTTTTTCTCCTCTCCCTGTCAAAATAAAAATTAATTCCAGATAAAATTTAATTCCACTCCATAATGTTGGCTGTATTAGTTTATTCGGCTCTGTGAAAAATAATAACCAAATCAAATACAGATAGTATTTCACGTGGATCAACATTTTTGAATTAGAGCCTAAACGCCTTTGCCAAATATCCAGCTTTGTTTTTTTTTTGGCACTATCTCTTTCTCTTATTCGATACTGCTCCCCGAAGAGCATAAGGCAGCAACAAAGTTCCGCCATGCCTATCTATCCTGGGCGAGCCATCTGATCTCATGCCATGTTTGATTGGTCGCCCTTTGTTTCCTCATCCATCGTTCTCTTTTGATTGGTGGCCCTTTGTTTCCTCATCCAACGTTCTCTTTTGATTGGTGGCCCTTTGTTTCCTCATCCAACGTTCTGTTTTGATTGGTGGCCCTTTGTTTCCTCATCCAACGTTCTCTTTTGATTGGTGGCCCTTTGTTTCCTCATCCATCGTTCTCTTTTGATTGGTGGCCCTTTGTTTCCTCATCCATCGTTCTCTTTTGATTGGTGGCCCTTAGTTTCCTCATCCATCGTTCTCTTTTGATTGGTGGCCCTTTGTTTCCTCATCCATCGTTCTCTTTTGATTGGTGGCCCTTTGTTTCCTCATCCATCGTTCTCCTCCAAGTTGTATTGGTCTTCCCTTCCTGGCCTTCTCCTGATGACGTCCGATTCAAAGCAATGTTTCGAAGCCTCTTTCTATCCATACAAAGAACGTGACCCAACCACCTCCATCATCTCTTCTTGATTTCTTCAGTAATGCAGCGTGTTCCTGTTCTCGGCTTTTGACGTCACTGTTGGAGATGTAGTCTTATCAGTTTATCTTTAGCATAGTTCGGAGACATCTTCTATCTGCCTGAGCATAAAGTATTAATGCAAACAAAAATTATATTTAAAAAAAAATAACAAAAAAAGTATTTTCTTTTTTTTTTATACTAAATATCAACGTTTAAAATAAATATTCTGGACCTGATCAGTTCCTCCACAAGACCTATTTACTGCAATGTTGTATGTAAACATATGGGACGTATGGGGCGCTGGGGGCAGGGAAACAGCGAAACTTCGGAGTTGCCTCTCCTACTTGGTTCGCACCCGGATCCGACTAAAAGCGCATCAAAATACTCGGATTTAGTAGTCTGTGGAAATATTTTACTCGGATAGGCCTTAAATGCATCTACTCCCCACCGCACGGTGGCTGTGCGGCAGCGCGTTCAGCTGGCGTACCGAAGGCTGGAGGGTGTCCCTGAGTCCTCCCAGCTCTGATGGGTACCTGACCTTAGTTTTGGTAAAGTAAAGGCGACTGTGCTGGCCAAACAATCACCTAGTATGCCGTGGCCACAGAAACTGGTGAATGCTGCTTCATCGGACCAATGGATTAATTTGGCCCCACGGGAAGTTCACTTTAATTACTCCCCACCGCAATTCTCCCCTCCTATCTGATGGCGTATTGGGTCAGTTCGTTTTGCTTGTGGTGAGCTGGATGCGAAAATAGGTTTTTCCCACAGAATATGCCTTTTTTAATTGCGGCATTTAAAACTACTTTTCAAGTAATAGAAGAAAAATATAATTAGAACTATAAGCCCATCAGCATTCTCATACACTGTGTTGTGGACTCCTCATTATGTGAGAATATCAAAAGGATGCAGATCATTGCAGTAACAATTTTTCTACCTATCTGTGAGGTCAAATTCATATCAGCGAACAATACTTAAAATTGTATCTTTCTGTCAAGTGGTCGTGTCCCATCCTATTGAAACAAATATTTTATCTGGCCGCATAATCCCCCCGTAAGGCAGACTACATGAAAGGGCGAGAGCCGAGGCAGCTTCCAACCTGGTCATGTTAAATAAAATACGATGAAGAGAAATAGATTTTACTTACTATAGCATATGAACGTGTCTGTGAATGTGTCTGTGTGAATGTGTCTGTGTGAATGTGTCTGTGTGAATGTGTCTGTGTGAATGTGTCTGTGTGAATGTGTCCGTGTGAATGTGTCTGTGTGAATGTGTCCGTGTGAATGTGTCCGTGTGAATGTGTCTGTGTGAATGTGTCTGTGTGAATGTGTCCGTGTGAATGTGTCCGTGTGAATGTGTCTGTGTGAATGTGTCTGTGTGAACGTGTCTGTGTGAACGTGTCTGTGTGAACGTGTCTGTGTGAACGTGACTGTGTGAACGTGTCTGTGTGAATGTGTCTGTGTGAATGTGTCTGTGTAAATGTGTCTGTGTGAATTTATCTGTTTGTTTTTTTCAAACATCTTTCGACTATAATTGTCAATCTCTTTTTTTCTTCTACTAAGATTATATAATGTCCTCCCCCACACTCTATCATTACCACCATTTCTCTATAGTGCTATAGAGTTGTTTTTTATGTGTCCTGGTATTGACCTCAGGTCAACAACAGACAATGTCTACTGGGACGCGGATAAACATTTTGGGGGTGTGTGGGGGGCGGGGGTAAACGTCCATTAAGTAAATGATGGTTATAGGTATTGATTGGGAGGTCACGTGGTCACACGCCTTTACACAAACGTACGTCCGGTACAGGTGGTTGGTTTTGCCACTGTCTGGCTCAAGGGTTGCCAATCTTTCATTAGCTGCGGTGCCCTTACTATACACGGCGTCTCAATGTATATTTGTAGACATGGATGACGCTGTAAGGGTTGCATCGGACAGAGAACTCGGAAAAATGTTGGCTGCCCAATGCGACGTACTGTTCGACACGGATTAACTGAACTTATAGACTAATATAGACTATATACAGTAATAATATATGTGTATAATAGAAGTGTATTATAAAGTGTTTATTTTAACCAAAGACTATAATAAGATTGTTCTGCTATTTGATAACTTGAAACAATTTGTTTCGGAATTTCCGATCGCACTAAGTTTTCTAGACTTCCGGTTTAGTAATTCGCTATGATTTTCTCTTAATGGAAAACTAAGATTAAAATCGAAAGTTGTATACAGCGGAAATCTTTAATGCAATCTTAGGAGCGTAGAAGTCATTCAGGACAGCCTTTTTGGCTGCGCACGGAAAAAAAAAAGACCTTATAAGCTCTAAAAATATAGCAAGCGGTCCATTATAGTCTTTGTTTTAACTCACATGTCTGTATAGTTTACACATTTCTTTGTTTCTGTCATGACTGCTGATATTATCGTTAATTCCTGAAAGGTTCGGTACATACCACCAGTTTGGGATCCTTCTAGTTTAGATGGTCACCTTTTAATCACACCCTTCCCTTTTTATTTAACCCTCGACCCACCCCTCCCAATTCAATCACAACTACAAACAACTCGCTCACGTTGGAAACGCAACGGAAAGGGGGGAGTAAGAAGCATGGTGGGGAAGGGGGAGACCACTAATCAATAAGTCTAGGGGTCCCAGAAAGAGTTATCCTCCTGGTAGGCGGACCCCCAGCAGCATTGAATGGTCTTTAATCAAGGGACAGATAACTCTCGCTTGGTGTTGTGATCTTATCTCTTTAATTATAGCCCCTTGCTCTAAAAAAGAACCGGGACTTGTCTCCCCCCCCCCCACACCCGTGGATTACCGCTGGCCAAACTTAAAAGGAAGAAAAAAAAAGAGAGAAATGCGGGAGAGGTAAAAAAAAAAGAAATTTTAAAGCGATGGATAAATATTTTACCACCAGATAGAGACTTGAAAGATTGTTGGGTAAAGAAAAAGTTATGGGAGGTCCCTGGTTCGATCAAGTCGCCATTGATTCAGACAAGATAATACAAAAGGGAGAAATAACAAAACAACTTGGCACGTTCGTTATGTTGAAAAGATCCAACCCTTTGGGTTTTTTATTCTTGCATTATTATCCGACTCTTCAATCCCCCCCCCCCCCACCTCCTTCTTTTGTGTGTGTGTGTGCTTTTATTCTAAATTTGACTCGGCTCTAATGCAAAAGAAGGAAAGGTCTTTTTGAAACTGTGACGTCATCTGTTGGAGGCCATCCTGTTGTTGTTGTTGATGTTCCGTTTTATTTGTTTTGACATGCAGACGTAGCTCGGTGAATAGAGACCTGCTACTTGTCTATTGAAACTGTGACGTCAGATGTTGGCGGCCGTCGTGTTGTTATGTTTTTGTTTTTTTTTTGGTGTTGATGTTTTTTTTTTATGTATTAGACATATTTAAGGGACTATCGTGATACTTGTGCAAGTGCAACGAACTGAAAGTAGAACATATGACACACACAATCACTCTTCTAATTGAATCATTAAACGCCTATGTTAAAAAATAAGATTTATCTTATCTTAAACATTACAGACGCTCCTTAATATAGAGGAATATTGCGTCCCTTAAACAAACCGCTCCCCACTTTCAATTCTTTTACAAAGATTAAAGAAAGAAAAACAGTGTATCTATGTTAGAGACGTCATGTCTATATAGAAGACAGTTGAATTAGCCAGGCCCCGAAAACAATGCAGTTATACATGATTGCGCAAAAGCAGTTTATTGTTCTAAATTTGTTTATGAATTGGTGATTAAATGGACCTGCAAGCTGTTAGTCATTTTTTTCATGTTTTTGTTGATTTGTTTTGAGAGGCATGTGTGGTCTGCTTGAAACACAATCAGCTCGTTGGACATGGCTAATAAATGGAATCTGTCTGGAGAGAGACAGTTATGATGACGTTAATTAAATGAAATGAATCTAAATCGTATGGCAGCGAGCAGATCTATTTAACAAACATCAGGGCTGGTGCTCAATGATTCATGAAATAGTGGATCATTCTACAAGTAATGTACGTCTTTATAATAGATAGATCGTTGACCTAATGCACGTCTTTATAATAGATAGATCTTTGACCTAATGTACGTCTTTATAATAGATAGATCGTTGACCTAATGTACGTCTTTATAATAGATAGATCGTTGACCTAATGTACGTCTTTATAATAGATAGATCGTTGTCCTAATGTACGTCTTTATAATAGATAGATCTTTGATCTAATGTATGTCTTTATAATAGATAGATCGTTGACCTAATGTACGTCTTTATAATAGATAGATCGTTGACCTAATGTATGTCTTTATAGATAGATCGTTGACCTAATGTACATCTTTATAATAGATAGATCGTTGTCCTAATGTACGTCTTTATAATAGATAGATCTTTTAACTTATGTACGTCTTTATAATAGATAGATCTTTTACCTAATGTACGTCTTTATAATAGATAGATCGTTGACCTAATGTACGTCTTTATAATAGATAGATCTTTGACCTAATGTACGTCTTTATAATAGTTAGATCGTTGACCTAATGTATGTCTTTATAGATAGATCGTTGACCTAATGTACATCTTTATAATAGATAGATCTTTGACCTAATGTACGTCTTTATAATAGATAGATCGTTGACCTAATGTACGTCTTTATAATAGATAGATCGTTGACCTAATGTACGTCTTTATAATAGATAGATCGTTGACCTAATGTACGTCTTTATAATAGATAGATCGTTGACCTAATGTACGTCTTTATAATAGATAGATCGTTGACCTAATGTACGTCTTTATAGATAGAAAGATTGTTGACCTAATGTACGTCTTTATAATAGATAGATCGTTGACCTAATGTACGTCTTTATAATAGATAGATCGTTGACCTAATGTACGTCTTTATAATAGATAGATTGTTTACCTAATGTACGTCTTTGTGATCGAGACATTTTACCATTGTTTCTTCCTCAGATGCGGAACCTCTTCTTTGTGGCAGTGGACTGCCTGGTCCAGTCGTCCTGCTCAGGAATGCAAAGTGCCCGCATCATTTACCTTCTGCGCAACCTTGGCGCCCATATCAACAGGCAAAACGAGGTAAAGCCCCCTTATAAATGTATCGATTAACATAACAATGTACCATTCGTTTATCAGCTATCTAAGTACATGGTAACTATAATACGACTTCCGGCTTCGGGCTAGTACGCATTCATATCACGGATAAGTTTTTCAATATATTTTCTATATTTATATAACTAACACCCATTTAAACTTTATACTAACCTTTAATAAAGTTAATACTTAGTATATGTATATTGCAAATACTATTAAATAGAATAATTGCTCGTAACAGTGAGCTTAAAGTATTATTTATACTTGGCGCTTCGGAGGCCGCCATATTGACCCCATATTCGAATTGTTTGTTTACAATTACTGGTCCAGGCCAGGCTTAAAATAATTACTTAAGCCCAATTATAATAAATAATAAAGAAACTCAGACAAATAAACACATATTATAGTAATAAAACATAATTAATTATATAAGAGACAAATAATAACATTCGTTTTATTAGTATTTAAACAATACAATCGCCACTAGACCTATACTATATAACTTTATATAAGAATATATAAGGTTACCAAATTATTAAACCTTAGCCTAAATCTAAATTCTAAGTAGTAACAGGCCTATAGCCTATAGTCCCTAGGCTATAGCCTATTTACAAAACAATAAACATCAATTAGAACTATTATATTTAATTATAAAATACACCAAACTATTAAATAAAAGTATTAAAAAGGAAATGAAACTTGTAATCCTAGTCTTAGCCCTAGTTCTGGTAAGGGCACTAAAACTACCCAAACATGAAATTGTCCATAAGCAGATAATAATTAATCACCACAACATCAAAGATATTGACAACACTCATGCTTATATCCTCCTAAAAAAGATCTCACTAAACCATTTTAAACACAAAATTTGCAGGTACAGACAAAATCATTTAGTACCATTGTTGCTCTTGGCTGGCGATGTAGAATCCAACCCAGGCCCAGTCAAGACAGTTAGAGATAGATGTAACATTTGCAAGTCATGCACAGCAAAACAACGAGCCATTCAATGTGACACCTGTGATGAATGGTACCATGCTGCATGCTTGCATATGAACACCCCAATTTATATAGCATTAGGAAATAAAGATGCCTCTTGGCACTGTGTACAGTGTGGGTTGCCACAATTTAGTTCAGGTCTGTTTAATTCTCATGACCTGGATACCACAAACCCCTACAGTGCCTTGACAAGCCCAGAAGTTAATAATTTAGACCTAAATAAACCCTTAGCTAGATCAACACCAATAAAAAAAAGTAAAAAGACACTCTTTAACACTAAATCCCATAAAACCCCAAATCAGCATCACCTCAAAACTCTTACAATAAATTTCCAAAGCATTAAAAATAAAAAAGCTGATTTGGAACTTTTAATAAATAATGAAGAACCAGACATAATTGCAGGTTCCGAAACATGGCTTAGCCCAGATATTTACAACACAGAGATATTCAATAATAATTATGAAATTTTTAGGAAAGATAGGTCAGACAGGCATGGAGGAGTCTTACTAGCCATAAAATCTACCCTAATAGCTGAAGAAATTAAATTAGAACCTCAAAATAACATAGAGTCAGTATTTTGTAAAATAAGCAGACCTAATTCCAAACCACTAATTGTAGGCAGTGTTTACAGACCACCAAACTCAACATCAGAGTACATGTCTGATCTGTGTAATCAGCTGACAAGTATTGAAACTAAATATAAAAATGCTATAATTTGGATAATGGGGGACTTCAACCTCCCTGATATAAATTGGAATAGCTACTCAATAGAAAAGCACCAAAACACAAAAGAAATAAATGAAATGTTTATCAATACCATCCAAAATCTAAACTTAGACCAAATTAATAAAAAACCAACAAGAAACCATAATATACTAGATTTATTTTTAACGAACAGACCAGGACTAGTATTAGATTATGAAATAACCCCTGGACTTTCAGATCATGATATTGTCAGAGTAAATAACAAAATAAAAATCCAAATTAGCAAGAAACCTAAAAGAATAATTTATCTCTGGAATAAATGTAACACAACAGAACTACATCAAGCAGCAATAAAATTCCAAACCAATTTTCTTACTAAATACAATATAGATAGTCCAGTTGAAGATATTTGGCAATTTATAAAAACCAACTTAAAAGCAATAATGGCTGACTCTGTGCCAACAAAACAAACATCAAATAAAATTAACAAATGTTGGTTTAACACTAAACTAAAGAAACTGTGTAAACAAAAAGAAAATCTATTCAAAAAGTTTAAGGCAACTAATTCAATTAGACTACATAAAAAATACCTAAAAATTAAACATTTAACTCAGAAACTAAGCAGACAGCTGCAGAATGAATATGTAAACAATGTAATTTCTAAAGATAATAATAAAAACTTATGGTCCTACATTAAATCAAGAAAAATGGACACTACAGGCATAGCTCCACTAAAAGGCCAAAACAACAAAACTTATAATGATAATGAAACTAAAGCTAATATCCTAAACACACACTTTGCATCATCTTTTTCAAATCCAGGTGACAAAGAAATATTCATAAATTTAAACAAACTAGAAGAGATAGGAAATATAAATGTAGATGAAAAAGGCATTAAACAACTCCTAACCAACTTAAAAGTAAACAAAGCTTCTGGTCCAGATGAAATACCAGCAAGACTGCTTAAAGAACTAACTAATGAAATATCTCCAATCTTTAAAATACTTTTTCAGGCCTCTCTAAACCAGGGCAAAGTGCCCAAAGATTGGAAATTAGCCAATGTAACCCCCCTTTTCAAAAAAGGAGATAAATCTGACCCCGGAAATTATAGACCTGTTTCTCTAACAAGCATAACATGTAAATTACTTGAACATATAATATATAGTAGTATAGTAAATCATCTAGACAAACTAAATGCACTGTGCCCACACCAACACGGCTTTAGGAAAAATAGATCATGTGAGACTCAATTGATAGGCTTAATAGATGACTTGTCTAAGGGATTAGATAATAACAACCAAATTGATGCTATATTACTAGATTTTTCAAAAGCATTTGATAAAGTTCATCATTCTAGTCTTCTTAAAAAACTTAAATACTTTGGCATCTCTGGTCCCTTACATCAGTGGATTCAGGACTTTCTTATAGGCAGAGAACAAACAGTGATAATAAATGGCTCTAAGTCATCACCAATAACAGTAAACTCAGGAGTTCCACAAGGAACTGTTCTAGGGCCCCTACTATTTCTAATTTACATTAATGATCTGCCAAATTGCATCAACACAGGCACAAAAGTAAGATTATTTGCTGATGATTGCATAATTTATAGAATAATAAAGACAGGAAAAGATAGTGAACTTTTACAAAAAGACCTAGATGAACTACAAAAATGGGAATCAAACTGGAGTATGTCTTTTCACCCAGAAAAATGCCAACTAATAAGGGTATCCAAGAAAAAGAAACAAATAATAACAAACTACTTCATTCATGGTAAAGAACTAACTCAAACTAGCAATGCTAAGTATCTAGGAGTAATAATAAATGATAAGTTATCTTGGAACCCTCACATTGATGAAGTAATTAAAAAATCAAACAAAACATTAGGATTCATAAAAAGGAACTTTTACAAATGTAATAAGAATATAAAACTAAAATGCTATCTCACATTAGTTAGGCCTATACTAGAATATGCAGGATCTGTATGGGACCCATCAACTAAAGAAAACATTAAAAAATTAGAACAAATTCAAAAAAGAGCTGCAAGGTTTATAACTAGTGAATATTCCCAATTGACAAGAGTAACACCATTAGTCAAATCACTAAACCTAGAAACACTAGAGGACAGAAGGGCAAAGAGTAAAGTAGTAATAATACATAAGGCATTAAACTCTAATTTAGAAATACAACCCAATAACAATCTGTTGCAAAGCTCAGATAAACATAAAGACAAAAACACCTTCCTTGTCCCTTATGCGAGAACAAATGCATATAAGTACTCTTTCTTCCCGAGTGGCATTCGGGCATGGAATGGGTTGCCTGAACAAACCAGAAAAAACCAATAACCTAACATCATTTAAAACATTAATAAAAATGCAAGACTAGACTCGGACCACGGATGAGCGTAGGACGCAATAATCTTCTTTATAGAAGGAGCGTCTGTAATGTATAAGATAAGATAAGATTTCCCAAAAGTGCGTGTTAATTCTACAGTTTGCCTAACTTTTAAAACTTGAGTTTGACCGCGAGCAATTACCAAATAACAATATTAAAGAAAATGACCTTTTTTTCTATTTGTAAATTGCTTTTTTTTTTATCAAATCAAGACTCTTTAAGGTCATTGATTCCAATCGTTTGATCTAATTACAATATTTCCCAATGTGATCCCGATAGTTGGAAATCCAACCTCCAACTCTAAAGGCACAGATCCCCTCTGGGAAATTTCGATAAATAAATCAACGTATAAAGAAATACTTGATTACATTGGTAGTGTTCAATAAAGTCTTGTTTTGTGGGAGATTGTATGTGTGTGTGTGTCTGTGTGTGTAGAATGTTGAGGGATTAACACCATTAATTTTGATTGAAATAACAACACAATTTAAAAACAAAATGGGTTTTATATAACATGTAAAAAGAAGTGCTGATTTAGTGCTTTGATTAACATTATTATTGAAGGAAGTGGCACGCAATGCTCAGAGTAAAAACAGATATACTGATTGGCTGTTCGAGTCGAGGCTGGTAAATAGGGGAGATGAAATCATGATGGTAGCCCGTGAGTCAATCAAGATAGCAATCTGATGGTAGCCTTTGATTTACTCTTGATTGTAATCTGATGGTAGCCTGTGAGTAAATCAGGATAGCAATCTGATGGTAGACTTTGATTAAATCTTGATTGTAATCTGATGGTAGCCTGTGAGTCAATCAGGATAGCAATCTGATGGTAGCCTTTAATTTAATCTTGATTGTTATTTAATGGTAGCCTTTGAGTCAATCTTGATTGTTATTTAATGGTAGTCCGTAAGTCAATTATGATTGTAACCTGATGGTAGCCTTTGAGTTAATCATGATTGTAATCTGATGGTAGCGTTTGAGTAAATCATGATTATAATCGGATGGTAGCCTTTGAGTTAATCGTGATTGTAATCTGATGGTATCCTTTGAGTCAATCAGGATAGTAATCTGAGGGTAGCCTTTGACTTGATCTTGATTGTAATCTGATTGTAGTCTTTGAGTCAATCATGATTGTTATTTAATGGTAGCCCGTGAGTCAATCAGGATAATAATCTGATGGTAGCCTTTGAGTCAATCAGGATAGTAATCTGAGGGTAGCCTTTGACTTGATCTTGATTGTAATCTGATGGTAGCCTTTGAGTCAAACGTGATTGTTGACCTTTCTGGGAAATACTTACATCAACGAATGGTCAAGGACTACCGGTGGACTAACACTTCCGGTTTATGGACACACAAAGGCCTGCTGTGTAGAGGGTAATGGGAGTCGGGGTGCGTACATGTTCATGTAGGGTTTGTTTGTCTGTATGGGCGAAACGTTATCTCGACAGAAGGGCTCATAATCCCAGTGGCGTGGATCGAATCTTTGGAGGGGGGGGGGGGAATGGGAGTCGATGATTGCGGGCGGAAGAGAGTGGGGGGCTGAATGTTGATTGGGTAAATGGTGAAGGGAAGTCAATACGCTGCTGTTCAATAATCCGTTATTTGCAAATAATGAGAAGGGTTCGTTTTTAAGATCAGACGCCGACACTGTAAGAAGACGTTTCTGGGCTTTTAAGACTTGATCATTAGCTCGGGTCACTGTGACTATCGGTTTTTGAGATAGATGTAGGTTATTTTTGGTGCCGACTAAGTTTTGCTTTCACTGATTTATAACTTATTGAATGGTTTATGCAAGGAAGCAAAATTGTTGATCCAAGGCGCTCGCCATATGTATATGTCCATCACTAATCTATATGAAATATACTTCATTGAAAAACATTGACCGAAGTGTACATAAATATCAAGTAAACATCACTCCCTACAGGGTGAAAATGCACTTATTGTATTAAATTTGAAAATTAAAAAAAAATCTATATAAAATGTAGGTACATAATAATACAACAGGAATAAAACGAAAACTAAAATCTTTATTTCGAAGAAATTTCTCACTTTTCTCTAAGTGTAGAAATCTAAAGTCTTTAAGTTCAACTGCATTAGCACATTATTTACCCGTTTTATCCTGTCGGTGTGTTCTAATTGCTGTAAGTGTTTAATCCTGTCAGTGTGTTCTAATTGCTGTGGGTGTTTTATCCTGTCAGTGTTTTCTAATTGCTGTAAGTGTTTTATCCTGTCGGTGTGCTCTAATTGCTGTAAGTGTTTTATCCTGTCAGTGTGTTCTAATTGCTGTAAGTGTTGTATCCTGTCGGTGTGTTCTAATTGCTGTAAGTGTTTTATCCTGTCAGTGTGTTCTAATTGCTGTAAGTGTTTTATCCTGTCGGTGTGCTCTAATTGCTGTAAGTGTTTTATCCTGTCGGTGTGTTCTAATTGCTGTAAGTGTTTTATCCTGTCAGTGTGTTCTAATTGCTGTAAGTGTTTTATTCTGTCGGTGTGTTCTAATTGCTGTAAGTGTTTTATCCTGTCAGTGTGTTCTAATTGCTGTAAGTGTTTTATCCGGTCAGTGTGCTCTAATTGCTGTAAGTGTTTTATCCTGCCGGTGTGTTCTAATTGCTGTAAGTGTTTTTCATTTTGAACACCTGTTCTTGCTTAGATTAGTCTAATCATTAAATTGTAAGTAAAAAATAACGGCTAACACGCCATTCATTCTATTATGGCTCCGTGTTCTCTACAACCAAACTTTATATCCTAATTCATACATGTTTAGTATTTTCATTTGCATTTTATGTTGGTAACATTTATACGTCTTCTTCTTCATTTGTTCTTTTTCTTCGACTTCGTTCTCAAAAGTTTGATAGGGAAGATTCAGATAACAAGTTCGTTAGTTGTAATGAACTGCGCCGTGGCTGTCAGTTGATCTAGTCCACCGTATAGTTTGTCATTGCTGGGGGCTTCCTGGGGCCATATAGCTGACTGGGTAGATTAGTACTGGGGGCAGGTCTGAAGGACATGTTCCACATTTTCGGGAGCTGTTCCGTAGGAGCACATTTCACTTGCTCAAATTCGTAGTTTGCTGAACATGTGTTGCTTCAGCCTGTCCTTACTCTGAAAATGATGCAACTCTTCCTCACTTAAATCCAAATCCCACGCAAGTCATTCTTGTCATCAGTCTGATAAAGATGTGTTGAAAATGGCTGGAGAGTTTGAAGTAAGCATCAATCTTTTGGGTTTTGTTGCAGATCAGACCATCTTTCGGATTAAATTGACGTTTTCATTTGTTTGTTTTTTACGTTATTTGTATATATTTAATACTTAGAGACTATATTTTATTCATATACAATAATGAATCGAAATAATTTATTTAACTGGTATTTAACATGTTTTTAGTCCTATTCGACTAAACCATTAAAGTTAAAGTGAAAGATTTGAGCTGTCCTTTTATCTAGTAATATTTTATTTTATAATGGCAATGCCTTTAGTTTTAATGTGAGTTGACAAAGTCAGACCATTCAGATCAAATCTACCAGGGCCAGCAATGGGCCAGCATTGGTCAGCAATGGGCCAGCATTGGCCAGCAATGGGCCAGCATTGGCCAGCAATGGGCCAGCATTGGCCAGCAATGGGCCAGCATTGGTCAGCAATGGGCCAGCATTATAAGTTAAGACCTCAAGGCATCACAGGGTTTAGTGGTATGTTCAACTATGTTCAGGTCAAAGACTTTAAGTAAATTGTGTTAACGCTCACTGTGCACAGTACCTGGACGCATATAACTTATCTTTATTTGTCGAAACTACATAGACTAGACACCCATTATCTGACACCACTTGAGAGCCAGGCATATCCAGCTATTATCCCGTACGATTCAGCAGGTCTTCAAATGCCTAGTTCACTTAATGCCCATAACAAGACTAGGGATGTTAAAACCGGTTTATTTTCAAAACCGTTTTTTTCGGTTCTATAAAACCGGTTTAAAACCAGATTTCGATTCCCCCCCCCCCCCCCCCGCAATGTCACAAGTCACAGGCCGGAAAAGACAGATGTGCGTAGTTTTGTAGGTGTATTTGAAAAATAGTTCAAACTTAGTTAGTGTTTGCAGAGCATTAATATTTGCAGAGCATTTAAGTGGTTATTTGTGTGAATACATTATGATTTTGTACACTTTACCATAACATTCTTTAGAACTAAAAAAAAAAATGGCTATTGATTAAAACCGATGATAATAGCTTTTAATAGTGATAATTTGTGCACCGTGGACTTAGACTTGTAAAATAATGAATTGAATAGGATCACGTAGCACCAATCAAAAGTAAAAAGGATGTGTATTTAATGCTGCCGTTAATAATAAAGCACAGACGCGGTGTCTATCCGAATTGTTCAGGGTCACAGGACAAAACTAGTTTGCTTCTCTCCATTGCGTACATCAAAGAGTCGTCGTCAGCATCCGTCCGTCTCGAGAGACGATGGTATAGCTTCATGGGTGATGTATCTAACTGCATCGCCGAGAATGGCTGTGTAGGCCAACCCGGGAGTGGCAATCCCTGCCTCACGTGAGGCACATCAAATAGTAGCGCACATCTAAAAGATGAGGCGACATTTGCTTTGATGTTGTTTTTATCGCAAGCCATAGTTGGTATTTGGAGAAAAAAAAAGAAACACTAAATAGTGTTAGCAAGGCATTTCAAGAATTGTTTTGCGTGAATCCAACATTATTTTTTTCATAAGTATTTCCATCAGAACCAATAAAAAAAAATAAAGGGTGTGCTACTTGAAGTAATGATTAGTTTCCAACCAACAAACCGAAATCCGGTTTTAAAAATCAAAACCGGTTATCAGCTTCAAAACCGGAATCCGGTATTCCGGTTTTCGTTTAACATCCCTAAACAAGACTGTCTTTTATCTCATTGGTTACTTGTTTAAATCTGTATTAGTAAGAGTGTCTTTTGTTCGTTTGTTTTCGGCATTTCAAACAGCCACCGCCTCTTGTTGTTGGACTCTGTCTGGTTGACCTTCTTTCATGTCCATCGTGGAATAAATGGAACAGTGAAAATAAAAGAAATCAATTAATGTTTGATTAAATATTCTAAAGTGTCGAGCGGGTTATCGATTCATTTAATGAACTGACATTTCAGAATTATGCCTTCATATGTCGATATCTGTTTGTCAAAGTGGCTGCGTTTCAAGTTGTTAAAGCAATGATAATGAGTTTAATTTAATAATTATGTCAACTATTAGATTTATAGATGACAAGCCGTTATGTGCCCGGTCCTCCGAACCGGCTAAAAGTTATGTTTACATACACTCTAACTACTCAGGCAGTTATAATGAGATTGCCCGCATGACCTACGACACGAATTTAAACGTGAGGTAATTTTTTTTTGCCCGCTACAACATGAATTACCCGTTAAAATCATTACTCATCACCCATTATAACAATTACAAAATTGCCCGCTATAAATTACGACGCAAATTAAAACATGAATATATTTTGTTCTATTCATTGATTAAGAACATTCGACAGTACTTTTATTTTTTTTTAATGATTGTTTGATATATTTTTTTTACGACAAACATTAAGTCGCAGACCTATGTTGTGTTGTTTTTGTTTATTTGCTATTTATTTATTTATTGTTGCTTTGGAAGCAAACTTAGAATTAAATTTTCTATTCAACATGTAAATCAATAACAAATGAAACCATTATGAAATAATGTTTATAAAACTTATACGACACGAATTAAAACTTTAAAAATTTAGTTCCGGCAATTTGAACATTGCCCGGTAATTTAAACATTGCCCGGTAATTTAAACATTGCCCGGTATTATAAACATTGCCCGGTATTATAAACATTGCCCGGTAATTTAAACATTGCCCGGTAATTTAAACATTGCCCGGTTATTTAAACATTGCCCGGTATTATAAACATTGCCCGGTATTATAAACATTGCCCGGTAATTTAAACATTGCCCGGTAATTTAAACATTGCCCGGTATTATAAACATTGCCCGGTATTATAAACATTGCCCGGTAATTTAAACATTGCCCGGTAATTTAAACAATGGCCGTTACCTAGGCGATAAGCCTAAAGGTGCCCAGTTCTCGGAACTGGATAAAAAAAACCATGGAGTTATAAACAATAGTCTTAAGCGGGGATAAAGTATTTTCCGGTAACTTATACCATTTAAATATTGCATTCCACAAATAACGACGCAAATTAAAACACAATTTTGTTCCCTTCTTAAACGCATAAATACGCAAAATTTGATGACGCCATAAAATTATAAGCTTAAATATAGAGTGTAACCAGGACCACTGCGTTTAAATAAGCTTAGTAAGGCGTCGGTATTACTTCCCGAAACAGAAAAAAAAATGCTAAATCTATTTGCTTTGTCCTATGTTTGTAAAGTTTTAAATTATTAATTAGCTTTAAGTCATGTATTCACAGTGTAAAGTATTAAAGTAGTGATAGATTAAGAAAATCAACTACAGTATTGGTAGTGTAAAGAATTTATGTTGTTTACGGCACGTAGACAATTTAAACATGAAGAAAATTTGTTCCCGTCATTGAGTTGAGATAATAAAATCCATGCACATAGTTTGATGACGTCAATTTAAACATGAATGAAAAATGTCCCTTCATTGCTATAAAATCCATGCGCAAAGATTGATGACGTCATAAAAATAATCTCAGCGCATCCTTTTTTTTTTCTAACTTTGTGACGAAAAACTATAAAAAGTTGTACTGGCAAAGACAATGTGAATCAAAAGTTGTGTTTTTTTCGCGTTTTTTGACCAAACTGACCACTGCGGTCATTTTAATTTTTTTAAAACCTTGACAGTGTTCACCGCCGTAACGCAAAGAATATTTGTAGCAAATTTCACGTTTTTATGTCCAGTATTTAAAAAGATTATGCGGTATGTACATACCCAGCCAGCCAGCCAGCCACATACATACATATTCCTTTTGAGATTTATATATATACAAGCCGTTATGTGCCCGGTCCTCCGAACCGGCTAAAAGTTATGTTTACATACACTCTAACTACTCAGGCAGTTATAATGAGATTGCCCGCATGACCTACGACACGAATTTAAACGTGAGGTAATTTTTTATTTGCCCGCTACAACATGAATTACCCGTTAAAATCATTACTCATCACCCATTATAACAATTACAAAATTGCCCGCTATAAATTACGACGCAAATTAAAACATGAATATATTTTGTTCTATTCATTGATTAAGAACATTCGACACTACTTTTTTTTTTTTTAATGATTGTTTGATATATTTTTTTTACGACAAACATTAAGTCGCAGACCTATGTTGTGTTGTTTTTGTTTTTTTGCTATTTATTTATTTATTGTTGCTTTGGAAGCAAACTTAGAATTAATTTTTCTATTCAACATGTAAAACAATAACAAATGAAACCCTTATGAAATAATGTTTATAAAACGTATACGACACGAATTAAAACTTTAAAAATTTAGTTCCGGCAATTTGAACATTGCCCGGCAAATTAAACATTGCCCGGTAATTTAAACATTGCCTGGTAATTTAAACATTGTTCGGTATTATAAACATTGCCCGGTATTATAAACATTGCCCGGTATTATAAACATTGCCCGGTAATTTAAACATTGCCCGGTATTATAAACATTGCCCGGTATTATAAACATTGCCCGGTAATTTAAACATTGCCCGGTAATTTAAACATTGCCCGGTATTATAAACATTGCCCGGTATTATAAACATTGCCCGGTAATTTAAACATTGCCCGGTAATTTAAACATTGCCCGGTATTATAAACATTGCCCAGTATTATAAACATTGCCCGGTAATTTAAACATTGCCCGGTAATTTAAACATTGTCCGGTATTATAAACATTGCCCGGTAATTTAAACATTGCCCGGTAATTTAAACATTGCCTGGTATTATAAACATTGCCCGGTAATTTAAACATTGCCCGGTAATTAAAACAATGGCCGTTACCAAGGCGATAAGCCTAAAGGTGCCCAGTTCTCGGAACTGGATAAAATAACCCATGGAGTTATAAGCAATTGTCTTAAGCGGGGATAAAGTATTTTCCGGTAACTTAATTTTTTTACTTAAACCATTTAAATATTGCATTCTACAAATTACGACGCAAATTAAAACAAAATTTTGTTCCCTTCTTAAACGCATAAATACGCAAAATTTGATGACGCCATATAATTATAAGCTTAAATATAGAGTGTAACCAGGACCACTGCGTTTAAATAAGCTTAGTAAGGCGTCGGTATTACTTCCCGAAACAGAAAAAAAAAAGCTAAATCTATTTGCTTTGTCCTATGTTTGTAAAGTTTTAAATTATTAATTAGCTTTAAGTCATGTATTCACAGTGTAAAGTATTAAAGTAGTGATAGATTAAGAAAATCAACTACAGTATTGGTAGTGTAAAGAATTTATGTTGTTTACGGCACGTAGACAATTTAAACATGAAGAAAATTTGTTCCCGTCATTGAGTTGAGATAATAAAATCCATGCACATAGTTTGATGACGTCAATTTAAACATGAATGAAAAATGTCCCTTCATTGCTATAAAATCCATGCGCAAAGATTGATGACGTCATAAAAATAATCTCAGCGCATCCTTTTTTTTTCTAACTTTGTGACGAAAAACTATAAAAAGTTGTACTGGCAAAGACAATGTGAATCAAAAGTTGTGTTTTTTTCACGTTTTTTGACCAAACTGACCACTGCGGTCATTTTAATTTTGTTAAAACCTTGACAGTGTTCACCGCCGTAACGCAAAGAATATTTGTAGCAAATTTCACGTTTTTATGTCCAGTATTTAAAAAGATTATGCGGTATGTACATACCCAGCCAGCCAGCCAGCCAGCCAGCCAGCCAGCCACATACATACATACATATTCCTTTTGAGATTTATATATATACAAGCCGTTATGTGCCCGGTCCTCCGAACCGGCTAAAAGTTATGTTTACATACACTCTAACTACTCAGGCAGTTATAATGAGATTGCCCGCATGACCTACGACACGAATTTAAACGTGAGGTAATTTTTTATTTGCCCGCTACAACATGAATTACCCGTTAAAATCATTACTCATCACCCATTATAACAATTACAAAATTGCCCGCTATAAATTACGACGCAAATTAAAACATGAATATATTTTGTTCTATTCATTGATTAAGAACATTCGACACTACTTTTTTTTTTTTTAATGATTGTTTGATATATTTTTTTTACGACAAACATTAAGTCGCAGACCTATGTTGTGTTGTTTTTGTTTTTTTGCTATTTATTTATTTATTGTTGCTTTGGAAGCAAACTTAGAATTAATTTTTCTATTCAACATGTAAAACAATAACAAATGAAACCCTTATGAAATAATGTTTATAAAACGTATACGACACGAATTAAAACTTTAAAAATTTAGTTCCGGCAATTTGAACATTGCCCGGCAAATTAAACATTGCCCGGTAATTTAAACATTGCCTGGTAATTTAAACATTGTTCGGTATTATAAACATTGCCCGGTATTATAAACATTGCCCGGTATTATAAACATTGCCCGGTAATTTAAACATTGCCCGGTATTATAAACATTGCCCGGTATTATAAACATTGCCCGGTAATTTAAACATTGCCCGGTAATTTAAACATTGCCCGGTATTATAAACATTGCCCGGTATTATAAACATTGCCCGGTAATTTAAACATTGCCCGGTAATTTAAACATTGCCCGGTATTATAAACATTGCCCAGTATTATAAACATTGCCCGGTAATTTAAACATTGCCCGGTAATTTAAACATTGTCCGGTATTATAAACATTGCCCGGTAATTTAAACATTGCCCGGTAATTTAAACATTGCCTGGTATTATAAACATTGCCCGGTAATTTAAACATTGCCCGGTAATTAAAACAATGGCCGTTACCAAGGCGATAAGCCTAAAGGTGCCCAGTTCTCGGAACTGGATAAAATAACCCATGGAGTTATAAGCAATTGTCTTAAGCGGGGATAAAGTATTTTCCGGTAACTTAATTTTTTTACTTAAACCATTTAAATATTGCATTCTACAAATTACGACGCAAATTAAAACAAAATTTTGTTCCCTTCTTAAACGCATAAATACGCAAAATTTGATGACGCCATATAATTATAAGCTTAAATATAGAGTGTAACCAGGACCACTGCGTTTAAATAAGCTTAGTAAGGCGTCGGTATTACTTCCCGAAACAGAAAAAAAAAAGCTAAATCTATTTGCTTTGTCCTATGTTTGTAAAGTTTTAAATTATTAATTAGCTTTAAGTCATGTATTCACAGTGTAAAGTATTAAAGTAGTGATAGATTAAGAAAATCAACTACAGTATTGGTAGTGTAAAGAATTTATGTTGTTTACGGCACGTAGACAATTTAAACATGAAGAAAATTTGTTCCCGTCATTGAGTTGAGATAATAAAATCCATGCACATAGTTTGATGACGTCAATTTAAACATGAATGAAAAATGTCCCTTCATTGCTATAAAATCCATGCGCAAAGATTGATGACGTCATAAAAATAATCTCAGCGCATCCTTTTTTTTTCTAACTTTGTGACGAAAAACTATAAAAAGTTGTACTGGCAAAGACAATGTGAATCAAAAGTTGTGTTTTTTTCACGTTTTTTGACCAAACTGACCACTGCGGTCATTTTAATTTTGTTAAAACCTTGACAGTGTTCACCGCCGTAACGCAAAGAATATTTGTAGCAAATTTCACGTTTTTATGTCCAGTATTTAAAAAGATTATGCGGTATGTACATACCCAGCCAGCCAGCCAGCCAGCCAGCCACATACATACATACATATTCCTTTTGAGATTTATATATATACAAGCCGTTATGTGCCCGGTCCTCCGAACCGGCTAAAAGTTATGTTTACATACACTCTAACTACTCAGGCAGTTATAATGAGATCGCCCGCATGACCTACGACACGAATTCAAACGTGAGGTAATTTTTTATTTGCCCGCTACAACATAAATTTCCCGTTAAAAAATTGCCCGCTATAAATTACGACGCAAATTAAAACGTGAATATATTTTGTTCTATTCATAGATAAAGAACATTCGACAGTACTTTTATTTTTTTTTAATGATTGTTTGATATATTTTTTTACGACAAACATTAAGTCGCAGACCTATGTTGTGTTGTTTTTGTTTATTTGCTATTTATTTATTTTTTGTTGCTTTGGAAGCAAACTTAGAATTAAATTTTCTATTCAACATGTAAAACAATAACAAATGAAACCCATATGAAATAATGTTTATAAAACGTATACGACACGAATTAAAACTTTAAAAAGTTTGTTCCGGCAATTTGAACATTGCCCGGCAAATTAAACATTGCCCGGTAATATAAACATTGCCCGGTAATTTAAACATTGCCCAGTAATTTAAACATTGCCCGGTAATTTAAACATTGCCCGGTAACTTAAACATTGCCCGGTAATTTAAACATTGCCCGGTAATTTAAACATTGCCCGGTAATTTAAACATTGCCCGGTATTATAAACATTGCCCGGTAATTTAAACATTGCCCGGTAATTTAAACAATGGCCGTTACCAAGGCGATAAGCCTAAAGGTGCCCAGTTCTCGGAACTGGATAAAATAACCCATGGAATTATAAACAATAGTCTTAAGCGGGGATAAAGTATTTTCCGGTAACTTTAACCATTTAAATATTGCATTCTACAAATTACGACGCTAATTAAAACAAAATTTTGTTCCCTTCTTAAACGCATAAATACGCAAAATTTGATGACGCCATATAATTATAAGCTTAAATATAGAGTGTAACCAGGACCACTGCGTTTAAATAAGCTTAGTAATGCGTCGGTATTACTTCCCGAAACAGAAAAAAAATGCTAAATCTATTTGCTTTGTCCTATGTTGGTAAAGTTTTAAATTATTAATTAGCTTTATGTCATGTATTCACAGTGTAAAGTATTAAAGTAGTGATAGATTAAGAAAATCAACTACAGTATTGATAGTGTAAAGAATTTATGTTGTTTACGGCACGTAGACAATTTAAACATCAAGAAAATTTGTTCCCGTCATTGAGTTGAGATAATAAAATCCATGCACATAGTTTGATGACGTCAATTTAAACATGAATGAAAAATGTCCCTTCATCGCTATAAAATCCATGCGCAAAGATTGATGACGTCATAAAAATAATCTCAGCGCATCCTTTTTTTTGTAACTTTGTGACGAAAAACTATAAAAAGTTGTACTGGCAAAGACAATGTGAATCAAAAGTTGTGTTTTTTTTCGCGTTTTTTGACCAAACTGACCACTGCGGTCATTTAAATTTTTTTAAAACCTTGACAGTGTTCACCGCCGTAACGCAAAGAATATTTGTAGCAAATTTCACGTTTTTATGTCCAGTATTTAAAAAGATTATGCGGTATGTACATACCCAGCCAGCCAGCCAGCCAGCCAGCCAGCCACATACATACATATTCCTTTTGAGATTTATATATATATATGACTAGCCGATTATGTGCCCGGTCCTCCGAACCGGCTAAAAGTTATGTTTACAAACACTCTAACTACTCAGGCAGTTATAATGAGATTGCCCGCATGACCTACGAAACGAATTTAAACGTGAGGTAATTTTTTATTTGCCCGCTACAACATGAATTACCCGTTAAAATCATTACTCATCACCCATTATAACAATTACAAAATTGCCCGCTATAAATTACGACGCAAATTAAAACATGAATATATTTTGTTCTATTCATTGATTAAGAACATTCGACAGTACTTTTATTTTTTTTTAATGATTGTTTGATATATTTTTTTTACGACAAACATTAAGTCGCAGAACTATGTTGTGTTGTTTTTGTTATTTACTATTTATTTATTTATTGTAGCTTTGGAAGCAAACTTATAATTAAATTTTCTATTTAACATGTAAAACAATAACAAATGAAACCCATAAGAAACAAAGAAGAAATATTTTTTTTGTTACATTGTGTTCAATGTAATCGCATAATGATCTTTTACATACACTTTACATATCCATGGAGTTATAATGAGATTGCCCGCTACACAGTTAATATATAAGGCAATTAAAGGTAATTTTTTATTTGCCCGCTACAACATGAATTACCCGTTAAAATCATTACTCATCACCCATTATAACAATTACAAAATTGCCCGCTATAAATTACGACGCAAATTAAAACATGAATATATTTTGTTCTATTCATTGATAAAGAACATTCGACAGTACTTTTTTTTTTAATGATTGTTTGATATATTTTTTTACGACAAACATTAAGTCGCAGACCTATG
Organism: Anisus vortex; assembly: GCA_949126835.1. Lineage (NCBI taxonomy): Eukaryota > Metazoa > Mollusca > Gastropoda > Planorbidae > Anisus > Anisus vortex. The sequence goes on from OX421499.1 coordinate 23,654,311, forward strand.
TTGTGTTGTTTTTGTTTATTTGCTGTTTATTTATTTATTGTTGCTTTGGAAGCAAACTTAGAATTATTTTTTCTATTCAACATGTAAAACAATAACAAATGAAACCAATAAGAAACAAAGAAGAAACTTAAAAAAAAAAAAAATTGTGTTCAATTTAATCGCATAATGATATTTTACATACACTTTATCTACCCATGGAGTTATAATGAGATTGCCCGCTACACAGTTAATATATACGGCAATTAATAAAACCCTGCCCGTTAAAAAGTTTATCGATGTATACGTCACAAATTTAAATGTGAATGACATTTTGTACGCCCGCTACAACCGAAACGAACTGAAACGTGAAATATTTCCCGCTAGAAACGAATTGAGTGAAATATTTCCCGCTAGAAAGATTTTAATGCGTATACGCCCGCTTCAAACGAATTGAAACAGCTAAAAGTTATGTTTACATACACTCTTACTACTCAAGCAGTTATAATGAGATTGCACGCAACAACTACAAAGTTTATATTTCGTATACGACACGAATTAAAACGTGAATATATTTTGTTCTATTCATTCATAAAATACATTAGCAAACATTGAAGCAAAGTTAATTTTAAATTAATACGCAAAATTTGATGACGTCATTACGAAAAGCCGGCTATCTATCTCTGCGCAAACTTTGATGACGTCATCCTAAAAAAAATCTCAACGCCATCCTTTTTTTAATTTTTTAGCGCGATCGATCGAAAAACTATAAAAAGTTGGAACGGCAAATTCAACATGAACCCAAAATATATCGTTTTATTCGCGTTTTTTGACCAAACTGACCACTGCGGTCATTTTAATTTTTTTTAAACCTTGACAGTGTTCACCGCCGTAACGCAAAGAATATTTGTAGCAAATTTCACGTTTTTATGTCCAGTATTTAAAAAGATTATGCGGTATGTACATACCCAGCCAGCCAGCCAGCCACATATTCCTTTTGAGATTTATATATATACAAGCCGTTATGTGCCCGGTCCTCCGAACCGGCTAAAAGTTATGTTTACATACACTCTAACTACTCAGGCAGTTATAATGAGATTGCCCGCATGACCTACGACACGAATTTAAACGTGAGGTAATTTTTTATTTGCCCGCTACAACATGAATTACCCGTTAAAATCATTACTCATCACCCATTATAACAATTACAAAATTGCCCGCTATAAATTACGACGCAAATTAAAACATGAATATATTTTGTTCTATTCATTGATTAAGAACATTCGACAGTACTTTTTTTTTTTTTTTAATGATTGTTTGATATATTTTTTTTACGACAAACATTAAGTCGCAGACCTATGTTGTGTTGTTTTTGTTTATTTGCTATTTATTTATTTATTGTTGCTTTGGAAGCAAACTTAGAATTAAATTTTCTATTCAACATGTAAAACAATAACAAATGAAACCCTTATGAAATAATGTTTATAAAACGTATACGACACGAATTAAAACTTTAAAAATTTAGTTCCGGCAATTTGAACATTGCCCGGCAAATTAAACATTGCCCGGTAATTTAAACATTGCCCGGTAATTTAAACACTGCCCGGTATTATAAACATTGCCCGGTATTATAAACATTGCCCGGTAATTTAAACATTGCCCGGTAATTTAAACATTGCCCGGTAATTTAAACATTGCCCGGTATTATAAACATTGCCCGGTATTATAAACATTGCCCGGTAATTTAAACATTGCCCGGTAATTTAAACATTGCCCGGTATTATAAACATTGCCCGGTATTATAAACATTGCCCGGTAATTTAAACATTGCCCGGTAATTTAAACAATGGCCGTTACCTAGGCGATAAGCCTAAAGGTGCCCAGTTCTCGGAACTGGATAAAATAACCCATGGAGTTATAAACAATAGTCTTAAGCGGGGATAAAGTATTTTCCGGTAACTTATACCATTTAAATATTGCATTCCACAAATAACGACGCAAATTAAAACAAAATTTTGTTCCCTTCTTAAACGCATAAATACGCAAAATTTGATGACGCCATATAATTATAAGCTTAAATATAGAGTGTAACCAGGACCACTGCGTTTAAATAAGCTTAGTAAGGCGTCGGTATTACTTCCCGAAACAGAAAAAAAAATGCTAAATCTATTTGCTTTGTCCTATGTTTGTAAAGTTTTAAATTATTAATTAGCTTTAAGTCATGTATTCACAGTGTAAAGTAATAAAGTGGTGATAGATTAAGAAAATCAACTACAGTATTGGTAGTGTAAAGAATTTATGTTGTTTACGGCACGTAGACAATTTAAACATGAAGAAAATTTGTTCCCGTCATTGAGTTGAGATAATAAAATCCATGCACATAGTTTGATGACGTCAATTTAAACATGAATGAAAAATGTCCCTTCATTGCTATAAAATCCATGCGCAAAGATTGATGACGTCATAAAAATAATCTCAGCGCATCCTTCTTTTTCTAACTTTGTGACGAAAAACTATAAAAAGTTGTACTGGCAAAGACAATGTGAATCAAAAGTTGTGTTTTTTTCACGTTTTTTGACCAAACTGACCATTGCGGTCATTTTAATTTTTTTTAAACCTTGACAGTGTTCACCGCCGTAACGCAAAGAATATTTGTAGCAAATTTCACGTTTTTATGTCCAGTATTTAAAAAGATTATGCGGTATGTACATACCCAGCCAGCCACATACATACATACATACATACATATTCCTTTTGAGATTTATATATATGACAAGCCGTTATGTGCCCGGTCCTCCGAACCGGCTAAATGTTATGTTTACATACACTCTAACTACTCAGGCAGTTATAATGAGATTGCCCGCATGACCTACGACACGAATTTAAACGTGAGGTAATTTTTTATTTGCCCGCTACAACATGAATTACCCGTTAAAATCATTACTCATCACCCATTATAACAATTACAAAATTGCCCGCTATAAATTACGACGCAAATTAATACATTAATATATATTTTGTTCTATTCATTGATTAAGAACATTCGACAGTACTTTTTTTTTTTTTAATGATTGTTTGATATATTGTTTTTACGACAAACATTAAGTCGCAGACCTATGTTGTGTTGTTTTTGTTTATTTGCTATTTATTTATTTATTGTTGCTTTGGAAGCAAACTTAGAATTAAATTTTCTATTCAACATGTAAAACAATAACAAATGAAACCCTTATGAAATAATGTTTATAAAACGTATACGACACGAATTAAAACTTTAAAAATTTAGTTCCGGCAATTTGAACATTGCCCGGCAAATTAAACAGTGCCCGGTAATTTAAACATTGCCCGGTAATTTAAACATTGCCCGGTATTATAAACATTGCCCGGTAATTTAAACATTGCCCGGTATTATAAACATTGCCCAGTAATTTAAACATTGCCCGGTATTATAAACATTGCCCGGTATTATAAACATTGCCCGGTAATTTAAACATTGCCCGATAATTTAAACATTGCCCGGTATTATAAATATTGCCCGGTATTATAAACATTGCCCGGTATTATAAACATTGCCCGGTAATTTAAACATTGCCCGGTAATTTAAACAATGGCAGTTACCTAGGCGATAAGCCTAAAGGTGCCCAGTTCTCGGAACTGGATAAAATAACCCATGGAGTTATAAACAATAGTCTTAAGCGGGGATAAAGTATTTTCCGGTAACTTATACCATTTAAATATTGCATTCCACAAATAACGACGCAAATTAAAACAAAATTGTGTTCCCTTCTTAAACGCATAAATACGCAAAATTTGATGACGCCATATAATTATAAGCTTAAATATAGAGTGTAACCAGGACCACTGCGTTTAAATAAGCTTAGTAAGGCGTCGGTATTAGCCTACTTCCCGAAACAGAAAAAAAAATGCTAAATCTATTTGCTTTGTCCTATGTTTGTAAAGTTTTAAATTATTAATTAGCTTTAAGTCATGTATTCACAGTGTGCAGCATTAAAGTAGTGATAGATTAAGAAAATCAACTACAGTATTGGTAGTGTAAAGAATTTATGTTGTTTACGGCACGTAGACAATTTAAACATGAAGAAAATTTGTTCCCGTCATTGAGTTGAGATAATAAAATCCATGCACATAGTTTGATGACGTCAATTTAAACATGAATGAAAAATGTCCCTTCATTGCTATAAAATCCATGCGCAAAGATTGATGACGTCATAAAAATAATCTCAGCGCATCCTTTTTTTTTCTAACTTTGTGACGAAAAACTATAAAAAGTTGTACTGGCAAAGACAATGTGAATCAAAAGTTGTGTTATATTCGCGTTTTTTGACCAAACTGACCACTGCGGTCATTTTAATTTTTTTTAAACCTTGACAGTGTTCACCGCCGTAACGCAAAGAATATTTGTAGCAAATTTCACGTTTTTATGTCCAGTATTTAAAAAGATTATGCGGTATGTACATACCCAGCCAGCCAGCCAGCCAGCCAGCCAGATATTCCTTTTGAGATTTATATATATATATGATATGATATGATATGATATGATATGCTAATTTTATAGTAGGTGGTATTGCATTATATAGGTCAGTTATTTAGTAGTTAGTTAAATGCATTATCAAAGTTAGTAAATGAATAGTAATTAGTTGATTATTTGGTTGATAATTGGTTAAGCTTAAATGAGGAATCATGCACTAGTTTTCCATCCTTATCCACGCCGTTGGTTACTGTTTAGCTGATACTTATAGAAGAATAAAGCCCGGGCGTAAGGCTTAGGTTTGAGCATAACTCTGTCCGAGCTCCAGCCACCCCTCGACACACCGAAGGCGTGACGTGCCGTGTAAAAGGGAAGGATCCCGCAGGCCAGCGACCGTTCACTGCGGTTCCCCTAAGGATCATTATCGTGGTGGCTGCTCGTATTCCTGCACTGTCACCCAGTAGCACAAATCCTATACTATAGGCACAGGCATCCAGGCACCGGGTGGTTTTCGACACGGGGTCGCAGCGTCCATTGCTACCTCCTCACAGAGACCCGGGTCCTCTCGGCAGTGCAATGGATCTCGGACCCGCTGCGGGGGCTGGAACCCATATGAAGACTTGCTCACCGCCACCAAGAGCAGGAAACTGAGATCGTATGGCCACTTGGAAAGATCCGAAAGCCTTGTAAAGACTATCCTGCGGGGTACAGTGTAGGGAGTAAGAAAAAGAGACATACAAGATAGACGATTGGAGGACGCCGTAAACGAATAGACCGGGCCCGTCCTTTATTAGTTCCCAAAGGGTCGGCACAAGACTGTGACAGGTGGCGTGCGAGAATGTAACAGTCATCTAGATATCCCCAACGACCCCTCCACGGGTTATGGGATAGATGAAGGTGAAAGAGGTCTAAACCTTTTGAAATTTTGTGTATATTATTTAAACAATATATGCAATAAACAAGGACTACTGAAGACAGGACGTGCAGGGTTGAATTTCTGACTTTCTAGCTAAGGCCAGTTTTTTTAACAGTAGCGATACACTCCCTTGGCGCAGTGATATAATGTTAACTATTATTAAGTAACTAACAAAATTCTTTACTACTATGATTCATTGTATTAATGGTTTATGTCATTGTCATTAATTTAATGACAAAGAACGATCTAATAGCCATTAAAATGTCTTAATAATTACCAAGCATGAGCGCACTATTTTTTAAGGAGTATGAATAGAAGGCGCAGTTTGGTTCCAAAATGGATACTTCTTGTTGGATTTTACTTCACTGTGTTTGTTTTTAATGTTTCGATCGTGTATTTTTTATCAAAATGCCTTATAGATGTGGTGTAGTTCATTGTAAAGGTAATTATAATGCTGCCAACAAGTGTCGTTTGTTTAAAGTGCCAAATAGTGCATGTATACCATTATTGAAAGCAGAAAATATGAGAGGAGAGCACAATGTTTGTTTATTTTTAACTATCACAGTCAATTTACATTCTTTATATTCCTTGGTCATTAAAACACATAAATTTTGCCATAGATATAGAAATCAAATTATCGTATTTATAATTATGGTATACATGTACCACTTGGCAAAATTCTCAACCCAAATAATCGACTTACTTCATAATCACTTTTTTTAGATGCTTTGCATTTGTCTCTTAATTATGAGCGAGATAAATTTTATGGGTGGGTTACGTTTTTCCCTTTTTAGGTCAAGAAATAACGATTTTTTTTGAATTTTTTTTTCACTTTATTTTATTCCTTAGGTGACCCCCCACATGAAACCGTCAACACCAACCGCATATATATATAGGGTATCATGTGTACGGCCCTAATCATTCAATCATCTAAATAGATCTTAAATAATATTCAAATGCTCTTTTAAACCCTCTCAATCCTAACCCCTCATTAGTAAACGGCCCTGCACATTAACATTATTGACATTATTGACATTAATTATGTTAGTTACTTAATAATAGTTTACTTCATATATAAGCGCGACAAAGGAAGTGTATCGCTACTGTTAAAAAAACTGGCCTTAGCTAGCTAAGTCAGAAATTCAAGTCTGCATGTCCTGTCTTCAGTAGTCCTTGGCAATAAATTAAAAACTGCCTTTGCAAGCTTTGTAGGGACCGCAGTAAAAGGCTTGGCAGGGCGTGCTGTGTCCAGCTGGTCACCTTTTCTACGTTCCTGCTTTATACACCTCCCTCCCTCACTGACTCCCATATTCCGAAACATCTTGCATTACTAGAAACCAGCACTTCCCTTAGGGAATTAATGTGCCAAATCACAGAAAAAAAGCTCTGAGGGTTCCAAGCCAAAGTCGACTATAGACGATAACATGTATCGAAGAGACAATTAATTCAAGGTCTGATAAAATAACGGCAAAGGTGGAATGCAGAAGAAAGAAAAAGAACCAAACTTGGAAGAAAAAACTAAATTTTCTTGCTAAAAAATATAGTTTATTTACTCAATCAGCAATAATGGTGAGGCAATGCATACTGCTGGCTTGACTCTAACAGATCAACGGAAAAAAAACGAACTGTCCGTATCTTGCGGTCAGATGAAGCTTTGAGTGATATTTACTAGACCACTTCGTCGTGGCGGTAACCAGATGTTTTAAAACGAACGCGGTGTCTGGTCAATGATTAAGCTTTAGCATTGATTGAAGTAGATAGATAAAGCAATATATATGTCAGTGATGTTGTAAAGTCCAATCAAAAAGCTGTGGCATGTGTTTCCTGTTTCGTGAATCGTTGTGTAAGGCTGGTCACATAGGCCATTGTTTGTAGTGGCCCCACATGCATGGATGAGGACATGGGGGAGGGCAGGCGGTACATTGCTCCGGGTCCTATGAAACAGAAGTACACATTTAAAAAGAAATGCCCTTAAGCCCCATTTTTCAGTTTTTAGAACCCAATGCCAACCGTGCTCCGCCATATTACAATCCTCTTGACGGCCGTGCCCGCATGACCAATTGTTCATTATCTGGTAGCTCTACACCATAGGTTCTCAAGGGGGGCGATATCGCCCCCCCGGGGGGCGGTAGGAAGCTTTAGGGGAGCGCTGACATTCCTGGGGGCGATTGGGGGGCGGTGAAGGGCAAGTGGTCGGTACAAACGTACCTGATATAATTGTAACACCTCAGCTATTTAAATCCATTAGTTTTGGGATGAAATGTGATGTAAACGCAAGTGCTGCTAAATATCTGATATTCCCCAACAAGTTAACTAATAAGTAATAGGAATCGCAATGGCTTTTCGATGAAGTAGGGGTCAGAATTTGGCAAATATGGTAAGCGGCCGTCTGGTCCTATGATTAATTCACCGCACTGTCGCCTTAACATCTACTAATATTATTAGTTTGATCTCAGTGTAACCGAGATGCGTTTAAATATTTTGAGTTTCAGTTATAAGCCAAACTTTCGTTAGACGGTGGACATTATATAGTAATCATACAAACTAGTAGTTATTGTAATGCTTAAAAATATACATAAAAATTATTTAGTCATATAAGATTTATACAATTTTCAAATACTTTTTATAGTTTGATCATTTCAAAGTTATAAATGTAGACTAAGCTATTTTTTTAAAGAAAAAAATCATTAGAAATATTAGCTTAAATGAAGCTTGTTAATTATCTCCCTTTAATTAACAAATGTTTCCACATGTTGGGGGGGGGGGGGGGTGAGTGGGTGCTAAAATTAGGTTGGGGGCGGTGAGCGGAAAAAAATGTAAAAGGGGGCGGTGAGCCGAAAAAGGTTGAGAACCTATGCTCTACACTCTACAGTAACAGACGAGAAATCGTTAAGCTTTATTCTAGAAAAGTCTAAAAGCTTTGTTCTATTATTTCAAGCAAATTATCTCGCACTTCAAAGCAAAGCACATCATTCTAATTAATAATGCCCGGAGCAAGGATGAGAAATCTGTATTGACCATGTTTGGTAATTGTGAGAATGACGCCATTAATCTAGCTCTCTTGAGAGATTGTTTCATATTGCTTAACATGTATGAGTTGGTCTATCTCTATTTGTGTAAGAACTTGAGAGATTGTTTCATATTGCTTAACATGTATGAGTTGGTCTATCTCTATTTGTGTAAGAACTTGAGAGATTGTTTCTTATTGCTTAACATGTATGAGTTGGTCTATCTCTATTTGTGTAAGAACTTGAGAGATTGTTTCATATTGCTTAACATGTATGAGTTGGTCTATCTCTATTTGTGTAAGAACTTGAGAGATTGTTTCTTATTGCTTAACATGTATGAGTTGGTCTATCTCTATTTGTGTAAGAACTTGAGAGATTGTTTCATATTGCTTAACATGTATGAGTTGGTCCATCTCTATTTGTGTAAGAACTTGAGAGATTGTTTCATATTGCTTAACATGTATGAGTTGGTCTATCTCTATTTGTGTAAGAACTTGAGAGTTTGTTTCATATTGCTTAACATGTATGAGTTGGTCTATCTCTATTTGTGTAAGAACTTGAGAGATTGTTTCATATTGCTTAACATGTATGAGTTGGTCTATCTCTATTTGTGTAAGAACTTGAGAGATTGTTTCATATTGCTTAACATGTATGAGTTGGTCTATCTCTATCTGTGTAAGAACTTGAGAGATTGTTTCTTATTGCTTAACATGTATGAGTTGGTCTATCTCTATTTGTGTAAGAACTTGAGAGATTGTTTCTTATTGCTTAACATGTATGAGTTGGTCTATCTCTATCTGTGTAAGAACTTGAGAGATGGTTTCTTATTGCTTAACATGTATGAGTTGGTCTATCTCTATTTGTGTAAGAACTTGAGAGATTGTTTCATATTGCTTAACATGTATGAGTTGGTCCATCTCTATTTGTGTAAGAACTTGAGAGATTGTTTCATATTGCTTAACATGTATGAGTTGGTCTATCTCTATTTGTGTAAGAACTTGAGAGTTTGTTTCATATTGCTTAACATGTATGAGTTGGTCTATCTCTATTTGTGTAAGAACTTGAGAGATTGTTTCATATTGCTTAACATGTATGAGTTGGTCTATCTCTATTTGTGTAAGAACTTGAGAGATTGTTTCATATTGCTTAACATGTATGAGTTGGTCTATCTCTATCTGTGTAAGAACTTGAGAGATTGTTTCTTATTGCTTAACATGTATGAGTTGGTCTATCTCTATTTGTGTAAGAACTTGAGAGATTGTTTCATATTGCTTAACATGTATGAGTTGGTCTATCTCTATCTGTGTAAGAACTTGAGAGATTGTTTCATATTGCTTAACATGTATGAGTTGGTATATCTCTATCTGTGTAAGAACTTGAGAGATTGTTTCATATTGCTTAACATGTATGAGTTGGTCTATCTCTATTTGTGTAAGAACTTGAGAGATTGTTTCATATTGCTGAACATGTATGAGTTGGTCTATCTCTATTTGTGTAAGAACTTGAGAGATTGTTTCTTATTGCTGAACATGTATGAGTTGGTCTATCTCTATTTGTGTAAGAACTTGAGAGATTGTTTCATATTGCTTAACATGTATGAGTTGGTCTATCTCTATTTGTGTAAGAACTTGAGAGATTGTTTCATATTGCTTAACATGTATGAGTTGGTCTATCTCTATTTGTGTAAGAACTTGAGAGATTGTTTCATATTGCTTAACATGTATGAGTTGGTCTATCTCTATTTGTGTAAGAACTTGAGAGATTGTTTCATATTGCTTAACATGTATGAGTTGGTCCATCTCTATTTGTGTAAGAACTTGAGAGATTGTTTCATATTGCTTAACATGTATGAGTTGGTCTATCTCTATTTGTGTAAGAACTTGAGAGATTGTTTCTTATTGCTTAACATGTATGAGTTGGTCTATCTCTATTTGTGTAAGAACTTGAGAGATTGTTTCATATTGCTTAACATGTATGAGTTGGTCTATCTCTATTTGTGTAAGAACTTGAGAGATTGTTTCATATTGCTTAACTTATATATTCAGTAACATGCACAGTGTTAAAACCAATGTTTTGGCCACTAATTTTTTAACCATCCTTAATATCTGTTAAACCGTACGTACAGTAACCACAGGAAAAGAAAGTTTTCCGAAGACAGATTTTATTACAATAGTTTTAAGTGGGTTTAAAATTATGTTGTCCTGGCAGTACTCGAAACAAAAAAATGTACTTGATAAAAAAAAAGAATAAAAAAAAATACTTAAAATATGTGTGAGTGTGAATTTCAAGAACACAGAACTTTATAATGAGAAATAAAGACTTTTAGAAAGTTTTGCAATTGCATCATAGGCACTAACACTTTAAAGTTAACAACATCATGGGAATTCCGCAGGTGGGGAGTGAAGCATAGTGCGTGGACTGCGAAGACCGTACCTTATGTTACGCGACACGCCTTATTGGCGTGCCGCGGGGTGACTAGTCTTGGACAGGATCTTAGTATCATCCCCCCATTCCATTGATTCACCCTTTACATGCTACGCACTACACTCAAAACCCGGAAGGCTCGTCCAGTTGTCTTTTCGAGAAATTTAATACATCTTGACTCTACAGGAAGTGCCAAGTATCGGGAATAATTATAAAACCACAAATCACCAAAACTATCATTGACTTTTTGTTGCTGTTCTTTCTGCTAATTGCCGTTTCTGTATTAACGAAGGCCTGGTTGGCAGCAGTTTCTGTATTAACGAAGGCCTGGTTGCAGCAGTTTCTGTATTAACGAAAGCCTGGTTGGCAGCAGTTTCTGTATTAACGAAGGCCTGGTTGGCAGCAGTTTCTGTATTAACGAAGGCCTGGTTGGCAGCAGTTTCTGTATTAACGAAGGCCTGGTTGCAGCAGTTTCTGTATTAACGAAGGCCTAGTTGCAGCAGTTTCTGTATTAACGAAGGCCTGGTTGCAGCAGTTTCTGTATTAACGAAGGCCTGGTTGCAGCAGTTTCTGTATTAACGAAGGCCTGGTTGGCAGCAGTTTCTATCAACATCAATAATCAACAAACCAAATTCTGCCTGCCACATTTCAAGCTTTGAAGCTAAATTGACTTTTTTTTTATTTTGTGGGAGGCGCTGCAATGGGATGAAACATTCAGATTGACGCGGTTCATTTACTTGGCGGTAATTTACTTCAGAAAGCATTACACGTCACATGCTGTGTGTATGGGCGTGAGTGAGTGCGAGTTGTGCGTGTCCTTAAATGCCAGACTGTTTAGGCACTGTGACATTTACAGCGCTGTCCAGATACACCAGCGCATACGCCGGACAAAAACACCAGAGGGTCCCCCCCTCTAGACAATCTCATTCCGCCCTCCGTACCTCCTCCCCACCCTCCCTCTCTCTATGCATCTTATCGCTGCTTCATTCAATTACTCCGTGTAATAACTATGTTGCCGACCTTCGCTCCTGGACAGGGAAATCTCCCTTCCATCACCCTCACCCCTTTCCTCACCCTGGTCCTCCAATCCCATGTCCCAAAGCTTCCATTGCCCTCCCCGCTACCCCGCGCATTCTTATTTCCCTTGTGGATGTTGCGAACGTATGGAGGTAATCCACTTATTCAATGGGGAGATAGGGAGGACGGGAGGGCATGGGAGGGCGGGAGGGTCAGTTCTCTGACTTGATTTAGTTACGTAACGATCACGAACTGCTAAGATTCTCTCAAGAGAAATGCCATTTTATTTTATTTTTGTTCTACGATTCTTCGTCCGCGAAATTCGCATTTGTTCTGTTGTATGGTTATGTTAGTTATTGTATTGTTCGGTTTGGTGATTATGAAATATTGTTGTTGCTTTGTGTGATTGTGATAAATATATTGTTCTGTTGTATGGTTATGTTAGTTATTGTATTGTTCGGTTTGGTGATTATGAAATATTGTTGTTGCTTTGTGTGATTGTGATAAATATATTGTTCTGTTGTATGGTTATGTTAGTTATTGTATTGTTCGGTTTGGTGATTATGAAATATTGTTGTTGCTTTGTGTGATTGTGATAAATATATTGTTCTGTTTTATGGTTATGTTAGTTATTGTATTGTTCGGTTTGGTGATTATGAAATATTGTTGGGTTTTTTTGTGTGATGGTGATAAATATATTGTTCTGTTTTATGTTTATGATATGCTTTGTTCTAATGTGTGATTATGATAAATTTATTGTTCTGTTGTATGATTATGCTGTGCATTGTTCTGCTGTGTTGTGGTGTTACTGCTCAAACAGGTGAATAAAGACTCCCTCAACATAGTTTTTAAAATGATGAACCTTTACTGTACGGCCATCGGAATATGTTGATACAAGCTAAAATCCCAGACGTTGCCAAGTGGATAAATTACATTAGATATAATTATTATTTACTGAAAACATTTAGAAAAGTAATTTTTAAATAAATATTGTAATCGGGCTGAATATAGTTATGTTTTTTTTTATTTAACTAAAAGTTTGGACTATCCCTGGCTGAGAATTGAACGCCCCGTCTCCCGCATATCTAAAATATAATTATTCGATTTTACTTACTGAAAATATTAGTCCTGAAATTATTTACAATCTTTAAAAAAAAAGTAATATTAATGGAAACAAAATAAAGAAAAAGATAAAAGCGTTATCAGGGGGGAATCGAACCCAGGTCGCCCGCGCGGCAGTAAGATACGCTACCGACTCAGCTAGGGAGGACACATGCCGGAAGCGATCGCAAAAGTAAAACATGAGACTGTTAAGTCAAGTGTTTTTTTAATTAACCAATGGGGATCGGAATCCACACACACACACTACAGTCTACTCTCTATATATAATGTAGATACGCCTATTCCTATTGCCCAATAACGTCCACTAAACCTCTAACGTCACACTGACTTGTTACACCATCAAACCCCAGATCAGCCATTTCGTGTTATTTATGGAATATTTCTCTCAGAGATTCGGCCATGTCTCTACGAATACCACCACCACCAGGACTGCCACTCCTGTTGGGGTTTTCTCCACATAGATCTGTGGGTTTTTATTACTGATCCCGTCATAATGTCTCTTAGGTTTGATCAATGAAAATCTAAGAGTTTTTCTTCATCTCTTTGAGACGTTGTTCTCTGGAGCGTTTAATATTTTTCTGCAGCAAATAGCATAAGGAAAAAGGGAGATAAAAAAATCTACTCAGAGTTTTATACAACAAAATTTAATGTTGTATTTGTTTTATATATATTTTATGTTTTTATTTCAGGATGGCAACACCCCGTTGATGTACTATCTAAAAGCTGGAAATCCCGATTGTGACATTGTGGAAGCGTTTCTTCGTTGCAATGCTGACATTTACATCACAAATAAGGTAAAACGTATTATTATCTATAGGCGGTAGGTTTACAAGCGCCAGGGTGGTGAATAAACACATAGACACTAGTCAATATTTTATGACAAATGCATTCTAAGCACACACAAAAAAAAACAATAAGATCGGTTATATTATGCACAGTGTAGTATAATATTCATGCAAAGATAACAATTTGGCCATCTAATTGCAGATATTATCTCCAAATAGTTATTTGTACTTTATAAATAAATAATACATACAGGGAGCGGTGACCTATAGGCAGCGCATTGGGTTGTGTGTTACCAAAGGTCTCAGGTTCGAATCTTGGATGAAGGCTAAGATATGTTCCGAGTCTGAAAGGTTTCCCTGGGTCTACCCAGCTCTAATGGATATCTGACAACAGTTGGGGCTAAGCAAGGTGGCTGGACATTGATTGTGCTGGCCACACATCCCCTTGTATGCCGTGGTCACATAAACTTGTAAACGCTGCTTCACGTGTACTTATGGAGCTAATTGATCAGAAAAAGCTACTTACTTTCTGACTTAATGGAACAAAAGGAAAAATAAATAACTATAAAGAGAAGGTCTAAGCTTATATCAGTGGTTTTCAAGGGTCATTCACAAATATTGATTCACTCAAACTGAAGAGGCTGATATCAATCATACTGATGACTGAGTAGCAGATGAATGGTCTTCGATTACAACAACTTTGTTATTAACCCACATTATGTGTTAGTAATTATTTTCGTATGGTTAAACTCTAAATTGAGTGTTTGTGTGAATGTTCGTGTTGCTATTATTGCTAAAATCTACAATCTTCATGCCTTGACTATAAAGAGGCGCCAATAGTAAACTAAAGCTTCTCAAAACCTCACATTAACATTAACTTTGACCATTGTAATTATGAGGTAAAGGTCGAAATCATATAGAGAGGTCTTAGCATATGTTTATGCAGAATGTGAAGGTCATTAGGTCACGAGACTAAATGAGTAGTTAGTTAACTTTCAACTTGTGCTCATTCTTTTTTTCTTTAGAATAGAACAAAATGAGTTATTCACACTGTCTCCAAGAATATGTGTGTATTTGTATGCTGATATTTAGTTCAACCTTTTAAAAATTCTATGTAATGCAATATATTTGATAGAAAAAGGTCAAATTGCGCTAAATTAAGCGACACAAAATAAAATTGATTTTGGTAATATTCGTTTCTGATGACTTATAATAGATAGGTGTTTACACATAGGCTACAAGTAGTGGTCCTTGCCGCGGGCGTTGTACGAAACTAGACCTTTCATTATTTAGTTTTAATTATCTCATTAGGTCATATTATGACATGCTACCTTAGGTTGGCACATCCCAGTGGGTAAAATGTGAAGGCCCATGAATACAGTAGCCTAATAACCTCAGGTAGCCTAATAAAAAACGTTGTCTAAAAGTAAAAACTGTTATCAATCCACAGATTGGTGAGTTCCCTCTAGAATACGTCATGACTAAAAGCCAAGTGCCAGCTACAGTCAGGGAAGTCTTCACGAAATACGTGGTGAGTTATAGTGTAGTACAGGGATCAGCAACTCAAGGAACACGTTCCAAACCTGGCACGGAGGGAGCGTTTTCCAGAGGCGCGCAATTTTTTTAGCAAGAGTGAAATAAGGTGTAGCAGATTTTTTTAAAAAATCCCTCTAGCAAAGTGGTTTCAAAAGTCTTAAACTTTACTGAGCAAAAATTTGTGTGAGTAAACAAAAAAAGCAAAAAAGCATAAATGCCCAATAAAAATAATCAATATCTCCAGATAGGTATGAAATAAAGAGGTATTGATGAAACAATTTAGCCCCAATATGCATTAGTTTAAGTCCTGCTTGGTATTGATTATATTAAATTTTGTAAAGCTTAGCATGAAATAGAAAATGTAGGATATAATTACATTGCCTTCTGGAAAGGTCCAAATCAAATTGGTTATGTTTGCTTTAGCTTGAGGCGTATTTATGTAGATTAAATTTATTATAGATTCAGGCAGATTATGTAGTCTAGAACAAAATTTATTCTAGCTTCAGGCAGATTTATGTAGTCTGGAACAAAATGTATTCTAGCTTCAGGCAGATTTATGTAGACTGGAACAAAACTTATTATAGCTTCAGGCAGATTTATGTAGTCTGGAACAAACTGTATTCTAGCTTCAGGCAGATTATGTAGTCTGGAACAAAATTTATTCTAGCATCAGGCAGATTTATGTAGAAAAAATGTACTCCAGCTTTCGGCAGATAATGTAGATCAAAATTATGCTCAGTCATGGCAGATTATGTAGATCAAACTTTTTCTCGCTGCAGACATATTATGCAGATCAAATGTATTTTAGTTGTAGTCATATTTTGTGCATCAAATTTATTCTAGCTGTAGACAGATTTATATTCCAAATTAGATCAAGCTGTAGATATATTTTCTTTAGTTCCCAATAGACCGAATCTAAGTCATTTGTTTTAGCTTCAGGCATTTGTAGGTCATATTTTCTTGGGTTCCTGGCAGACCACTAATCAAAACTCATATATCTCCATTAGTTCCTTACAAACCATATCTAAGTCATATTTGTTAATCTCTAGACACTTGACGCTCAAATTTACTTCATCATTAGACAATGTAAATCAAATTGCTATGTTGTTTTTGTTGTCTTTTTTGTTTTCGTTTTGTTTTATAATAATTTTTGCTGTTGCTTAAACTTGTCTGCTTAGTTCTACAATTTCACTTTTTTTTCTCTGGTTTTCTTTAACCGACTAATAATAGTAATATTACCATTAACCGGAAAGCTTAGGTAAGCTGAGAAAAGAGAATAGAATAGAGAAAGGAAAAAATAGTTACTTTTTTTTTGGAGCAATACAAAAAGTATTTTAAGAAATAATACAACTAAAAATAAACAAACCAGTTGCTCCATAATAAATAGTCGCCTTAAAACAATGTTAGAATTGAAATTAATATTACCGTTGAGAAAAAACATTAAACCTCATTGGTCTACTAGGAACGTAAATATCATGACCGTCAAATTATTACTAACTGTCTTAAATTATTTTTTAACCAGAATGACACTTTAGTTAAAATAGTAAACACAGTCGACTCTCTTAAATGAGCGTCAGTAAAATTGTAAGTTTAGTTTATCTAACGATAGGTCAGATTTGATTGACCAACCTGATTTCTCCACAATACAAAATGAAACGAGAACTGAAAAGAATTATCACAAAGGACAATATAATTATTTCTTCTATACTCCATAATTTGACCATAATGCGCTACAAGGCACACCTCGATTTGTTCACTGCAAAGTCCTTATTGCTTAATAACTGCCGTAGGATATTATCTGTGCGTCCATCGCGGTAGACATCTTGTTCAGACTTCCGTAATCAGCAAACCACAATAAACATGAACTAACAACTTTCCTGTTTCTATTTCTCCTTTCAGACAGGAAGTCCACCGTCCCCCGAGGTGTCTTTAATAAGTCGGTGGCTATATTTCTATATGTTTATTTCATTCTTTCCCTCATAGAAATTCTCTTTGACTGAGTTGACTGAGTGACGCACCCCCTCCCCCACCCACCCCTCCTTCTCTGTGGGCTGATGAGAGCAGCCGAAATAAATAGTTCCATCACAGTTTGCCCAGTCGCCGACATTTCCGGTGATAGTTTTGAGACCAACAAAACGGAAATATAGGTCAATCACGTAAACTATTTTAATACTAGTGGTTATGCCCGTCAAAATGACGGAAAAACGAACCCTTACAAATATTATAATGTGTTTTGTTAAAAGAGAAAGAAAAAATTACTAACAATAGTCTAATAAAAACTGTACTGAGAACGTATCTTTCGGTATTTAGTTTGTTCTTTTTTTTTTACTGTTTAAGGTCTTCTGGCCCTGGAACATGCATAAACATTGTTGTGGTCAAACTTGTGGTATTCAAAAATTGGCGAACTGGAAAGGGCATCACTGTTTAAATATAGTTAGTTATTCAGTACCAGAACGCTAATAAAGTCATTGATATAAAATACTAATACTAATGACAACTTTCAAGTAGTTAGTAGGCTACAATAAAAGCGTTTATATGTAGGCCTACCAGTGTGTGTTTATTTGGGAGGGAGGGGTACATATCTCTCAAAGGTAACGTGGCGTCATTAATTGAAAACGGTCATATTGCCACGTGTACTGAATCTTTATCTCGGTTCTTATTTCGAACTAAATGGTTATATTCAGGTTTAGTGGGTTATGTTTTTGTTTACTTTCTGTTTACCTTGACCCGTCATTTCGTTATGGGAGCTCTGGGATTGCTAACCGTCGCAATTTTACTTCTTGTCAATTTAGAGTCATTAATATTACTTAACAACTAATTTTAATACTATTTACTATATTAGAGGCCGACCAAAAGCATTTTTTCGCTTTCTGCCGAAAACGAAAGTTATAAATTTACTTTCGGCCAAAACCGAAGCAGAAACCTAAAGTTTCACTACACCTTCGGCCGAAACCGAAACCGCCAAACAATAAATGTAAAATTTTTTTTGAAGTAATCCCACAGTCCTTTTTTTTTACATTCATTGGGGTGATTAAATAATCCGTTTATTATTAACTTCAATTTTCTGCTTCCAACTGATTAATTCGCAACAGTTTTAACCCAATAAAGTTATCAATAAGCAGAGTTATAGATGCAGCACTGGTGTTGCAGTCTGCATTTTGAAAGGTAAAATAGATATTCGGCTGATTATAGAAAGTCAATAATATCATTTTCGCCCGAAACCGATTGCAAACCGAAAACTAACTTTTTGTCTCCGTCCGAAATCGAAACAATGCAGAAAGAGGTCATTGGCCTACTTTCTGCACCGAAACCGAACGCGAAACCGAATTTTGGTCGGCCTCTATACTATATACTAAGTAAGTTTAACTCAATTTTGAGAAAAGCCTATTAAGTTGACCTCGCATTAAGTTTTAAGCCAATAAGAAAGCAGTTTATTTTTGTATCTCGAGCTATTGGTTTGTCCAATTAAAGACCTTGTCTTCAAAAACGTTTCTTTTGTATATTTGAGGTCAAGTAGGCCTCTGATAAAATTGCATTTGGCCTTTTTTTGTATATTATTTAGGCCTATTTATTAATGAACGTTTTTGTTGTGGGGTATTTTTTGGATGATCAATGTGGTTATTTGTTAGTTGTTTTCTATTTGTAGTTGTTTTTTTGTTTTTGATTTATTTTATTTTTTTATATTGCCTTTTGCTGATAGAAGGTTATTAAAAGGGATAATTTAAAAATGATGAGAAAATGAGAATTTGTATTGGTTTATGTTTCCTAAGATTCATTAGAGTAAAATACGTAACGAATCTATCACTGTCTAATATCTCTATCTATCTATCTCTTCCTAATATATCTAATATATCATTCTATCTATCTATCTACCTACAGTGTGGTTATTTGATTTTACGTCTTGAAAATAATATAATGTTGTTCTTTATTTATTTTTTACTACATTTCCCGCCATCGTTTAGCGGAGGTGGGTTTAGTCCAAACGGACATTTCCGTTATTGGCAATGGGTAGACTTCAATTTGAATAATTCAACTTTATTAAAATTAAATTATCTCTTTCCCTCTTTGCCTTTTCTCTTTCTCTCATCCTCCTCTTGTTCTCTTTCTGTAGACTATCTGTCTCTTTCCATCTCTCTCTCACTTTCTCTCTCTCTCTCTCTCTCTCTCTCTCTCTCTCGCTCTCTTTGTATGTACATATAATATATACATCTTTCTCTTTTTTTTTTCACTATTATTTACCAGATCACATCTCTTCTATTCTGTCTGTTGTTGTTTCATTTGCTTTCTTTTCTCCTCTCGTCTCTCCCCCACCCCCACGTTTGTTTTAAACGCATTAAAATTACAATAATGTCTAATATTCCCCCTCTCCCCTATGAAAATGTATGAAATAAAACGAGTTTGGAAAGGACAATTTCCTAAATTAGAATGTTGTGTTGATGGTAAGCACAACTTCTCTACTGCCAGATCGTCCATTATTACTTTAGGGTCTCCACGCCTCCACATGAATTACCATAAAGTCTATATCAGTATATCTATCCCAGAGGACCAAAGGTCTATATTTAAAAACAATAAGATGTATTGTAAGCCATAAAATAGACCCTCCTAGCCATAGCTAAATTAACTATCAAAGTAAAATAAGCACCACGTACATGGGACATCAATACATGGGCACTTAACAATTGAGAAGGCCCACACATTAAATACAAGTCGGAAATTGAATATTCCGTAGGGTTAAAGGTTCTTTATTTTCTATACTGTGTTACTGTGTAGATGGCTTCATAATACTCCAAAATTTGTGAGGCCGGATGGTTCTGTGGTTAAATCACCAGACTGCCAACAAAAGGGCCTGAGTCCTAGACCTGCCGTCGACCAATCCCTGTCGCCCTGCAGGAGTTTTGGGCCTTTTGGACGCAGCGAGAAAGCTAAAATAGTATGGATAGAAGCGCTATATAAATAACCATTATTATAATTAAATACAACTTTTGTTTTCTTTATCTAAATAATTTTAAATGCATATAATATTACAAGGTAATGGGTAACTATATTATTTCAAGTTCTTAGGGCCTCTAATGGTTCTGATCCGGCCTTGTGTCTAGCCATTGTACATCGTGAGAAAGTCTTGTGTTCTTTTTTTTTTAAATTCACCACCAATTTGTTACGGAAATTCAAATTACAGTCAGACCAAATTTAAAACGTATTACTTTACATTCTTCTAATTTTTTTTTAGCCATTAAAGAATTACAATAATTTCTATTAAGTCTTGATCCAGAAATGAAAATTGGATTTTCAACTGCTAAATAGCCATAGAGTTTGAATAATTCACCAAATTACTCCCGCACAGGCCCGCTGTTTCACACGCTATTCCGTTTTACTAAGAAGAAATGAAAAACATACCAAAAGGCGTGCGTGTGTGTGTGTGAGAGAGTGAGGAGTGTGTGGGAATGGGTTGGGTGCTGGATGTAAATGCTGGTACTAATGCCACTTAATATGGTTTAAAAGTTGTATTGATCGAAATGGCTCCCTCCCCCCCCAACCCCCCCCCCCCTTCCCGGTACAATCTTTAGATGTTGGGGCGGTGCCGGTGGAACAAGGGTGATGTTGAAATCGAAAGACGAATGTATGCGGTTGCTTTGACCACACACGCACATACACACACACGCACATACACAAACACGCACATACACACACACGCATATACACACACACATGAACGTAAGAATGAAAGTATACATGCATACAAAGACTAAATCCAATAAACTATAATTAGAAACTAACCATTCAGCTATTTGCATTCAGTTTGTTTCGTTAGGTTTATTTTTTTCATTGAACAAAATAATAATATAACTCTCTCTTTCTCTCTATCTCTCTCTCTCTCTCTCTCTCTCTCTCTCTCTCTCTCTCTCTCTCTCTCTCTTTCTCTCTCTTTCTCTCTGTACAGAAATAATATGTTCTAAGTATTCATTGAACTTCAAGTAAAACACTTCGCTTGACGCTTCTTGTAAGGGCTGTAAGGGGAAACTAGTTATATAAAGACGTCCATTACAATGTAATTTTTAAATCATATTGTCATGTATATTGTTTTTCCAAGAATTGGAACACGCAATGTTTATTCTTCTCTCTCTCTCTTTTCTTACTACACGCGATATTAGGACGTTTAGTAGGAAAACGAAAGGTTCTAGGTAATGCTGGGATTCTGTGTTGATCTCAAATTCTCAGAGTCTGGGAACGACTCATTATTTAATAGGGGAAGTTCATATCGTTTTGTTATGAGTTTTGTAATGTTACCATGATTTTCACCCCTACTGGTAGTGGGTCTGTCCCTTGCACCACTCGGATAGTATTTAATGATTTGTTTTGTCTGAAAGACAGAGAGTTTCAAAATATGTTCCTTTGAACGTTTGTGTTTGCACTATTTTATTCTAACTGTACATAATAGATATATTGTATATATTGAACATACCACCTGAAATAAACTATCAACAACAGTTACACTGAAGCTTCTTTGTCAAGTTACTATCCTATTGTGTCGTATACATTACTATAAGATTTATCTACTACCATAATTTACAAGAAAGGAAATGTTGGAATACAAATACTGAATTTGTGCCCAGGACTATAAGAAGAGTTCGTGTAATACTGAAACATAAATACTAATAATTAAAGTCTCCCCTAGAACTAACGAGAATTATCAGCAAGATCTACACAGCTCTGGCCACAAGGGGATTGTGGACGTAACAATATATTAACTTATCATTTACCGATATCTTTATGTTCAATTACATTCTAGCAAATGATTGATCGGCTAAGTACCACGGCACAGTGTAGAGTGCAGGCAATACAGTGACGTTAGTTAAAACCACCTCGTAATACAATTACTGTACGCCAGCGAAACTTGGACCCTGTACGCATCGCAAGAAAAGAGACTCTCTTCTTTCCACATGCGCTGCCTCAGACGCATACTTGGGATATCTTGGAAGGACCGCATAACAAACAACGAGGTCTTGCAACGGGCTAACATGCCTAGCATAATCACTCTCCTTCGCCAACGACGTCTTCGGTGGCTTGGCCATGTTTCCAGGATAGAGGATGGGCGAATCCCAAAAGACCTGCTATATGCTGAGCTCGCGGAAGGCAAGAGAGCTACAGGCCGCCCCCAACTCAGGTTCAAGGACGTCTGCAAACGTGATCTAAAGGCTATAGATGAAGAGGTCGGAAACTGGGAGAACCTTGCTCAGCACAGAAATAGTTGGAGAGGCACCTTACACACCGGTATAAATGCGCTCTGAGCGTACAGTATGTTTGTTGGCAGCGCTATACAAATGTCATCATTATTATTTTATTATTAAATGCGGCAGAGGGCAAACTTCGCCTTATGGCGGAGACGAAACGAGCAGCGAAGAAAAGTAGGCTGCCCCTAACAATCTCCAACAGTCCAGCTTTCAAGTGCCAGAGATGCGATAGAGCCTGTCTCTCAAGGATAGGTCTCCACAGACACAGTCAATTTTGCAGGGCTGGCCAAATCACAAGAGCGCAAATCTAATCGTCTTTCGAGACTATGGAGCCAATGATGATGAATACAATTATTATTATATTCGCATCCATATCTCGCAAAGATGTCCATGTATGGGCCGCATGAGGGCCACCTAGCTCGAATAGCTTGCCGATCTACAACTGCCTTGCCAACTGTCAAGCAGTGGTGGCCACCCGCCTACTTCTCATTGTTTGCCTAGTTTGACCTGGGTGCCCCAGTGCCTCTTAAGGTCACGCAATGGGAAATATAGAATGAAAAAATGAAAGATAAGAAAATTGCAAGGGCACGCGGTGAAATATGTAAGACGGTGATAACTTGTCCTTGTCACAGCCTGTCACAGCCCAAAGCCCAGTAGACATATTGTCACCCGGGTAGTCGGTTATGTCACTCGGTGCTGTCTTTAGAGATGCCAATATTTCTAGTCACACTCACGCCGGTGTGTACACCCCCTCCCCCTGTTTATTTATTCACCCCACCCTCTCTCCACCTTCCTCCTTCCAAAACACAGACGCAATAGTCCCAGGCTGTTGGCAGCTTTAAATATTTGATGTTCAGCTGTCAAAACTGTTTGGGTCATGGCGGTGATGGTCTTTCATACCAGGTGGCGGGCCTTTCTTCACTCGCTGACGGTCTCGTATAATGTAAGGCGAGTCTGAACAAGTTTCGTGAGCCTGAAGACTGTGGAGTATATAGAAAAGTTTCTCTTTTGTTCACATTTTGTCAAGGAAATGAAAACAAATGTTTGCGCATGCATCTTTCATTTTAAAAAGTTGTTTAATGTATTGTTGACTGTTGTATTATATAAGTATATAACTGTATTTATATATCCATTAATGTGTTGTTCCATCAATATCAATCATTCGATCTTTCTCTGTTTATCTGTCAATATATAGATCTATATATAAATGTACATATATATTTCTGTTTACATCTCTGAGCTGACGTTCTCTTTGCTTGGCCATCTATTAAAGTATACTTGCATCTTATATATACAATATTTATATAAAATGTATGAAACAGTCTCTCTTTATCTATATGTGTTTCTTTTTAAACTTGTGTTATGTTTTTGTTTATTAGTGATTATTGGTGTATATCTATTGTATCCATCTATCTTTATGTATCTGCTCCTTTCTCTTTATGCCTGTATTGTTCTCTCTCGACTCGGATCGCCCACTCTCTCATTATGTCTCCCTCCTCTATTATCGTTATTGCTCTCTATATTGTCTCTATCACTTTCTTTATCACAATCTCTCTCTCTCTCTCTTTCTCTTTGCCTATCCCCTTCTGTCTTCCCCAGTCTATTGTTTCTCTCTCCCTGTCTCTGTCTGCTTGTGTCTTTATTTTTATCGTTCTGTATTTTTCTGTGACGGTCTATTTCTCTCAGTCCATCTCAATCTATCCATCTCTGAATCTCTCCCCCTCTCTCTCCTTCTACCTCTCTCTCCTTCTACCTCTCTCTCCTTCTACCTCTCTCTCCTTCTACCTCTCTCTCTCTCTTTCTATCTCTATGAATTTCTTTCTTGGTTCTATAGCACTATCCCTCTCAGTTTTTTTCTGTCTTTCTCTCTCTCACTCTTCCTACCTCATTCCCTACCTCATTCTCTCTCTCCCTATTCACTGCCTCTCTCTCTCTCTCTCTCTCTCTCTCTCTCTCTCTCTCTCTCTCTCTCTCTCTTCTGTGCTTTCACGTTAGAGAGAAGACATAAAGAAAGCTAAAAGAATTGACAGATTTGACTATGACTTAAACCTTATCTTCCAGCCAACCCATTGTGCTGAATAACTCCTAGAAATCCAATTTATTGAACTGTCATAGCCAGACAACTTCAGATTATCGGATTCAATGGCAGAGTATTTGCCTTGACTCTTTTTTTTTTCGTTTCATTTCAATGTATGTCCATTTTAAGTTACTGAACAATGTACTCGTCAAGTAGACCACCTAAAGAGAAATCTATTTTTACAAAAATGTCAAGCACTAAGGAATGAATAGGTTAGGCTCAAGTTTGAGTTGTAACGAATCAAATATTTCATCGAGTTTTGTAAAATTAGATGACAATGTACAGAATAGTGTGTTTAATGACAATGTACAGAATATTGTGTTAAATAGTGTGTTTAATGACAATGTACAGAATATTGTGTTAAATAGTGTGTTTAATGACAATGTACAGAATATTGTGTTAAATAGTGTGTTTAATGACAATGTACAGAATATTGTGTTAAATAGTTTGTTAGATGACAATGTACAGAATATTGTGTTAAATAGTGTGTTAGATGACAATGTACAGAATATTGTGTTAAATAGTGTGTTAGATGACAATGTACAGAATATTGTGTTAAATAGTGTGTTAGATGACAATGTACAGAATATTGTGTTAAATAGTGTGTTAGATGACAATGTACAGAATATTGTGTTAAATAGTGTGTTTAATGACAATGTACAGAATATTGTGTTAAATAGTGTGTTAGATGACAATGTACAGAATATTGTGTTAAATAGTGTGTTTAATGACAATGTACAGAATATTGTGTTAAATAGTGTGTTTAATGACAATGTA
Organism: Anisus vortex; assembly: GCA_949126835.1. NCBI lineage: Eukaryota > Metazoa > Mollusca > Gastropoda > Planorbidae > Anisus > Anisus vortex. Next base: position 23,679,664 of record OX421499.1, read on the forward strand.
CAGAATATTGTGTTAAATAGTGTGTTAGATGACAATTTACAGAATATTGTGTTAAATAGTGTGTTAGATGACAATGTACAGAATATTGTGTTAAATAGTGTGTTAGATGACAATTTACAGAATATTGTGTTAAATAGTGTGTTAGATGACAATGTACAGAATATTGTGTTAAATAGTGTGTTAGATGACAATTTACAGAATATTGTGTTAAATAGTGTGTTAGATGACAATGTACAGAATATTGTGTTAAATAGTGTGTTAGATGACAATTTACAGAATATTGTGTTAAATAGTGTGTTAGATGACAATGTACAGAATATTGTGTTAAATAGTGTGTTAGATGACAATGTACAGAATATTGTGTTAAATAGTGTGTTTAATGACAATGTACAGAATATTGTGTTAAATAGTGTGTTAGATGACAATGTACAGAATATTGTGTTAAATAGTGTGTTTAATGACAATGTACAGAATATTGTGTTAAATAGTGTGTTTGATGACAATGTACAGAATATTGTGTTAAATAGTGTGTTAGATGACAATGTACAGAATATTGTGTTAAATAGTGTGTTAGATGACAATGTACAGAATATTGTGTTAAATAGTGTGTTTAATGACAATGTACAGAATATTGTGTTAAATAGTGTGTTTAATGACAATGTACAGAATATTGTGTTAAATAGTGTGTTTAATGACAATGTACAGAATATTGTGTTAAATAGTGTGTTAGATGACAATGTACAGAATATTGTGTTAAATAGTGTGTTTAATGACAATGTACAGAATATTGTGTTAAATAGTGTGTTTAATGACAATGTACAGAATATTGTGTTAAATAGTGTGTTAGATGACAATGTACAGAATATTGTGTTAAATAGTGTGTTTAATGACAATGTACAGAATATTGTGTTAAATAGTGTGTTTAATGACAATGTACAGAATATTGTGTTAAATAGTGTATTAGATGACAATGTACAGAATATTGTGTTAAATAGTGTGTTAGATGACAATGTACAGAATATTGTGTTAAATAGTGTGTTAGATGACAATGTACAGAATATTGTGTTAAATAGTGTGTTTAATGACAATGTACAGAATATTGTGTTAAATAGTGTTTTAGATGACAATGTACAGAATATTGTGTTAAATAGTGTGTTTAATGACAATGTACAGAATATTGTGTTAAATAGTGTGTTTAATGACAATGTACAGAATATTGTGTTAAATAGTGTGTTAGACGACGATTTACAGAATATTGTGTTAAATAGTGTGTTAGATGACAATGTACAGAATATTGTGTTAAATAGTGTGTTAGATGACAATGTACAGAATATTGTGTTAAATAGTGTGTTTAATGACAATGTACAGAATATTGTGTTAAATAGTGTGTTTAATGACAATGTACAGAATATTGTGTTAAATAGTGTGTTAGATGACAATGTACAGAATATTGTGTTAAATAGTGTGTTTAATGACAATGTACAGAATATTGTGTTAAATAGTGTGTTTAATGACAATGTACAGAATATTGTGTTAAATAGTGTGTTAGATGACAATGTACAGAATATTGTGTTAAATAGTGTGTTAGATGACAATGTACAGAATATTGTGTTAAATAGTGTGTTTAATGACAATGTACAGAATATTGTGTTAAAAAGTGTGTTTAATGACAATGTACAGAATATTGTGTTAAATAGTGTGTTAGATGACAATGTACAGAATATTGTGTTAAATAGTGTGTTTAATGACAATGTACAGAATATTGTGTTAAATAGTGTGTTTAATGACAATGTACAGAATATTGTGTTAAATAGTGTGTTAGATGACAATGTACAGAATATTGTGTTAAATAGTGTGTTTAATGACAATGTACAGAATATTGTGTTAAATAGTGTGTTTAATGACAATGTACAGAATATTGTGTTAAATAGTGTGTTAGATGACAATGTACAGAATATTGTGTTAAATAGTGTGTTTAATGACAATGTACAGAATATTGTGTTAAATAGTGTGTTTAATGACAATGTACAGAATATTGTGTTAAATAGTGTGTTAGATGACAATGTACAGAATATTGTGTTAAATAGTGTGTTTAATGACAATGTACAGAATATTGTGTTAAATAGTGTGTTAGATGACAATTTACAGAATAGTATGTTAAATGACAATTTAGATTTTAGTAGAGTATTAGATTTTAGACCACTTTGCGCCACGAAGAAGCTTATAAGTAGTGGTTACTGTTATATAGTCCTTTAAGACTACGACAGTACCAAGCACTGTCCCAGGGCACAATAATAGGAACGAGCCTTTCCGTGGCTCTTATGGCCCTGGCTTAGACGAGTGGTAGAGGTTAATCCTTTCTGAGGCAGGCCTCATGCGTCACTTTTACAGGTCTTGTCACGTGTTGGGCAGCTCTCTCGCTGCCACCCCCCCCCCCCCACACACACACACATTTTTATTTTACCATTGGTTGGTCATCACAATGCCGAGGTAGCTTTGACGTCAGATGTCAGATAGTTCTGCCCACCAGGCCCGGGGAGACTCCGTTCACCATTGTTAAATGAAACATTCGTATATAAATATTGGGTTATGTTGTATTTGTATGTAAGTTATTCTGATTTCAATATATATCTTACTTCATAGTGCTACGGTTGGAAGATAGCCTTGATTGCATATTTTATAGAGAAGTAAAGTTTTACAGAGTTTGCCAGTAGACTTGTGATAGTTACAATTGACCATCAACTATATTCTATCTATTAGTAATAGTCAAGCAATATGAACTTTTTGTACTTAAATCTATAGTTCATTTCATGATTATGTAATGTGGATCTCTATACAATTAAAAACGGTGTTACTATTATAAACTAATATACTTACTATTTTCCCTTTCATTTGTGACTATTGAGTAAATGATCATTGAATGTATTATCATTATTTTGTTATAACAAAAAACAGATGCTTAATTTAACTCCATTTCCTCTATAGCCAGGTATCTGGGAGGCTGTAGCTAAAGATGATGCCATGAGTGTTCGCAGACTTATCAACGAGTGGTGTAGAGTCGATGTCCAAAAGGTCAGTTGTTTTATTATAATTTGGCGTAGGGTCACCATCGAGTATGTTACTTCGACAGGGCGTGGCTAAGGAACATAATGCATCTGACTCCCTGCATCACTGTCCCCATTTGAACTCCCCCTTTTTAAGTACCAAATACAAAGCGCATTGTTCTGTTTGTAATGTTTTACTTCGATAGTGACACGTGTGTGAATATGTGTGTATTTTTTCACTAAACATTCAGACAAGATTAACTGCGCACTAAATTCTAACCACTAAATGTATTTCATGGCTTTGTGCAATGTTTAGAGATTCATCAATGGTTCATGTTCTCTGTTCAACGACCACCTGTTCTTGCCAAGTGAAATCTTCACATTCTTGACAAGTGGCATTTATAGGAGAAATGAAATAAATGGATGCGTGGTGGCTCATTAATGCACACATTAAGAAGACATATGCTGTTAAGTGGTTAACCTTAAACCAGTGTTTTCCCACACATTCCTTTTCTTCTTGAACCGGTTATTTATTTTACATTTTACTATTCTCGACCCATTAACATCTGTTTCGCCTCTAATATCCTATTATAAATGGGTTCGATATTACTATAATTTTTTTTTTATTGGGGAACATACAGGGTTAAGAAGCTTGGGACTTAATTTTTCCAGCTTATAAAGGCTTGGAAAACTGATCAATGTTAAAGAAAGTTTGTGAATTTTGATAAAAATTACAAATTTGTGTGAAAAAAAAGTATTTATATATTTTTTAAGTGAGTAACTATGTAATTATAAGTTAAGAAGTAATTTACTCAAGTTAACACCCATCATGCTTTTTTAAAAAATTATTCTATGGATACTTATCTAAAAAAAATATGTAATAAATTAATGGACTACCTATTGCCTATAAACTACCAGGCATTATTACATTTTACTCCCATTGGTATAAATTGGTTTATGTGAATTTCGTCTAAAGTTTATTAAAAGTTTGAGTTATAATTTGACTTTAGAGATAGAACTTAGAACCTCGCTTTATTCAACCTTATTTATTTCTTGTACGACCCGGTAAGTTTATTAAAAGTTTGAGTTATAATTTGACTTTAGAGATAGAACTTAGAACCTCGCTTTATTCAACCTTATTTATTTCTTGTACGACCCGGTAAGTTTATTAAAAGTTTGAGATATAATTTGACTTTAGAGATAGAACTTAGAACCTCAATTTATTCAACCTTATTTATTTCTTGTACGACCCGGTAAGTTGTATTTCTTGGTCCGGTAACCGTTCCACGTCCCGGCATTAGGGAATCGCTGCTCTACACCTTTTCATCGGCTAATATAGATGTAGCCAATGGGAATTTCCGAATCTGTTGTTGTTTTGTTTACTTTTTATGTTTGTTTGTTTGTTGTTGTTGTTTATGTTGTTTGTTTGTTTTTAAATTGTTCAAGATTTTGTATGTCACAGGGGAGATAAATGTGGTTGTACAAACTGGTCAGCAACTTAGTGAATAGCTTCCCCTGTCAAGTGAGATTAGTTCAACATTGATATGAAGTGAACACTAAGTTCCCAATACTAGCGTATAATTGATCACTTCGTTAACCATTGAAGTTTATTTCTGTTTTAGCATTTTTTTTTATGTGTGTGTTATTCCTCTAACGTTGGCACATGATGTAATTGAGTAATAGCGTTCTGTTGGTTTGTGGGATTAATGCTGGGGAATAGCCCCGGAGAAATGTTAAATTAGCATTGTCTTTAATTGGATTAACAGTGGAATGCTTTAAATGCCATTCACTCTGGCCTGTGGCGATTAATGGAACAAATGAATGCACTTAACGGAAAGAGGCAATGCATATATAAATGTTGTTTTAAGAATTGAAAATATGTGGCATGAAATACATTGAATTAAAACAAGCATTAACTTTGACAATAAGGTTCATAATTTTTACAAGTACATTGTATTTATACATGAACATTAGGAGTGTTAGGGACATGTTCCGTCTAAGTTGTTGGTGTATTGTTTTTTGGCCTTTGGTTAGCATACTGTTAGTAAATAATAAACTGTACTTTAACTTCACAAACTCAGGTTGTCCAAATTTAGATCAGAGAAATATAACACATTAATCTTTTAATATATATATATATATATATATATATATATATATATATATATATATATATATATCAATATCAGAAAGAAATTAAGATTTTTTATACACATTATTTTTTTTTACCTTGCAAAGACTATTCGTGTAAGTTTTCCTTTTTCCTGCGTAACCTTTAAGCATGGAATGGTCTTCCTGAACTAATCAGGAAAAAATATCAAGTTAGCATCACACTTCAAGACTAGACTAAAACCATATATAATCGTAGAAGGAGGGTCTGCAATTAAAATGATTATTTAATTAAGTTACTTGTTGTATTAAAGTAAAATAGGATGATCACGTGATTAGTACACTGGACTGTCAATAAAACAGGCCGGGTGCTAGCCCTGCCGCCGACCTATCCCTACCGCCCTAAGGGAGTTTTGGGCCTAGGTCGTAATAATCGTTTATCTAGAAGGAGCGTCTATATACTACTCAACTGCGAATAAATCCCTTATATCTATAGCCTACCAGTCGTTGCCAAACATTAAAAACTAGTTCCTGCCCATTTGATGTAGGTCTAGGTCGAAAAGAGTGGTTAAAATCTCGACTCTGTTGTTTGCATTTGCATTTTTTCTTTATCTTATAGAATGGCCAAACCCTGTTACAGTTGGCCCTTGAGATGGGGACAGAAAACATCATCCGGGTGGTCAGCGGCATCAGATCCTCCATGGCAAGTTGCATCTTTGGTTTTCATTATTGGTTTTAAACTTTGCTTTGTCCGTAAATAAATTGTAGTGTGTTTTCCACACATGCTAAAAAATGTATAAAATGTTACTTAATATATATAAAATATAATAATTTTTTAGTCTTTGACACGTGCATCACAGACTTTCGGGAAAGGACAAATGCATCACATGCTTTATAATAATAGGCCTATATCTACACTGTTACACAAGAAAATTCTTTAATAAAGCCATTGTGTTGGTTAGGTTTTGCTAAAGTGCACTTCAATTATTCATATTTTTAAAGCCTCAAACTTTGTCCTTCCAGGAGACCACACTAGCCTATACAAACTCAACATCGGATGAAATATTTAGCCGATAATTAAATATTGATCTACGATTGGGCTCATTTCAGACCAATATTGTTTGCTGAGAGGCTTTTAATTGCCTAATTGAGCATTTCAAGAGGTTGTTAGCTCATTTTTTATACTATTCTATTAACAAGCGAATGTTGTTGAGTGATCTCCCCTTTTGTTTTTATCCAATCAGGAGTTTGCTCACAGTGTTTTGGCGGGAGACACGCACATTGTCAGGCGGATGTTGAGAATGAAGTTGAAAATTAATGTCAACTTTAGAAATATGGTAAAAGTGTTGAATGTAATTTATTTTGTAACAGCTGGAAGTTAGTTAGTTTGGCAACCTCACATGTATATATATATCAATTGTACTTTACATTGAACATTCTATGTAGTAGTCATAGGCCTACTCCAAAACACACTTGACAGACAACTTCATATAGCTGTTGTTTATAGTAAAAGTAAAAATTATTACTTTTATATTAAAATCCATTATTTCTTTTTTAAGTTAGTTTATCATGTAGTACATTCTTTTTAGTGATTTCTTTTATACAAGTTATAAGAAGTTATGATATATTTTTTCATAGATAAGCTCCATATTTTGTAATTCACTTCACATGGTATAATAACTACATCATTCTGTAACTCAAAATTAATATGTGAAATATGTTAATGAATTATTTCATGGTTAGCATTGACTAACTTATTGACTTATATTCCCAGAACTATATATATATAGATTTAATTAGGATAAGTCGATAAAGTTTAAATACTGACCTTACTAAGTTTTTCATTATTATTGTCCATTGAACTTTTATTACACATTAATCAATACAACTTTGAAAAACAATGCTTGATCTATGCATTTATCTTGTCATGTCTCAGGGTGACAGAGGAAAGACGCCCATATTCTATGCACTCGTGCAAAGCAACACTGACCTGGTGCACACTTTGCTGGACAGGGGAGCTAGGGTGGACATTACTCTCAAAGGGGAAGATGAGGTTTGTAGTTTAGGGTGGACATTACTCGCAAAGGGGAAGATGAGGTTTGTAGTTTAGGGTGGACATTACTCTCAAAGGGGAAGATGAGGTTTGTAGTTTAGCTTGAATCAAATCTGGCTTCACCAAATCTTCACTTTGAATTGAACACCTTCATTAGAAATGTTCAACAAATTATAAATATATGAAACATGCAGCTGTCAATAGTGTTGTAGGATGGACCTTTTGGCATTTTCCCAATGACAATATAAACAGTAAACAAGAAACTCATTATAAAGTAGCTTAGAGAGAGAGATGTTTTCAACACATGTATAGGCTGTGGCCTCAGTAATATCTTTCCAAACCTAGTCTTGTGGTAATAAGCACCAGCTTCAAAAAAGCATCTTGGTATACATAGGCTACAGATAATATGTATCAACAGTGTCTGTATGTCATGACCTATTGAACTGGTGAACTCTGTTTCACTAGCCCTATACAACTCCAATGTTAGTATGGAAGCAAAAGGGGAAATAACTCAAATTCTAAATAAAATTGTTTAGTGTCTTTGGTAAACAAATGCATTAAAATTGCAACTAAACATGTAGTAATACAGATGTGTAATTTTATTTTTTGGGGAAATAATAAATGTATGAATGGCATTCTGTGTTCCCAGCATGCCTATATCATGTAGAACTTTATACAATAATAAAAATTAGGGTATGTTATTGTTATAGATGTACCGGTACTCTGTAGATTCCCAAAGTACTCTATATATCTTATGAGTTACCATGATCATGTGAGTAATAGGAGGATCATAGATCTATGTTTCTGCAGACATGTGGAGATTAAATTTGATGTAGGCCCAGACTGACGCCTAGATTACACTTAACAATGTTCACTATTCTAACATTTAGGCCACTAAAACTCCTAGCTGGAGCCTCCCCTTTCCCACCCCCCACCCCCCAAATCCACCCCTAAAAACCTGAAAGACTTCATGGGAAACTAAAGTGTAAAAGAAATAAACAATCATAATAATAACAATAATAATTCATCATTTATAAAGCGCCTCATAAACTTAGTCTGAAAGGGTATGGTTGAATTTATTAGAATAAAGTATTGACATTAATTTGTTTGCTTATAAATAATGGCAATAATATGGATATGAATTCTACATTTGCTACATTTGATTGTTTATCACTAATGTCAACACTATGTGGCAGCATGTTCGGCTGGCATACCAAAGGTCCTGGGTTTGAATTCTGGTGCAGGCTAGGATTTTTTCCTGGGGCTGGAGGGTGTCCCTAAGTTTACCCAGTTCTGATGGGTACCTGACCTTAGTTGCGATAAAGTAAAGGGGGCTGTGCATTGTGCTAGCCACACAATCACCTAGTATTCCGTGGCCACAGAAACTGGTAAAAGCTGTTTCTGTAGACCTATGGATCAATTTAGTCTGACAGGTACTTTACTTTTTTATATGGCTATGAACTCAACATTCGTTTGTTTATCACTAATGACAACACTATATGGATTATGAACACAGGTTGACATTCCATTGTTTTTTGCTGCCTTGGATCACCATCCTCCAATTTCTACGGCACTGCTTAAGGCCATACTTCCTGTAGTGCCAGTCAAAGTAGATAATTTATTTTATAAGGTTAGTATGACTTATTAGCTTACTCTTCTAGAGTTAGCCAGATCAGAAAACATGTAATTAGATATTACATGTACTAGTTGCAGATGACACACGTTCTGTCAATTTTTCAGCCCTGACCGCATGTTTTAACCCCCAGAAATCAATTTTTATTGTGTTTTTTTTTCACAAAACTTTATGGTGCACATTTTTATATCCTTTATATTAACTTTAATTTTAAGTGAGAGAAAATCTTCTGAAAGTTAAGAATATTTTTGGTTAAGTTAAAAAATCTTGGCCAAAACACAAAAATGCTAACAAAATGCATTTAAAGGATTAAAGTATTAATATTAAATTAAATAATTAAACATTTATTACCATAATGTCTATGTAGTCCATAGTCTACCTTTCAATTACCTTGTTATGAATGTATAAATCTGTTCTTTTTTCTAGGGTCGAAATGTTTTGTTTCACTGCATAGAGAAAAATGTTGGAGAACAGCTGGTAGATTTTATACTCAGTAAAAGTTTGCCTTACCTGGTGACACAAAGAGTTGAGGTAAATAGAGAACCTGCTTGTGGGTGTGGTTGTACATGTGGGTGTGGTCATGCATGTGAGTGATGTCGTGCATGTGGCTGTGCTCAGTAGCTGAGCTCAGTGGGAACTTGAAACGTAAACACAAAAATCCTGCTAAAAGAAAATAACAAGCTGCTAGACTGAGGGATATATATTATCCCTTACCTTTATCAGCTTTGTCACGCTTTGTCACGCTTATGTTATACAAACAAAAGGGAGAAATGTTTATACTGTGGTTTAATATTAGCCAGTCAGCTTTTGATTATATATTAGAGAGTCGTGAGTAAATTCACTTCAAAGTGAGTGATAACACTGATTGAAAGTGCATGATAGTTATAATATTCAGAATTTGAATCTTGGCCCTAAAAGATTATTTTATCCATGGACCTAGGGTGTCATGTCATTTCCTCTATTGAATTACTGACATTTGTTGGGCAATCGTAAAGGTAGATGGAAACACTATAAGTCCCCACCATAGACAATTTGATAGTTAAACCTACTTGTTGTATCTGTATACTCTGAAATACATGTACTAATGGGGACTGTGTTAGAAATTCTAGTTTGAGTATTTTATCTGGGTTTACAGTAGAGCTATACTAAATACACGTAAAATCTTGAGTATAAACTGCACTTTGTTTACCAAAATATTTAGGTCGGAGGTAAAAACAAAAATTGACGTGTATGATACTGTAAGCAGTACTGTAAGACTATAAAATAAGACAAAAAAAAAAAAAATCTATAAGTAATCAAATGTTACAGTAAATCTATTTTTATCAATGTGTTTGATATAATTAATTATTTTAGACACTTTCTATGAAATACTGTAGATCAGGGTTTCCCAAACGGTTAAGTCCCACAAAGTCGCTTGTGTTTTATGCCTAGACCTAATGATTTACGGATGCAAATTTATCAGTTGTTTTCTTTGGTACAAAAATATATCAAATAAAACACAGCATATTCATTTAGACCTATAGTTGTATGTTTTAATGACTATATTTGTAAATATAAGTATCAACTTAATCAATATTTCTTGTTTCTATGCTATTTAGCTGTAGTTTAGTCATATAAAAATATATATTGTATAGCTGATATTTGGTTTTCCTTATGACAAATAATTAAAAATTCACAAACAGCATCAGTGAACAATAAAAAATATGGATCAAGAAACTATACAGTAAGCCTACAACAAATGAATTTTTTTAGTGCGGCTTATAGACATGAACTTCAATTTTACTTGCTTTTCACCTTCCCAAGTATCCCCGCAGCTTATACACAGGTGCGGCTTATACTTTTATACTTGAGATTTTAGGGTAGGAGAATGATACTGTTAAGACCAACACAAGATTGGTTCTCCAACACATTCAAAGTATTATATTTAAGGTCAAGTTTCAGTTTCCTAAATCAAGCACATTTAATCAAATTTAATACTGACATTAAAAGTTGACCATCATTGCTCCAGTCTCCTGGAAACATAATTTCCTGGTGAGGATTTGAACCTACGTTTCTCAGCAATTTATCCAATGTACTACTAGTGATACAACACAATTCCATGCTGCTAATGGACACTATATTTCTGCTTTTTGTTTTAATTATATTGGATTCGCATCTATCTTTGTACAATTATAAATCTTTTTTTAAATTCAAAGTTTAATCGCTGCCCAAGAGAAATGGCAGAAGAGAGGGGCTGTACATGGATGGTTAAAGCCATAGATGCTGTAAGTAAAACAGATTTTCTTCTAGTAGTATAGATTTCTTATAATTTATTCTTTATAATGTATATAATTGGTAATAAATTGAAGGGTTTAGGGGTGAAGTATAATGTTTCTTATGTTTTCTAAATGTGAGTGATTTTGTTTTAGTAAATCCTTTCATAATATCATTTATATGACTTATTTTCAGCCCCAGATTTATCAGTGTTTTTAGAACAATTTCTTTTATATAAAATAATTTTCAGGCTGTAGTAAGATGGGTGTACCAAGAAGAAGGTCTGAGTCGACAGATATTAGTTTTACATGGCTATCAATACATTCCAGCAGCTTTACAAGTAGGTCCATAGTCTGAGATTGAAAAGAAAATTTCAATAATCTTCTTTATAGAAGCAACGTCTGTAATGTATAGTATAAAATATATGACCAAAAAAAAACACTTTTAAAAACTGAAAGATACAAGTTTTTTTTTATTCATAATTTTTTTAGTTTAAAATAAGTTTACTTTTTTACTAAAAGAAAACAAAATATTTATTTCTCTTAGAACATTAACAGCAACATGGAGGATGACACAGACACATTTTACAGATATCTCTCTTTGTATCAGGTACTTTTAGAATAGCTCTCTTTGAATCTAGAGCCATATTATACTTTTAGCTTATCTCTTTGTATGTGGTAATTTCTGTATATCTCGTGTCAGATCTTTGAATCTAGAGCCATATTATACTTTTAGCTTATCTCTTTGTATGTGGTAATTTCAGTATATCTCGTGTCTCATTATTTATTGTGACTCTGCCAATATGATGTATTGCTCCAACTCTATGAAATAAATAATAATATAATAGATTGATACAGATGTAACTCCTTTGAAATCTTTTGATTCAGTTATCTATTCTCTGTGTATAATGCTTTTTTTTTAAAGCTTTTTAAAGGTTCCAGAAACATAAATCTATTGATTCCACTAGGAAATAAGTGATATAGGTGAAAATCCTGTTAATATATTATGGTACTTTGTTTTGCCATACTTGCAAGGTGATTTTTGTGTTTGGCACAGTTTTCATGAACTGTTGTGTTATTCAGGAACAGGTGAATGCCTTACATAAAGCTGTAGAGGAAAGTGATGAGGAAACTGTTCGGCTCATTATTTATTTTAGACATCCGGATGACCACAGCCTTGACCCTTGCCTTGCTGACAGCAGAAAACCAGTGAGTTCTCCAAAACTATATGTTTAAGAAAAGCTTTTTTTTGTATGCACAACTTGTAGTTTTAGGGCCATCATAATAATATTCAAACAGTGATGTGAACAATTATTTGTGATCTTGCACCTGATTATAGATTATACACAGGAGAAAATCTTCTTTTTTTTCATTACTAGATAATGTTTAATCTACAATAAATTGTATAAATTAAATCGAAGGGAAATAACTTACTTTTTTCCAAAAATTATTTAATGTACATGTTTATTTTTTTGGGGACTATTGAGGGGGGCCACAGATGACATGAATACCATTCTCTTCCATTGGATTTTACGTGATTTTTTGTTATTATATTATGGACAAACCTTTTGCTTTAGAGACAAAGTAATATCAACAAAAGTGAAGTAGGGTAGTGGTACTACTTACAGCAATGTAATGTGTGCCTTAAATTCCATCTAATGTTTTGATTTATGTAGCAATTTCATTTGAATTTATAAAGTACTTTCATTTATGAAATTTTAATATTACATTCATTTATATATTTTTTATAGCACTTTCATTTATATAATTTATAAAATACTTTCATTCATATAGTTTTCATAGCTATTTCATGTCTATAATATACTTAGTACAACAATTGCCTTGTTGACGTTGAATGCATCTGTTTTAAAGTGGCATTGTTAACAATTGTTATCATATTCATACTTGCATTCAGGGAGATGGTCAACCGCTCCTCCACAAAGCAGTTTTGAGGGGAAATGTAGTAGTGACCCAGCTGTTAGCCGAGACCCTTGTGTATCAACGCAAACAAAGGCTGGACTCTATCAGAGACCAAGTAAGTCATTCTGACCTCTGGCATAGAAATAAAATTCCTTTTTTAAATAGTTATCCACAGTAGTCCTTATGTATATTTTTAAACTGAGTCTCCTCTAAGGTATACAGTAAAAAAAATCTTCTGTGTTGAAGAAGTTTCTATATCTTAAGATAAGACTGAAACCATTGATAAGTGTATGCTCCAAAAATCTTCTGTATAGAAGAAGCCTCTGTGAAATGTAAGATGAGATAGAAGTAAAGAAACATTTACTAATTAATTTAATAAATGTCAATGAAAATTGTATTACTAAACTTTTCTATTTGAAGTAAACCTTGCAAAGCTTATTACATCTCTTGGCACATAAATAAATGACATGATAACACATTGTTACAACTTATAGTAAGAATTTATTCATTTCCCAGTAATTTGTTGTTTCCATTCCAGTATTTCCGAACAGCCTTACATTATGCTTATGGCCTTGAGGATGGTAAAGAATTAATTAGTCTCCTACTTGACTATGGGGCTTCAGAATTTACAATGGACAAGGTAATTTATGAAGTTTTTCATTATTAGTGCATTGTCACAGAAATCTCTCTCTCAGTCCTCTCCATGCCAGCTGGCGCTTGAGGCGAAAGCCAAAGATCTCCATTTATCTTGTTCTGTTGCAGCTCGTGGTGCTGTTTCTAGGCTCAGGCCTTTAGCCTTCAGGTCCCTTACCACTCTCCTTCTCCATGTTTCCTTTGGTCTGCCTTTCGACCTTTTTCCTGAAGGGTCCGGTCCATCTCAGGGCTGTCCTGAGGAGGGAGTCAGCTGACATTCTGCAGAAATGTCTCATCCATCTCCATCGCCTTGCTAAGATGCTCTCTGATAAAGGGACTACTCCTGTTTTCTCACGTAGGTCTGCGTTTGATAGGTCCTTGTTTGATATCGTATTTGGCCAGAAGATATTGAGGATGCGGCATAGCCTTTGTCTCTGGAACACCTCTAGTTTTCTTTGTATGGTATTTCACAGAAATAAATTCTATTAAATTAAATACTTGACTCCAGCTTAGATATTTGTACAATTTCCTAAGATTTGTAAGAGTAAAGAGAATTTATGTATTAGGAATTAATCTTTGGCCCTTTGTTATATTATTGGGTTAATTATGTTTTAAGAGATGTTCTTTAATGTTTCACTCAGAACATTTATAAAATTATGCTCCTTCAATTCACAGGACAACCGTTCACCGTTGTCTTTCAAAGACAGGCGTGGCCAAGATCTAATGAATGAACTATTGCAGTATCAGTACCTACAAGTTGGTAATTTTCTCTATACTAATGCATTACATGACATAAGTGTAATAAGACTGTTGATATAATGGTTTCCTATGTTAGCAAAATTACCTGCTGACAAAAAAGGTTCAAACTTTAGGTCAGATAGTTGGGATGAGATAGTAGTGAAAACCTATTACCGTAGATTTCCCACATTTTGTTAATTATCAAATACGATTTTAGCTATGGCCTTCAAGTATATACCACTGATAGCAAAACTTTTATAAGACTTTAGGTCTTTTTTTTATTACTTATAGGCTATTACAGTTTGTAGTCTAAATAAATGTTAGTGAATCACAAAGTATCACTAAGATACAAATCAACTCATAAAATAGGTTTGTAAAACACTATCTCTACTGATTACTGATCGTGAAGAAATTAAGCTGAAATTAATATTTTGTTATAGCAAGCAGAAAGGTTTAATCCCATTTTATTGGCTGCTATATATACAATGCATCTCTTTAAAAAGTATTTTCATTTATCAGTGTTTTTATTTATTAGTTATTAACCCTTCCTGTACTTTCTATCTATGCTATCTTCAGTCTCGCTATATACGCGCCCTGGACTGTAAGGGTTAAATGTTTCATTAAATATGCCTAATGGTGTTGTTTTTTTAAATATTTTTCAGGATTTGACCCATCCTGAACCTGATCCATGGAGTATACCTTTACCTATTCCTATCATTGATTATTACCTGAACTCATGCACTCACTCGGATGACCAGCAAGGTTACCTCCCTCATGAGATCAGCTCCCACACTGGGGCCCACCGCCATATGGCTTCCCTGCCCAACACAGACATTGCGGTCATCGGGTCATCCACCCCCGGCACGCCTCTGTCCAGGTCTCACAAGTTCCGGTCTGTGTCCGACACCAAGCTGAACAAACTGACCCCTTCTAAGCAAGGCCTGGCCGCCCACCTGGCCAACTTCCCCGACGCTGTGAAGTCCCGGCTGACCAAAAGGTCCAACCACAAGCTGAACATCGATGGCATCAGGAAGGATTATCTCCCCGTGCCCATGGACGCCCCCCGAGACAGTGAGGATGATTTTGAGTTTGAGGATGACGTGTGTGACTCCCGGGACTTGCTGGATGAGAAAGAATTGAGAAAGTCCACATCATGCTGCATGCAGTAACTTCTTTCAAACTTAACATGTCAAATTGAACATTTATTTTTCTACAAAAACATTTAAATATTTCTTCAACATTGAATTTTAAATTAAAGAAAATATTATTGATAACAAGCATAAATTATGATTCATTTGTGCGAAAACATTTAGTATAAAAGGTTGCAAGACATTCTAAATCATTTTATGTTCCAAAAAAAAACTTTTCTGTTTTGAAACACAGTTTTATTCTGTACTAATAATTGTTTTTTCAGTGAAATAATTGTTTATTTAATTTTAAGATTTCATTTTGTACTGACTGGTTGCAATATTTTTGTCTAAATTGATAGTCTTATATGTATGTGTATTTTACACATAGACAGTTATATACGTAACAAGAAATATATCATTAAGACTTCAGTTAGCCAGAATACAATAGCTGACTACTAATGAACTTTTTCTTGTTTGATAAATTGTGTGCGTGCATGTCTATTTTTATACGTATATTTCTGTGCTTGTGTACAAATAATTCTTTTATTTTGTTTAAAATATGCTGAAGGATAAAACATCTGTAATCAAGGCAATTTTCATTTGTTTGGATCAATAAAGAAATCTTATCTTATCAACATAAAATGATTTTCCCAATTTATTTATTTATTTAACATTTAAGACATTGAGTAAATGTAGTCAATACGTTTTCTTCTTGTTTTCTATGTTATTAAAAGATGCTAATTGTTGCCTAATTGCATGCTTTCCTTAATTTAGTCTTCAACTGTCCCCATGGGTTTTGTGCAATTATCATAATGTGATAAACTATTTGAATAACTAAACAAATATAATCTGCCTTCTGTGATTATTATAAGAAAATACTTTAAAAATTTGGTAAAACTTGACCTAGATTTTGTGGCAAAGTAGGAAATTAGTATATATAATAGGTCCTCAGAAAAGGTCCAATCCATATGTTAGTGATCAATAAGAACAAGGCTCCTACAGGTTGAAACAAAAATAATTTCACACCTTTTCAAGATTTTTGTCCCAAGACATCTACTCTTTTTAATCACTGCAACTTTGTATAATGATAAACTGTACACATTTGTTTTTAGAACTTATCCAGACCAAAAAAAGGAAAATAAAATTTTCAAACCAGTATTACATTTTTACAACTCAATTAGACATTTTTGACTGTGTGGAAATCTTACAATTTTTTGTTTGGTATAAGTGCAAAGATTTTACTTCAACTTTTGACAAGACTTAACTAAGTGAAAGTCACACAATAAATGTTCACTTAGCTTTCACCAATTTTTTATGTGAAATTTTTGTTTTAAATTAAATGGTCTTACATATCATTCAGCTTGTTATGTTGTATGATGGTGTAGTTATTTATAGAATGGTTCTCTCCATGCTATTACATTTAGGATGCTATTAATGCTAAGGTTACTTTATAGTTGTTCTGATTGATCATCTACATCTGTGGCAACTAGACATTGCTTGAACAGTATATAATTCTTCCTTTATAAACACTATCAGTTTAGGTTTATAGGGTTAGTAGTGCATGAAATTTCCATTTAGTCTATTTCTAATATCAGATTTAGATAAGATTTTTTTTTCTAAATTATTTTGTAGGGCGATGAATACAGGACACTAACAAAATCAAATATGTAATGTCCAATGTCTTAAAATATGTTCTTATTTCTGTTTGAACCCTTATATATTTAACTTCTTTTCAATTTTATGTAATTCCACTTTAGTAAGTCAAGAATATCATTATAGATCATATATTGATGGGCAAACTTTGGGGTATCCGATAAAAAAAAAAACCTGGGTTCAAACCCTGATTAATCAGATTGCACTCCCGCATGACAACCACGACCCATAATATCACATTAATAGAAATGTGTCAATATTCCCCACCTCCAGCCAAATAATGTTTCATACAATTAAACCTTAACTTCAAAATAACTAAAATTGAATTCAGTCCATAAAATAATTGTTCAATATAGAGAAAACCCAATTTCTCATTGTATATAGTTCAGGGTTTAAGCTACCAGGAGAGGGAATGGCAAACCTTTGGTGTGATACAAGTGTTAGTCTGAATTAAAGAAACAAACACAGAGAGTAGTCACTGGGATTAAAGAAACAAACACAGAGAGTAGTCACTGGGATTAAAGAAAACTAGAACAATTATTAATCCCACTCTATCTCCACAAAACTTTTGAAGATATTTTTAATTTTTAAATCATGTGATAAACATCTCCCGAACATTACTCTACAGTTTTTTGTATTTCAGTGTGTGTGTGTGTGAATGTTTTTTTTTTAGCCTGCTGCTATTAAAACATGTCAACAATTATATTTGTAATAAAATTACTTTTGGTTAAATTGTTATGAGTTTGTTTTTGTATTGCTAAATATGAAGTTTTAACTCTATGTCTAATGATACAGCTCAAAGAAAACAAAATATAATGAGAATGATCATATTTAATTAAATAGTTCAATACAGAAAGAAACAACTCTTGTCAATGTAAGAAGTTCAAAATGATAAGTGACTTGGATGGAACATTTTTCTTTCTCATCACTTGTGTTAATACATGCACAATTTCAATCCATGTAAACTTCTCAAGATTATTTTATTTTATTTATTAGTAATGTAATAATAAACTGCTGGTGAAATGTGAATGTCCAAAGCCTAAGTTTGCACTTTTAATTTCTTAAACAAATTCTATTAATGTAGTGACATTTAGTTATCCGATAATTCAATCCTATTGGTTTCATAAAGTTGAGCTCAACAATATAATGTGACTTTCATTCTTAAAGAAAAAAACAGCACAAATTTAAACAATTTAATTTGTAAAAAAAAAAAAAAGAAAAAAAAAAGCCTATACTGTTCATTTCTTAGCCTTCTCTTTCTCTGCTTGATATTGATAATGTAAATCTGTAACATCTGTCATTGAAATCTTTTCCCAGCCTGTTTGTTTCATGTGATACACTGGAGAAAATAAAAGCCATCATACTAATCATAGTTCACAAAGACAAATGTCCTACAACAAAGTAACTGTAGAATACAATATTTAACTTACAACAACATTACTGTATCAGCTAAAGTACCTAACTGCACACTATATTGGTCCAACATTAGGTCGAGATTTAACAGCATGCTATATTGGCTAATAAAGGTCCAATAATTGGTCTGACATTATGCCCAGATTTAACAGCATACTATATTGGCTAATATTGGTCCGACATTATGATTATGGCAAGATTTAGATATGTGCTTAACCATTTCCCAACTACAGTTGCCACGTGTCGCTGATTTCGGGTTGTTTCATTGCCGACAGTACTGCTAGTTTTTAATAGCTTAATAAACTCTTTTTAAACTCTGACCTAGAAGAGCGTTAGTGACGCTATTTTTACATGTTTGTTTGGTATTTTTAGCTCTATCGATCGGATTTTAGTGAATTTTTTAAAATAACGCATTTTTAACGCTAGTTCTATGAAAATTTAAGGTATTTTGCCAATATTTAGAGAAACATTAGGCTAGGCTTGTGAGGAAAAGGCTGTATTATTTTGATAATGCTAATATAATAATGATATTGAAAGCATTGTCATTGTATAAGTTGAATAGGCTTTGAATAGAGAGGATTTGAGTTCGATACGATAAATTCAAAATGTCTTGACAAACTATTGGAACCTATTGATGTATACTCAGTGATTTTATTATTTTCCTTTTTATTTATTAGTTAACTCTCATCTCTTCTGGTTTGAATTAAACTTTATATTTTTATATTTTAACTGTGAAGAATTTAATTCAGTTGCTTGGATAGTTCTTTTACAGTGAATATTTTAATAATATTTTTTATCCGATTTTTGTTCAATAAACGGAGTTATGCAACTTGGCTTAGGGATAGGGGGTTTATAGGCTGGCAAATGCTTAGGGCTGAAATGGTTAACATATGGCTAGAGCTTGGAACACAACAAAAGACAATGTGTATAAAATATAAACAAAAGACTCACATGTTACAATGCCACCAGAATAAGCATCCCTGTGTGTGGCGTGGTAAATGGCCCTTTTACCCAGCTCGTAAGCTTCTTGGTCTGAAAGATTCCAGCGGTATTCACTGTCCATAACACCATAGGCATAGACAGAGCCAGAGCCTGCAGAAAACATATAGTTGGACATCCTCTCACCATCACTGTCAACATAGTACAGGCCTGGTCCCTGGGGAGAAAGAGAGCATAATGCAATTAACTTAAACAATACATTTACATACTTTACATAGGATACAATAGATGGACCCTGGTGAGAAAAAGAACTTCTATACCCATAGGCCTCAAAGCTGGAGAAGTGTAAGCCACAGATATGCTATAATTAAAATACACCAATGGGCTACACATGGGGGTCCGCCCCTGTTGTGTGTCCTAAAGAGTTGAAACCCAACATAGTACTACAGAGCTAAGAACCCACCTAGTACTACAGATCTAAGAACCCACATAGTACTACATATCTAAGAACCCACCTAGTACTACAGAGCTAAGAACCCACCTAGTACTACAGAGCTAAGAACCCACCTAGTACTACAGAGCTAAGAACCCACCTAGTACTACAGATCTAAGAACCCACATAGTACTACAGAGCTAAGAACCCACCTAGTACTACAGAGCTAAGAACCCACATAGTACTACAGAGCTAAGAACCCACCTAGTACTACAGAGCTAAGAACACACCTAGTACTACAGATCTAAGAGCCCACCTAGTACTACAGAGCTAAGAACCCACCTTGTACTACAGAGCTAAGAACCCACCTTGTACTACAGAGCTAAGAACCCACCTTGTACTACAGAGCTAAGAACACCCTAGTACTACAGAGCTAAGAACCCACCTTGTACTACAGAGCTAAGAACCCACCTTGTACTACAGAGCTAAGAACCCACCTTGTACTACAGAGCTAAGAACCCACCTTGTACTACAGAGCTAAGAACACCCTAGTACTACAGATCTAAGAACCCACATAGTACTAGAGAGCTAAG
Source organism: Anisus vortex (assembly GCA_949126835.1). NCBI lineage: Eukaryota > Metazoa > Mollusca > Gastropoda > Planorbidae > Anisus > Anisus vortex. Next base: position 23,700,207 of record OX421499.1, read on the forward strand.
AACACCCTAGTACTACAGAGCTAAGAACCCACCTTGTACTACAGAGCTAAGAGCCCACCTTGTACTACAGAGCTAAGAACACCCTAGTACTACAGAGCTAAGAACCCACCTTGTACTACAGAGCTAAGAACACACCTAGTACTACAGAGCTAAGAACACACCTAGTATTACAGAATTAAACCCAAGTTTGAATTATTTATTTGAACATTAAAATTTGAACATAGATACAAAAGATTTACGGATTATCAAAAACATGTATTGGGAGCAAACAGCAGCATTGAGTATGGATAGTAGCGTCACTAAATTTCAGAAGATTAAGAGAGGAGTACGCCAGGGATGTGTTCTGTCACCAGACTTGTTTAACTTGTATAGTGAGCTGATTATGCGCTCGATAAGTGAACTTCCCGGCATTAAAATAGGCGGACACATCATAAACAATCTGAGGTAAGCTGATGATACTGTCCTGGTGGCGGAAAGTGAGAATGACTTACAAAGATTGTTAGACCTGGTAGTAAGTGGCAGTGAAAAAAAGGGCTTGGATCTAAAAATAAGAAAAACAGAAACTATGGTTATAACAAAGAAGGCTACCAGCCCAGTATGCCAAGTAAAAATAAACAACAATGTATTAAAGCAAGTAGATAAATTCAAATACTTGGGGACAATGACTACATCAGATGGGCGCTGTGAGATTGAGATAACTACTTGGGGACAATGATTACATCAGATGGGCGCTGTGAGATTGAGATAACTACTTGGGGACAATGATTACATCAGATGGGCGCTGTGAGATTGAGATAACTACTTGGGGACAATGATTACATCAGATGGGCGCTGTGAGATTGAGATAACTACTTGGGGACAATGATTACATCAGATGGGCGCTGTGAGATTGAGATAACTACTTGGGGACAATGATTACATCAGATGGGCGCTGTGAGATTGAGATAACTACTTGGGGACAATGATTACATCAGATGGGCGCTGTGAGATTGAGATAACTACTTGGGGACAATGATTACATCAGATGGGCGCTGTGAGATTGAGATAAAGGCTAGAATTGCACAAGCTAAAGGTGCCTTTATGAAAAATATGTTTTTTAAGAAAAAAGTCATTAGGGATAGAGACAAGGAAGAAGGTACTAAAGTGCTACATTGAACCAATTATACTATATGGCTGTGAGGCATGGACGTTGAACAAAAAAATGACTGCATATTTGGAAAGATGTGGATCTATAGAAGAATGCAACGGGTGGCATGGACAGATAAAATATCTAATGTGGAAGTGCTAAAAAGGTCAAACACTAACAGAGAAATAATTGTAAAGATCGTGAAAAGAAAATCGACAATAGTAGGACACATAATTAGAAAAGAAAACAGAAAAAATCATAATAACCGGAAAGCTAGAGGGAAAGAAACGCAGAGGAAAACAGAGAAAGAATATACTAGATGATCTAACAGAATGGAATGGCATGGCATGACAGGAAATGCTGGAGAAGGCCAGAATAAAAGATACGTGGAAAGACATGATCGCCTACGCCACCCGGCATGGCACCTTATGATGATGATATACTGTCTGGATACAATAACGATATACTGTCTGGATACCATAATGATAAAGCTCAGTCCAATATGAATAATTACTATTGACCATTGAATGCTAACAGATAAATGGAATGTTGTGTAAATGTGTATGTGTATATAGAGCAAGTTTTTCTCTCATAGAAAAAGCTCTTGAATAATTTCAGAAATTAAAAAAATGGTGAGACCTGAGGAGTCCTTAGAATCATATTTATTACATAATTTTCTTCTTAACAGATACAATTCAGACTGCTTTGACAATTATAGTGGAATTGCAGCATTTTTCCCCAAAACTTGAGCCTGTTTTGCTAAGCTTACCAAACTAGTCTAAACCTTATTATATATGAAAAAAAATAAAATTATTTATATATATGAGCACAATGCTCTGACTGTACTTAAGCTAAAGTTTGACATCTGGCCATATTGTAGACTATGGATATGACAAGTCTAGCACACAAACAAAGAAACATCCACAAATGTAAAATGGAACAGAAAACAAAAGTCTAGCACACAAACAAAGAAACATCCACAAATGTAAAATAGAACAGAAAACAAAAGTCTAGCACACAAACAAAGAAACATCCACAAATGTAAAATAGAACAGAAAACAAAAGTCTAGCACACAAACAAAGAAACATACACAAATGTAAAATAGAACAGAAAACAAAAAATTGTTTTTACCTTCTTATCCCATCCTATAATCATTGTTCCCTGTTGGGAGAAGAAGAAAAATTGCACATGTTGTATTCAAATATTCAGCAACATGTTCTACTCTTTTTATTTGCCTTTTTTAGTTTTAACCATTCACATTTTATTCATTTATTAAGAATAGGATGTCTTGGACAATATTGGTTAACATTTATTTAAGTAGGAGCTAACAACAGAAATGTAGTTTCAATTTGTGGATTTTTTAATGAAACAAATATAAGTTAAAATGTAATCACCTAATATTTACATCAAATCCCTTCAGTTCAAATAAAGAGATAATTATTGTAGTCTGATACATAAAAAAAGATGGGCAGAGGTGGCCGAGCAGCAGTGCAAACTTGCGCACCTAACGGCCAGGGTTCAATTTCCTGGTGAAGGCTAGGATTTGTTCTCGAGCCTGAAGGAAGAGTCTACCCAGCTAAGATGGGGTACCAGACCTTAGTTGGGGCAAAGAAAAGGCGGCTGGGCATTGTGCTGGCCATACAATCCCCTAGTATGCCGTGGCCACAGAAACTGGTGAACGCTGCTTCACCTGCCCTATGGATCAATTTGGTCAGACGGGATACTTTACTGTTTTACTTTACATAAAACAAGACTGATTTAGTTCTTAGTTATCTGAAAGTTGATACCAATTGTATGCTACCTTTTACATGTACTGTAAATATTTTTAACATTAAGAGTATTTCTCTATTTCAAAGAGAACAATTAAGAATATATAATTGCTTAACATTAAAATCAACAACAAAATCTGTTGGACATAAAACTACAATTTAAAAATTTAACAAAATAAATGTTTTTTATCACATCATATGTACTAGAACTGACAAAGAAGAATGCTTGCTCCATACAAAATTTGAGTTAAGGAATGTGACAAACCATTGAAAGGCCCATTCCCTTGTAATCATACACAATGTTGGCCAGAAGTTTTGACGCTGCAGCCACAGATATTCTCTCCTTGTTTCGAAGCTCATAAATCCTAGAGTAAGAGTTGGAAAAAGAAAAAAACTAAGAGCGTAATTTAACAGTAACTGGATCATACATAATATTATATGGAAAAAACATTTATTCAGAATGCACAGCAAACATAAGTCAGAACTAGCAAACATAAGTCAGAACTGACAAAAAACTACATACATAGAACCAATGATAAAATTAATTTGTAGTAAATGGGTGAAATACTCATTTGCAGTAAATGGGTGAAATACTAATTTGTAGTAAGTAAATGGGTGAAATACTAATTTGCTGTAAATAGGTAAAATACTAATTTGTAGTAAATGGGTGAAATACTAATTTGTAGTAAGTAAGTGGGTGAAATACTAATTTGCTGTAAATAGGTAAAATACTAATTTGCTGTAAATAGGTAAAATACTAATTTGCTGTAAATAGGTAAAATAGTAATTTGCTGTAAATAGGTAAAATACTAATTTGTAATAAATGGGTGAAATACTAATTTGTAGTAAATAGGTAAAATACTAATTTGTAGTAAATGGGTGAAATACTAATTTGTAGTAAATGGGTGAAATACTAATTTGTAGTAAATGGGTGAAATACTAATTTGTAGTAAATGGGTGAAATACTAATTTGTAGTAAATGGGTAAAATACTTATTTTCTGTAAATAGGTAAAATACTAATTTGTAGTAAATAGGTAAAATACTAATTTGTAGTAAATGGGTGAAATACTAATTTGTAGTAAATGGGTAAAATACTAATTTGTAGTAAATGGGTGAAATACTAATTTGTAGTAAATGGGTAAAATACTTATTTTCTGTAAATGGGTAAAATACTAATTTGTAGTAAATGGGTGAAATACTAATTTGTAGTAAATGGGTAAAATACTTATTTTCTGTAAATAGGTAAAATACTAATTTGTAGTAAATGGGTAAAATACTAATTTGTAGTAAATGGGTGAAATACTAATTTGTAGTAAATAGGTAAAATACTTATTTTCTGTAAATGGGTAAAATACTAATTTGTAGTAAATGGGTGAAATACTAATTTGTAGTAAATAGGTAAAATACTTATTTTCTGTAAATAGGTAAAATACTAATTTGTAGTAAATGGGTGAAATACTAATTTGTAGTGAATGGGTAAAATACTAATTTTCAGTAAATTGGTGAAATACTAATTTTCAGTAAATTGGTGAGATACTAATTTTCAGTCAAATTGGTGAAATACTAATTTTCAGTAAATTGGTGAAATACTAATTTTCAGTAAATGGGTGCAATACTAATTTTCAGTAAATGGGTGAAATACTAATTTGCAGCAAATGGATGAAATACTCTGCAGTAAATAGGGAAATATACTAAATTGAAATGAGTAGTAAGACTACTAACCTGCACTGTCTAGCTAAGACTCTCTCCCAAAACATACAATCTGCAGCCCCACCAGCCATGGTGCCCAGCAGGTAGGGATTGATTTCAATCACCTTCTTTACAGTCGAAGACTCTGATGAGATCAAATCACAAGGGTTAAAATCTTTGACAAGGGCTATCAAGGGGACAGACTGACATGGAATAAAAATTGGTTAGCCAGAAGTGGATGAATTAAAACTATCTCTGATTTGAATTTAAAAAAGGAATGATCTAAAACATTACACTCTATGTCTCCTTTAAACAAAAACCAAGTATTCCTGATAAAAGTTTTGCATTGATTTTAAATAATGACAAACACTTATAAAATACAACAAACTAGATACGCCATGAAAACTATAAAAAAAAATAATTAATAATCTGATTAAAGTTCTAATGAACATCTAAGTATTAACCATGAGTTAACTCATAAAATTAAAAAAGAGAAAGCATTGATTGATTGCCAGAAAATTAATTAATAAGCTTAATCTGATTCTCTAATCACTCATCAAAATGTAAAATTGTATCCTAATTAGTTTCATGTTTAAATAAAGCATGCCTATCATATCAATTATATTATGCTAAAAATCTATGATCAAATGCCCTCATAACCAAATGCAACAAATAAACAGCAGCCACCTTCCTCTTATAGTTTTATTTTATTTTGTTAGTTTGAAATGAAATTAAAGAGATGCAAATATCACTAGTTTAAAAATATAAACATAGATTTTTTTGTAGGCTATTTTATTTCTGATATCTAGAAAAAAAATGTGTTTAAATTTGTCTGGAAAAACAAAATAATACATTAGAATTGTTTAGAGATGTTCACAGAAAATGTGTTTAGAGATGTTCACAGAAAATGTGTTTAGAGATGTTCACAGAAAATTTGTTTAGAGATGTTCACAGAAAATTTGGTTAGAGATGTTCACAGAAAAATGTTTTAGAGATGTACACAGAAAATTTGTTTAGTGATGTTCACAGGAAATTGGTTAGAGATGTTCACAGAAAATTTGTTTAGTGATGTTCACAGAAAATTTGTTTAGAGATGTTCACAGAAAATGTGTTTAAAGATGTTCACAGAAAATGTGTTTAGAGATGTTCACAGAAAATGTGTTTAGAAATAATCACAGAAAATTTGTTTAGAAATAATCACAGAAAATTTGTTTAGGGATGTTCACAGAAAATTTGGATGAATATTTGGATTGCCACATTCATTTGGAAACATCACATCCCTGTCCACTCTATGATTGTTTACAATATGGATAAGCTAAACATTTACCAATAGATGGTCCAGCTGTAGCCCTGGAGTCGACCGCTACAAGGACACCATTTTGATATTTGAAGGCCAGTGTTGTAGTACCATGGTCAAAGTGAATTTTCACCTTACTGTTGCCATCATTGAATGCACTATAAACATCTGACTGCAACTGAAAAATTCAAGGACATTAGATTAGATTTACAGATTTATTAAACATTATGGAATATTGCTTCTGCTTTTTCAGCCTTGATATGCATGTGCACAATCAAGGTTGGAGCAGATGTCATAAAAGGGGAAAAAAACAGTTTGTAAAAATAAATTGAAACAGTTTTTTTATATATTTTGTGGACACAAAAGGTTGAATGGACTAATGGACCTGGCCAGAAAAAACAGCATATAGTAAGTCTTTTTTTGTACAAGTTCTAGCTTTCATTCATCATCAGATGGTTTAGTTATGATATAAATACAGAATTAGCCAAATACATCTTCCTGACCTTAAAAGAAAAAAGAAATATGTTTTACTTTCCCAGATGTGATTAAGACTAGGAGCTAGGATCCCTATAATTTTTCATACCTCAATATTTAACATACTTATCAAGGCATTGAGAGAATTTTATTTAAACTAAACATTCCATGGTTTTGAAAATATTGACTTAAGACAGTATATATCCTGCAACAGCTGATGTTGGTGCATGATATCATCCCTGTCCCTATCGCTAGATTTGGAAACTTTCTTTAAAAAATAGTTTATAGTACAGAGATGTAGGCCTAGAGCTAAAAATGTGTCACTTTCCAAGAAAATATTACTTAATGACTTGATGTCATGCAAAATTTTATTTTTTACAAATGCGATAACCGGTAATTCTGTAATCATTAACTCATTCCGCGCCAAGTGACGATATATCGTTACTTAGATTCGTCGCTTCCGTGCCAACTCACAATATATCGTTAGTCTCTTTTTCGATATTTAGTTTGGTTTCCAGTGCATCTAATCCAACTTTTAATTGTCTAAAGGGAAAAAAAACTCTTCTAACTTCCTTTCTGCTTGGTTTCCTTTCAGTTTTTAAATAATAATGAAGATTTTTTATCAATTTCTGTTTAAACTTTTGTACACAAAGCATAGCCAAGCCTGCTCGAAATGTTTCTAGGCCTTGAAATTTGTCAAATTTGCTATTAAATAACTTTTATTGCTAATTATTAATTTCTATTCATCAGATAATGACTTTAAATCATTTAAAAATGGTTTTGAGGACTGTCTGTTTATTTACTACAGGGTTCGTACAGAAAAATTGCCTCAAAATTCCAGGAGTTTTCCAGAAGTTTTTCAGGAGTAAATTTTTTGAAAAGCCAAACTAAGCTCTTTAAAAAAAAACAGACATCTCGCTACATAGCTTTTTTTTTTGTTTTACGACATTACGGGGACTTATATAGCCTACATCCCAAGTTTGGATATAAAAAAAAACAAGATCTGGTAAAAAAAAAAACACAAGGAGTGGCTTCACTGGTGTCATCAACGTTTGTGCGCGGAAATAAAAAGTAGCAAAGTGGGTTAACTCCAATAGAGCTTTCTGAAAAAGTAAAAGTACAATCTAAGAGCAGTGATTACGATTTTTTTATATTAATAATTAATCTCCCTAAAAAAATAAGGAGTTTTTAGTATTTTCCCAGGTCTAAATGCAGTTTTTCCAGGAGTTTTAAGGTCCTGGAACACAACTTTTTGTTTTCCAGGAGTTTCAAGGAGCTGTACGAACCCTATACTAATTAAAGATTCCAACATTCGTGGTTAGGCCTAGACCTATGCAAACTATATAGAAATGTATAGGTTCGGCGTTTGCCGGCTGATATGAACATTACAAAAATGCATATAACTTAGTAACTATATGGGATATTTTCAAAATTCAAAATGCATTACTTTTAGTGGTTTTAAGCCCAATAGGATATCTGCTACGCATACCATATAAAAATTATTTAGCCAAATCCTAGGGTCTCAACACGCTGCGAATGATTCTAGCGATAATTCAAAATTTTTTAATGTATAAAAGTATATATTTCCAGAAAGCTTAGTGATTTATCTATTTTAAGGTGTAATTGTTATTAACTTTGGGGAATATTTAGTCATTAAAAAAAATATTTAAAAATAATTTACTAAATTTAATGAGGAGTTACCTTTGGCAGGTTTCACAAAATGGCCACCAAATGATGGAGATTTATTGCTTATTTAAAAAATAAAAATTGTTGATACAAAATGCTGTTTTTTTTACTTGTATGTGTTTATATGTCCATAAAGTATCAGCTGCATCAGTATTGTATGTTTTAATTATATTTTTGTGTTGTTTATATTAATTTAAACACCCTCAAACGTTACATAATCCACCGATCCCATTTCCGGATTTTTTTTATACATTTGAAAATCACTTACCAGGAATAAATAAAGCCGAAATATAAAGTTTTTTTAATGTTTAACATTCATAAACATGTTAATTTTCCCTAGGCCACCATTAGAAGCACAAAAAAATGTTTATCTTTTGAGAAAAACGTGTTTTAAAAAGCCCTAATTTTTACGGCCTATCTGTGAATTTTTTCCGCCGCCGAGACTAAGTCTAAAATTAGATCTCAAATAAGATTTATCTATGTAATTTTGTAAAACTCTTTTAATTTTAACCAGAAATTTAATTCTTTTCATAAAAACTAAGTTTGTTTTAAATATTTAGCCGAAGAATTCATTTTATTAGTAAATAAATGAAAATCGTTTGGTACAAAAAAGGCTTCGGACTAGCAAAGATAACGTTCGCTGTCAAAACAAGATTCGAGATTACGGTCCATTTAAATGCACACGTGCGAATTATAGAATGTAAATCCGATCGGATAGCTTAAAAATTACATTTGATGCACTTTTTTAGTTCGCAAAAAGTGGATTTTTATTTTTTTTTTATTTTTTAACTCTATTGGTGCAAAACGTTCGCTTTTTGGAACGTTCGATCGATGTCGAAAAAGTATTTTCTAAAACACTATTTACACATTTATTTTCCGATTTCCGACTATTTGTGTACTATCTACGGCAACAAAATACTATTATTTATAGTTTTAAACTAAATTTACACAAACTATTGTGGTTTAAACGTTAAAAATCCCTTTTTTCGCTTTTAACACACACGCTTTGTCTACGTCCAATAAAGCCACGTTTTTTTTCAAAATGGCGGCGACTTCGGTAGTTTTAGACTTTATGATGCCCGAGTGCGAAATCACGTTTTATTGTAAAAATAATAATAAAACACAACACAAACACTGATATATTTACGTTTTGTGAGTTTATTTGTCATAAAAGTATCAATTTCAACAATATTGTGTGTTTTAATGCTAGTTTGATGATGTTTAGTCTAACTCATTTTGTAGCCCCAGGAACTTTTTGATAGAGGGAATTTCCCGATTTTTAAATGATTAATTATAAAATATTGAAATATCAGCTGACTTCATAAGTGTCATATTTGGATTTCTGGGCTTTTAGGCTTTAAAATGACATATACTATACTATAGCTTAACATTATTTTTTTCAAAAAAAACTTAAAAAATGGGAACTCCTGAAATTCTTATTGTGAAACCTGCCTTTGGGTATACTCCCATACCTAACCTAGTACCGGTACTAGATAATTGTCAGCAACATGATAGGCTATGCTTATGCTATAACTATAGGCTAGGTCTATCCTATGTACATGTAATATGTACGGTATTTTTTAATATTTTCCGTAGTTATTTTGGAAAAAAAAAAAAAAATTTCCTTAGTATATCATTTGGTGGCCAGTTTGTAAAACCTGCCTAAAGCTTTAAAATAATATCTTTATTGACTTGGTTTTGTAATGCATGATCGATATCAAAAAATGATTTTCTAAACCACTAGGTATATTTACACATTTAATTTCCCATTTCTGACTGTTTGTGTGCTATCTACGGCAACAAAATATTATTATTTATAGTTTTAAACTAAAATTATGCAGACTATAGTAGGCCTATAGTGGTTTAAATGTAAAAATTAAAGTTTTTTTTGCTTTTAACACGCGTGTTACAGTTTACTGCTAGGACACACGCCATTTTATCGGCATGGTACCTCAGACACTAGGTCTAGTTTATGTTATGAATTATGAGCTTTATGAAGCTCAAGTGCAAAATCACTTTAATTGTACAAAAAATAACATAACACAAACACTGGTATTTTTACGTTTTGTGATTTTATTTATCATAAAAAGTATCCATTTCAACAATATTGAATATTGTGTGTTGTAATGACTGTCAGACATTAGTAATGATAATGCCATTTTGCAGTTGTTTAGTCTAAGGCAGGTTTCACAAAATGGCCACCAAATGGGCAACTTTTGTTTAATATTTGAAGAAAAAAAAATGTATGTACAAAATGTTGTTTTCTTTACTTGTTTGTGTTTATATGTAATAAAAGTATCAGCAAAATCAATATTGTGAGTTTTTATTTTATTTTAGTGTTGTTTATTATATTTTTTATGCAGTGTAACGTAACAAAGCATGCAGATCCCATTTCCCCTTTTTTTGTACCTACTTGAAAAGCTTTAAGTAAAAGTATTAAAAAGCAAAATTAACGCGATTTCTGGATGTTTTTCATTCATGCATATGTTATAATATGCTATACTTGCAATGAAAGTCGTTACATATGTTTATTTTTTTTAAAAACAATTTTTCAAATCTCTTAGTTTTTTTACACCGCGTCTGGAATTTTTTCTTTATTCCCTAGGCTAGGCCTAAAACTCGAACTAAAAATAGATAAGTCATTGTAGATTTCTAAAACTCTCCAAATTTAATCCAAATATATATTAATTCATAAAAACGGCATTATTTTTAAATATTCAGCCTCAAATTTTATTTTATTTGCTAAAAACCATCGGGTGTACATCACGAAAACTTGCTCTGTCAAGAGAACCTTACGTGGTACCGAAAAAGTTTAATCGATTTTTCATTAATTTTAAAATGCGCTCGAGTGAATTTTAAAATATAAATCCAATCGGATAGCCGTTTTGTTCTATTTGACGCGTTTTTTTACTTTAAAAATGCGTTTTTCGATTTAATATAATTATTTTACCCGTGTCTGTCTGTTATGTTGCCATTAGGGTTTCGTTACACCGCCGAGGACCGCACGCTCGGCCGTTATCGATAATTTACAGTAAAACGCTATTTACGCATTTCTTTTTTTATTTCTAAGTTCTTGTATACGATTTTCAATATTATTAAACGTTTTAAAACTAAATTTACGCGAACAGTAATTGTTTAATAATATCTCTCCGTGATTTTCGCTAAAACCACGTTTTAAGTAAAAAATGGCCGCCATGTTGTTTATTTTTCCGGTACCACATATCCTAGGCCTAATGACCTAAGGATGCCAAATTATTAGTTTATTTGTGAAATTAATAATAAAACACAACACAAATGATGATATTTCAAGTATTATAAGTTTATTTTTCATAAAAATATAAAAAAAACACAATACTGTACGTTTTTATAATATTTTGCAGCTGTTTAGTCTCGTGTATTTTTTTGCGCCGGCAAAACTGTGCCAGACAGAATTTCCCGATCTTAAAATTATTTATTATAAAACATTGGAAAGTCGGCTGACTTTCTAACCTTCATATTCGGATTCCTCAGTTTCTAGGCTTTAAAATTATATATAATACAGTGACAAAGCTTAAAATATATATTTTGTTTAAAAAGGGAACTTTTTAAAACCTTATTGTGAAACCTGCCCTAAGTCTAACTCATTAATTTTGAAGCCTCTACATCTTCTTGACAGACGGACTTTGCAGATTTTTAAGTTATTAATTAGGCTATAAAATATTGGACTATCCGCTGACTTTATAATAAGTGTCATATTTGGATTTCTGGTTACAAGAAATGAAATAAATAAAATCAAGTGAATTCATGAATGACTAGAATTAAAATATATAGTATATATAGCCTTACTAAGAAAGACTAAACTGACTAAACTACTAAAGGCAGGTTTCACAAAATGGCCACCAAAGGGTTACCTTTTTTTCAATATTTGAAAAAAAATAATTTTATGTATAAAATGCTTTCTTTTTTACATGTTTGTGTTTATATGTAATAAAAGTATCAGCAAAATCAATGTTGTGAGTTTTTATTTTATTTTAGTGTTGTTTATTATATTTTTTATGGTGTTCCACGTAATCAATCTTGCAGATCCCAATTCCCCTTTTTTTGTACCTACTTTAAAAGTTTTAATTAAAAGTATATAAAATCAAAATTTACGCGATTTCTGAATGTTTTTCATTTACACATATATTATAATATGCTACACTTGCATTGAAAGTCGTTACATATGTTTATTTTTTTTTTAAATATATATTTTAAATCTCCTATTTTTTTACATCGCGTCTGTAAGAATTTCTCCATTCACGGCCCTAGGCCTAAAATTCGATCTAAAAATATATAAGTCACTGTAGATTTCTAAAACTTTCCAAATTTAACCCAAATATATATTTATTCATAAATACGGCATTATTTTTAAATATTCTGCCACAAATTTCAGTTTATACCCCACTAAATCATATATGTTCATTACGAAAACGTGATCGGGAGGCAGAATTTTACGTGAAACACACAAAGTTGAATCGATTTTTCGTTAATTTTCAAATGCGCTCGAGTTAATTTTAACATATAAATCCAATCAGATGGCCGTTTTGTTCTATTTGATACATTTGCCGACTCAAAAAATAAGTTTTTCAATTTAATATTAATATTTTACCCGTGTCTGCGAGATATGTGGCATCCAGGTTGCGTTGAATACAGCCGAGGACCACGCCGCTCGGCCGTTACCGATAATTTACTCTAAAACGCTATTACGCATTTTATTTTGGATTTCCAAGTTCTAAATTACGATTTAAATAAACACAGCAATATTATTAAATGTTTTAAAACTAAATTTACGCGAACGGTAATTGTTTAAACGTAAAAAACATATCTCTCCACGCTTTTCACTAACACAACGTTTTAAGAACAAAATGGCCGCCATTTTGTTTATTTCCGAGTTTCAACGCAACCTCTGGCCTATGACCCCAGGATGCAAAATTATTAGTTAATTTGTGAAATTAATAACAAAATACAACACAAATGATGATATTTTACGTTTTATAAGTTTATTTTTCATAAAAATAAAAAAACAACACAATATTGTAGGTTTTAATAATATTTTGCAGCTGTTTAGTCTTGTGTATTTTTTAGCGCCGGCAACAATTCTGCCGACGAAATTTCCCGATCTTAAAATTATTAACTATAAAACATTGGAAAGTCAGCTGATTTTCTAACCTTCATATTCGGATTCCTCAGTTTCTAGGCTTTAAAATGATATATAATACAGTAATAAAGCTTTAAATATTTTTTTGTAAAAAAAAGGGAACTTTTGAAAACCTTATTGTGAAACCTGCCTAAACTAAACTAGTCAAAGAGTTTGAAGAGTCAAGACTCAGTCAAGACTAGATCTAGTCAAGAGTCTTGAAGTTGAAGAGTATTAATTTATTAAAGTAAAGTTAAAGTTAAAGTCAACTTAAACTTAAAGTTTACTAGACTAGATCTAGACTAGATACTAGATCTAGTGTAGATTAGATCTAGACTAGTCAATGCTACGTTGTTGTACAGGCCCATGTTTACAGTTTTTGTATATTGTAAAACTTACGTTTATGCCACATGGGACCATAAAATTTTGAGACGCTTCTAATGCATCATTAACTGAAGGAAGTGTAGCAAAGCTATCATCGTTATAAAGATCATTGTCTAAGAATTTGAAGCCACAAACACTAGCAAGCGCCATCTTGAAAATGATTTAGCAGTAAACTGATTGTCGTTTTTCGACTAAATCTTTTTTAGGTATCGTCGATTTAAGCTTATGATGATTTATTCCCATTATTATAAAGATCGTAATTCATTGAATTCCACTAATATTGAGTCACATGACTAACATTAATGATTTTAAACGTGGGAAATTGCATCATCCGTTAAATTACCCCATTTAAAGGACGTACAAAACCATACCATTATTATATTATATAGTCCTATAGTCTAGAGCAGTGGTTCCCAGCCTTCCCAATGCCGCGACCCCTTAATACAGTTCCTCATGTTCCTCATTTTCGTCGCTACTTTAAAACTTTAATTTGCCACTTTTAAGAATTTTAATATAAATATATGATATGCAGGATGTATTGTCATTGTAACAAATTAAAGCATAGTGATTAGGCTAATCACAAAATAATATCTAATTATAAGCTTACTCTGTGAAATATTTATGCTTATTTTTTATTAATGATAGAGTCTATACCGTCATACTGTTGCCTATGTTTTTTTGTTGTTGTTTTTTTGTGTGTCTTGTTTTTTTTTTTTGTTTAGATATCTATTATAGCAGGGGTCGGGAACCTATGGCTCGCGAGCCAGATGTGGCTCTATTGATGGCTGTATCTGGCTCGCAGACAAATGTTCGATTATAAAAAAAATGTTTCTTTAGAATCTCATATTACTTGCATTGCAGCACCAGAAGTCGCATTAATGGTAAAAAAAAATTACTCATTATTGATTAGCAACAGCATAACAGTGTTATTAAAAAGAATTCAGAGACATAATTATCGTACTTAAATTTTCATGTTGAAATTACACAAAATGCACACATTTACTTGAATTTTTTTATTTTTCAAACATAATGTATGGCTCTCACAGAATTACTTTTCAAAATATGTGGTATCCATGGCTCTCTCAGACAAAAAGGTTCCCGACCCCTGTATTATAGTATAACAAAGGGTGGTTGATTCACATCAACCATAGCCAAAAATTAAAAAAATAATAATCTGAACAGCATATAATATGGCATCCACACTTAGGTCTATTCATGAATTGTCGTTTTACCACCAATACTGCTGCATTTTACACATTAGCTGCACATTTGTGACTATAGTCAGCATAAGTACATTAGAGCGCCAACCCTGTTACACATAGGCTACTAAGCAGTAGGCCTATTTGTACGAGGAGTATGTGATGGGGTTGGCGCGATTATAGCCTATCATCACGCCGGGTATGTAGATGTATCTGCACGTGGGCGCGCCCGCTTGGAGGCGGATAGATGAGTGGTGTCTAGGTTCCTAAGACCAGCGAAAACGTGTTTTCCGATGGTCTTAGGCGACACCCTTTAAATAGTCGTTCGACCCTCCAGAGAAGTAGCGACTGCAAACTGCTGGTCTAGAGTGTAGGCTACTGCAGTCTGTAGCCAGATTGAATCTGATATAAAAAAAACAAAACAAAAAAAAAAAACGTAAAGTAGGCTATCCCGTGAACGAAATTGATCCACAGGGCGGTGAAGCAGCACAATGCCCAGACGCCTGTACTTTTACCTCAACTAACGTCGGGTATCCATCAGAGCTAGGTAGACTCGGGGACACCCCCGGACACCCTCCAGACCCGGTTACAAATCCTAGCTTTCAACAGGATTCGAACCCAGGACCATCGGTACGCCTGCAGAACGCGCTGCCGCCCAGCCACCTTGCCCCTGTTAGGTTATAGCTCTATAACTTGCAATAGGTCTAACCACGAACTATGGCTATAGGATAGGTCTATAACTTGCAATAGGTCTAACCACGAACTATAGCTATAGGATAGGTCTATAACTTGCAATAGGTCTAACCACGAACTATATAGCTATAGGATAGGTCTATAATATTATAGTTTGAAGTTGTTAATGTATGCGTAATCATAATTAATTGTCTAATTATAGGCTTCTAAATATTTTGCCAGTAAAGATACATTTTAAAAATAGGGGCCTAGAGCAACGATTCATTTTAAAAAACAAAGTAGGCTAGTAACATAACAAAACCTTGGTGCAATTCAAGCTTAGAAATAGAACCTACAACATAAATAGCCCATAAGCTTATATACCTTACTTAAGCTTAGGCCTATCTAATGAAATTAGCTTACTCTGATGATTGACGGAGATGAAAACTTTTTTTTCTGATTTCAGATTCAAGAATGTAAGTAATTCATTTAAGTCAGGCGTGTCAAACTCAAAAAGCACCATGGGCCGCATAAGATACTTTGAGTATACCGGCGGACCACATCAACAAATCTGAGAAACACTGTAATCTTATTGAACTAGATTTAATTAATTTGCACGCCTACTACAACGGCTTTATTAAGCTAACGTTTAAAATGGCCGTATTGTTTTCTTATACTTGGCACCGTGCCAGATTTCTGTTTTATACACCCAGTTTAAAGTATTAAAACTGCAATTTTCGCAATTAAATGAGACAATTGCAGTATCCTTTGTGTGGGCCGCATACGTGCTTGCAAAGGGCCACATTGGGCCCGCGGGCCGCACGTTTGACATACCTGATTTAAGTTGAGAGTAATTGTAAGATATTATAAGTTAAAAATGGAATAAATCAGATATTCTCTAAGCGTTCTAGATGGGAATACGTTGAACATAAACGGCCCTATGTTTCTTTCATGGACCTAGATCTATGCCTAATTATTCATGGTTATTTTTGTTACATTATACTATAATTAACCAACAGGAAGTGGCTATTCTTTGATTAAGTTGCCTCACATCAGTTGTGTGGGGTTATAAGAGATTGTTCCTGATATCTAGCCATGTTACGTGTCTCTAATAGCTACGTCGTAGATCTGACAAAGAGGCTGCATTTGAGGGGTCTGCCTCAAAACCAGCTTTAGATTAAAGACTCCAGCGGGGGTACAAACACTGCAGCATCCATTGGATCGCGAATGAAGAAGTCTGCAACATCAATAATAATTATTATTATTATGATTATTATTATTGTGCTTGTATAGCGCATATCCCGTTGATGACAGTTCTATGCGCTGACGACAGTTACAGAATACAGACAAGGAACAACAGATGAATATGTAGGCCCTATACGCAAATTTAATACTGCTAACAAAATAGGTGAGTCTTCAGCCGGCTCCTGGAGGTGTCGAAGCTGTAGTGGGAGGTGATTCCAAGCGGACGGTCTCGCGTAGGAGAATGCACGTTGGCCAGCGGACACTAGCCTTACACTAGGGATCCGCTGAGTAAGCGCGTCAGAAGCCGAACGAAGTGGACGGAATTGGGTGTAGTGCTCAAGACAGGAGCGAAGGTAATCTGGGGCAGAGTTATTCAGGCACTTATAGCAGAGAGAAGCCAGCTTATATGAGATGGTTGTTGATGGGTATCCAGAGCAGAGATCAGAGCAGGGGAGTGAAATTATTTGACTTCTTCTTCTTCTTGAGGACTAGTCGGGTGCGCAGTTCTGGATACGTCACCCTTATTCTTTAAAATCTCAAATGGCCCCTTGTGATTGAGCGCATTGATCATAGTCTATTTACGTCTCTGTTGTTTACGTACGACTACATGGGTGACCCTGCCTCCATATTTCATATTTACGAGAGATCATTTCAAAGCATGTTTCATCAAAGGGCTTTGCGCCTTATTGACTCCTGATCGAAATGTCTAATTTGAGTTCCCAGAGTGGTTGACACACACACAAAAATAATTTGAAGCCTTGCTCCTTTGAATCTGTGGCGCATAAACTATGGAACAGCCATTGTCTAAGGCAGGGGTCCGTAAGCTACGCCATGCGTGTCAGACGCGTCTGATGGAGTTTCAATGGCACGCTGAGGTGGCCCAAAAAGTCTATTCAAGTCTCTTCTACACAAATTGTAGTGCTACAGCAGGGTGACTTTTAGACTGTTGACACGCTTAATGAATTAGAAATTCTACTTTGCCACACTATTATTAAAAGGTTGCCGACCCCTGGTCTAAAGCATTGACGAATTCAGACACAAAACTTGCTTTTATGCCTTCCCTACGATTACATTTGCAATAAATGAAGTGTGGAAATATAGTACACTGAACATGCTAAATGTAATATTACGGAGAGATACGCTACGTAAATGACCATCATCATTATCTTCAGTCATCATTATCACCATAATATAAAATTTTTGAGTAATTTTTATTAGGCATTCAAAAGAAATCGACTCTCTTGTGTTAATGCGCACCAAATGAAAATAAAAGAGAGAGCGGAAATAAAATGTCCATCCCAGCATGCTTTTGATGACGTCAACCTGCATCAAGAACGTCATCAAGGCACTAAAGTAGCCACTAAAGTAGCGGAATTTCAACATGGCGGTGGTGTCGCCTCAGTTGTATTGAAAGTTTTCCTACAAAAGGCAGTTGTTTCGGTAGTGCTTACCGATCAAGGCCTCTCTGCTAAAATCTAACAAGGTATTGAGCTAAACGAAAACGTCTATCGGCATTTTTTTTGTAGCATAAGTGTTTATAACACCACAGAGAAAGTGTAATTTGAAGTTTTATAGGTACTGTTCGACTGTTGTGTTTGTCAAGAAAAGAAATCGGTTTAGCTGGTGTTGTTTTTGTTAAATTGTAAATTTTCGTTAGAATCTTTCAATCCAGTGTTACTGCAAAACCCCAAAGTTTTTTTAAAATTGTAGGCATATATAGACTCTAGCCGAATTCGGTGAATCTCTATAATCTCTTACCGATTCTTACCCCATGGGACTTAGATTTTGGAAGGCGATTGACGTTGCGTTATTTTTCAGATATTATTAATATAAATAGCGTAGATTATACCTAGCGTAGAATTGTCCCGCTTTTGATAGCTTCAAATAAATCAAATTCTGAAAAGACACCGGCGTTTACCGTTATTTGCCTCGATTTATGTGAATAACTTTGACATTTAGCTATATGCAATTAAGTTTACAGAGTCACGGGCCTACATACTAGGTTTAGTGGTGGCTGGTTGTATGAAAACACGCTGAGCTCTCTGGGAAAGTAGAATATGAAGTTCCAATAGGAGCTCCCTGGAAGTTGGGCAAGCAAAAGACCATTCCCACAAGTCCTCAATTTTACTGCGATGTATACATCCGGTTTCATCGTGAGAGGTTGTTGTATGTGTCGGGTGCGGGGTGGCGGTGGCATAGAGTTTTTCATGGTCCTAAAATTGCAAATTTGACTAAGTCACTGGTGCTTCTTTTCTCAACTCTTCGCGCGTTACTTGAATACTATTATTCTAGGCGTATTATTCTTTTTATTAAAAGTAATGTTACTAAAATGTTTTTGTTTTCAGTCGCCTTCAGATGCACTTCTCTACAGCCTAATGCTGTGCCTTACAGTATTGATGATCAACCAACAACACCGCCCCGCTGCAACATCTCTTGACCGCCACGAATGAAACCCCAGTTTCAATCAGCACCACCGCCGGAAGTTATCTGACCAACACCGCCCCACTTCGCCAAACCTCCATCCACTCACGAAGAAGCGACAACCGCAAGAACAACAACAACAACCACGGCTTCCTACAGTTCCTAAACTATTCGGCCCAATAGCACAGCCTCTCCGCACGCACACGAACACACCTGCCGCGCACCTTTCAGTTTTCGCCATGAGCAAGTCGTTCCTGCTAAAGAGACACACCTCGCCAGAGGCGCTGATTACACCGCGGACTCCAGAAACGAGGTAAACACGTAGATTAGGCTTGTGCACATTGGCATGTTTTTCACATTGCTTTCAAAGACTGTTTGTCAGTTGGAGTTTAGGCAAGTTTAGTCCCCTTAGGGCGTATAATAAAATAATATGACGATTATCTGTTAAGGATTCTACTTTTGCCAATTCAGAGCGAAATTGGTGAACGCTGCTCCACCGGCCCGATGGATCAATTTGGTCCAACGGTACTTTACTTTACTTATAATTCAGAGCAACATAATCATATCACCATGATAAAATCTAACTTATCATACAATCTTTACAAACCAATAAAACTTGTCCCAATTCTTTATTTATATTAAAATTAGTATTTCACGATATTTCAATACCATTTCCCCGCTGTCTTACGCTCTTACCCCCTCCCCCCCCCCCTTCCCCCACTCTTCGTTTCCCTAAATCACCTCTAGCTTTCACTGACAAACTTTCATGTCGCCATTAACAGCTAAAGCATTGATTGCGAATTAAGAAAGGTCAATGAATAAAAAAAAAGTATAACTCCACTCAAAGTATTCTATAAATGTATGATATTCTTTATTATAACAGAACCAAGTCGTTACCTAGAGACTCTTCTGTCTACAGTAGTCATTACCACAGATCTGACTTTGGCTTAGATGTAAGTCTTGAGGCTTAACAATAGAAATATATATACTTTAGTTGAATAGGCCTACCACACCTGACGGTATTTCAAAATACAAAAACAACTCTACTATACTTATGAGCATGGAAACTGACGGTGTGAATGTGAAAACCACAGGTTTCTAGTCAACCGGTTTCTAGTCAAGCGGTTTCTAGTCAACCGGTTTCTAGTCAACCTGTTTCTAGTCAACCGGTTTCTAGTCAACCTGTTTCTAGTCAACCGGTTTCTAGTCAACCTGTTTCTAGTCAACCGGTTTCTAGTCAACCGGTTTCTAGTCAACCGGTTTCTAGTCAACTTGTTTCTAGTCAACCTGTTTCTAGTCAACCGGTTTCTAGTCAACTGGTTTCTAGTCAACCGGTAGGCTAACACATGAGGGGGTGGGATGGAGGGACGACACCTGCAGTGTCACAACGGCCAGAAATGTGACTCGCTCTGGTAATAACGATGGTTCGGGCTCGTTTTTTTTTTTTTTTTTTGAGACCTTATAACTTATACCTCGGTAATAGCGATGTGGCAGGGATGGCACCAATCTTTCCGAAACATGCTTAGAAAAAAAAAAAGAGGCCAAAACGGTAGTGTACTCGTTTCAGGCAGGTACATGGCCGACCCTGATCTCGACATCATCAGGCAACACTGTGGGTAAACGAGACGTGACCATTTGAGTTAATGGTCGTCGCCTACGCCATAATAAATTTTAATATGTGTACTCGCAAACGCTGTCCGTTAGGGGAAAACGGAGAACTACGCACCATTAGCTAACAGGCCAATGAGATATGCCTTGTGGGGCCTAAACCTCCTTTTCTATATTATTAGCAAGAACCAAAGAAAAATAGATTTTAATAAAGTTCGTCCCGGTTGCTCCCCAAGGTGGTGCTTTGAGAGATCGGCCATGGCAAAACTTTGACCTATAGCATTAAAAAAAAAGAGTTAGGCCTACGTATTTTATAGTTCTGTGTAACTTGAAACAGATAGAAGAAGGCGGGCCATTTATACACACCCTCACTGGTAGAGTAAAGTATTTTTGAGACTATTGAAGTCAGTTGGAGTCTAGGCAAGTCATTGCACAAGTATGTTTAGTCATTGCACAAGTATGTTTAGTCACTGCACAAGTATGTTTAGTCATTGCACAAGTATGTTTAGTCATTGCACAAGTATGTTTAGTCATTGCACAAGTATGTTTAGTCACTGCACAAGTATGTTTAGTCATTGCACAAGTATGTTTAGTCATTGCACAAGTATGTTTAGTCATTGCACAAGTATGTTTAGTCATTGCACAAGTATGTTTAGTCATTGCACAAGTATGTTTAGTCACTGCACAAGTATGTTTAGTCATTGCATAAGTATGTTTAGTCATTGCACAAGTATGTTTAGTCATTGCACAAGTATGTTTAGTCATTGCATAAGTATGTTTAGTCATTGCACAAGTATGTTTAGTCATTGCACAAGTATGTTTAGACACTGCACAAGTATGTTTAGTCACTGCACAAGTATGTTTGCGACTATTAAAGTCTGTGAGAGTTGAGGCAAGTCACTGCACAGATCTTTGAAGACTATTTAAGAACTACTTGTTGACTGTCACAAAGTTTCTGTTGTATCTTTCCGCAGGGCTCTATCACACGTTGCCCTGTCCACGATAGTCCAAGGTGAGATATTTAACGAATCAGTAGATTTTTACAATAAAACTTAGCTTTAACCTTTGTCTGTATTTAGGGTCAGAGTTGAAACACATTGTTCAGTTCTATAAACAAACCAAATACCTCTATGGCTATTCCGTAATTGTTGTTTTTATAATTAACAGGTTGTCTAACATTGATGCGCTCATTAGAAGGTCTGTAGCTGCACATTCTCTATAGTGTTGTGGTCTTTAGTATTAGAAAACATGTTACCTTTGTTTTAAAAAATGATATTCAATTTTATTTTTTGAAGGATTGTATCACTAAGTTTGTAACGTTGTGAACTCGCTTCTTATGATTTTATCTGATTATTTGTGTGTGTTCTCGTGTGTGTGTTGTATGTTCCATTTTAGTTGTGAAAATAAATTAGGTTTAGACTCTGCGCTTGACGAGGTCCTGAATGTGTGGCTTCCCACGATCAAAATTGACAGTAAAAAAAAAAAGTATCCCGTCAGACCAAATTGGTCCATAGGGCCGGTGAAGCAGCGTTCACCAGTTTCCGTGGCCACGGCATACTAGGTGATTGTGTGGCCAGCACTATGCACAGCCGCCTTTACTTTACCCCAACTAAGGTCAGGTACCCATCAGAGCTGGGTAGACTCAGGGACACCCTCAAATCCTGGGAAAAAAATCCTAGCCTGCACCAGGATTCGAACCCAGGACCCTTGGATCGCCAGTCGAACG
The DNA here is from genome assembly GCA_949126835.1 of Anisus vortex. Taxonomy (NCBI): domain Eukaryota; kingdom Metazoa; phylum Mollusca; class Gastropoda; family Planorbidae; genus Anisus; species Anisus vortex. Next base: position 23,722,660 of record OX421499.1, read on the forward strand.
CGCTGCCGCGACAGTGGTAGGTGCAATTTGCGACCCACGAGAAGGGGGGCAGTGGAGGGGGAAGGGCAGTTCAAATCTAATTTGAATTAACCCCACACATTAACCAGCTAGTATAAATAAAACCCTACCGATGAATATCACACATACCAGCTATTAAATAAACTCGTATAGAGAAATATCTGTATACAAGCTGTTGAATAAACTCATATTATAGGGGCATTATTACATTTACTACGTTGTTCATGTTATTAACACGCGAATCAACGTTTGTTTACTTTCATGGCATGAATTAGAAACTTTTGTCAGGCTCAACTTTTGGGCTCAGAGGCCGAACTAAAATGTGTTAGTCAATTCTCGTAATATTACAAAGATCTATCTAGCCATGAAGAGAGAAAGTTTGTGACTATTATTCTTGTAATAACAAGTACCCGTTTATATTTAACTTCAATAGAATATAATCACTTCTACAAAACAAGATAATTATTTAGAATGAATGTATACGTTGTTTTGTAAGAATAACACCGCGATGCCATTGACGACACGCGCCTTTCAAAATGCGTCATGCACGTAGTTGTTCGCAGGCGTTCCCAAGGTTTCCGTTGCCTTCGCTTGATAGGCTCGAAGTATGGTACGTACACCAATAAGCAGATCGGTCTTGTGACATCTAGTCTAAGGTCTAATATGGGAGTTGAATGATAGGGAGGGCTTTGATTGCGCAGTCAATCCCTCTTCCTTTTCGGATATATATTGTCTCAATTCGATAGGTCCAACATATCACGACAGACGCACTAGGTTCAATATATCACTTTTAAAGCATTTAAGCCAATAGGCTAGATTGCTTCAAAACCATTATGGTCAATAGATCGCAATAGAAGCATTATGGCTAATAAAGCGCACTACTAGCATCAGAGCTAAGAGATAACTTCAACAGTATTATGGCATGGTCAACGTTTATTTAAACCCTAGGTAGGTTAACACTCTACCTGCCCTCTCTACACACCACCAACTTAATTTATACTTAATATATACTTAGATAACTACATGAGTCACTTTTCTATCCACCATCTAATGTCCAGATCAGTGACCACCTCACCTAGATTGTCGCAAGACCCGTCCTACTTGTCCAGTAATAATGTCCTCAAAAGGCTCAACAATGTCCACACCTGGAATACGATCTACACGTCCAAGTAAATATACGATTCCATTAGTTTTAGCGTTGCTGGACAAGGGTTAGTGCATGATTCCATTAGTCTTAGCGTTGCTGGACAAGGGTCAGTGTATGATTCCATTAGTCTTAGCGTCGCTGGACAAGAGTCAGTGTATGATTCCATTAGTCTTTGCATAGGTGGACAAGGGGCAGTGTGACAATTTACATAGGTGTAGTGTATTCTCTCCCCATTGTTTCCCTTCTTTCGTTCTCTCCCTTGCACTCTTTATCTTTCTGTCACGCTTTGTCTTTTTTTTTACAGAGTAAATTTTGAATTCACTGATTACTATAAAATAGAATGTCATAGTTGCCCATTTATAGTTCCACTAGGTAATATAACTTTTCACTAATGTCGTTTTAGAAGTTGCTAGTGTTGTTATTTTTATTTTTGCGTCTTCGTAAATTTGTATCATTTTGGCTTTTGTAACAAAGCAGATTAGACTTACAAAAAATGTATCTTGTGTTGGACCCAAATATCCCTACCCTTAAAACTAAATTTCGCCCGTGCATGGTCGCAAATTTCTGTAACTAAAAAAAGAAACAACCGATCTGCTTATTGGTACTTAATCCTGTTTTAAAAAGGGATTATCTTATATATTACAGACGCTCCTTCTATAAAGAAGATTATTGCGTCCTACGCTCATCCGTGTTCCGAGTCTAGTCTTGCATCTTTATTAATGTTTTAAATTATGTTAAGTTACTGGTTTTCCTGTTGTTTTTTTCCGGCCTACTCAAGACTGATATTACAGAAAACTAAAAAAAAGTAAGGCTAATAGCCTCCACTTATAAAAGTAGCTGTTGAAATATCCTGCTTAACCGTTCGTATAAGGCTCTTGATTTATAACACATTTTCCCATTAAAACAAGAGCACGTTGGTTTAAACTTTATACTATAATCTAACAGCCAATAGAGGAGACAGTTTTTGTTAAATGTGTATCTCCTGTCTTGTAACAGAGTACCGAGTTATCAGGTGATGGAGACAGAGGTCAGTGGGCCCAGCAGCCTCAAGTCGAGCAAGTTCATTAGCACTGCCACCAGGCATAAAGATCTCAAGAGGAAAATGGTGTTCGACCTCCACAAGGAAGTGAAGAAAGGAATCAACACAACTGTCCTTGAAGAGATCTCCGACATGGACAGGTAAGTCGCTACCTGGAATTTAGAGACGTCCCAACATTAATCCAAATTCTTCACACTTTTACCAATACTCTGCTCAATTGTTCCAACTATCTTCCAACTATCAACTAGTTCCAACAATCTTCCCACTCGTTCCAACAATCTTCCCACTTGTTCCAACAATCTTCCCACTTGTTCCAACAATCTTCCCACTTGTTCCAACAATCTTCCCACTTGTTCCAACAATCATCCCACTTGTTCCAACAATCTTCCCACTCGTTCCAACAATCTTCCCACTTGTTCCAACAATCTTCCCACTTGTTCCAACAATCTTCCCAATTGTTCCAACAATCTTCCCACTTGTTCCAACAATCATCCCACTTGTTCCAACAATCTACCCACTAGTTCCAACTATCTTCCCACTCGTTCCAACAATCTTCCCACTTGTTCCAACAATCTTCCCACTTGTTCCAACTATCTTCCCACTTGTTCCAACAATCATCTCGCTTGTTCCAACAACCTTCCCACTTGTTCCAACAATCTTCCCACTTGTTCCAACAATCATCTCGCTTGTTCCAACAACCTTCCCACTTGTTCCAACAATCATACCACTTGTTCCAACAATCTACCCACTAGTTCCAACTATCTTCCCACTCGTTCCAACAATCTACCCACTAGTTCCAACAATCTTCCCACTCGTTCCAACAATCTTCCCACTTGTTCCAACAATCTTCCCACTTGTTCCAACAATCTTCCCACTTGTTCCAACAATCATCTCGCTTGTTCCAACAACCTTCCCACTTGTTCCAACAATCAACCCACTTGTTCCAACAATCTTCCCACTTGTTCCAACAATCTTCCTACTTGTTCCAACAATCTTCCCACTTGTTCCAACAATCTTCCCACTTGTTCCAACAATCATCCCACTTGTTCCAACAACCATCCCAATTGTTCCAACAATCATCCAACTTGTTCCAACAACCTTCCCACTTGTTCCAACAACCATCCCACTTGTTCCAATATTCTACCCACTTGTTCCAACGATCATCCCACTTGTTCCAACAATCTTCCCACTTGTTCCAACAATCAACCCACTTGTTCCAACAATCTTCCCACTTGTTCCAACAATCTTCCTACTTGTTCCAACAATCTTCCCACTTGTTCCAACAATCTTCCAACTTGTTCCAACAATCATCCCACTTGTTCCAACAACCATCCCACTTGTTCCAACAATCATCCCACTTGTTCCAACAATCTACCCACTTGTTCCAACAATCATCCCACTTGTTCCAACAATCTTCCCACTTGTTCCAACAATCATCCAACTTGTTCCAACAATCTTCCTACTTGTTCCAACCTTTCCTAATATATAATACTAGGCTATATTACTTTTTAAATTACTTTTGGCTTTTTTTGCAATGTTGTAAAGGTTGCTAGTCCATTGACTGATTTTACCATTCCCAATTTATAGCGGCATAAGTTTGCTGACACTAATTACACACATTCAGATCTAAGACACAGACTTTGGTTATTACAGGATTACTGAGATTTGTTTGGCGACGCTGAAGTCTATGATGGATTCCAAGAAACACAGGAAGTACTTACACCACATGAACAATAACGCTGTGCCCTGGGCGATGTACTCTGGAATGTACTCAGGATTTTTTCGGGACGATAAGACCAACAATGCCGATGTATGTATGAGTACTTTGACTGAATTGAATTGTTGTATTTCCGGCCCATCAAAAAGGCCTTATATAAGGCCTTTTTGTTAACGTTGTCATGTTTTTCTTGTATCCCTTTTATTGTTCTTATATCTTTAAATTATGTAGTACAGTTGGATGTCTTTAATAAAGTTTATTACATGTTTTGGTTTAATTTTGCTGAAGAGTTCTACAGTAATAGTATTTACGTCAAATTTCACTAAATGTATTGCATTCCAACAAAATGTGAAAAACTGTTAAGATGACATTGGAGAATGCACACATTGGGGCCGTTTCTCGTTTTCAGAGACAGGAATGTGTTAGTTTTATATGTCCTGTATGTAGTCTGCAGAGAATAACTTTGTCCTTTCGAATTAGTTGGTCTGTATACTGCCAGGTTTTTTAGTTTTCCAAATACTGCAGTTTATTGAATTCGGTTTTCAAGAAGTTAGTCCAATTTTGACTAAGCTGCGGCTCCCTAGCAAAATCAATGTCAATTCTGTTTGGTGTGGTCGAGAAACAAGGCTTTCCTAGATAACAGTTCTAATCTGGTTTTCCTGCACATAACAAGTCAATTCTCTGGTGTGCATATTTTCTGAACAACTTGGTGTGCATGTTTAGGATTTCCGAATATTAAATGTACACTATACTACAGTTCAAGTTCAGTGAAAAAAAAATATGTCCATTATAATGAACATTGTATTTATCCATTTTCACTTTATTCAATACATTTATTGACTACTTATAGTGCTACATTTTCTAGTATTCAAACAGTCCACATGATTGATAGTTCATTGTCACATGTAGATCTATGTGTTTCTCCCCAAACGAATCCGCAGAGTCTTCAAATGGTATTTCAATTTTGTTCTACAAATAAGGTCAATCGTTTAGAGAGACCGAAAAATGTAATAATTGGAGGTTCTTTGCTGTTCCTCTGATATTTTGCACTATGTTATTACAACAACAATCATCTTCTAGAGGGACTCCAAAATTAGCCTTTTTTTCCTACCTAGATGCAATTTCAAAAAGGATTCATGAGAGCCTTTAGGTTTGTTTAAAAATGGAATAGTTTCTTGCAATATAAAATTAAAGCCAATTTGGAATGTACTAGAACTTTATTATTTTATAACGGTGGTCGAGCGGCAGCGTGTTCGACTGATGATCCAGGTTATGGGTTCGACTTGAGGGTGCCCCTGAGTCTACCGCTCTGATGGGTACCTGATACTAGTTGGGGTAAAGTAAAGGCAGCTGGGCATTGTGCTGGCCACACATCCCCTCGTATGCCGTGGCCACAGAAACTGGTGAACGCTGCTTCACCAGCCCTATGATTAGTTTGGTCCGAAGGGTACTTTACATATAACTTTATTATTATCCTTTTTATGTATTAATGTTTTATAATTCAAAATTTGAATTTAAAGTACTTTTTTCATTAAAAATATTCTATTACAACCCCTAAATATCTTCTGGAAAAATCTAAATAATGTGCTTTTTATATTATGCTAATTGTTATGTTACAAAACAGTCATAGAATTGATATGTTCTCTAGTATCACTCTCCTAATGGTTACATTGTACACGCGAATGAAATACGTTTTTTTTAACACAAAAATTGTCTTATAAATAGCGAGTTTTTGTATTAGTTTCAGAAGTTGATGACATCATTAGCTAAATTTATTTTCATGTCAAAATAATTTTTTTTTCTTCCTATTTTGCTCTGACCTTGACAGCTAAGGAATGTACGACGTAAAGATTCCTTACTTGGTTCCAATTCTGGTCTAAACATGTAAGTACATTCAATTCTGGTCTAAACATGTAAGTACATTCAATTCTGGTCTAAACATGTAAGTACATTCAATTCTGGTCTAAACATGTAAGTACATTCAATTCTGGTCTAAACATGTAAGTACATTCAATTCTGGTCTAAACATGTAAGTACATTCAATTCTGGTCTAAACATGTAAGTACATTCAATTCTGGTCTAAACATGTAAGTACATTCAATTCTGGTCTAAACATGTAAGTACATTCAATTCTGGTCTAAACATGTAAGTACATTCAATTCTGGTCTAAACATGTAAGTACATTCAATTCTGGTCTAAACATGTAAGTACATTCAATTCTGGTCTAAACATGTAAGTACATTCGATTATGTATAGCGTACATTGGTGCCACAGGCATAGCCTCATTATTTTGGTTTTAAATCATTTGCTTAGAGAGTTCTGGGTTGGTTAGGAGGCGCTGATGACCTGTCGATTGGTTAGGAAACAATACTTAGTACTAGCTGATTGGTCGATTGATTGGTCGATTGATTGGTCGATTGATTGGTCGATTGATTGGTCGATTGATTGGGCAGAGAATGTGCAAAATATAACCAGCTCTTTAAATAAAATAACCGAAGTCGCATATAACTTAGACTATAGATATCTATATAGATATCTATATATCTACATATCTGTTCATATGAATCTATCTGTCTGTGGTAATCCTGACAGCATGCCTTCCTGTAGGCCTACAATTTCTATCGATACACCCATCTAAGAGGGCCGAATAATGGCAATAGTGGGATAGAGTAGAAATATGTTATCATTCAATAAAAAGATAGTGTTGACCATATTCAGAAGATAATTGTCTAAATATGAAATAAATAAAAAATGGTCTGGATGAAAGAACTGCGAGTATTGTATCAGTCCATATGTAGATTCAGTTTTAGTAAAAGGGATACACTCGTCTTTCCTCAGATAAAAATGTGTATTATTGCTTCACCTTTTGTTTATTCTAACCTTTAACCCCCAAGAGGGCACCTTGTGGCACTATTGTTGGCTGAGAGACCACAGATCTTCCATCTATCACTGTCTTCTGAGAGCTCTGAGAGCTAATAAGAGATCAGACAGGGCTGATCCTTTATATTTAGCGGTCGGCATCCTATGAAACGCGTGCCGCACTTGGCACGCAGAGCGATTTCCAATGGCGCGCGGAAGACCTCCCAAAAGGCAAATTATATCTTTTCTACAAGAAATTGAGTGCTAGAGGAAGATGACTTTTAAGTGGTTTGCACGCTGAATAAATAAGGAGTCCTACTTTGGCATGTGTTATCAAAAGGTTGCCGACCCCTGCTTGATATTATTACAAGGCAATTTATTCACCATAATAAATTATGGATGAGACCTTCTATTTAGATCACACAAGTATAATTATGATTTATAATGTTATTACGGCTAGAGCCCCCATTCAATTTATGAAAATAATAGTTATAGTATTGTTATTATTAGTGTGAGTATCCTTGTATTAGTGAAGATCTTATTATATCATTCTGAAGTTTATTTGTAGTTGTCTAGAGTATTCCGTGGTTCTTAGTATCCCCTGGCAATTCACATAGCGTAGTTTTAGAGTTTTCAGTTGATTTACTTCATGTATAACTATTTATGTGGCTCATATTATACAGCAAGAACCTCGATGTTGAGTGGTAGTGTAGATTATTAAAATAGTTGTATAAATATTACACATACACACATGTAGATAACTTTGAAATATTGACGTTAACCAAGTTGTGTAGAAAGCAACGATAAATTTGGTTTAATTTACAACATCAATCCAGTAGGAATCCAAATAATATTATATACACAATCAAGAAATACACATATTCCAATTAGTAATGAATATCCTCAATGAACATATAGCATTGTAGTTAATAGTAGAACAATAAATTTTCCATCATACAAATCAAATAGAAACGATACTCAGAGCGGAGAATATTTGATGTTACTAGATCGAATGCAAGCCAAGAACTGACTAAAAGGTCGAATCGCGTAGAAATATATTACGGGTCAATCGTTGGAAAAACCAGACAGCCTAGTGACACGAATATTTTAATCAAGCCTGCATGTTGACTGCGTGATCAGGTACTTTTTATTAAGAACAAGCAATAATGCTCTAACAAAATAAGGAGAGACCGGACGGCCTTGACACGCTGTAGGTGCATGCACAGTTCATGTTTTTATCGAGGTTAATAAAAAAACAATAATGCTCAAATTAGGTTAGGAAAAACCCGGGGAAAACCGTGAGCTGAGAAATATTTTATATCGTTTAAACGCAATTCGCTTAAATGATTTAGTTGGTTTATTAACATTACAATGTAGGGAATTTACGTTTCGTAACAGTCGCCCATACCAAAAGGAAAAGAACATTGCATACTAAACAATAGAAGTGTGCAATTTCTTTTAGAACCGCCTGCACTTAACTTTAGTTCTAAACAATATACAAAAAAAACTGACTCCACCTGGGTAGTCCGTTAAATAAGACAAGTAAGGGAAATAATTTATTCTATTAAACCCTCATCATATAGGATCTCAAGTTATCCTTAGACCATAACACATGTTCGCGTTATTCTAAAAAAAATTATACTCTCTGAGATATCATTCCTCATAAACATCATCATCTTATTTATAAGGTGAAAATCAACATAACTAATGTTATCATATTAAACAATTCAATCATTAATTAATTCAACTTAAATGAAATTAATATTTAAGTAAACTTAAGAGTAAGAATTTAATCTTAAGTGTGTAAGCATGTGAAGTGTATGCACATTACTCTATCTTGGTTTTTACATAATCACAACTATAGTTTGATTGTTTCAAAATAAGGATGTACATTTCTGTTCATTCATTATCTTATTAATAAAGAAAGAATTATGTTCATAAATCCATAATATTTAAAAGTAACTTATTAGGTTCTTTCTTTTTTTTTTTTTCCTACAACAATAATAATATTTGTTTTAGCAAATGGAAATATTCATGGCATAAAATAAGGCATAAGATATTACATAAAATAATCACAACATATTCATATATTTATGCATTTATATTTTAAATGATCCAATTCTCTTAGTTAGGATTACCAGAATATATACATGTAGTTATCCCCTTATACATTTTTTCATGCGCGATAGGGTGTCCGCGACGATGTGATCTTTTACCAATACGTAAGTTATTCTTAAGTCGTATGGGATTAACCCTATACGGATGTTGTTTGACAGGTTTAACATTATCATCTTTTAAAACTACACCATGGGTAACCAAAGTTGTTTTGTTAGGAACATCACTAAACAAATTTACATGATCATAGATTAAACCCTTGATAGAAGTCTGTTCACCTGAGTCTAGATGTGCCAGTTTATCATTGAGGTTTTTAAGTGCTTCAGTGTTCTGAAGTTTACTTTCTATGATTGTCTTTTTAAATTTAGGCGGGGGTGTTTCAACAGTTTTGATAGCACTCACTGGCCTAATGTCAGTTTGTTCTTCCCTAACAACATAAGGTTTTAGCATGTTTATATGGCACAGTCTCTGTGTTTTCCTTCTATCAGGGGTTTTTACAATGTATGTTACATCACTGATTTTATCTAAAACCTGATATGGTCCTGTATATTTTGCACTCAGGGGTTGTCCAGACAATTGGGTCAACATGAGGACTTTGTCACCAGGATGGAAACATCGGGATCTGGCCTTGACATCATAGTACCCTTTCATTCTTTTCTGAGCCTGCAAAAGATTATCTTTAACATGATTAAAAGCATGATAGATTCTATTGCTAAATTGTTCCACATAAGCTACGAGTCCAGTCTCTTCATCAGAATTTAACAAGGTTTCCTGCAACAGTTTTAGAGGTCCTCGAACTGAATGTCCAAACACTAACTCGAACGGACTGAATCCAAGAGATTCCTGCACAGTTTCTCTAGTCGCGAAAAGAGCGAATGGAATACCGCGATCCCAGTCTTCAGTGTTCTCAAAACAGTATGTGCGGAGCATGGTTTTCAGAGTCTGATGATATCTTTCTAGGGCACCTTGGCTTTGCGGATGGTACGCAGTTGAAGTTGCATGTTGGATGCCTAGTTTCTTTAAGACCTGGTTAAACAGCTTTGATGTAAAGTTAGATCCTTGGTCTGACTGTATAGTCTTTGGAAGACCGTATCTTGAACAAAATGCAATCAGTGCGTCAGATATCTTATCTGCGTTAATGGTGCGTAGCGGAATAGCTTCAGGATATCTCGTGGCAGTGCACATTATAGTGAATAAGTACTGGTGTCCTGTCTTTGTTTTAGGCAAAGGACCTACACAGTCTATTAGCAAGTGGCTAAATGGTTCTGCAAAGGCGGGTATTGGCTTTAGAGGTGCTACCGGTATAGTCTGGTTAGGTTTACCAACTATCTGGCATGTATTGCATGACTTGCAGTATTTTGTGACGTCACGATGTAGTCCAGGCCAATAGAAGTACGGAAGAATTCGACGGTAAGTCTTGTTCACTCCTAGATGACCAGCATATGGCGTGTCATGAGCCATGTGTAAGATGTCATTACGATATATGGCTGGTACCACAATCTGACTTCCTTCTCTGCAATTGTCATTATCACATTTCACATCTCTCCATTTTTGCATTAATATTCCCTCCTTCAGAAAAAATCCATTTCCTTTAATTTCTGCCTCCTGTTCAGTTATCACCTTTTTCTTCAGGTGTTTAATTCCTGAATCTCTATTCTGTTCTAATAGGAGTAATTGTCGAGGTGACAAATTACTTTCAGTAGTCTTGACTGAGGGACCACTCAAGATGTCAGCCAGGAAAGTTGCCTGTAGGTCAATTTCTGGTTCTATTTTTGACTTTGACATGGTTTCGACAGACTTTTGTTGTTGGGCCATACCTCTCGTGACGATGCATATAGGTTTGATAAAGCTCTCACTTTTATTGAGGTATTGTTTTTTCTTGGATATGGAATGCACCACATCTCCAGCAATATCATTTCCCAGTATTAAAGAAACGCCTTTAAACGGAAGTGATTTGTACACACCCACAACTACATTTCCAGTGAAGTACGCACTCTTCAGCTGTATTTGATGCAAAGGAACTTGTACATTTTTCCTTGATACACCTTGAATAGTAAGATCCTGTCCTGTATATGTCGATTGTGACGTAGGAACAGTATTCTCTAAAAGTAGTGAAACCTCAGCCCCTGTATCACGGAGTATTCTGATGTTCTTTTCACTAGTGACACCATTTATTATGGATGACACGGTACCTTCTTCAATGAATGGTAAACAATTGCTTGGTATCTCAGTATCGATGAGATCTGTATCCAAGTTATTTTTGTAAGAGGTATGTTTAGTACTCATGGTGGTTCTATCTGATATAGACTCCTTGGAGCTCAGATTAGAATTAGAATTATTGAAAACCATTGTCTCTATTTCAGGAACTATTTCTGGTTTCAAGTTTCCTAGATACGTGTGTTTTGTCAGGTTATCTGCATTAGCACTAGGTATCTCTGTTTGAGTTCTAACATCCTTCTTTACATTTACATGAGTTCTTTGTTTTGGCATTGCTACATACGATAAGACAACATTCTTTTTATTTGGGTTCCCATTCAATATCCAGCACTTTTCCTTAGTATGTCCAATTCGTTTACAATGGCTACAGGTTGGCTTGGAATTTGTTGGACCTTCATTGCTCTGCTGATGTCTCTTTGATTGATAGGATTCATTTGGATTCATGGTTTTCTTTTCTACCTTCATATCTCGATTCTGGAATTTAGATTTATCAACTGTTGTAAATTTATTGCTGGAATGGATAATAACATATTCGTCTGCCATCACTGCTGCTGTTTCTACTTGTTCTACACCTTTGTCTGCTAAATGTATTCTTACATCACCTCTGATGTTATTGTTAAAGTCTTCCATTAGCATAAGATTAGCTAATTTATCAAAGTCTTTGTTTACACCTTTGGATCGAATCCATCTTTCAAAATATTTATTTTTCTGTCTTAGAAAATCAACATGGGATTGTTCCTGTTCTTTCTTAGACTCACGAAACACTTTTCTATATTTTTCAGGTGTTAATGCATAACTTAGCAGTACTCTATTCTTGATCAGTTCATAATCATACAATTCCTCTTCAGTAAGACTTAATACAACATCAAGTGCCTTTCCTTTGTTCAGAGCTGAGCGTAGGAGTATAGCTTTCTTGCCCTCGGGAAATTGATAGTCTTTAGCGTTTCTCTCGAAAATCATGAAGAACTCTTCCACCGAATTATCTTCAAGAACTGGAATATGTTTCTTAAACTTATACAGTTCTGCATCTGCTTCAGAGCTTGCATTCGAATGATTTGACGTACGAGACCTTGCTATCTCAATTCTTTCTTGGCTTGCTATTTTCTCTCTTGCTATTTCTCTTTCCATCTCAATTCTCTGGCTTTCTCTTTCTCTTTCCATCTCAATTCTCTTGTTTTCTCTTTCCATCTCTAATTCCATCTTTCTTAACTCAAGTTTAAATTTCAATTCTTCACTTAAGTCACCAGTTGTATGCTTCACTCTTTGTGTTATAGGAAAAGGTAATTCATCATCTGATTCATCATTAATATTATCATTAGCAGTAGTTTCTTCAATAATTAGTGTACCTTGTTTTCTTAAACACTCAGTTACCTCTTGAAGTAATTTAGTTTTTGATGGCCTAGTTTCTGTGATAGAAATGCCCAATGATTTAGCCAATTCTTTTAATTGTATCATTGACATTTTATTAAGCTGCTCTGAGGTTAGATCAAATATCTCTGGATCCAATGTAAGATTATTTGTGGCTTCCATTTTATATATTATTAAAAGTTACTATAAATCTTGTTAATAATACAATAAAGAGTCCAACTTACTTTCTGTCCTTTGAATAATTCACTACACCACACAGTTCAGATTTGTCACAACAAGGTCATAAAAATAATACTTTCTTAGAGTTACTTTGTTTGATAAGGTAATACACAAGATAATTTTCCAGGCTGAATAGTTAAGTTTTCCGATTCTCAATAGCAATGTTCAATTCAATCACAATCTTTAGTATATTGTATATTGTTCATATTTTCCAACACAATCCATCCAAGTTACGAGTATGTATTACGGCAGTTGTAAATAGTTTGTGTAAATAGTATAACGATTCTTGAAGTTGAAGTAAATCCTCCAAACGTTTGTTAGTAAATCACTGACGAGCAAAACCCATTTTATTACAAGGCAATTTATTCACCATAATAAATTATGGATGAGACCTTCTATTTATATCACACAAGTATAATTATGATTTATAATGTTATTACGGCTAGAGCCCCCATTCAATTTATGAAAATAATAGTTATAGTATTGTTATTATTAGTGTGAGTATCCTTGTATTAGTGAAGATCTTATTATATCATTCTGAAGTTTATTTGTAGTTGTCTAGAGTATTCCGTGGTTCTTAGTATCCCCTGGCAATTCACATAGCGTAGTTTTAGAGTTTTCAGTTGATTTACTTCATGTATAACTATTTATGTGGCTCATATTATACAGCAAGAACCTCGATGTTGAGTGGTAGTGTAGATTATTAAAATAGTTGTATAAATATTACACATACACACATGTAGATAACTTTGAAATATTGACGTTAACCAAGTTGTGTAGAAAGCAACGATAAATTTGGTTTAATTTACAACATCAATCCAGTAGGAATCCAAATAATATTATATACACAATCAAGAAATACACATATTCCAATTAGTAATGAATATCCTCAATGAACATATAGCATTGTAGTTAATAGTAGAACAATAAATTTTCCATCATACAAATCAAATAGAAACGATACTCAGAGCGGAGAATATTTGATGTTACTAGATCGAATGCAAGCCAAGAACTGACTAAAAGGTCGAATCGCGTAGAAATATATTACGGGTCAATCGTTGGAAAAACCAGACAGCCTAGTGACACGAATATTTTAATCAAGCCTGCATGTTGACTGCGTGATCAGGTACTTTTTATTAAGAACAAGCAATAATGCTCTAACAAAATAAGGAGAGACCGGACGGCCTTGACACGCTGTAGGTGCATGCACAGTTCATGTTTTTATCGAGGTTAATAAAAAAACAATAATGCTCAAATTAGGTTAGGAAAAACCCGGGGAAAACCGTGAGCTGAGAAATATTTTATATCGTTTAAACGCAATTCGCTTAAATGATTTAGTTGGTTTATTAACATTACAATGTAGGGAATTTACGTTTCGTAACAATATCATCTTCCCACCTTTTCTTCTGTCTGCCCACATCCACCTTGCATGGTGGTCCTTTGCAATACCATTGGTTCTTGAGACATGACTACACTTGATTTGTTATCGATACAAATATGTTCCCTCTAAAGCCATTCTCTTTAAAACATCTTATATATGTATCATCCTTTGCCTATAAAGTTTTCTTATGTATGTATCATCCTTTGCCTATAATGTTTTCTTATATATGTATCATCCTTTGCCTATAATGTTTTTTATATATATGTATCATCCTTTGCCTATAATGTTTTCTTATATGTGTATCATCCTTTGACTATAATGTTTTCTTATATAGGTATCATCCTTTGCCTATAATGTTTTTATATATATGTATCATCCTTTGCCTATAATGTTTTCTTATATATGTATCATCCTTTGCCTATAATGTTTTCTTATATATGTATCATCCTTTGCCTATAATGTTTTCTTATATATGTATCATCCTTTGCCTATAATGTTTTCTTATATATGTATCATCCTTTGCCTATAATGTTTTCTTATATATGTATCATCCTTTGCCTATAATGTTTTCTTATATATGTATCATCCTTTGCCTATAATGTTTTCTTATATATGTATCATCCTTTGCCTATAATGTTTTCTTATATATGTATCATCCTTTGCCTATAATGTTTTCTTATATATGTATCATACTTTGCCTATAATGTTTTCTTATATATGTATCATCCTTTGCCTATAATGTTTTGTTATATATGTTTCATCCTTTGCCTATAATGTTTTCTTATAAATGTATCATCCTTTGCCTATAATGTTTTCTTATATATGTATCATCCTTTGCCTATAATGTTTTCTTATAATATATCATCCTTTGTCTAAAGCTGCTTTATTTGTCTATATCTCATTCTTTGCCTCAAGCTGCATTTAATGTAAGACCTAACATGTTTATGTATTTCTCATCCAATTCTTCTCTTACTTAAGTTCCTGTATACTCCAGGCGTGCAGCCAAGAGACCAACTGAAAACTCGGGGACGGTCTCAGTCTTGGACAGCACAAAGTAAGTTGATGCTGGAATCTGTTACACAACAATGCTATGTTACTGCTAGCACAACACCGTTACATTTACAGGCATTTCGCACAAGCACGGGCAACCCCTGGCACGTACATTTAATTCTATACTATATAATATAATAATGGTCTTTTTTTTTAATTTTTTGACCGAGTTTTAATAGATGTAAGTCTTTACATTTTTAAATAATAAAAATAAAAACTATAACAACAACAAAATACGTTTATAAACTATACAAAAAAAAAGTAATGAAATTATCACCCATGGGCGCCCGCAGAAAATTTTCTAGGGGGGGGCAAAATATTTTTAGTAATGTTTTAATGTAGTTTTAATTTACTGAGCGCATTTGTATGGTGAACGAACGGACAGAACACTGAAGTAATTGTAGTACTGTAGTACACTGTAGTAATGAAGGGCATACTGTAGGAACACATTTTTTATTAGCACAATACATGTATATAATAGACGTAAACCATACAAAAAACCTTACTTTAAACAAACAATATTACAACGTAGATTTTAAATAAAATGTATTATTTAAACAAGAACTGGAGTCGTCTGCTACCGCTACCAAACAAATCTACAATTTTGTCCATAAACTCATTTTTGTTGCTGTTCACTTTGTCTCTATGTACTCACAACATGCACAACCTTGACAGACGTTCATCTGACATTGTAGATCTAAGCCATAGGTTTTCAACCTTTTTCGGCTCACCGCACCCTTTTAAAATCTTACCGCTCACCGCCCCCCTCCCCAACTTAATTTTAATTAAACATATATAGGCCTATAATTAATTCTAAAACAAATTTATTTGTATTATTAATTTAGAAATATAAGAGATTATTTAATAGCACTATATCATGTAATTTCTGTAATTATTAATGTTTTAAATATAAACTCCTTAAATGGACAAAACAATTAGTGTAGGAAATGTTTATTTACAACTGTTTAACGTAAATTATTTTAATCCTCTAATAATTAAATCTTGTTATGAATACCACAATGTTGAATGTATATAAAGAAATAATAATAATCAGTAAAATTTGTTATATCACAAAACAGAACTTGTTCGGCATCACTATTGAATCAAACGTAGAAACATTTGTTAATTAAAGGGAGATAATTATTTAGTTTCATTTGAGCTAATATTTCTGTATTTTTTTATTTTTTTTTAAAGAATTAATGGCTTACATTTATAACTTAAAAATGATCAAACTGTAAAAAAATTTGAAAATTATGTAAATATTATATTACTAAAGAATTTATATGTATATTTGTAAGCATTACAATAACTACTCAGTTTGTATGATTAGGCCTACTACGTATCCATACCATTTAACAATATCTTAAACATTAATTTTAAAGGATTCAAACGGATTAAAGGACATTTCGGTAAAACTGAGATCAAAATATCATTAATATTAATATGTGATTAGGGCGAAAGTGAACGGTCAGCAGGGTTGACAGTCCGGTGAACCAACAATAGGACCAGCCAGCGCACACCATATTTACCATTTAGCAGATTTCGTTACATTATATAAGAACAAAGGGGACCGCGGCGACTGCAAAAAGACAGAGGAATCTCCCTCTTGAGCATAGTTGGTAAGATCTTTGCAAGAGGCACTATCAAGGCTGCAGGTGCTGTCATCTAGAGTCTATCCAGAGTCTCAGTGCGGTTTCAGAAGCGACTTGTCCACAATAGACATGATCTCCTCCATTCGAATGCTACAAGAGAGGTTCCGCGAGATGAATAAGCCATTATACATTGCTTTCGTTGATCTCACTAAAGCATTTGATATGGTCAGCAGAAGTGGACTCCTCAAACTCCTGGCAAAAATAGGATTCCCACCAAAACTGCTCTCTTTCATTGCCTGTTTTTTTTTATAGAAAACCAGGTGCACAGTGAAGTTTAATCAGAGCCCTTTGAAGTCCGCAGCGGTGTTAAACAAGACTGCGTACTTGCACCCACCTTGTTTGGAATATTCTTCTCAAGTCTACTGCACTATGCTTATGGAGACTGCAACGAGGGTGTCTACCTTCACACAAGCAGATCTGGAAAGCTCTTCAATCGAAACAGGCTCAAAGCCAAAATCTCAAGCAGTGTTCTCCTAGATGGGGAGATTAATAGTAGAATAGCTAAAGCCATGGGCACTATGGCAAGATTTAAAAAAAAACGAGTCTGGATGAGCGCACTGCTCACACGCTCCGCTAAGTCACTAGTTTATCAAACATGCGTTCTGATTACCCTGCTGTACGGCTGTGAGACATAGAGCACATATTCCTGGCAGGAGAGAAAACTGAACACCTTTTACCTTAGGTGTCGCAGACTCGTTTTAGATATAAGATGGCAGGACAGGGTTTCAAACGCAGAGGTCCTACGAAGAGCAGAGTGTCAAGACATCCGTATTACTCTCAGTAACAGACGTCTCAGCTGGCTAGGTCATGTACGCCGAATGCCACAGGGTCGACTTCCACAGGACATTCTATATGGAACGTTAGCTTCGGGACAGAGACCTGCTGGACGTCCAAAACTGAGATTTGCGGATGTCTGCAAAAGAGATATGAAACAACTCCAAATTGACCCAAACAGTGGGGAGATCATGGCGCAGGATAGGCCCACTTGGAGGGCAGGAATCAAAGAAGGTTTCAGGCTTTCGGGAGAGGAGCGCGCCAGGAAAATGGCAGTGGAGAAAAATGTGGTCCACTCCGCTACATTCAACTGCAGCAAGTGTGACCGTGCCTGTACGTGCCTGTACGTCCTGGATTGGCCTCTATAGCCAAATGAGGGCTTGCAAAGGAAATGAATCGTCTATCGAGACGAAAAATGCCGACGAATGTGCTGAACGATCGCTCCACCGTACATGTTGTTGCTGGAAATGTTAGCAAAACTAGTAAGGCATACGGCAAGTTAACAAGTCGATAAAATTTTGGCTACTTTTGTATTCTCGCGTTTTCCGAAAATCAAACTAACTCAAGGCTTCACTATCAAAATTATCAATGTGGTATATCTGATTAATCCCCAAAGATAATGAGATCGATATGACAATGGAAGGAGTCACAGTTGTTACAGTTAATTATAAATGTTTTAATTATTTTTTTTTTTGTCTATTATAGTTCAATTTTTTTTTATCTATCAATCGGGGGGGGGGGCACTTTTCCAGGGGGGGGCAAGTGCCCCCCTTGCCCCCCCCCCCCTGCGGGCGCCCATGATCACCATATGACCGTGTAAAAGTTGTAACATTTAGTGACAATCGCTTTATTATTGAAGTTATATTTGTGATTTATATTCTGTTTGTCCTTCCAGGACGAGAGGACCTCGTATGAGTTACGTTACGTAAGTTCTAGTTTTATGTTGCATTACCAGCTAGTGTCTTTCATACCATAGATAGAACTATTTTAAAATTTAGATCTATTGAACTAAGTAACATAATAAAAAATAATTCTTTCATACCATAGATAGAACTATTTTTAAAATTTAGATCTATTGAACTAAGTAACATAATAAAAAATAATTCTTTCATACCATAGATAGAACTATTTTTAAAATTTAGATCTATTGAACTAAGTAACATAATAAAAAATAATTCTTTCATACCATAGATAGAACTATTTTTAAAATTTAGATCTATTGAACTAAGTAACTTAATAAAAAATAATTCATTAGTTTATTAAAAGAAATAGGATAGGCATTAAACCCAATTCAGCCCATCTCTGCATTTCCTTCTCTATCCCAGTAAATAAATCTTATCGATTATATGAAGTATAATACACAATTCATGGGAACAGATATTGTAGCCTACTTGAAGTTTGGCACTAATTGACCACCAAGTGCTTGATGGTTATTACTATCAATCAAATTCCTTTGGGTCCTAAGTTAGACATATGGGCCTCGACTATCCACTCCTTCCGGAGTATAATGATAATATAACGTATACTATAATAATATATGCATAATATAAGGATTATAAGGAGATATCTTGGTCAAGATATGCCAGTAAGAGCACTCAGAATAAGCACTAATCCTACAGAGTTAAGTGTACAGTAAAGATGCTGGCAAGACTAATTAAGTAGATGTATATTAAATGGTGTGTTTTTTTATATAATTATTTTTCTTTGTTTAACTTTTAGGATACCAGGAATGGGGAGAATTTTAAGGTAGCTATCTATCTATCTATCTATTTTACTATCTATCTAACTATCTATCTATCTAGTTATCTAGTTAACTCTATTAGTCCTTCTCTATCTATCAATCATATCCGTCTATTTATCTGTCTTACACTATCAATATTTCACAGAACTAAAACCGAGGACAGAATGGATAAAAAGAGACTTTCTATGGTGGCAGGTATAGCACATATTTTAAATTTTCAACTATCAAGTGGCTGTATCCTGTATACGTTTATCTATATTGATTGACTATATCTTTTCATTGATTTATTGTAATGATCGACTAGATCTATCAATTGATTTATTGTATGTAAATCGATTTGACAGTGATGGAATATAATCGAATGATTGATTTTTCTTGCAATATATCGTCGACCTTACGCCTTAATACCAAAAAGTCAATAATAAGTCTCCATCTCTTTCCCTGTTTTGATATAATGAACATAGGCAAAAGAAATCGAAAGAAAAGCAGTCTAATATTATATCCATTCCTCCAAACTAAACAACACATACGAATAGCACAACACACAAATATAAAACAACACCCACACGAAACAACGCACACACACTTATGAAACAAATATCTCACAAAGATGCAAATCACATCACATACCATACACAATGCACACATATACCATACACAACGCACACACGAACAAACATACACAGAACACGAAACAATTCCAGCCACTTTTTAAACGTTTCAAAGACTATTTGAGAGTAACCCCGACATCCAACCCCTGACCCTCCTTCTAAAAAGGGGAACTACTTGTTTGGCATTTCTATTTTTGAACGGATAATGTGGCCTCTAGGCAGTTTCTTACTTTGTCATTTCCGTGTTCTTGGGTTGGAATTGTCTAAGGCAAGTAGGCGAGACTCATAAGGACGTTCCCTAGACTATTCATTTCTTGGCGTACCAGAAATTATAAGCTTATAGGGAAAATCAAATTAACGCTAATGGCGATCGAAATACCACTTTCAGACTAAGTTGGTACAGTTTCCATGGCTACGGCATAAACATGGATTGTGTGGCCTGCACATATACTTTTCCCAACTAAAACCAGATACCCATAAGAGAGAGGAATATATCTATTCAGAGACACACACACACCCGGAAAACATATCGGATGTTTAAAAATTAAAGAACTTTGGTTAGTCCATATGAAGTATTGCGCGAGACAACCATGTTCCAGCCAACCATGTTCCAGCCAACCATGTCCCAGCCAACCATACCCAAACCCAAATTCAATGCGACAGAAAGGTTTTAAAAAAAAAATCATTTCCAATTAAAGAGTTGAAAGCATTAGGCTATATACAATCATGTATTCTGGACACAAATTTTATGTAGTATTGTTTTTTTTTCCCTCAGAGCCTAAGGGTAACGCAGAAGATTCGGTAAGAACTTAAGTATTACATCTAACACAGAGTATAGATCAAACAGAGTGAGCGGATTTCAGATTTCGTAATTTCGGTACACGTCTTTGCTAAACATTTCTTCAACTAAACTGCCGTTGTGTTCTGCTGAAGAATTCAATGAAGGATAACATTTTAGGGTCTCAAATAAGAAAAAGAAACGTTAGCCCAATAAAGCCAGTTACGAGACGCTTTTAGCTTCCCGGGTTTAGGACTGTAGGGCGATTTCCTGTCCGAGGCATGCCGGGATAGCATTCACTGTTAGGACACTTTTTTTTATAGAGATGATACGAATATTTCCTGGATCATTCAAGAATGTTTTGCCTCACAAACATAAATAAATGTTCCCTCTAGCACTACAATAGCGTCGGGGAACGCATCCGTCTAGAACGGATAGAGCAGCCAACATTGTGTACTTTCCTTTTTCTGGAGGCACATTAGAACTCTTTCTCTTAACATAGACCTTTACCTGTAAAAATACATTGGACACGCGCACACACACACATATATATATAGAAAGAGAAAGGTATTAAGGTTTATGTTTATAGCCTACATGTTATGTACAATTACAATTATATTAATGACAACATAAATACTTAAGACATAAAAATTAAACCATAGATCGGAACATTTTATCGGAAAAATCTAATTCCCAATGTAATTTCTAAAAAAATATTTTGTTTAAATTGCTGATTGTATTTTAATGATGAAATGTTACCTTCTATTGAGAGCCTTAACGTTTGGTCGGTTGCCAAGAAATCCCCACCTATTGCCTCTTTGTTTTCATCGCATTCTCATAGTCCTACAGTTGAAGCAGAATTATTTGAGAAAGTGAAGAAGTATATTTTAGCAATCTTGATATCAGTGCCAATGGTTCTTTCAAAAACCTCAAAATAAACTTTTGTTTCTCGAATATAAAACGTTTCAGAACAAATTGATTATTAAATAATAATATAATATAGCCTAAACAAGTTTGTTTTAATAATTTATTATATATAATATATTATCTTGAAGTAGATTTACACCATTTAAAAAAAAAATAAACTTCTAAGTAGGTCTAACAAAACAAATCATTCCCAGTCTGAATAAAGCTAACTGCGCGTTGTTCCATTTGTTTATAAGCTATAAAATCTCTTGATCGAATACATTAAAATTTATTGCACGCCACATTAATATATCTTAGTTTGATTTGATCTATGGCCGGCCGTGCCTAGACTCAACAGGCACATTCTGTGTGATCTAAACTCTGTTCTACAGCATTTGTTTATGTTTAGTTTATTGAATATGTAATCATATATCATACAGCTAAATCTCAGTTTTTGGTTTCCTTCGGTTTACGTCGGTTTATTTTTTGTATGGATTATAAATTCGTCTCAGTTTTTGTCCACTCCGAAGTTGATGATAGTAAAGTTATGTGCCCGTCGGACCAAACTGACCACAGGGCCGGTGAAGCAGCGTTTACTAGTTTCTGTGGCCACGGCATACAAAAGGGATGTGTGGCCAGCACAATGCCTAGCCGCCTATACGTTACCCCAATTAATGCAAGGTGCCCATCGGAGCTTGGTAGACTAATGGACAGGCTCGAGTAACGGGAAAAATCCTTCGAACCCAGGACCTTCCACAGAATAGGTAAAGAAGAGAATGCGCAATCCCTATATGTGCAGTCACTAAAGTGAAGCTCGGCTTCCGACATTTTCTTTTGACTCAAGACAGCGGTCACTATAAACGCTACTATAGTAAAATGAGAAAGGCCTATTTATGACTGATATCTAGTCTTATCAAGCTTAGGACTAAAGCAAGGCAAATAATACTAAGTAATATGAGGTTGCAACTTATCGTTGTTTATCCTTTACGGGGTCAGGAAAGCCATGTAATTTGACATGCTTATTTGTATTTAATCAATCGTTTTCGCATCATTGTTGCAGTTTATTACACAACAGCCTTTGTACCTTTTGCCTTGCAACATAAGCTTTGGGTGTTAAAAATTATAGATTTGATAAAAAAGACATTGTAAATAAGCATAAATATATAGTGTAACCAGGTCCACTGAGTCTAAACAGTATGGAGTCGGTATTACTTCCGGAAACAGAAAAAAAAATGCGATTGCGCATTCTGTTGTATAGTTATTCTGTGGGACCTTCGGTACGCCAACCGAACGCGTTGCTCGCTCGTCCACTCTGCCCCATGTAGTTGGTCATAGTGCCATACAAAAACAATAACAACCAGTAATGACTTGACCAGTCCCCTTCCCAATAAAAATGTATCCACCTCTTTCTAACTTCGTCGTCGACTTCCATACGCCAAGATGAGTCACTCTTTCTAACTTCGTCGTCGACTTCCATACGCCAAGATGAGTCACTCTTTCTAACTTCGTCGTCGACTTCCATACGCCAAGATGAGTCACTCTTTCTTATTTGTTGAGAATGCCCGTGGAGTATAAGGCAATACATTTCCGCCATGTGCATCCCTGCCCTGGGAGAACCAACTGACTTTATACCAGGTTTGGTTACTGGCCTTCAATCCATCTTCCAAGACGACTCTACAGACAGCTAAAAAGACTATGTTAAATTATTTATATTATATTCAAAATCCATTTTATATGAACTTTTGTTTTTCTTTGGAGAAGTGTTGCATCAAACAATTTATATATTCTCTAGAAAATGTGTTTTAGTATGTATTTTAGAGTGCCTAGATCGAATTAATTTAATGATCATTGATTCAAAATAATAATAAAAATTCCGTCGGTTTTGGTTCGGTATGATTATCGACGAAATCTGATGTTTAATTGTACTTAGTTATTACGGAGATTAGACCATGGAGAATAGCTGTGCCTGCACTGCTAGTTGCTCTAGTGTCTTTCTTGCTCTGGCACAATGTCAATATAGAAATGAAGGCAGCTAAGCATTGGACTAGTCACATATTCCCATGTGAAGCCGTGGCGAAAGACTCTAAAGAACTCTGGTTTAACTGGACTATTTACCAAATAGTGTTAAAGTTGTTAATGCTAAAATAACCATTCTGGGATAACATTATTTACAAATATAATCGTCTTCATACTCTTTAGCTCAATTATTGCCTAACAGTACAGTATATAGTCAATATTTAAATTTATTGACTAATTTTAGTCAACTTTAATCCAATATAGCGTGCTGTTAGTCGTTTACATACCATCTCTCTGGGCACAAGGAGGGAGCAACATTTTCCTTAAACTGATTCTCGAGATGTTGCGGGAATTTAGAATGTATCTTTGTATCGTAAAAGGTGTTGCTACCAAAAGCTCCCATCAATTCCCATTTCCTTTAGTGTGGATATATTAACTCCCGATAGTAGATACGCTGGAAACTTTTGGTCTTACCATTTCCACTTCTTCCACCTCTTACAACTCAACCCCCTATGTGTGTAGTAGGAGAAACTATCTTACTTCCAACACATTTCCTTGAAGTTTTAAAGCAGATTAATTGACTTACCTCTTTGGCCACACTATCGCTGCTACTAATTTAACAATTGAAACAAAAAAACAACAACGTTATATCTGTTTTCACCCCTACAGGGTCGGCGTAAATCAGCTCCGGTAAGTTATTCCATTCATTAACATAATACACTCAGGCTGGGGCGAAGCCACAGGGAAGGGGGGGGGCTGAGGAGGGCTAAGCCCCCCCACCCTGGAATGAAAAAATTTTTTTTTTTCAATCGATCTTTTTAAAAATAAGTACTAAATTCGCAAAAAAATTTGGTAAATGTTTATTACGCGAAAGTTCAGCCCCCCCCCCCCCCCGGTATTTGGTAAATATTTGTCACGCGAAAGTTCAGCCCCCCTGGAAAAAATTTCTGGCTTCGCCCCTGCACTCAGGTTAGTGCAAGTTTAGTTTTACCACGAACTACGATGTAAAGTAAGGAATGAATTTCCACGAACATATATTCTATGATTTGTTAGTGTCAATTATTTCTGAATTCTGTATGTAATTGAATCTTTTCGTTCTCCCCCACCCAGAAAGAGGACAACGTAAAAGCTTTAAAATTAATGGCAGAGATACAGGCCCAGTACTTCAAACAGCATGATGATGATGGTAGCTCATCTCAGAAACCAAAGTTAGTTGTTGTTGTTATTTGTTGCTTTAACTAAGAACTAAGAATATAATAAAACTATAAACACAAGCACACAGCGTAACTTATGGTCAGTTTATAAGAAACGCCAGAGTGTTTAAGTCTTAAATCAGCCAGTGTGTTTAAGTCTTAAATCAGCCAGTGTGTTTAAGTCTTAAATCAGCCAGTGTGTTTAAAGCACTTTCAAAGTCGGGAAGTGGAAAAAGTGCAGCATTTGTATCTAATTAAACGTCACACAAATTGCTTGACAAGCCCAATAGTTTATATAATGGGCCGGCCCAGTGGATTCTGGCGACCTGGGAAGCCTAAGAAACACCATGCATCCCATAAATCTCCTCAAAGGCGTGTAATAAAAGCATCTGATGCACTAGGGATTTGACGACCTCCCCCTTTCTCTCTCTCCCTCTCTAATGTTTAAAGCAATTTTTGTTTAATTTTATTGACCAAGATTTACTAACTTTATATTAGTATGATCATTGACAGCACCCCGAGAATATTATGGCAATCCGAACATGTGCCACTACATTTGAGCCGGCCCTTTACATATTATTATCCCAGTATTTTAAAACGATAACCTTTGAACCGACCTTGCAATTTTGTTTACTTATTCCCAGGCAAGATTCCAAAAAATTTATCCCACTTTTGACTCCGGAAGAAGCTCTTGCTTGCAAATGGCTCCGACTATCTCCGGTAACTTGTATGTACGTGTTGTGTCTAGTTTAAACAAGTTTACTCGTGGCTGTTGTTGATATTGTTGTTATTCTATAAGCTCATTTCAGTTTTTGTCTGGAGAGCTTAAATGCCAACTAAACTCTAAATCCTTTTTTTAATGACCATTACACTGTTTGCTTGTGTCCTTATTTTCCAAATGAGTATTCCCCTATAAAAAAAGGTGCTAAGTCACTTTAAAAAAAATGAGCTATACCCACTGTGTTCGAAAACACTTATTAATTCATACAATAATCCTTTGTACAATCTTCTTTAATAATTTCTCAGTACTCTAATATGGGGCATGGTATGCAGCGCGTTCGACTGGCGATCCGAAGGTCCTGGGTTCGAATCATGTTGGAGGCTAAAATAAATTCCCTGGACTTGAAGGTGTCAGAGAGTCTACCCAGCTCTGATGGCCAACGGGTACCTGCCATTAGTTGGGGTAAAGTAAAAGCGACTGGGCATTGTACTGGCCACAGAAACTGGTAAACGCTACTTCAACAGCCCCATGATCAGTTTGGTCCGAAGGGTAGTTTACTTACTCTATTATAGCTGATAGAAAAAATAAAAGCGCCAATCAAAACATGCTATATTTTGACGTAAAAATCCAATTTCGGCAAAATTACTTTTGAATGACTTAGCACTTCTTGCAAGTGGACACTTAAATGCCCATTAAACTGTGTGTACTCTTGGCTAAATTTCTATAATGAAGAATAAAGCGTATGCGATAATAAGGCATTATTATTATTATTATTAGAAATCCTGGCCGAACTAAAAAAAAACGGAGGTCCTAACCCTTATTAGCAATGGACATTAAATAGGCCAACTATGAATGTCGTCTGTTTTGTTTCCATAGCAACAAGTAAAAGCTTTGGAAGACTTGATCCGCGCTAAAGGTATGGACCCAGGAATCCATGAACATTCTGTTTTAAGAGATTATGACGTCTTTGCTGAAATACGACAACTAAGGTAAGTAGCTTAAAGGCAAGGATAAGAGCCTGATGAAATCATTCCGATAACTAGCAAGATTAGATCCTAATGAAATGATACACAATCATCAATCATAGTTGGGACGTTAAAAAATAATATATGACTATACGACATTTTTAAAGGAACATAGACTGATGTGCATTGTGCTGACAGCACCAAATGTCAGAGTTCTCTTCACATCACCAAATGTCAGAGTTCTATTTACATAACCAAATGTCAGATTTCTTTTTACATCACCAAATGTCAGAGCTTTATTTACATCACCAAATGTCAGAGCTTTATTTACATCACCAAATGTCAGAGCTCTATTTACATCACCAAATGTCAGAACTCTATTTACATCACAAAATGTCTGAGCTCTATTTACATCACCAAATGTCAGAGTTTTATTTACGTCAACAAATTTAAATGTCACTTTTCTATTTACGTTGTTACCCTCTTCAAGCATGCTTGTATAATCACTAAATGTCACCGTATAATATCCTCGTGTATGTCAGTTTTATATTGAGATCACCAAATACTAAAATGTCAATACTAGACTTCGCCAATTTCTATTATCGGGTTCCACCTATTTCCATGGCGATGAAATTACTTTATGGAAGTTAAAAGTCTTTTTTTTTTTACGGTGTACTGCACTTTAAAATGTATGATTGTGATTGAATCAAGCATGTAGATTGATTGTAATTTATGTATTAGCATATTTGAAATGTTCTATTTCAATTTTATTTTAATGTTTTGATTTGTTCTATGTAGGCCTACTGGGCAATCGTCAAACAAATTTTCTTTAAGATGATACAGATTATTATTGTTATTAATATTATTAAGATAACTGTTTTTTTTTTCTTCAACTAGACAAGCAGCACAGAATCAATTAAATAATGAAGTTATAATTGAGCTGGAAGAAGGTGAGTTATAATTTATCGTTATATACCACAAGTTATAGTATTAATTCATCATTCATTCCCGAAAGTTATAGTATTAATTCATCATTCATTCCCGCAAGTTATAGTATTAATTCACCATTCATTTCCGCAAGTTATAGTAATAATTCACCATTCATTCCCGCAAGTTATAGTATTCATTCACCCTTTATTCCCGCAAGTTACAGTAATAATTCACCATTCATTCCAGCAAGTTATAGTATTAATTCACCATTCATTCTCGCAAGTTATAGTATTAATTCATCATTCATTCCCGAAAGTTATAGTATTAAATCACCATTCATTCCCGCAAGTTATAAGCTTAGTATTAATTCACCATTCATTCCCTCAAGTAACAGTATTAATTCACCATTCATTCCCGCAAGTTATAGTATTAATTCACCATTCATTCCCGCAAGTAACAGTATTAATTCACCATTCATTCCCGAAAGTTATAGTATTAATTCACCATTCATTCCCGCAAGTAACAGTATTAATTCACCATTCATCCTCGCAAGTAACAGTATTAATTCACTATTCATTCCTGCAAGTTATAGTATTAATTCACCATTCATTCCCGCAAGTAACAGTATTAATGCACCATTCATTCCCGCAAGTAACAGTATTAATTCACCATTCATCCCCGCAAGTTATAGTATCAATTCACTATTCATTCCCGCATGTTATAGTATTAAATCACTATTCATTCCCGCCCTCAAAGTCTTTGCAAACGTTGAGTAAATATTTTGTCTTTTTTTGTTAAAGTAACACAATGCGGCTACCTATACTTAAGTAACGTTGTGTGGGCTACCTACAAATAAAGTAACCCAATTGACTACCTACAATTGTTGTACAGTAACCCAAATAATTTGGCTACCTACAGTTGTTTTAAAGTAACACAACTTGGCTAACTACACTTAGAGTAACGAAATGTGGCTACGTTCATTTTTTTTTAAAGTAACACATTGTGGTTACCGGCTACCTTCACTTGTTTTAAAATTAACACAAATTATCGAGTTACATGTAGAATCTAGAGTAACAAATTGTGGCTAAATAAACATAAACATTACCTACACTATTTATCAAGTAAACTAATTTTTTTTTTCTAATAGTTGTAAATCAACTTTATTTTAACGGTATGCCTTTTTGAAAGGTCCAAATTATATCACATTTATGTTATTTGCAGTAATGAGTAAAGATAATGTTTGTAAATATTAAATCAACATTTTAAAAACAAAAACACTTTTATGATGATGAATAAAATAACATTAACACTGTGGCTCTTTTTTTCCCCTACAGAAAATGAGTAGCAACGGAACAATTTACTAAAAGGTGGGTTAACATTCTTGTTGTTTGTTTTATTTACATCGTTGTAATTTTTTGTAAATCTAATGTGGCTATTTCAATTGAGTACTTGAGGCTTTTTATAGTGAGTATTTGTGGCTATTTCAACTGAGTACTTGCGGCTATTTATAGTGAGTACTCGTGTCTTCGGTCAATTAAATAAAACAACATACTATTTGATTAACAAAATTAAAACACCTTTTAGGGAGTTTCTGAATAGTACTGCTAGTGATAGTCACAGTTTGAATGTAAATGTACTTAATTTTATGCATAGACTATAGCCGGGGTCGGCTACCTAAGGCGCGCGCGACGGGCATAGATATATATCACGCACAGAAGACCCCCAAAATGCAATGCAAGTCTCTTTTACAAGAAAAGTGCAAGATAACTTGAAGACTCCTGGTATGCTGAAAGAATTACAAATCTTACTTCAGCAAACTATTATCAAAAGATAGCCAAACCTCGACTATAAAAACTATGATTGAGCCTACAAAATATAAAAGAGAGGAATGAACCTTCAGCATATAGAAATAGATGCTTAAAGTTACAGAAAATAGATTAGATGATTGAATTTCTGAGCGTTTTTTTTTTTAAGTTGTTATGCAGACTATATATATTTTTTTGGGAACGTATACATTTAGTCGAGACCCTTCCCATGCGCATAAGTATGTCAAATCTTCTTAATCCAACACCTCACTCACCTCGGTGCCGACGTAATATATGGATGTTCCCTTAATTGACACCGTTCTCGTTTTTTTTTTTGCTTTTGTTTTTTTTTTCAAATTTAGGTTTATGTTGACACTGCAGTAACACGACGACCAAAGCATGCGATTGGATGATTTTATAGGGACGACATGACGACCGGAAACTGCCTTTCAAATCTCAATACTGTTTGCTCTCTTCTTTACGATGTCACAATGACATACGAGCTTGAATGGTGGACCTGGAAATAAAAAATTCAAATAAAATACAAACCATTAAAACGAAACAAAAATCTTAAATTAAAAAAAATCAATCAGCGGGTGAAACTATTGAAGGCTTGGTTTTGTTTTATTGAGCTGAATTATTATATTTAATATTGTTGTTATTGTTATCCATGTATAAACAAATGTGTCTTTCTCTCTCTCTCTCTCTCTCTCGTATTTTTCTACAGCTTGGGCCCATAGCTGAGTATTGAGACACTATCAAACAGTCTTTAATCTGATGTTAATGTTAAGCCAGGTTTCACTATTTAGTCTCCTCCGATGTCCGCAAGGGAGTGGAGGTTTGAAATGGGAGATTTCCCTTCTCTCCTATATGAACTACCAACTTTGGTGTTAGAGACCCATCTACATGCACCTACTGTACAACTTTTCTTCTGTTTGTAGTAAACATGGTCAATAATTAGCCTCAAAAGTTGTCTCTCGAGAATGCACAGGAACTCGGCTTTAGTTAGCAGAGGTTGTCTACTGACGCAATGATATTTTTAGCCAACTTTGGATGACACCTCTCTATTAAAATACCCATTGATGGTGTGACCCTAACTTTATTTATCGTTACTCCACGACTTTTAAATATATATAAAAAAAACAAATTGCTCGTAACTATATATTGGTTAGTGCTGATATGGTGTTAATTTTAAATTCCATACCCTTTGATCAACGCCTTTTAAGAATACAGCAAAATCGATACGTACTTGGACATGTTTTGTTGCGTCCCTTTAATTGTCCTTAAACTTAGCTCTATGTTTATTCTACCAGATACTTGATATTGAGAAAAACAAACAGTACTAAAGTTGGGTTTTTATAGTGAATTGAAAGTATTTGTATGTAACAGGAAGGTTAAGAACCTTATGAACTGAGAACATAGTTTCGCATACAGGCTTAACAAGTCATATATAGGATAATTCACCAGCTTTATCACACCATTCAAAGAAATGCCAACAACTTTTCCAATTTAGGCAACCACCATTAATTGAATAGAATCCATATCTCTAAAAAAAAAACATAACACAAATTCCAGTGCAATTGCTCAAGTTGGAAACTGAGACCTTATAGTGATGCAATCCAAGACTCTGCTACTATGCTACAACAACCCTAAAACTATATTATCTTAGTATTTCCGAGTTAGGTGTCTCCGACAGTTCTACTGTGTTTCACTAATTCCATCGCATAAAATATGCAAATCTTTTTCGTCCTGACCTCTTGCCATGGTCTTTGTCCAATTAGTTGATCAATTAGTATCGATGTCCAACACCTACACTCTACACCAATGAAAAGTAAGGAAATGTGGAAAGGGGGTGGAATACCATAGAACATGAGTGTGCAACATTTTTCTGCTTTGGGCCGCATATGAAAATTTTAAACGACAAGCAAGGGCCACACAGACTAAAAATGTATTTGCATTATCACTGCAACGAATAAAGAAAAAATGCCGTTAGAAGCTCTTTGGGGGCCACACTAAAAGGTTTGGCGGACCGTTTTGTGGCCCGCGGGCCGCCTGTTGCACACCCTTGCCATAGAACAATAGATGTCTTTGTTGGTCATTTGTTTTTATGTGTATAATGTTCATCTACATGTACACAAAGGATTTCGGTTATGTATTAACAGACACACACTGCACTATAGATACTAATATTTATGTAGAATAGTTAGATGTGCACGTGTAAATGTTTGTATGAATCTATTATATTTTAACTACTAGAACAAAACTTTACATAGACTAATCATGAATTTGCATGTTTTATCACTTTCTTTATACGGTATGATAACTGGTCAAACATCTAATTTAATAAAACAGGTCAGCTGATGTTGTTCAAAGCCTAGATTCTCTCGCCATAAAGCTGTATGATCATCACAAACTAAAAACGAAAACAATTTATTTTCCTAAACTAACGTTTGATGTATAGATCCAATACTAGTAGATCTTCGGAATTATGTTTAGCGAGACTTTAAACTGTTACAGTAAAGTATGCAATAATGCACTCGGATAACAGTAGACCGATAAGTTTATATAGACTATAGACCAATCGGAGCCAGTGTTATTACATAGTTAATCAATTCTAGATCAAAATGCTTTTAGAACATATTTCATATAAAGTGGCTAGATCAGATGCTACATTGTAGTCTACAAATAAAGGCGTACGCGCCAAAGGTGGACCACAAGCCACAACATGGCTCGCCAAGTAGTCTGTGTCCCCACCACAGAATAAATAAACCTATTCTGTGGTCCCCATAGAGCATCTAGCGGTAGTTGTTGTTGTTTTAATCTAATGTATAAAAATTGTTTCAACGTCAGACTTTGTTGCCCATCTTGTTGTAAAAAAAATTTATTGTATTTTTGTACGGACAATACCGACAGTACTGCACAATGACGGAAATGTTGCACACCGGTGATCTATTAACTAGAGTATAGAGTATTGTTGTAATAATACATAGAGCATTAAACTCTAATTTAGAAATACAACCCAATAACAACCTGTTGCAAAGCTCAACTAAACATCAGGACAAAATGACTTTCCTTATCCTTTATACAAGAACAAATACATATAGGAAATATTTCTTCCCGATTGGCATGGTATGGGTTGCCAGAACAAATCAGGTAATTCGTCAACAAATAGAAATGCAGGACCAGACTCAAACCACAGATGTGTGTAGGACGCAATAATCTCTTTTATTGTCTGTAAAGTATAAGATAAGATGAACCCTAATTAAAATGCTGGCCTAACTTTAACCATGAATGAGCGTACTGGTGGTGCCATGTCAACCATCGCCCCTCCCTCCTCCACTGCTGCATGCGCCCTCTTTTTATCCTAGTTTATGTTACTTAAGTCATTGGCATCAGTCTTCATAATACAGTTGCTAATGTTTCTAAGTGGGAGAATTTTTTACACTTATGAAATACTTTATAAAATGAAAACAAAACAGAAAGTACTGCTTGGGCTTAAACACGTGGTCAAGCTAAGATAGTTTAGTTTAGTACATTAACTTACAGTAGTCTTGTAAACTATACATAATGACCCATTGACTTCTGAAAGGTCAAACCTGTTAGTGAGATGTCATTAATTTGGTAATTTGGCAAATTGGATGCCATAAAGAAGCTTGTTCCTATACCGTCTGTTTACCAAGGCGATGACCTATAGGCAAATGGTCCTCACTGACCAATGACAGGCTGGCGAAGTCGATGCACTTATCTATGTCAAGTCTTGTTCTTGTTACAACCGCATAGAGCTAACCGTAGCCTTAACCTAAATCAACATTATTGATATTTATATATATATATCTATTTAGACTATATCTCTCTATCTAATTATCTATCTATTAACCTAGATAATACAAACCAAATTGATGCTATATGACGAGATTTTTCTAAAGCATTCGATAAAGTTCACCATACTTGTTTACAACAAAAACAAAAAATCCAATATTTATGTCATATCTAGTCCGATGATATGACATTTGACCTCAAGCAATACATTATTTGCAATTTACGACAATTTGCCATTGTATAAGTAAACTCATCTAAAATACCAATTACAAGTGAAATTTACTCTCATCTGTACTAGAATATTGATCTTCTGTAGGGGAATCATCAATAAAAAAAAACATAATTAAATTAGAGCTGCACGGTTCATTACTAGCGACTATTCACAAATGACAAAAGTAGCACCAATAGTTAATCACTAAACCCAGAAACACTAGAGCAGGAGTCGGCAAAATAAGGCACGCGTGCCAGACTTGGCACGCAGAACAATTTTCAATGGTACGCGAGAGACCTCCAAGAAGATTTTTTAATGCAAGTAAAAACCCCCTACGTACGCATAATTATTTGGTGCTGCGTGACGAACTACATGGAAATCACAGTGGACGTCGACTGTTTTAGTTTATGAATGTCAAAGCTGTCATTATTGGACTTTCGATCTGTGATTGAATCTATTGTTAAGTTAATCAATCTATAGTTTCTTTAGTCTCTCCTAGAAGAAAGTGATACGGGATATAGGTTAAGTCTTGGATGGATTCATTTCTTGTCTGGAAGCGATTAAGGTGAATCTTGATAAAAAAAAAACAACACATTTCCAGTATAGAATGAGAATAACTTACTGTTGAAACCGATGTTTCTGAATGTTTCAGAGAGTTGAACTTGCTTTTTTCAAAGACGGGATCTAAAAACACTTGAAGTGTTGGACCACTGGAATGGATTTGCATTGAAACTGGACATATCTTGCCGTGAAATCAATTTTTAACATTTAACTATTTCCCTAATTTAAGGCAAATTAAGGATAGATAAGCGTTTTCAGAAGAACATTAAAGCACCCAATGCGCAGTTCATTAAACAAAGGCAAGACTTTCAAATTTATGGACTCATGTTTCCATGTCACATCAAGCCTTACTGGCTTGATCTTACTACAAACTACTTAGATCTGGATCTTTTTGAAGTGGAGTGATGTTGGCATTTTAGTTATTTTAAACATCCGAAAAATGGGCATCAAAATGTGACGATTTGCGGAAAAATCTGATTGAAATAGCTGCTTAGGAAAGTCATATGTTGTCAACTGCAAGGCATTCGCTCTACTTTCAGCTTTTGGTTAGATTTACACTAGTTAACCTATTTTATCGCACATGAAAGTTGTTTCAAGCATACCAAGAGGTCACTTAAATTTTACCACTCAAAAGTGGCAAATAGCATTCAAGGAAAATGAGCTCATTAATTGACACAGTCGTAGCCACTAAAGGTGATAAGGAGAAAATGTAAGAAAAGTTTCGAAAAAAAAATAGTGACAAAAGCTTATACGATCTGTAAAATTGTATGTTGTTGTTTTATCAAGTAGGGGCCTAATGTTACAATTTTAAGGGTCAAAAGTTCACCTACAATAACATAGTACGTCTGCAAACAATTTTTAAAAAATCTAGCATAATATATAGACACTTCTGTGTAAATAGGTAGATTAGCTATTTGAGAACATATGACTGGTCAATCAGCGTCAAACATTGTATTGACATAGGCCTACATACAATGAACAATGAACAATGAACAATATTTATTTTGCCACATAGTACATAGGTACAATAAAGGCATAGTCAAAAACATAAGAAAATTATAGCATTTGTGAATAATAAATTGAACAATAATAGTAAAACCAATATTAGTAATAAAATGAAAGTAATAAAAAATTTATTAATTAAAGGTATCCTAAAAGAAAATTCAGGGGGGATAATTTAGTTTATAATACAATTTTGGGGGGAAAAAAACTAACAAAGAAAAAAAAAAAAAAAAAAAAAAAAAAAAAAAAAAAAAAAACAACGACTTAATTTACTAACATAGACATACAGGTAAATCACTTTCATTAGACCTGCACGGCATTAACATAGTGAGAACAAACATTTAAGAAATCATTCACAATTTTTCTTGCGGCTTAGTATATTACATTTCTTCTACGACTATCTCTCAATATCATAGTGACAGACCAACAAGTTAAAATACTTAAACATTTCTAACCTTTTTCTCATTTTTTAAAAGCAGATACTAATATTTTTGAAAATATGCTTAGTTTTTTAAGTTCTTTTAGAGAGCTAGAATTAAGCAGTTCCGACATTTTTTCTACATTAGGTCTGTTATAGTAATATTTTTTTAGATACATTTTTCGTTGGGCATTGAAGTGTACACATTGGAGTAAATAGTGAAATCCATCTCCTATATCTTTTAAGCAAAAGGGACATAATCTTAAATTATAATCTATTCTGGAGTGGCGACCCAGTTCAACAGGGAAATTATTGTTACAGCATTCAGGGAGAAAGGGCTGGTCAGAACAATAGAAACACACATACATACAAACATATACATATGTAGACAAATGTGCACAAGTGCGCACACAGAAAAATCCGAAGTTAACCTTTCTATGTCCCACGTTGCAACGAAGTTCGTCGCTCTCTGGAAGAAAAGAAAGCAACGGATGGCACTTCCGGTAGGACGCCATACTTTCAGGAGCAGCTGCCCTATTCTCTTTTACGTCGCATTACCTAGTTAATTCAGGTGTGAGTATATTCTCTTGACTCTTTATCTCTTTCTGTTTCATTTTTTATCTTCTCCTCTCTCTCTCTCTCTCTCTCTCTCTCTCTCTCTCTCTCCTCTCTCTCTCTCTCTCTCTCTCTCTCTCTCTCTCTCTCTCTCTCTCTATCTGCTCCCTTTTTCTATTTTCTGACGTTTTCTGTCACTTTCATTTTCCCCTCTCTGGTCTTTTTTTTCTATCTCTACTGTTCTCAGGGCCGTATTTAGGATTGTGGGGGCCCTGTTCCCAAATGTATGTGGGGGCCCCTCTTGGCCCCGCCCTCTGTCTACCGACATTGCTGTGTTAGCTTATGCACAGTGTTGTTGATGCCCCTCTCATTGTCTCTTGTACACTATGTAAACGACACAGAGGAAGACCCAAGCGTACGTAGAGACGAAGCATGCTGGATGAAGCTGGACGAAGAGGACAGAGCCCGGAAGAACTGAAGAGACCGTGGAGAGTTGTGTGCTCTGATAGAGGCCTTATGTTTCACAAGGAACACAAATGACAGATGACGATTGTCTCTTTTCCTCTTTGTCTCTTTCTCTCTCTCCCTACAGCTCTTTTTTTTTCCGTTTCTATCTGTCAGTCTCTGTCTCTCTGTCTCTATCTATTATTCTACTGCCGTTCACTTCCGCTAAGTCAGCATTTTTCTGCACATCTAACCCAGGATGAAACGTTTTCCATTCTACGGCATTAGCTCACAGGAAGGAGTCATACAAGTTATGTAACAAGGCAGCATGGGATACCTTCATTCACTTAGTCTTTGATATTCTTTTATCCACTTCGGGATAGTAAAACGTATGTGGTTTACTCTTGATTTAATTTATCTTGCACTTAATATCACTTGCGACCCACACTCCTATCCTTGTCGGACCACCGCCGTTGATCGGCAAATCTTAGGCCTTAAAACAGACCCATATGTCAGGTTTTGACGCTTGGTGGGGGGGGGGGGGGGGGGCGAACCTTTAAGAAAAAGGCCACACATTTAGCACTTTCCCCAGATTTATAGAAATTGTCAGAATTCGCACGTAACTATATTTACAAGAATACCCCGTGCCTTAGCCAACTGTGTAATAGTGGAGTTTTTATTTCACCATCCATGATTCTCTGCAGAGTAAACTCTGAAAAATTGTTTGCATCTACTGCCGATTTCCATGATACACCTTTATTATCAATTATCACTAAGTATTTATACAATAAACGCGAATGCTTCTATAGAACTGCATTCTTCTTCTTTTAATATTGAAAGATGAGATAAATTTCCTGAAGAAATGTATACAAAATATCTAGAGATTCCAAAATATATATATTTTTTAAAACATTTTAACTTATTCTCTGTTGTCCTCAGGAAAGTTTCTGTGTTGAAGACTCCTTCGTTGGAATTGTGTTCTGTAATGAAATCTATCGTTAAAATACTAAATTTGATTGTTTCTCAAACTTAATTGATTTACATGCAATTTGAGTCTTTTCTACCAAAAGTTGTTACTAAATTTAGCGATCTGCGGTTGTAGATATTGTTCACTGGTTTAGACGAAGTAAAGTCTTAAATAGATTCGTCTCTTGTGTGAAACAGTTAAGGTGTTACTTGATAAATAAAACAACATTTTCTTAAATTGAATGCCGAGGACTAGCTGTTATAGCTGATGTTTCTGAATGACACATTTCAATAAGTTGACCTTGCATTAACAAGTATTTTAACTGCATGGCCATTGGAGTGGATTTGGACTGAAACTGGATATTTCTTGCCGTGAAATCAATTTAGAAACATTAAAGTACTTCCCTAAATTAAGGAATTTTTAGATCAATATACACACAAAATAAATGAGCTTGATCATAAGTACCTTGAAGTTTCCAAAGCGGAATTTTCTAACCAAAAGCAAGACTTTCAAATTTTATAGACAAATGATTTCATACATCATCCAACCTGATTTGATTAATCTTACTAATACCTTACTAGATTGGGATATTTGTTGTAATGGAGGGATATTGAGGAATTTATAACATCTAAGTAATGGATGTAGTTAAACGTGTCAATGTGCGGTAAAAATCTGAAAGACATCTGCTTATGAACACCGTCTGGTATTCTCAACTGCCTGGCGAATTAGCTCTACTGTTTCTTTCAAAAAGAACTTAAAAACTCATTATTTCAATATTTACCTTAGATAATATTTAACATTTTTATAAACTTACTGTCTTACTTATGGGTTGGGTCGGTTAATGCTACATTTATTTGTTTTGTCTTTTTTTAATTATCAATTTACCTCTGTCACCTGGGCTAGGATAATATCCGCTCTGAGCTTACATTATGTTTGTTGGCAGCGCTATACAAATATTTTTATTATTATTATTATTATTACTTTTAGCTTTTGACTCAACACTGGTGAACAGATTTTATCACAGATAACAGCTCTTTTAAGCCTAGAATGAGCTTCAATACGCTTGATCACTCAGGAGTGACTAAATATGTACATGTGTACCCGACATTGAATAGTTAGCACAGAGCGTTCAAGGACAGTGCGCACATTATAAGTTATACATTAAGCATAAATATACTTATTTTAAGAACAAATGTATTTGTTATAGGCCTTTTATTTTTAAAATACAAGAGGCTTATATAATAGAATTATATTATGTAATTATTCCATTTTTTTATATTTTAAAAATAAACTCCTCAAATCGACTTAAACAATACAGGAAAGGTTTACTTTCAACTGTTTAGCGTAAAATAAGTGTATACCTCTAATTAAATGTTAAAAAATGTATACATTATAGTTCTATTACAAAACATAAATTGTTTGGCATCACTAACATCAATTTAACTTTTATTTAATTAAAGGGAAATAATTAACCCGTTTTCTTTGCGTTAATATTCGAATAGAATTCACTTGTTCTTTATAGAATAATAAATGACATACAATAAATACGTTTAAAATTACACTATTATAAAAGAAAGAGTTTAAAATTGTATAAAGTAAAAATATAAAATAAACAAAATTTGTATATGTTAGATGTACATTTCTAAACATCAGATTAACTACCGAGCTTGTATTATTACTAAAAAATCGATTTATTTAATAGATGCTATCACTATTATCAGATGAAACTATAGATCAATTATTGATAATTGTGTCTCAGATAAACTGGGA
The DNA here is from genome assembly GCA_949126835.1 of Anisus vortex. Classification (NCBI taxonomy): domain Eukaryota; kingdom Metazoa; phylum Mollusca; class Gastropoda; family Planorbidae; genus Anisus; species Anisus vortex. Next base: position 23,761,629 of record OX421499.1, read on the forward strand.
TATAAATATTATCTGAACATTTTCTAGCAAGTGCTAGAATTAAATCATGACGAAATAGACTTATCATAAAATTGAATGTGAAAGTTTAGAATTACAATTTTTAAATTGCCATAAAATGCACAAAAAAAAATGATATTCACTAAAACGTTAATTTTTTTTTAATTATATCTAAAACTATTGTATAAATCCTTCAACTTTTTCAATATTTTAATTATTATCATTGTGAATAGAAAAAATAAGCTTTTTGGCTCTGTGAAATAATTCAGGATTGACCGTTAGAATTTAACTTGAATTTAAAAGTCAGTTAAATTAAACAATTTTAATTTAAAGATTAGATTAATTTTTACTAGGCAAGTTTTTTTTTTTTTGTAGAGTTAAGACAAAGTGTTGAAAAATGTGGATCTTACGAATGGACATAGGTTCCGGGTTCTAGATCAAATTTAAGTTAAGCCTACCCGATTCTCTGGAAGGCCTTAGGTGAAAGTAATGTTTTTCTATTATCGTAATATCTAACAGTTTTGGGTTGAATTCTCCATGGTTTCTGCGTAAAGTTTTCCTGTTAGGTCTTCGTCCTGCTACTGCGCTATATAAATGGTCTTATATAAATAATTTAAACTAAAATATGGTAGAACGGTTTGACACTGTGGGCACATTGAAGGAATTAAATATCCTACTTTGACACTGTGGGCACATTGAAGGAATAAAATATCCTACTTTGATACTCTATTAGCAAAAGGTTGCCGACCCACCTCCGTTAAAGAACATCCAATTCTTATCTAATTATTTCTTTCCGGTTGTTATAAAGCCTAGCCCGACAGTTATATCATTAAACAATCGGGATTTCTTAATCTTAATCAAAGGTTGTTTCTCTTCTTTACATTTCAATTTTGTAAAGTACCCGGGGCACCAAATTGATCATAGGGCTGGCCACACATCACCTTAGCATTTGTCATTATTTTTAAATACACAATCACGCTGAAATGACGCCCGGTTTCAGCTTTTGTGAAAACTAGCTCAGGTGTTTCAGGTGCATAGAAAAACAAATGTGAATCGGTTGGGTGAATCGGCATAGTGTGTGTCGATTAGTGCATGGAGGTTGGGTATTACATAACTGTGTCAATTAGTGCATGAAGGTTGGGTATTACATAGTTGTGTCGATTAGTGCATGAAGGTTGGGTATTACATAGCTGTGTCGATGAGTGCATGAAGGTTGGGTATTACATAGCTGTGTCGATGAGTGCATGAAGGTTGGGTATTACATAGCTGTGTCGATGAGTGCATGAAGGTTGAGTATTACATAGCTGTGTCGATGAGTGCATGAAGGTTGGGTATTACATAGCTGTGTCAATGATTGCTTGAAGGTTGGATATTGCATAGCTGTGTCGATTAGTGCATGAAGGTTGGGTATTACATAGCTGTGTCGATTAGTGCATGAAGGTTGGGTATTGCATAGCTGTGTGAATGATTGCATGAAGGTTGGATATTGCATAGCTGTGTCAATGATTGCATGAATTCACTCTTTCTGTCTCCCCTTCGACTCCCAAAAGAGAGTCTGTTGAAAAAAACTGGTTTCCTGTAGAAGCAAGCTTAACTTTCTGAACAGTCCTAGCAGACTGACCCGAGTTGTTGTTACAACTCCTATAGAGCGAAGTTTCACAGCGTGCTAAATGAAATTGATGTATCCTATGTGGAATATTTCATGACCCTTGAGCACGATCTTCAAATTCTGTTTACATTTTAATTGTCCAATTCAGACGGTTCGGACCACTTTCTTCTTTGTTTTGTTGTAACCAAATTTACTAGTTTGCCTGTAGCTTTTCTCTCCCCTTCCACCCCTGATCAAGACACTGCCCAATGAGAAAATTGATACAACTGACGCCGAAAATTGTATACCGGTAATTACTGCCACAAGCAAAAACTCATGCATAGAGAAAATGTATACAAGAAGAAAAAACTGCCTTAGAGCTTCAAACAATTCACATTTAAAAACTTAACGAAAAAACAACAACTATTTGATTCTTTCTAATTGTACGTGTAAACTTTTAGCTTGATAGTTTATATGGCTGTCTAACTCTTGAATGTGTGTGCCTGTTGTGGTGTGTGTTTTGTGTGTGTGTGTTGCTGTGTGTGTTTTTGTGTGTTTATGTATGTGTGTTCGTGTATCGTACCTCTCTGTGCGTTATTTATTTTTTTCCACAGCTGTTGAATTTATAACGTTTCCGAGTCAACACATAATTTGTTTCTATTTAACTTATTTTTTAAAATAAATAAAAAAATGTTGTCTACAGCACATTGGCCTAACGTGTGTTGGAGGATAGGCCTACAGAATCATTTACTTGCGGCACATTACATTTAAGTAAGCTACACATACTAGTCGTCCACAAATGACGTCTCTTGATTTTTGCAGTTTTAAAAACCAACGTCCCTTCCCCCCTACCACCAAATGTGATGAGTCATCACAGAAAACATAACCCCTCCCCCTTTTTTTTTCTTTTCTAATATGATGTCACAATGCTCTGCGCCCCCCCCCCCCACCTCCCTAAAAAAATTTACAAAATAAATAGGCTACAATAAAACTCAAACATATTTCCAATGTCAAAATTAGCACGTCTTATTTCACTTTTAAGTGTCTTTTTCGATGAATATTTTACAATGAAGAATATTATTTCTGTAGCTGGTTAAGTGAAACTTGTAGTAAAAACTTTCATTTAAGGATGCACATTGTGTTTATGTGACGTCACACTGTTTTAAACACCCCTCTCCCCCTCGCCACACGCATCGTCAGTTAGGTTTGATCCCTTAGCGCTCCGCTAGGTGCGTGACGTCATTTATGGACGGTCCCCATTCACAAACTGCACACTTAATAAACATATACACACATTCGGTCGCAAACAAACCAATAAAAATATCACACACACTAACATACACAAACACGTGTATACACACATCATAAACACTCTCCCCCCCCCCCCCCCCCCGTTCCACCTCCGGTTGAACTAAGTTTATTAAAGGCTTCTGTCTGCATCCGGGTCAGAACCCCCCCCCCCCCCAACCCACCCTTCCCACAACACGTTCATAAGCCACTGCATGCCACACAGTACACGAGAGAAAAAATGCAAGTGTTACAGATAGTGCTAATGCTGTCATAGTTATGGATTCATCCACATGTTTTGAAGCATCAGTCCAAGCATTGCCGTTCTCACCTCCCCCCTTCCCATTGGAAACGAAAGGTGGTCGTTGTACGTCGCAATAATATAACTAGGGGGCGGGAAGGGGCGGCCACCCCAAGGCCTCACGAGTCGGGTATAGGCGCCTAAACTGACACTATCTTAAACCTTAAACCCTTACGTACATGAGCTTACTAATTAATGAAATGTAACATGTTGACAGGCGACCCACGCAACATTTTCACCGTGTTACGCCACTGGAACGCAGTGATGTGTTATTATTGATAAGTCTTAACGTGTATGCATGCATAAAAGGTCGACAAATAAAAAACATTTCCGGTCGAATTCAATAATTTGTTTCGAAACATGTCTGTGTGCTACTTTACTGGTTGTACTCAAATTTGTTGGGGATTAAAATGTATTTCATTTCCAAAAGATGTTTAAAAACAAAACAATGTATTGTGAAAGTCAGAAGTGAAAAATCACCTTTTTAAAATATCAAACTTATTGCTAAATGCAAAGGAATTTTTGTTATTCGTTTTTATGAATTTACGCATTTTGTTTTTCAATAACCAAGAAAACGCAACTCTTGACTCATTTATATTGTAAACAAATAAATATTTAACTTCACGCGACTAACGCTTGAGCATTAGTTATTGCCTACGGATTCCTCATAACTAATATTGTATCCTTTGTATAATTCTAAAAGACTAGAACTGGCCGTGGAGGTTGAAATCAATTGTCAAACACCAGCAAAAGCATGTTTTTTTGTTTATTAGTTTAAAAATAGAACAGGAAGTTCACGAACATATGGGTTCAAAAGTTCACGCCTCATTAAGACTTGTCAATTGAGGGAATATTGGTCTGTTTCTCAGACAACTCCTCCCCCCCCCCCCCCCCCCCCCCGCCGCACGTGTTATCTTGACTTATGGTTGGATACTTATAGTAGATATGATTAGGCTTAAATCTACACACAGAGTCAAGTTTTAACTATTGCAGGAATTTATCGACTAATTTAAGGAGACTATCAAATGATAATTTCTTCCATAGGCAGTTAATATTTCGAATACTTCTTGACTAGAGGGTTTAGTCACGCATCTGTACATACATGTAAGTAGGTTTACTTCTTGACTAGAGGGTTTCGTCACGCATCTGTACATACATATAATTAAATAAAGTAAAGCAAAGTACCCGTCGGACCAAATTGATCCATAGGTCCGGTGTAGCAGCGTTCACCAGTTTCTGTGGCCTCGGCATAGTAGGTGATTGTGTGGCCAGCACTATGCACCGCCGCCTTTACTTTACCCCAACTAAGGTCACGTACCCATCAGAGCTGGGTAGACTCAGGGACACCCTCCAGAACCGGGAAAAATCCTAGCCTGCACCAGGATTCGAATCCAGGACCTTCGGCACACCAGCCGAACGCCAGCCTAAAAAAATTGTTATGTGTACACCTAAACAACCATTTCGTTGTCAAATATGCTGATAGGTCTACTGCTTAAACATTTTAATTTTGTTAAATGAGGATGCATATTTTGTATGATTTATAGACTATCAATTTGTAGAAAATTCCAGAATTTAACAGTTTGTATTTTCTTGATTGGCGTTCATATCAAGTAAATTACCCTTCGGACCAAATTTATCCATAGGGCCGGTGAAGTGGCGTTCACAAGAACTGTGGCAACGGCTTACTGGGGGGGGGGGGGGGGATTATGTGGCCAGCACAACGCTCAGCCGCGTTTACTTTTCCCCAACTAAAGTTGGGTACTTATTAGAGCTTGGTAGACTCAGGGAGACCCTTCAGCCTTCAGTCCCCGGAAACAAATCCTAGCCTTCGTCAGGATTCGAACCCAGAACCTTTGGTACGCTAGCCGAATATGTTGCCACTCGGCCTAACGCTCAAATCCAGACATTGATATTTTTCGAAGCAGGACGTTTGGGCGCAGCCGTTTTAGCGCGACCGTTTTGGCGCGACGGACGTTTTGGCGTAGCCGTTTTGGCGCAGGACGTTTTGGCGCGATGGACTAAAATCACATCACATCATTTAATCAAAATAACTTAATAACTTTATTTGAGGAGAACAATATTAAATAAAAACATAAAACAATGTATAGATTGGATTATTAAATTTTCATAACTTAGGTTTTTCATAAACTGATTGAATAATAAATAATGTAAATAATGACAAATAATGAAATACGCGATGACCATTGACCTCATTGACCATTCCAAATAAAAAAAGTTTCTTTTTATCTTTTTACTACCACCCAGTATTCTAAAACATCCATTGTTATCATTAATTCTCTGATTTATAACATATATATAAATAGATAAATAGATAGATAAGCATTTTATGCCCATGAATAGATATAGCATAGATATAAAAAAAACAAAGTTTTTAAAGTTTAATAGTCCTATAAATGCATTAAAGTAGGCCTGCATCGTTTTAAATTATTATTACTTATGATTAGTTACATTTATTATTCAACAAAAGAATACATGTTTTCCTCAATTTTTTTCTCGCGCTAAAACGTCCCGCGCAAAAACGGCTCGCGCCAAAACGGTCGCGCCAAAACGGCAGCGCTAAAACGTCACGTACCGGATATTTTTTGTTTATCAAACTCAACGATCTGTTCCAAATGAAACCCCCACACATAAAATGGACAGTTGTTGTTCAGACGGTGATGATAAACTAGAATAATGATTCTATTTGTATATAATGAATAAAACAATAACCGAGAAGTCGCAGAAATGTTTTGTTGATATGTCTGTTTAAACTAAAGGAAACCATAAACATGATTGTCGTAATCCCGTTTTGTCAGAAGCCATTCTCTTTATGGTAAAGGTGACCGCTTCAAGATATTTATTATCCGCCCTTGGTTGATTTCCATCCGGCATTTTCGTCCCTTCTTCGAGCGAGGAAAGGTACATAACTCACGACTGATGACGAGTTTTCTTGTGGTGCTGCGGAACTGATGTCAGAAGTCGGCCAATGGCAGTTCGTGCGTCATGACATAATGGAGTTTTTGTTTTCCATTTAACTAATGTCTTTTCTTTAATATCAAACAAATAAAAAAAAGCAAAACGCAAAAAACAACAACAAAAAAACAAAAAATGCTACAAAGCACATGGCGACACAATTGTCAGCTTAGAGGAGGGTTCACTGTTCAGGTGTTTATGGGGGAGTGATACTATTCGGGGTAAGGTTTAGGTTACGCAGGTTAAGAATGTTGATGATAGAAATACCGGTAAATCTATTGCACCAATCGCGCCACCAACCTACACAAAATAAGTATCATAATATTAAATAAAACAAACAATACATATAGTGAAACTTTCCAATTTGAAATGTAACACAATAATCTAATAGCATACTTATTATTAGAAAAACATAAAGATCAAATATGAATTTCTTGTTGCATATATATAATGAAACGTAAATTAGTAGAAAGAGTTAAATATTCATGTTTACTTAAAGACTGGATCGCAGTCTGTTGTAGAAGTCCTCTTTGTCTTCTTCTTTACTATCATTAGTTGGAGCATATACCTGCAGAATGTCCATATTGACTTTCTGTTTTTTTTTTGTCTTAAGTCTTGCGTTGATTATACGTGGACCTATGGGCTTCCCATTCCAAAAGTCTGAACATTTCTGGAAAGCATAAGTGCCACTCCTTGGTTGTGAGCTGCATTTTCATCTTCATGACCTGAATACAACAGCAGTTCCCCTGTGCTGAGCTTAGTTTGACCTGAGCCTGTCCATCTAGACTCGCTTATTCCCAAGATAGCTTGTTGGTACTTTTGCATTTCAGCAGCAACTTGGGCAGTTTTTCCAGTTTCAAACAGGGTTCTTACGTTCCATGTTCCTAGATTAGTGGTGGTCCTGGTGGAGATGATGGTTGCCCGTCGGTTGGTTTCCAGTTGGCTTTGGCCACCCAACTTCATCAAATCTCTGTTAGGAGACCCATCTTTTCCAAGGTCCGAGTTTTCTTTTGGGTTCTTTGTTGGCGTTTTTGTAACAAGTTTCTTTTTACATGGCTGGGTTATTAGCCATGTGCACAACCATAGGGGGATAATTCCTCTCTCAGATTTCTGGGTCGCTGCCTATTTTTTCGTGTTAGGTTCCCTAACCATTGTGGATCCCTCCACTTCCTGCAAGGCAGCAGGTTCCGATTTTGGTCCGCCCCGGGTATTTGATTTCCCCGGTACCTACCATATCTGGAGGGCATTCCCCTATCCGCCACCTGGGGAGGCGCTCGATGTAAGATCGGAAACTCCACACGAGGTATTAGTAAGTAAGTACCCATCAGACCGAGTTGATCCATAGGTCCAATGAAGCAGCGTTCACCAGTTTCTGTGGCCACGGCATACTAGGTGATTGTGTGGCCAGCACTATGCACAGCCGCCTTTAGAGGTATTAGTAGAAAGAGTTAAATATTAATGTTTACTTAAAGCAAAAAAAAAAGACAATAATTTGGATTCTTCTTTTTGTAAATTTTGATTGGATTTAAGATGTAAAAAACTTACAGAATGATCGTGATAGTTTACAATCATCGGATAGACTATGCAATAATGAAAGTTTCTTTTACAGGCCAGGTTGGTCTATGGGTCAAGTGAAGCATTATTAGAACCAGTGCAAATCAATTTAGCTGTTAACAACACATACATTATATTAACACTTTGATTCTTATAAGTATTTCAACTTTAAAAAACCCAGTAACTAGATAATTCTATTGTACTACCTGATATGTAACTCTAAAAACATACGCATTAAATTATTGAGTTTCAAGAAAAGAAAAAACTTAAACAGTACTATGAATTCACTAAACATGTAGGTGTTTTCTGAGTTACCTTTAAAACAAAACCTTATTTATCACTCCTGGAATTCACTTAGCCAATCAGCGAAAAGCACGTGTCGTTTGCTCGCATCAAAAGAAAGCCCTGACTCCAGCCGTACGACTTCCGTCCTACATCTGCTTGCACAGGTAGCTAGAAATACGTCACTCGAGTTTCCTGACAACCTGTGCAAGTCAACCTGGAACCACACTATTTTCACCTGTAGACAACATCAGCGTAAATGGATCTCAGAAAAATTCCTAGAAATCTTTTAGTAGATGCCTGAATTTCTGAGAGGATTCTTGAATCTCCGTCAACTATTTCTTCATTGCTTGGAGTCATGTTTTCTGAGCTATTAGCCTTAGTAAATATAAACATGTTCACTGTTGAAGGGGACGGAAGGTGTGGGTGGGTCTGTGCTATTAACGTAAAGTTGGGGAAGGTTGAAAGGTTTTCCTCAGTCTAAAACAAAACTGATCACGTGACAGTTTTTTTTTCCAATGTATGAAGTTTTGAAGATTTCGCACACAGCACCCACAGATTCACTAAGTACATAGAGATGATATATACATATATTTATATATATATATATATATATATATATGAGAGAGAGAGAGACAGAGAGAGACAGAGAGAGAACGTTTTAGATTTGAAACGAGAAAGTGAGAAACACAATATACAAAATCAAAGAAACAAGAAAGTGAGATCGACAGATCGTTGAAAAGATAAGTGACTGAGATATTGAAAAAAAAAGAATAAAGTTTTTTGTTCCAAAGTTGAATGCAAAAAAAAAGAAAATAGAAGTTAACAGTTAACGATTAACACAAAAATAAATACACCAAAAGAAAAGAAAAACAATATTTAAATGTTTGTATCAATATAAAAATATCGATTCCGATGTAGGTAAATGAGTCATGGAGCAACATCTGTTTTAATATGTACATACATGGTGAGTCAAACTGACAGGTTAAAATTAGTGGTGAGTATAATTTTATAAAAGCTTCACACAATAGGTATATAAAGTGTTCTTCAAATGTATAGCTTTGCAATATTGTAATATGAATTACTAGTGACCTCCTGTGCCGTATGTTACAAAAGTACTATTACGTGACACAATTCCTTCGAACAGAAACCAACAGTTATTTCGTTCTCGTAATTACTGTCCGTGTATTCAACACCACTGACCATCAACGAAGTAAGTAATGGGCTTACCTAATCAGCTATGAGATGTTGTTTCAGCAAACACTAGTGGTCATCCAACACTTTCATGTCAGCCGAGTTATAATTTATTTATGATACCTGATCAAGTCAGTTCATTATATTGTCCATTATATTTATTTTAGATGACATACTAATCTGTATTAAGAATGTTATCCTTGTATTTTGACTCCGAGCCCCCCTTAATAAATATGAATTCCAGCTCAATTGTGCTGTTGTTTCAATGTTCAAATATTTATTAACAGTTCATCTTCTGACAGAATTAGTAAGTAGTTGATGTTTATTTCATGAACTTAGTATGAGTTGAATTACTGTTGTTGTGGTTATTATGGTTGTTATAGTCTAGAGTATGAGTATGCCCAAGGTTGTATATCCTTTTGACATCTGTTATGCAACAATAGTGTATAAGTGTAATTCATCTTGTTTCCTGGTAAATATTTATATCAGATCAAGTTGGTTGTATATTTTACTTGTCTTGTATATAATAGGATTACTATCAGTAATTATAGTTCCTAAGACCACACATGTAAAATAGTTCACAAGGAAAATAACTGAGATAAAAGTTCAGTTGTAAATACTTTTAAACTTTAATTCTGAAAGTACTGGATTGTTTTTCCATTCCTGATATTTACATATTTGTACAATAGGCTACAGTTCCATAATTGATATAAAACAAGAGTATGGCTTAGATCCATTTAACATGCATTTCAATATGTGTATGTATGGAATCCTTGTCCAAATAATAAATTGAAATATATAAGAAACACATTCCAAACCTGATATTTAGAATTTACATTATTAAGTTGAGGTAGTTGAGCAAACAAGGCAAGTTCAGAGTACATGCACGAAGTGACTTATTAACAGACAGCGTCATACGCCTAACTGTATTGGAAAAGGCGATAGGCCGAAAAGGGATAGATTGAACGCGGTTGTTCCTTTTATAGTTTAACAGTTTGGGCGTATCGTAATTGTTTAAACATATTTTGTAAACAACACGATTACTTAAGGTAAATGACGTTGTATCGTTCTTATCGATTATTAACGAGACTTTACAAATCGAATTGAAATGCTTCTAGAAGATTCTTAAAATAGCGTCTCTTCCGGTGTAAATGTTTAGTCATATTTATTCTCCCAACGTTAGATTCGCGATTCGCAATTATTAATACTAGGATTGTAAAGAGGTAATTATTATGAATCTCCGTTTCATAACAGTCGCCCGAACCAAAAAGAAAAGACAATTCCTCACTAGATAATAGTTATGTGTGGAATTTCTTTTAAACATCCAAGAAAAATCTATTTTAACTATTTAAGTTAAAATTTAATAAGAAAAATTTGTTTTGCTCTTGTACTCTGAATCATCCTTTTACAATCTTTACATAAACAAAATTGATTCAATAGTCAAAATAATTCAATAGCAAAAATTAAAATCAATTTAACTCAATTAAGAATTATCAATTATAAATCAATCAAGCAACTAATAGTATGAATTTAAGTTTGTGTGTGTGCATGTGGAATGTCTGCACTTTCAATTCAAACCTTTACATAAGCACTATGGTTGTCTGTTCAGAATATAATGTACATTTCCTGTAACTTTAGGTACTGCAAATGTCATTATCTGTTGAATAATAATATAATATTAATGACACAAAAAAAAATTATTTCACTATATCTCTAAAGTTAGTATGATTATCATTACTTTATCAATAAAGAAATATGCATGGTATAAATGAATAATATAGCATAGCATAATTATTTATAACATACAATGTATATCTATGGCATACAATTTATAATGTGATTGAAATTAATATTTCAAATCATCAATTTTAAATTTCTTCAATAACAATAAACTAAGGTTTTCTGATTCTTACTCAAGAAGAAGTATCTTATTATCAATACAATATTTTTCTGTACATTGTAGTATAACTAAGTATTCAAGATTCATAGTTATTCTTTATGAAATCAAGCAAGTATTGTATTTACATAATTATTTTCTATAATCTATTTAGCTATTAGTACAGCATAGGATAAGGTTACATCAGTTATGTAATATAACAATAGGTTAAGATACTATAGGTTAGTATTTATTCTAGTCTTCTGGCATAACACGTGACAAAGTGTCAGCAACAATGTTATTTTTCCCTTTAACATGTACTATGTTTAGGTTATAGGACTGTAAAAACAAACTCCATCTCAATAATCTCTGATTTTGGTTAATCTTTGAGAGAAACACTAATGGATTATGGTCTGTATAAATGTCAATTGGAAATTGTGAACCATGGATATAATAGTCAAAATGTTTCAGAGATAAGATAAGGCCTAGCAATTCCTGTTCTATACAACTGTAGTTAACCTGATATGGAAGGAACTTCTTAGAACAAAAGCTAATTGGATGTTCCAAGGAATCATCTCCTACTTGTGAAATTACTGCCCCCATTCCCTGTTTACATGCATCTACCATTATTTTAAAAGGTTTAGTATAGTTTGGTGAAACTAATACTGGTGCCTTAGTCAAAAGATCTTTTATTTCCATAAAAGCATGTTCACATTCCTGTGACCAATCAAACTTAGTTTGCTTCTTTAGAAGATCTGTCAATGGACAAGCTATAATTGAAAAATCCTTAAGGAATCTTCGGTAGTACCCTGCCATTCCAATGAAACTACGTAACTGTTTACGCGTTTTAGGAGTAGGAAAATCTTGTATAGCCTTTACCTTTGCATTTACTGGTTTTACTGCACCACTACCTACGATATGTCTTAAATACTCAATGGTTGCACGACAAAAGGTACACTTGTTCAAGTTAATGGTGAGTTTAGCTTCAGTAAGTTTCTGAAATAGTAAGGTTAGTTGGTTTAGATGTTCATTAAAGCTATCACTATATACAACTATATCATCTAGATAAGCATGACATTGAGGAACATCAGATATGACACTATTTATCAACCTCTGAAAACTTGATGGAGCATTGGATAACCCGAATGGCATTACTTTAAATTTATATGTCCCATCAGGAGTAATGAAAGTGGATATTTCCTGTGCTTTATCAGTCATAGGTATTTGAAAATAAGCAGTGAGCAAATCTATTTTAGTTACACACTTAGCATTGCTTACTCTGTCAATAAGGTCATCAATCCTAGGGATAGGATATGTATCTTGTTTTGTGACCTGATTAACTTTTCTGTAATCTATACAAAAACGTACGGAACCATCAGACTTTGGAACCAATACACATGGTGATGACCATTCACTTGTACTAGGAATAATTAGGTCATTTTCAAGCATGTAATCTACTTCTTTCCTAATGTGTTCTAGTTGTATCGGATTAACTCTATAAGGATGCTGTTTTATAGGTTTTGCATTATCCTTCAAAATGATATCATGAGCAACTAAATTAGTTTTGTTAGGAACATCACTGAATAACTGCATATTGTTATCAACTAAACCCTTGATAGAAGTTCGCTCACATTGGTTTAGGTGTGCTAACTTATCATTTAGGTTCTTAATAGCTTCAGTATTTTGAAGTTTGCTAGTTATAATAGGCTTTTTGAATTTTGGCATTTCTTTTTCTACTGTTTTAACAATAGTTATAGGCCTAATATCAGTTTGTTTATCTCTAACAATATATGGTTTTAGCATATTGATGTGGCACAACCTTTGTGTCTTCCTTCTATCATGAGTTTTTACAAGATAAGTTAAATTACTTATTTTCTTTAAAATCTCATAAGGTCCTGTGTACTTAGCACTCATGGGTTGTCCTGCCAATTGTGTCAGCATGAGAACTTGGTCACCTGGTTGGAAGCATCTGGTCTTGGCCTTGACATCGTAGTGACTCTTCATTTTCTGTTGAGCCTGTGAAAGATTAACTTTTACATGATTAAAAGCATTGTACATTCTATCAGTGAATTTTTCCACATAAGCCACTAGTCCAACTGGTTCATCAGAACTTAAGAATGTCTCCTGCAATAGTATTAAGGGTCCACGAACCGAATGTCCGAACACGAGCTCAAAAGGACTATATCCAAGTGATTCCTGCACCGCTTCTCTTGTAGCGAAAAGAGCAAAAGGTATGCCACGATCCCAGTCTTTTTCGTTTTCAAAGCAGTATGCACGGAGCATAGTCTTTAGAGTCTGGTGGTAACGCTCTAGGGCACCTTGACTTTGCGGGTGATAAGCCGTCGATGTTACGTGCTTAATGTTCAATTTCTTCAAAACTTGGTTGAATAGCTTGGAGGTAAAGTTGGTACCTTGGTCAGATTGTATTGACTTAGGTAGACCATACCTGGAGAAAAATTCGATTAACGAATCAGATATCTTATCTGCATTGATTGATCGTAACGGTATAGCTTCGGGATATCTGGTTGAAGAGCACATGATAGTAAACAAGTATTGGTGACCTGCCTTGGTTTTTGGTAGGGGTCCCACACAATCTATCATTATATGGCTAAACGGTTCAGAAAAGGCTGGTATTGGTTTCAGTGGCGCTGCCGGAATGGTCTGGTTAGGCTTTCCTACCATTTGGCATGTTTTACATGACTTACAGTAGCGGGTAACATTGCGATGAATTCCAGGCCAATTGAAATATGGGAGAATCCTTTGAGAAGTCTTCTTTACTCCCAAATGACCTGCGTATGGCGTATCATGAGCCAAACGTAGAATATCATTTCGATATACCTCAGGCACTACTATTTGATTACTGTCTTTGTAATCGTCATGATTACTTTTCCACCTCTGCATTAGTATACCTTCTTTCATGAAGTATCCACCTCCTTTCTTTTCCGCTTCTTCTTCAGATATTGCTTTTCTTTTCAAGTTAGCAATCCCCTGATCTCTATCCTGTTCCTGTATCAATAATTGTCTTGGTGACATTTCATTTCCTGAAGTCTTATCCGAAAAACCATTCAATATTTCAGCCATAAAAGTAGCCTTCAAGTCAACTTCTGGTTCTGATTCTGGTTTTAATTCGGTTTTATCAGGCTTGGTTTGTTGTTGGGCTGAACCTCGAGTGACAATACATATTGGCTTAGTTATGCATCCACTTTTCTTAAGGTTTTGTTGATTACTGGTTATGGAATGTACAACATTTCCAGCTATATCATTTCCCAAAATGAGTGATATATTTTCATGTGGGAGAGTTTTACAAATAGCCACAACAATGGTCCCATTGAAGTAGGTACTCTTCAATTGAACTTGATGTAGAGGACATTTTACATTTTTCCTGACCACACCTTGTATAATAACATCTTGCCCAGTATAAGTCAATTGTGACGTTGGTACAGTGTTATTTAATAAGAGAGAGACCTCAGCTCCTGTGTCGCGAAGTATCCTTATTCTCTTTTCTTTAGTGACACCGTTTATATTTGATGACACTATACCCTCATTAATGAAAGGTAAACAATTACTTGGCTTCATAGTAGCTTCTTGACTTTTGTCCAAGTTTTCTTTGTGAGAGGTAGGTTTTTCACTCACTAATATTTCATCTGTAGTGTTCTTATCACAACTCAGATTAGAATTATTGAATACCATGGTTGTCACTGTAGAAACTTTTCCTGGCTTCAATTTATTTGGATACTGGTTTCTAGACAGTTCATTTGTACTATTACCTAGTTCCTTTGTTTGTGATTTAACCTCTTTACTCACATTCTTGCCACTTTTCCTTTCAGTCACTGCTGCATAAGATAGAATAACCTTATTGTTTTTCTTATCTATATTCTTGTTCAATAGAAAACACTTTTCCCTTGTATGACCAACTTTCTTACAGTGGTTACAAACGGGTTTGGAATTCATTAAACTTTCTTTGCTCTGATCTTTGTGCCTGTTTTTATTATAATCAACTGGATTTGAGTGTTTCTTATCAATTTTTGATTCCTGATCTTTCTGTTTATTTTTATCAAAGGTAGAAAATCTACTGCTGGTATGAATTACTAAATATTCGTCTGCCTTCACAGCGGCTTCTTCAACTTGTTCAATATTACGGTCTGCTAGGTGTATTCTGACATCTGATCTAACATGGTTGTTAAATTCCTCCATTAATATTAGATTTGCCAATTTCTCATAGTCCTTGTCTACATTCTTAGACCTGACCCATCTTTCGAAATGTTTCTTCTTTTGCCTCAAGAAATCTACATGCGATTGTTCATGTTCCTTCTTCGATTCTCTAAACACTTTCCTGTACCTTTCCGGAGTTAAAGCAAAACTTAACAAGACCCTGTTCTTAATCAACTCATAGTCGTACAGTTCCTCTTGTGTTAAACTCAGTACTACATCTAATGCTTTCCCCTTGTTTAACGCAGAGCGTAAAAGAATAGCCTTCTTTCCTTCCGGGAATTGATAATCAATAGCATTTTGCTCAAACATCATAAAGAAGTCTTCCACAAAGTTGTCATCTAGAGTTGGTATATGCTTTTTGAATTTATACAACTCAGGATCTGTTATGGAGCTTGCAGTTGATTTATTTGAGGTGCGAGACTTAGCTATTTCAATCCTTTCTAGACTTGCTATCTTTTCTTTAGCTACTTCTCTTTCCATTTCTATTCGTTTCTCTTCCATTTCCATTTTCAATCTTCTATCTTCTCTTTCCATTTCTATTTCCATTTTCTTCAGTTCAAGTTTGAACCTCAGTTCTTCACTTAATGTACCTGAATTAAATTCATGGTTGGCATTTCCCATTATTCTCTGGGTATCTGAGAAATTCAAGTCATCTTCCGAGTCATTTCCACTATTAGCAGTTACTTCCTCTATTGTTGAACCTTGTTGTTTTAAACCTTCTGTTATCTCTTTAATCATTTTAGTTTTTGATGGTCTTAGTTCTGTGATATTAATACTCAAGGATTTAGCAATGTCTTTTAGTTGTGACATAGACATTCTGCTAAGTTGATCAACAGTCAATGTAAAAATTGTTGGATCCAATGTAAGATTACTGGCACCTTCTGTATCCATATTAAAAATACTATTTAATATAATAATGATGATAAGATTACCACTTACTTAGTCCATAAAATTTCACTAGTTATTGTCCTTGAAATTACTATAATGGTGAATTAATCACAGTCAATTTAACATCAAAAATAATTTATGAATCTGTGAGATATGAATCAATACAGATTGAATGCAGATTGAATACTGTTCATAACCTTCAAGCAAAAATTCTGATAAACTTAACTTGTATAATCAAGATGTATAACACGGTTGTAAAAAGTTCTTGTATATTCTTGAGTTATTGTATTATTGTGAATTCACACTTTGTTACATCATACAGATCACGAACGAGCTAACCATTTTATTACGTGACACAATTCCTTCGAACAGAAACCAACAGTTATTTCGTTCTCGTAATTACTGTCCGTGTATTCAACACCACTGACCATCAACGAAGTAAGTAATGGGCTTACCTAATCAGCTATGAGATGTTGTTTCAGCAAACACTAGTGGTCATCCAACACTTTCATGTCAGCCGAGTTATAATTTATTTATGATACCTGATCAAGTCAGTTCATTATATTGTCCATTATATTTATTTTAGATGACATACTAATCTGTATTAAGAATGTTATCCTTGTATTTTGACTCCGAGCCCCCCTTAATAAATATGAATTCCAGCTCAATTGTGCTGTTGTTTCAATGTTCAAATATTTATTAACAGTTCATCTTCTGACAGAATTAGTAAGTAGTTGATGTTTATTTCATGAACTTAGTATGAGTTGAATTACTGTTGTTGTGGTTATTATGGTTGTTATAGTCTAGAGTATGAGTATGCCCAAGGTTGTATATCCTTTTGACATCTGTTATGCAACAATAGTGTATAAGTGTAATTCATCTTGTTTCCTGGTAAATATTTATATCAGCTCAAGTTGGTTGTATATTTTACTTGTCTTGTATATAATAGGATTACTATCAGTAATTATAGTTCCTAAGACCACACATGTAAAATAGTTCACAAGGAAAATAACTGAGATAAAAGTTCAGTTGTAAATACTTTTAAACTTTAATTCTGAAAGTACTGGATTGTTTTTCCATTCCTGATATTTACATATTTGTACAATAGGCTACAGTTCCATAATTGATATAAAACAAGAGTATGGCTTAGATCCATTTAACATGCATTTCAATATGTGTATGTATGGAATCCTTGTCCAAATAATAAATTGAAATATATAAGAAACACATTCCAAACCTGATATTTAGAATTTACATTATTAAGTTAAGGTAGTTGAGCAAACAAGGCAAGTTCAGAGCACATGCACGAAGTGACTTATTAACAGACAGCGTCATACGCCTAACTGTATTGGAAAAGGCGATAGGCCGAAAAGGGATAGATTGAACGCGGTTGTTCCTTTTATAGTTTAACAGTTTGGGCGTATCGTAATTGTTTAAACATATTTTGTAAACAACACGATTACTTAAGGTAAATGACGTTGTATCGTTCTTATCGATTATTAACGAGACTTTACAAATCGAATTGAAATGCTTCTAGAAGATTCTTAAAATAGCGTCTCTTCCGGTGTAAATGTTTAGTCATATTTATTCTCCCAACGTTAGATTCGCGATTCGCAATTATTAATACTAGGATTGTAAAGAGGTAATTATTATGAATCTCCGTTTCATAACAGTACCAAGGACATGTTCACTGTTCAACCATAGATATGTATATCTATGGTTCAACTTAGAATGTAAGGAGATTTTTAAAAAGATAAAAGACGGTGTTTTCATGAAAAGTTTTTAATAATGTGTTTATGAAGATAAGTTTGAAAAAACAAAGGTCTCGAAGAAAGGTTTTAGGGAAAAGTTTAGAAAATTGATTTGAAAACATGTTTTTAAGGCAGTGGCGTGCTTGGGGAGGGGGAGGGGGGGGTCCAAATTCGAAAATCCCCCGGGCCCATACTTAAGGGGGGCCCCCAAAGGAGTGTCCGAATGTTTTTTTCTCATGTCATAATGTCGAATGTCAAAATGTACGGAGCCCCTAAACAGGCCAAGCCCCCCGGGCCCCCAAATCCCTTGCAACGGCACTGTTTTAAAGATAGGTTTTTAAAAAATATTTTGAGTAACGATTTTATGAAAATGTCTTGAAAAAAATATTTTTTTTAGTAAAGGTTTTGAAAAGGGGATTTAGATAAAAGGTTTTGAGGATAGATTTCAATAAAATGTTTTAAAGATGGTTTAAAAATAGGTTTTTAAGGAATGTTTTGAAAAAGGTTTTGACAACGGGTTGTTGGTAAAATGTTTGAAAAAGGATTTAGAAGAAAAGGTTTTTAGTAAATGTTGTGAGAAAAGGTTTTAGAAAAAAAAGTTTTGAGAATAAAAGGTTTTGTAGAAATAGTTAAAGAAAAGTTTTTCAAATAAAGGTTTTGACAAAATGCTTTCATAAAAGGTTTTGAATAACGGTTTTAATAACCTCCTACAATACAAAACCTTCAAAATCCGTCACCTTTCACACGCGCAACAACAAACGGAAACAAAAATTTAACAAATCAATTTGTGTCCTTAAAAGTTAAATAGAAGAAAAAAAGGGACCGGGGGGATAGAGAATACAAAAGAAAAGTCAAATCCTAATGTAAGAGAAAGATCAACGTGCAGTAAAAACAGAACAAATAGAAGTTGCGGGATTTTCCAGTTGAATGCTAACTCGGAGATTTTCCAATTGACTGCCAACTCAGAGATTTTTTCTTGTTTACTTTTTTTTTCAAACGATAGAAACAGTCCATATGTTCAAAATATTAAAAAGATATGTAAATATAAGTGAAATCGTTTTTTTTTCCCCAGTATGTGACATTTGGTATGAATACAGAGGATGTAACAGGATGTATTGTGCAATATTGTAGCGACTCTAGATACATCGATCTATTTATCTTTCTGTCTGCTAGGCTATCTATCTATCACTGTTTCTATCTGTATCTATTCATCTATCTATCTTATGGATTACAATCTGCAATAATCTATCCCATTATAAACTATGTGTCTAAATCTAAATATATACAGTTACTCCATCCCCACCCAGCGGCTCCCCCTTCTAGCCCTTGTGGATCTCCCCCCCACCTCACTCACTCTCTCTCTCGCCGTATCTCTCATTTGACATTACTGCCTCTGTATAGGAATCGGCAACATACGTAACGCTTGCCAAAGTTTTCACGCAGAACTATTTTAAATGGCACGCCGATTACCCCCTCCCCCCGGCCCCAAAAGGCAATTTGAGTGTCTCATACAAGAAACTGAGCGCTAGAGCAGGATGACGTTTAGGATCTGGGCACGCTGAATGAATTAGAAATCTTACTTCGGCACACTGTTATCAAAACAAAAGGTTGCCGACCCCGGCTTTAGAGTAGAGGTCAGCGACATTTTGATGACAGTAAGCAAAAGTAGCATATTTAAGTCATTCAGCGTACCTACAAACCTAACAGACATAAATATCTTTTCTTGTAAAAGAGACTTAAATTTCCTTTTTGGTGGTCTTCCGCATGCTATTGAAAATCGCCTTGTGCGCCAGGTCTGGCGTGCCGCGTGCGCGTCGTAGGTTGCCGACTCCTACTTTAGAGAAATGCAGGCTGGTACCAAAAAAAAAAGCTGTGAGGAATTCAACTGCGCAATTGATCACACCGTGTAGCTCGGTTATAAGTTATATAACACAAGAGGGGCAGATAATCAAATCAACACGCTCTAGTCTCTCGTGAACGGCAGAAGACAACAACACTGTTAGACATTACGAAAGAACCAATATGGCGGAAGACAGATGATTTTTAACTTATTTGGTCTAACATAAAATTGAATAGGAATAGTGTTGGAATTAGGGAGACTTCTAAGTGTGCCTCATAATGATCTACTTATGAACCAGGGGCTTTACAGTAACTTAAGGCCCTCATATTGTTGAGAGTGTAAAGTATTGTAATTTTCACATTTGCTCACCTATTCTGTTGAAACTTTGCCATTTGAACATGGGCACTTATCATTAGGCCTACACTTTGTTGGATCAAGTTTCAAGTTTTTAAAATATTTATTTTATATAATAGGACTAAACAATTTGGGGCGGGACAAAAATACTTTTAAAATGCTTGAGAAAGCAGTGCATTCAAATAGTAGGCTAAGCTAAATTGAAAAAATTAAATCTTACAAAATGTAGTGTATACATTTCTCTTCAATGTGTACCTAATGATATATTTTTTTTAGATAGGGGTAAAAGATATGGGGATCGTTGCCATGACAACCAATCGATTTTCAAAATTTAAAATGTGTATTTCTTAATGCTTATCCATACTAGTTATGCGTTAAAGGTTTCGACATCATTGGTTGGTATAATAGGGAATTGTGTGGCGAGCACAATACCCAGCCGAAATGACATTGCTGCAACTAGTACCCAAAAGAGCTAGGTAGACTCAGGTCAGGGAACAAATCTTAGCCTTCAACAGGATTCGAACCCAGGACCTTTGGTACGCCAGCCATTAAGACGTACAAGTTTTGTTGACCTTTCAAATGACAAAAAAAAAAACAACAACATTAAGATCCTTAGACAATCAATTGTAGCGAGGCCTTTTTTTTTTCAAGTCCTGGCATAATAATTCAATTTTGAAACCTTACTTAACCTTAATAAATGCAGTTCTACGCATTACATCTAAAAAAAAACAAAACAAGAAAAAGAAAACGAAAGCAAAGACAGAAATTTACTCACGTCATGACAGTAAACAAAAAATAATAATTTGAAAAGAAAACATTTCAAGTAATGGTTGTATGTTTACATTCTTTACAATAATGTGTTTCAAGAAACTCATTTTTTCCTTAAACGTTTTTAAAGTTAAAATGTAAATATAATCAAGTGTTGACACTTACATGCCGTGAGTTTTGATAGGAGAGCTACACAGAAGAAAATAGCCCAAATTCCCTGGGTCATAAGACATACAGGTTTTGTTGACCTTTCACGTGACAGAAAAAAACATGGCGATAACGTCACGCCCATTTTTTCTCTCCGTCAAACTCAGATTTCTTTCAATTAAAATATAATGAATGAATAACCGGGTGCTAGCTCGCATTTATTTAAAATTTCATTTCTTCAACAAGAGCCGGTCTTGACAAGGGAATGGGTGGCCTGAACTAGGAGGGTAAACCAACAAATTTAACAGCAGTTTTTAAAAACCATAATTAAAAATACAAGACAACTCAAGCCATGGATAAGTGTATGGGTTCAATATTTTCTGTATGGAAGCACTTCTCAAAGTCTGGCTAAGTGTGTAAATCACCGATACGCTCTCTTTAAAGATACACCGGTGGGAGAACGAGTCCGAGGATCATTCCATTGCCGAGATGCTCCGAGAGGGGGGGGGGGGAGGAGCAATGAGCGTAGCGACCCGTCTTAACCCCGCCCTGGTACCTGGGAGTGCAGACCAATGGTATGGGACTTTTGCTATGGGCGACAGTGCATGTATAACAGCGAGCCATCACGTTAATGATCCAGGAGGGGGGGATTCGAAGGTGGGGAGAGAAGTTGAGTGTATGTACTGCGGAGACCGTAGCCGCTGTGTGGCTAGACTCGCTGTGTGGCTAGACTCGCTGTGTGGCTAGACTCGCTGTGTGGCTAGACTCGCTGTGTGGCTAGACTCGCTGTGTGGCTAGACTCGGACAGGATCTTGGTGTGCCTGTTGTTGTTTTTTAAATAGACACTTATATATCTGTATAGATGCCGCATCTGTAAAATATTAGATAAGCAGGTAGATGTATGTTTGTATGAACATAACATTTAACATATGTGAGCGGTTTGTTCTAAAGGTAGTCACCCCTTTTTGTCTATACGAATTAGGACTTTTTGGTTAGTAAAGCTCTGTCGAAATACCAACACTACACACAAAGCTGCACAGGTCACGTTTTTCTGTCTTGACTTAAAGTGAATTGCTTGGGTGAGCCTAATGTCCAATCACCTTACCTTTATTAAAGTTAAGTAAGGTATGTAAAACTATATTTTTACGTCATTAGGCCTATAAACACAATTTTATCAAATAAATATTATAATATTTGTATTCAACAAATATAAAACAATACAAAAAACAACAACAAAATATATACTGTTTTAGAATTATTGTAAAAGCAACAACCAAAAAACAACGAAAATGTTAAAATGTTCAGAATAAGTTCATGACCAAAACTCTAAATGTATTCTATTAAATATGTTTATTTTAATATTATGTAATAACATAAAGATGTAGAAGTAAGATATAACTTATAAAATACTCAAAAGTCTGTTTGCAACACACACAAAATATAGAGACTATGATTAATATAAGAGAAGAAAAAAAAATAACATATTTTAAAAAAATAACAATGAGAAAGAAAAAAAAAGGGGGGCGGAGAAGGGAGGTAAGCAGCTCTCAAAGACACAATTGTAAAAATATGGCCGCTTTGAATCACAGATAAAGTCATTTTTGTAGGTCAGTGCGACTCGCATCACGTTCTCAAGGGTAGCCTTGGGGGGGGGGGGGGGAGTGGGGAGGAGTAACAAATTATCTACACGTGAGAGGGGAGAGAATGAACAACATTCGCAACAAGATAAATAACACAAGAGGTAACGCGGATAAACAAACTCAAGATGAGTAGGATCATGGGTTCCACAGAGGGTAGACACCATTTTCACCAGGGGGACTTGGGTTCCATCATACTTTTTCGCATGATTATTTCAATGGACTTTGACCCAAGGCTCTTTTTAACAAATTCATATACAGGTTTCCTAGCGAGGTCTTCGATCCGTGAATTTTATTTGAATAAATTCAATTACAAAGGATCTTCAAACCATGACATTTTAAATTTTATTTAAAACAAATTCAGTGACACTGTGTCTTCAACCCATGACTCTTTAAACCAATTCACTTACATGGGTCTTAGATGAATCTTCAATACATGACATTTTTGTAGAAAAACAAATTTAGTTTCACATGTATTGAAACCATGACCTAACTTTTCAACAAATTCAATAACAAATGCCTCTTCAATCCAACGAGTATCCAACACAAAGCTTATTCAATAAGAAAAGTCTTAGATATACATGCATTTTTAAACAAACCCAGTTACACGATGCTTTGATTCGTAAAATTTTCTCAAACACAATGGTTTTTTTACAAGCTTAAGTTACATGCGTGTTAAAGCATGAAATATTAACGGAGCCAGTTGCATGTGTCTTAAAATTTAACAGATGGGTCAAAGAAAATATCCTTTGAACAATCCCAGGTTATCCAGTTCTAGATTGTAGAAACGTTAAAAATTGGCAAGGCTATATGAGACACCCCATATTAGCCTGCACAAGTCAAATAACAAATAATGTGTAACAAATGTGTAACTATTTTGAAATAAAGGCTACACGAATCACGTTTTTGAAATCCAATGTTTTATGTTTTATTTTGTTTCTTAAGACTTCGGTTATATTTAACCTTAGCAAATTACATAATTATCACATTTTAGGACACTTAATTTGCATATTAATGAATACTATCTAGCTCATAATAAATTAGCGGCGAATCGAAACACAGACGGTATGCTCTTCTACAAAAAACATTAAAGTAAATTGAAGTATAAAAAAAAAAAAGACAACATGAAAAAGGATGGTGGCGATGAGAAGAATTGTCTTCTTTGTGCTTCTAGTTTATGAATGGCAAGACAAGATATTATTGTGGGCGGGAGTAAGTGGGTAAACAACAGTATTAACTAGAATATTCTAGCCCTTCTGTTCTAATAGTTTTGTTTTAAAATGAACACACCCTAAACTACACAGAAGAGTCTAAGAGTTCACTACACATCGTCTATAGGAGCACATAGGTAAAACAATATACCATTTGTTTTCCATTTAAATACAGTGCGTTTTCTTTTGAAATGATAATATCACAACATTGAAGACCAATGGATTTAGTTTGCAATAAATAGGTCATCTTATTGTTAGTCACTTGTTTCTCTCTTTCTACTCTTTTTGCGGTTTCGATTTCGGGGAGATTCTTGAAAGAGCCGTTGATTAGGCCAATGGGAGGGGGGCAAAATATGCCCTACCCTCGTTCCCCGAAAAGAAAATATGGAAGAGTGCGATCACAGTCGTGTGTGTGTGTGGACAACGTTGAAACATCACAATTCACACGTCAGGTGCCGATGGTTACAAGAAATGCAGCCAGGCGACCTCGTTATCCGTCGGCACGGTCTTGGCGAAGCACTCGAACACGTAGTTCTTGCCGTCGTTGTTGTCCCAGTACTCGACGCCGCCGGCGTTGAATGAGACGGCGAACTCCAGCTGCGATCCGGGACCGAAGTACGGCGGCGCCACGATGCTGAAGGAGAACCTGTCGGTGGGGCCGTCGCACGAGTTCTGGACGTAGCTGGCCGCTATGTCGTGGAAGGTGGCCCACGAGTTGTGGGTGTACCGGATCCTGACGCTCTTGTGGAAGGATATGTTGGACACGCGCACGAAGCCCGTGATGGTCAGGTCGGTAATGATGGCGTTTTCCAGGCACACCTTCTGGCCGATAACCTTTTGGACAAAGTTGTCGGCCGCGCCAGGCTGCTGGAAGCATGCGCAAAGGTACTTGGAGCCGAGCTCCTTGTGCTCCTCGCTTAGACCCGCTTTAAGGTTGGCTAAGGCCGATGAAGGGATCTTCGGAGGGGATTCCATGTTAAGGACGTGACGCACGGACTCCAAATCCAACCCCATGGCGTCAGCAAACCTCACAACCTTCTTACGGTGTGGCGTACCAGGTGGAGTTTTGTTGCTTTTAAGCGAGGAGGATTTCCGCAAGACGACTCGGCTAAAGTTGAATTCATTCTCAGAGTATAACGGGCTCTCGTTCAGGTCAATCTTTGAGCCTGTCACCGAGGGGTCTTTACTCGAATCCGACTGCGAGTGAATATTGATCTTCAAACCCATCGGGTACCTGATGGGCGACTCTCTAGCAGCTCGTATCAACTGTGAATGTTTCTGCACTAGCTCTTCATCGGAGTCGACGTTTGAAATCGGCTCCGTGGCGCTCGTGGAGCTCTCGCCGTACATCTCCACCGTTATTTTGCTCAGGTCAGAGGCGGCGCGGTTGATGGCCTCTTCCAGTGTCATTTTACGAGGCGCGCCGGCGTCCTCATCCTCCAGGTCGGCCTCGTCGGGGCTGAGGAACACCGAGTCAATAGACACGTACGTATCGTCGCTAACTTCGCTTACGGTGGTGGACTTCTCCGTGTTGTCCAGCTCGTCCATGTTGAGAAAGACGCCTTCTTCGCTGAACCCGTCAGAGTCTGGCGAGCCGTACGGTATACTCGGCCCGTCACGATCATCTTTTATATCCTTGTTCAGGTCATCTTCTTTTATATCATTGTTCAGGTCATCTTCTTTTATATCCTTGTTCAGGTCATCTTCTTTTATATCCTTGTTCAGCTCTTGGAGTCTTTCAAGGGACTGTCCGGAGTGCAGCGCGGGATAGTGTGTTTTGCCCCCGCTCCCGTAAGGAGTAAGGAGGGCCTCTTCAATGACCATAGCGCCGACCTTGCAAACAGCAACATCGTCTACTGCTCCCTCGTCTTCATCGTTTAAAATGCCGAATGTTACAGACGAAGCAGTCTCAGACTCCGGCTCTTGGTGGTGGTTCATGACTACCGAGACTGAACTGGTCTCACTCTGAGCAGAGTTCGAGTCCGAAGAGTTCTTTTCACTGGCGCCCCTGTCCATCTCCTGTCCGAGCGCGTCGGGGTACTTCAAATTCACAGGCTCACTCCTCTGGGAGCCCTCTACGAGCGGGCTTGTCTCACCGTCGACGCTGCTGCCGATGTCACGAACAGAGTCCATCGATTCATTCGGCGGCGAGTGCAGGAGCGACGTAAGCCTCGATGTGACCCGGGCGGCTGGTCCCAAGATCGTCGAGCACACTGAGCCTGAAAAAGACGAGGGCGTAACGCCTCCGGATGTCTTGGAGGGGAGGCCGGAAGCGTAAATGGAGAAAGCGTCGTGAAACGTCGGTGAAGATGACTGGGGGTACGCGTGTCCGGTCGGGGACAGAGCGGACCTGAAGACCTCGGAGTTGTTCCCGCTAAAGTTGACGGGGTAGTCCTGGGCTTTGATTACAGACAGCAGACCGATAGTCTCATCCTCGTCAACGCCCAGCACGTCAATGCCGGACTGGTTGAGCTCGTGCTGCAGCCTCCTCTCGGCCTTGGGGTTGTGTACGTAGCGCGCGCTCACGCTGTACCTGTCAAGGTAGCTGTCCTGGTTGTAGGACAGGTTCCTGGGCAAGGCGACAAATGTGATATCGTCCACGTCCGGATCAACAGGGTCGTTGCACGAGCAAGGACAAAAATACATCGTCAGCCGATGCTGACCAAGACATCCACAAAATAATTTGACCTAACTGTCGGGAAAATGTCACAAAACTCAGATCGTTTTTGGTTGAGAACTTGTTTCGGCCTAAGGCTGTACTCAAATGATCCAATGACGAGAGACTTGCGGACTGATCCGCCACGAGAGGTTCAGTGACACCCAGTCTCCAGCTATTTCAATCAATCAATAATGAAATCTATCTCTATATGGTGTCCACAATTTTGTGGGGCTAGTTGTCTGACGCCAAAAGATCTGGACTAAAAGATATTTTTAAATCCAAAATTTCTGCACCTTTGATGTTGGCGTAAAGAGGACAACGTTACACTGTGGCTGGCTAGTCTGCTGACCGGGTTATGACTGACCTGTTAGGTTCAGCGCGTTACTGTAGCAGCAAAGGGCAATTATCTGCCCACAGTTCAACCTGTGAAATGTAAAAAAAAATAAATTTCATTAAAAAACAATAAAACAACAATAAAAGTTTTAAAAAAATGATATCGAAATTAATTTAATAATAATCAATATAATTGGTTTCCGTTACATTTTATCGGAACACGTTTGAAACGCATCCAGCGAACAGCATGTGGTAGATAGGGTTTGCATTTGTTTTGTTAACCAGGTTTCTAAAAACAATGAGTTTTTTTATTTTGCCAAATACATTTGTTTGTAATCTATTTTGAAAATCACTAATAGCAGTAACACAATATATATATATATATATATATATATATATATATATATATATATATATATATATATATATATATATATATATATATATATATATATATATATATATATATATATACATATATATACATATATATATATATTTATAGACATATAGACATATTTGTAGTGGCTCAATATAGATGAATTGTAACATGGTTTATTTTTCACAGTCGGATATTTTTTTCTAGATTTCCCGCGCTAATTTAGGGAATGAGAAATGGTGGGGCATTAGAGAACGATGCCAAGAGAACCTATAAATAACTAAATGCATCTGCTTACACGATATGGTAAACAAAGACCACACTATTCTGCTGTTGTTCCCACATCTTCGTGGAATTGAAAGTGTTCCATTTTTTTTTCTTAACCTTTTACATAAGAGAATGTTAGTCGGAATGTTAGTCTATTTTTCAATAAGCTAAAAAAAAAAATGGAAAAAAAAGGAACTACTCTACAATATGGTGCACATCTAAGTGTGCAGTATAAGAAGTCTTCCATCTTTTGCACTTTCAGATTGCACCTTGTAATGGGCCGTATTGCTGCTGAGAGTTAACACCCTTGCCCATTTTACAATTGCGGTATATAAGATTGACTTGTAAAAGGGGCAAGGGTGTTAACTCTCAGCAGCAATCTTTACAATTACGGTATATAAGATTGACTTGTATAAGGGGCAAGGGGCAACTCTCAGCAGCAATCTTTACAATTACGGTATATAAGATTGACTTGTATAAGGGGCAAGGGTGTTAACTCTCAGCAGCAATACGGCCCATTAATATCTCTTCTTTGTCATTTTGTATATTTGTTATTAGTTTTACAGACGTTCCTTCTAGATAGAAAGATTATTACGACCACTAGGCCCAAGACTCATGCAGGGCGGCGAGGATCTGTCGGCGGCCGGGATAGAACCCGCGACGGTGTCGGTTGACAGTCCGGTGAACTAACAGCAGAACCAGCCGGCATGATGGTATGATAGTATGACCGTTCAAAACTAGTAAAACAGGGGAGGGGGAGGGAGGGTAAAATAACGTAAAAGTGTGGGATTTAAATACAGTGGCACCTCGGGTTACGAGCTTAATTCGTTCCTGAACTCGGTTCGTAACCTGAAACTTTCGTAACCTGAAACGTTCGGAACCTGAAACGTTGAAATCAATGAAATAAACTCCATCCGTTTCCAAGATGAAAAAAAAGTCTTATTAAAGGCAGAGAAAGAAAGCAACCAAATAAAATTTTGAAAGTTACTTTTCATTGATCCAGATTAAGAGATTTTCAACTTTGTCTAACATTGAAGATCTTTGTTTCTGCAGACTAGTAAGGCATTTAGCCACATTAACTGTTCTGAGTAACTCTTATTTATTTATGATGGTGCATCCATGCTGTACTGATTAGCGATGTCGCAAAACGAACGGCATTTACATATTACATAATAAATTTTTTTTTCACCTCAACTATTATAATGTGTGCTTCCTAGCAGCACTACTACCTTCTTCTTACTCATAATTGATGGGGTTAACAAGAGCAATACTGAGTTAGAAAAACTGAACAGAGTGCCACTGCTATAAAATCTGCTGCTGCTGAGTACTGTGTAATAAGGCCAATAAAATCCAGGTTGCACACGCGTACAAAAATAGGATATGCCTTCTAGGCTAGCTCTAAGTACTTTGGGGTCATCGTTTGTACTGTAAGCAATCGTTTGCCTCCAAAGTTAAACATTCCTATCTTTCTCTTTTCGTTCGTAACCTGAGGCACTGTTCGTAAAACCTGAGACAATTAAAAAAAAATCTAAATCGAAGTTCGTAATCCGAAACGTTCGTAACCTGACGCGTTCGTAATCCGAGGTGCCATACTACCATTGTACGCTTTTTTTTTCACTGCGATCTCTCGGCACTTAAAAGGCACTTTCAGACCCCAGGCTGACGGTGTCAAAAGAAATAAATTGGGTCAGTGGAGAAGTAGGTCACCACACTTCTGGGAGACGGGAAACGAGTAATGACAAATAATGAACAATTTAATAATAATGACATCCGACCCATTCAACAGTAATGTGTCATAGTCCTGTCTTTTTTTTTCCTTCTTTTTTTAAAGCCTAGCGACATTACAAATTTTTACTTTTTACACTCCATGTTTTTGGTTCTCTGTCCTCCATGTTGTCAGATGTATGAAAATATATTAACATGGCTGAAACTTTCTAAACAATTTAACTAATCCATTCTATACTATGTGGACAATAGACGGTTATGTTGAGACAGAGTACAGAGCGGGAAAAAAACCCAGCACCAACAACAATAAGTGCAATTTTCATTTACAAAACAACAACAAACTCGTATGCCACTTGACTCAATCAGCAACAAAACTACTGTTCAAACATGATATATATATTTCACACACTTTTTGTTCTGATACATAAATTGTCGGTCTCGCTCTGACACTATCTATGACTGCATGCAATCCAAAAAGTCTGCTTTGGATTAAACTATATACTTTAAAATACTTTAAATCTTTTACGTTTGTGTTGAAGGCAGAAAGACAAAACTAAACAAACAACAGCGATCATTTTGTTGTGTAAACTCGGTGATTATACAGCTCATAATTTACAATGCATTATACATGTATTTATAATCTATAGCAGACATTTCAGTTAATGTACAGGCAAACTAGGACATGTAATACAGGTATGCTCTATTGCCAGTTGCCACCAACTACTTTACTGTCTAACTAAAGTCTAAACTATGTTGCACGGCTATAATAGAACATTAGTTATAATAGAACACTAGGTATAATTAATAGAACACTAACTATAAAAGAACGCTAGTTTTAAAAGAACACTAGGCATTAAAAAATCTTGGTTATAATTATATAATACAATACTAGTTATAAAAGAACACTAGATATAATAGAAAATTAGATACAATAGAACACTTGCTATTATAGAACACCAGGAATAATAGAACACTAGGTATAATAAAAGACCATGTATAATAGAACACTTGCTATAATAGAACACTTGCTATAATAGAACACTTGCTATAATAGAACACTTGCTATAATAGAACACTTGCTATAATAGAACACTTGCTATAATAGAACACTTGCTATAATAGAACACTTGCTATAATAGAACACTTGCTATAATAGAACACTTGCTATAATAGAATACTTGCTATAATAGAACAAAAGGTATAATAGAACACTTGCTATAATAGAACACTTGCTATAATAGAACACTTGCTATAATAGAACACTTGCTATAATAGAACACTTGCTATAATAGAACACTTGCTATAATAGAACACTTGCTATAATAGAACACTTGCTATAATAGAACACTTGCTATAATAGAACACTTGCTATAATAGAACACTTGCTATAATAGAACACTTGCTATAATAGAACACTTGCTATAATAGAACACTTGCTATAATAGAACACTTGCTATAATAGAACACAAGCTATAATACAACACTTGCTATAATAGAACACTTGCTATAATAGAACACAAGCTATAATACAACACTTGCTATAATAGAACACTTGCTATAATAGAACATAAGGTATTATAGAAATGATTATTAATTTTTTTTTAACTTTCGTATGACAAACATTTACCAAATTTTTAGCGAATTTAGTACATATTGTTAAAAATATCTGTTGCAAAAATTATTTTTTTTTAAATTCCACCCCCACCCCCCTATGGCTTCGACCCTGGCCACAAGGCCATGACACCAAGCCGGATTTAAGTGATCGATAAAATACCAGACACAAAACTTGCCTATACAAAACACACGTTTTATTTACACTGTCTGTAAACAAGTTTCACAAAAAAATATTTGGCAATGTTCAATCAAAGTCTAAAATAACACAGAGAACTTGTTTTGGAACACATAGATCTAGTACATTTGTACACATGTTTAGGACTTCTATGTTTTAGCTTGACTCCTTAATGAGTGAATTTGCCCCCACGGCCACGCCTTTCCTTTTTATACAACTCCCCTTCACGTCGGGGCGCGGTTTTGTGGAGAAAAAAACAACACATGCTTATGTGGGAGACTAATTAGTAAAGTTATTGAATTCCAAACTTATTAAGAACGTGCTGATTTGAACATTTTAAACGGGTATCAATTATTAAACATGATTATATAATATACCTGCAGTATATTATATATTAATATAGCTACGCACTCCTGTAACATGTCGATATGTCGATTGAATAACGCGACGAAACTAGTTGTAACAATAGGTCGGGGGGGGGGGGGAATAGTCTGAAATCATTAAGTCATTTATGGACGACCCCTTGAAACAAGCAAACAGGATGCCAGCTCAAATGTTATGTCTACAGATACAATACCAAAATGAAATTATTTTCAATACTATGCCTTAATATATATATATATTTTTCATATATTATATCAAATATATATTAATAATTTTCTGTTGTATCTTTGTACCAACTAAAGAGCCAAATTCATATATAATTTAATTAAGCACACTTAATCATAATTAATGGCATTTTGTCATTTGTATTACTTGCAGATTGAACATGTTTTCCTGAAAGTTACGTTACGTCAGCTAGGATGGAATTCAACATACCCTTACCTAAATTATTTTTTTCAGGTTTTTGAACGGAAAATGCCATTTTCTATATTTCTAGGCCCGTGTGTTATTACAGTGTGTGCAGAAGGTTTCTGGGTAGTTGAGCCAACTAGGTGGGTTCCTTACAAACTGTCTGTCGCGTGCTTAAATCACATGCAAAAATAAATGCTTATAATATTTAAGTAATGTTTCTTCCCGAGTTGACATTCGTGCATGGAATGGGTTGTCAGATGAGGAAAACCAGTAACTTATCATTAAAACACTCATCTAAATGCAAGACTAGACTCCAATCACGGATACCCCTAGAACGCAATTATCTTCTTCTAGAAGGAGCGTCTGTAACATGTAATATAAGTTAAGGTATGGCTATCTTAGGTGGTTGGCCGTATGAAGTCACGCTATCTTAGGTGCAAAATGAACTAATTATATACTGCCCATTGAACGGCTTGTGGACACTGCAGCCATGTTATCGCATATAGACCATATAAAGTCAGTCTAGACTTTGTTTACATCAAGATGCAATCAAATATATCAATACAAACTGGTTTTATGTTGATCGTTTTACACTCGGAACAGATGCAAGGGCTTTAAGCCAGTACACCCTTCACAAATACACGGTCTACGGCCATGGGTGATTTCATGGGCGGCAGTCTTTTACTTAACTCATTTCATGCCGGCCACTGTGTGACCCCATACATCGTGGGTTTTAGTCTGTATAATTATTGTTGCGCCATTTACAGATTAAACCCGTGATTTCAAAGCGGCGTATTTCGACCGTGCACTCAAGTGCTACAATTGCGCACCTATGCTGTGTGTTTATTTGTGTACTAAATACAATGTGAAACTGGATTTAAAGTCTAACATACTATATGACGTTATCTATCACATGGAGTGTCATGTAGACTAGGGGGCGGCAACCTTTTGATAACAGTGTGTAAAAGTAGGATTTCTAATCCATTAAGCGTGCGAAAAGCCTAAAACTAAAGGTCATCCTGCTTTAGCTGTCAACTTCTTGTAGAACTACTTGAACTGCCTTTTTTTGGTAGTATTCCGCGTGCCGTTGAAAATTGCTCTGCGTGCCAAGTCTGGCACGCGTGCCGTTATTTGCTGAGCCCTGAATCAGACTGCATCACGAGGAAAATTATAATCATTTGCGTTAATGTAGACATCAAAGTGTGTCCCTGAGTTCTACCCAGCGCTGATGGGTACCCGACATTAGTTGGGGTAAAGTAAAGGCGGCTGGTCATTGTGCTGGCCACACCTCCATCCCCTAGGATGCCGTGGCCACTGAAACTGGTGAAGGCTGCTTCACAGGCCCTATGATCAATTTGGTCCGACTTTACTTAGACATCAAAGACACCCATTGGTCAGACATTTTGGGTCATCGATCGTGTATTAAGATTTTCTAAACAAAATAGGAAAATAGTTATTTCAAAGAGAAATATCGTGAGAGAAGTAAAAAATAGTTATTTCAAAGAGAAATATCGTGAGAGAAGTAAAAAAAAGTTATTTCAAAGAGAAATATCGTGAGAGAAGTAAAAAATAGTTATTTCAAAGAGAAATATCGTGAGAGAAGTAAAAAATAGTTCTTTCAAAGAGAAATATCGTGAGAGAAGTAAAAAAAAGTTCTTTCAAAGAGAAATATCGTGAGAGAAGTAAAAAAAAGTTATTTCAAAGAGAAATATCGTGAGAGAAGTAAAAAATAGTTATTTCAAAGAGAAATATCGTGAGAGAAGTAAAAAAAGTTATTTCAAAGAGAAATATCGTGAGAGAAGTAAAAAATAGTTATTTCAAAGAGAAATATCGTGAGAGAAGTAAAAAATAGTTCTTTCAAAGAGAAATATCGTGAGAGAAGTAAAAAATAGTTATTTCAAAGAGAAATATCGTGAGAGAAGTAAAAAAAAAATAGTTCTTTCAAAGAGAAATATCGTGAGAGAAGTAAAAAAAAGTTCTTTCAAAGAGAAATATCGTGAGAGAAGTAAAAAATAGTTATTTCAAAGAGAAATATCGTGAGAGAAGTAACAAAAGTTATTTCAAAGAGAAATATCGTGAGAGAAGTAAAAAAATAGTTATTTCAAAGAGAAATGTCGTGAGAGAAGTAAAAAAAAGTTATTTCAAAGAGAAATGTCGTGAGAGAAGTAAGAAATAGTTATTTCAAAGAGAAATATCGTGAGAGAAGTAAAAAAAGTTATTTCAAAGAGAAATATCGTGAGAGAAGTAAAAAATAGTTATTTCAAAGAGAAATATCGTGAGAGAAGTAAATAAAAAGTTCTTTCAAAGCGAAATATCGTGAGAGAAGTAAAAAATAGTTCTTTCAAAGAGAAATATCGTGAGAGAAGTAAAAAAATAGTTATTTCAAAGAGAAATATCGTGAGAGATGTAAAAAAAAGTTATTTCAAAGAGAAATATCGTGAGAGAAGTAAAAAAAAGTTATTTCAAAGAGAAATATCGTGAGAAAAGTAAAAAAAAGTTATTTCAACGAGAAATATCATGAGAGAAGTAAAAAAAAGTTATTTCAAAGAGAAATATCGTGAGAGAAGTAAAAAAAAGTTATTTCAACGAGAAATATCATGAGAGAAGTAAAAAAAAGTTATTTCAAAGAGAAATATCGTGAGAGAAGTAAAAAAAAGTTATTTAAAAGAGAAATATCGTGAGAGAAGTAAAAAAAATTATTTCAAAGAGAAATATCGTGAGAGAAGTAAAAAAAAAAGTTTTTTCAAAAAAGAATTTCAAAAATATGATTCTGAAGTGAAACAACAAGATTGAAGAAGAATTACTTGATCTAAAGATATATTCCATAAAAATATGTCACTTTAAGGACTTGTGGTTAGCCATAGAGCTAGCAAAACATCGTTCGCCAGTTTACTTTCCCCTTTGCAAGGGGATTGTGTTAAAAGCACGGTGCCCAGCCTATTATATTTACGTCGGTTACCCATTATAGAGTTGGAATGACTCGGGGACACACTTTGCTATTAGCTGGAATCGAACAAGGGTCCTCCGGAAAGGCATTCCGATGCACAGCCCCCCCCCCCTCTACCGCATCCCACGTGAAAGATCATAGAGACACGTACGATGCTAGAGCATATAGCGAGACGTACAATGTTAAAGTATACAGCGAGACGTAAAATGTAAGAGCATATAGCGAGACGTAAAGTGTTAGAGCTCACCGCCCCCCCCCTAACTTTTTTATCGTCCACCCTACCCCCCCCACCCATCTAAAAGTTAAATTGTCAATAGAGCGTTCTTAGTGGGCGTGGCTTAGGTTTTTAGTGACGTATTTGTGTAAATAAATAACCCACTTGAGGTACAAATGTAACGTGGTGAAAGTGAAGTACTTCTTTATCATGCAAAATTCACATCTGAATATTGGCTATCCTACTCAAAAATAAGGAGGTAAATAGTAGTACTGTAGATTATTTGATTAATGTGATTAGGCTAGGGCCGGCTAGACCTATTTACACTTTCAATTTCACTTTATAGGCCTACACTTTTAATGTTTCGTAGGCTAGGCTACGATGTCAAGTGATAGTGTTGGTGAATATCTAGTCTAGTCAAGTCACTAATAGGCTCACATCGTCTATGATCTATGTCTATGATAATAATAAAATAGCCTATTTTATTTAACATACGTAATACAGCTTAAATCTTAATAAGACTTTAAACACAACACATCATTTAAAAAAAGCTCGAGCCTATATGAAACTTTATTAATACAGCGGCCATTGTTAATTGTACACCATTACTCAAAGTAAACACAAATCACGTGCTTTTTGTCACGGGATTGCAAACGCCCTATATAGTTTCCGCAATTTTACGCTGACTAGATTTGTGTGCTTATTTATTATCTTTAAATAAAACTGATCAGGAAACATATTCTAATAATTATTAGATTAAAAAAAAATCCTAAACAAGAGGCTTAAAAAAAATCTATATAAATGTGAATCGTTTGCCTGGTGTGTTGCTAGTAGTTTGTCTATATTTGTTTCAATTGTGGTTGCAAAATACTTAGATCTCCACGTTTCACTAATGGACAAGTCTTAATGAGGCGTGAACTTTTGAACCCGAATGTTCGTGAACTTCCTGTTCTATTTTTAAACTAATAACAAAAAAGCATGCTTTTGCTGGTGTTTGACAATTGATTTCAACCTCGACGTCCAGTTCTAGTCTTTTAGAATTATACAAAGGATACAATATTAGTTATGAGGAATCCGTTTTTAACATCAAAAGTGAACAGGCGATCATTAATACTCAAGTGTTAGTCGCGTGGCGTTAAATTTTTATTTGTTTACAAAATAAATGAGTCAAGAGTTGCGTTTTCTTGGTTATTGAAAAACATAATACGTAAATTCATAAAAACGAATAACAAAAATTCTTTTGCATTAAGCAATAAGTTTGATATTTTAAAAAGGTGATTATTCCCTTCTGACTTTCACAATACATTGTTTTGTTTTGTAAACATCTATTGGAAATGAAATAAATTTTAATCCCTAACAAATTTGAGTAAAACCAGTAAAGTGGCACACAGACATTGTTTCGAATAAAATAATCGAATAAGAAAGGAAATGTTTTTGCACATGACCTTTTATGCATGCATACACGTTAAGACTTGTCCATTGCGGCTTGTTTTTCTTTTTTGACAACAAAATGGTATTAGCATAAAATCCACTTTCCACAAAAGAGGTTGATAAGAATGCAATATAAAATTGTTGCCAAAACTCACAGATCTGGAGAAACTGATTGATTTTCTCCAAAAGAATCGCATTTGCTTTTCAAAAACTCGAGCACCGAATCTAAATCTCATACATTATATTTAAACGGTCATCGTTTGCTAACCAACGCACCTCTGTGTGCAGTAGCCATCGCTAGTAGTCCTCGTCACTGAACAATGGACACTTTTTTTTTTGCCACATATTACAAACAATAAAGGCAACAAAGGCGTAGTAAAAGACATAACTGGAAAATTATAAAATCGGCAAACAATAAAAAAAATTATATCGAGACAATAATAGTAATACAGGTATTAATAATAATAAATTAATTTAAGGTATCAATGCAAAGCTGTCTAAAAAATCATTGAATGCATTACTTATTTGTGAACTGCTGTAATATTGTAGTGAGCGATACAGAAAACCACCAAGACTTTTAGTACGGTAACTAAATGTTGTCACAGCCAATACATTTGGAACAGACTTCTTCTTTTTTTATAAACTACAACATCAATCTACGATACGCCATACCATCGCCCCTGGAGGAATTTCTTTTACACTAAAAAGTCTTCTAGTACAAGTAGTCTAATAACCATAATGTTGAATTCATATAAAGAAATAATAATTAGTCAGTTATATTTGTTATATTGCAAAAGAGAAATTGTTTGGCATCACTATTGAATCAAATGTGGAAACATTATTTTAAGTAAAGGGAGATAATTGACCCGTTTCATATGAGCTAATATTTCTAATGCTTTTTTTCTTATGTAAACAAAAATGCCTTTTAATTTATAACTTAGAAATGATCGAACTGTAAAAAGAATTATAAAAATATATAAATATTATATGACTAAAAAATATATGTATATTTTCAAACATTACATTAACTACCCAGTCTGTATGATTACTACATAACCATTCCGCTCAAAAATGATATACTTTTCACAAACATCCACTAAATAAATCTTAGGTTATCTCATAAACTGAGATGAAAATATCATTAATATTAGAAGATGTTAGGGCGACAGGGAATTGCGACGTGTCGGTTTTGACAGTCTGGTAAACTAACCACTAACCACAGGATAAGGCCGCACACCATACTTGTCTAATACTGACCCTTACTTCTTCGAAATATCCATGCGTTTCCTATTTCTTATTAGTATAATAATAAGTAGGCCTACTGTTGGGGGATATCAGATATTTAGCAGCACTTGCGTTTACATCACATTTCATCCGAAAAACGAATCGATTCAAATATCTGAGGTGTTCAAATTATATCAGATACGTTTGTACCGCCTACCTGCCCTTTACCGCCCCCCAATCGCCCCCGGGAACATCAGCGCTCCTATAAGGCTTCTCGTTGCCCCCCGGGGGGCGATAACGCCCGCGTTGAAAACCTATGATATAGCGAGACGTAAAATGTTAGATCGTATAGTGACACGTAACATGTTAGAGCATATAGTGAGATGTAAAATGTTAAGAGCATATAGTGAGACGTAACATGTTAAGAGCATATAGTGAGACGTAAAATGTTAAGAGCATATAGTGAGACGTAACATGTTAGAGCATATAGTGAGACGTAAAATGTTAAGAGCATATAGTGAGACGTAAAATGTTAAGAGCATATAGTGAGACGTAACATGTTAGAGCATATAGTGAGACGTAAAATGTTAAGAGCATATAGCGAGAGGTAAAATGTTACAGCATATAGCGAGAGGTAAAATGTTACAGCATATAGCGAGAGGTAAAATGTTACAGCATATAGCGAGAGGTAAAATGTTAAGAGCATATAGCGAGACGTAAAATGTTATACCATACATCGAGACGTAAACTGTTAGAGCATATAGCGAGACGTAAACTGTTAGAACATATAGCGAGACGTATAATGTTATATCATATATACTAATCTAAAAAAACACCAACTAGATTCTATAAGGAGAAAACAAAAAGATTTTCTTACAAAGACAATAGCAGTCTGTCACGTGACAAATTCAATTAGTTCAATTAGCGTGTCAAGAATGCAGAGTGTGCTCCCATAGGAACTAAAAGTCGCCGGAAACAGAAGGATTATCCGCCGCTGGGATGTGTAGTTAAACCAAAGTACAATTCGAATTCTAAAAATCACAGTCGTGCAGAGAGAGAGGTCGAGGTGAACTAGCTCTTCGGCTCGATTCCATTTCCCAAAATGGCCGGCGGCCACAAAAAGGGGTGTTGTTATAAATATGACTTTGCTGGGGGCTACAATAATGTCACAAAGAAATACCAATTGAACGAACCCTTGCCCAGAATCAAAGGCGGCAATTAATTTTAGAGCAGAAAACAGTAAAGAGCTAACAAAGCAAATTTTTTCTTTTGCACATAGTAATTTCCCCTTTCCTCCAGACATCTTGGGTATTTCTGCCAAATCTCGTTTATCTTATTGACCTTATATGATTGAACGTTCTTTTCTTTTAGTTTTGGTCATAAGATTAAAGATAGAATTAAAGACATTTTAACATTTTACAATAAAAAAAAAATCAAGGAGACTAGTTTTCAAGCTATTCTGGTGGCCACTGCAGTCATGCGGACAAAATGAAATGGCTTTAAGGCAAAAGCCATTAACAGAAACAGTATTGTTGGTTTTAAAAAATAAACTTTTACTTTGCATGTTCCAAGACCAGAGTCTTTTGCACCCACGGTATAGAATACATTAGATCAGAGGTGGGCAAACTTTTTGTGCGTAGGGCCACATTGTCTAATAAAAAGCTATTGGCAGGCCGCAAATATATTATCATAGACTATAATAAGATGGACCGCTAGCTCTATTTTTAGAGCTTATATCAACTGTTTTCCCGTTCGCAACCAATAAGGCTGTCCTAAATTACTTCTCCGCTCCTCGTTGTTTCTTAAATGTTTCCGCTTTATACAACTTTCGATTTTAATTTTAATTTTTCATTGAGAAAATCGAAGCGATTCAATAAAACGGAAATTCCGAAAATCAGTGTTTCGAGTCATCATATAGCAGAAATACTAAAGCAAGCGGTACATGTATATTATAGTCAATGGTATTATGTCTACTTTGTTTTCAGCAACCTATCATAAAAAACAAACAATGAATTATATCTAGCCTCGAGGTTTTTAAAACAATTATTGCAAATTTATTGTACTTATATACTTATACATTATATTTTACAATATGGACAAACACTTTTATTAATTGTTCAGCAAGATTTAACAATTTTTTTTATTATCTGAAAAATGTATATTATCTATTGATTGCTTTACTTTAGAAAAAATCTACTATATTGTCGCTACAATTATTGATTTCTAATGAGATGTGTGTTAAAGCTTGCAATTGTTTTCAATCAAAACGGTAGACCTACATGAATTTCTGTAAAATTCAAGTAAGTAAATATGAATAATTGTATATATTTTTCCTTAATGCCCTCTAGGGCCGCATACTATCAATTGCCGGGCCGCATGCGGCCCTCGCGCTGTAGTTTTCCCACCCCTGCATTAGATCATACAGAATGGACTACCTAGTTTTGGAATTATTTCGTTGATGTTGGTGTTTTGATTAAGGACAAACATTTCTACATAAGGATTTATTATAAATAAATTTGCCATGAAATAGTGAGGTCTTATTATTTTTTTGTATATAATAAGGTCTACTAAAAAAAAAATTAACTTTGGTGGTTTAAAATTGTAACGTTAAAAAGTTAAACATAAAATTAATACATAAAAGCAAACCACATAAATATATTTTTTTAACCACAAAATACATATATCTTAAAATACATATTATCTTAAAATCTGAGTCATCTCCGTATTTACTGTAGCCCTGATCAAAGAGACAATGAGCATTAGTATCTTATATATATTATATCTTATATTTCATAGACGCTTATTGTATACAAAAAAGATAGTTGCGTTGTGTGAGCGTAGTCTTGTACTTTAATTTAGAAATCTGAAACGATGTAAAGTTTTATTGACTATCTTTCAGGAAATTCTGAGGGTCTATTCCAGCGGTCTAATAATTCTTCTTGTTCTGGTTTAGAAGTCAAAGAAAATTAAGGGTCACTGCACTGGTACACCTCGATTAACTCTATATAAGCTGAGTGGATCAACGGGTGGGGGGGGGGGGGTACTTAAACACTTGACCTAAAACGTATTCTTTGGTAAGCGTACATTATTAGTCTATTAACAATAGAAATAGCAAACCCGCTAATCGTCGCTGATTGGGGAAAAAGCTGCAATCATGTCAAACACATTCTTGGGGGAGGGGGGGGGGAACGAAGATTGTCGGGCCTGGCACGAAATCAATCACAATCAAGGGTTGGTAAATCGATAAGTTCGAACAGGTGTGCCGGTTAAGTACGCAGATTACTAAGTCTGGAATAACGGTTCCGTTAGAAACCAGACGGGCACAAGTTCCGTTCCCTAATCTGAATACAAGAAATATGAATAAATTATAAAATATGTCAATGGATTTAATATTCCCTCTTTATGTAAACAAAAAAAGTTGGTATTTTGAACTGAGGGGACGTCCATTAATTACGTCAACAAAATAGGGGGGAGGGGGGTCTGAAAAAGTTTGACAATTGTTGACATGGGGGAGGGGGGGGAGGTCAAGAAAAGTTGTCAACAATGTTACTTTTTAAAAAATAAAATAATAATACAAATTTATTACAAAATTCTAAATTTGTCCTGTGCCACTTACATAGCAGACATGTAAAAACATGGTTTGACGTTAATACAAATAGATCTATATTGATTACGGAAGCTACATTCAGAGCCTTTACAAGCTATGTAGCGCCCCAGGGCAAAAGTTTCAGCGCCGCCCCCTTGCATACTGTAACTGCTTGTTTAGTGCTACATTTGTCGCCCCCCTGGAAGTGTCGCCACCGGGCATATGCCTCCCTCTGCCCCCCCCCCCCTTATGTGAGGGCAATCTTTTGCTAACAGTGTGCCAAACTAGAATTTCTAAATCATTCAGCGTGCCAACAGCGTAAAAGTCAACCTGCTTTATTATAGGCTTACTTTTTAACAATTATTTTTATTGGACACTTTCTTCAACTCTATAGCAAGACCAAGGCCAAAAGCAAAGGAGATTTATACAGAAAATCATTAAAGCGTTTTATATTTAATATAAAATATACGTGTTTGTGATTATCATCCTTTTTATTTGCATTTATATCAAACACAAATATTTATTACCATACTTTCACATATGGTAATTATTGTCTAAACATTATCATTTGTTAGATAAGTTGAGGATCTAATACCTGCTAATATTATATTTGAGCTCAGTTTAACTGAGATATTCTTTAATTTGTGTTTTAGTTCCGCAATCGCACTTTAGACATACTATAGTTAAGCGGAATATATACGTAGTAATCATTAAAACTGGGTAGTTAATGTCATGTTTAAAAATATACATATACATTCTTAAGTCCTATAATATTTATATAATTTTCAAATGCTTTTTACAGTTTGATCACTTCAAAGTTATATATTGTAAGCCATTTATTTTGTAAAAAAGAAACATATTAGAAACATTAGCGGAAAAAACGGGTTAATTACCTCCCTTTAATTAAAAAAGGTGTTCACATTTTTATTTTTTTTCTATAGTGATGCCAAACAAGTTAGTTTTGTAATATAACAAATATGACTGACTAATTATTATTTCTTTATATAAATCCAACATTATGATATTCATTACAAGATTTAATTATTAGAGGATTTTAATAATTTACGTTAAACAGTTGTTAATAAACTTGTCCTGCATTAATTGTTTGTCCATTTCATGAGTTATATAGGGATGTACATGTAGTTAAATGTTTTGTATTGATTCAATTTATTTCATGGCAAGATATATCCAGTCTCAATGCAAATCCATTCCAGTGGTCCTTGTAAATGTTAATTCAACTCCCTGAAATGTGTCGCTACGTCATTCAGAAACATCGGCTGCAACAGTCAGTTTTCCTCATTCAGAACCAGGAAAAACATTTCTTGGAGGTCTCTCGCGTGCCATTGATAATCGCTCTGCGTGCCAAGTTTGGCACGCGTGCCCTAGGTTGTCGACCGCTGGAATAGACTACATATAGTTCTATTTAGTATTTTTTATTTCTAATTTTCTGGAAAAATTGTATGACATAAATATGTATTAGTATCAGTGGCGTAGGTTGCATGGTGGAAGTGGCAAATAGTGCAAGGTAGGAGAGTTAGGGAGCAGGGAAGCCAACTACCGTGTGTATAATGTGTGTGTGTGTGGGGGGAATTATGCAAGAAGGAATAGTGAACATGTGCGGTTAAGAAAGAAGGTTAATTTACAACTGGTGCACAATTTCCCATGAACTTTTTAACAATTAACATTGTACCAAAAGCCCATTAGTGAAACGTAAAATTAGAAAGGATTAAATATTTCTATAAAAGAACAAAAAGAAAAGAAATATTGTTAAAATCCTCGGATTGGAAACAAAAATTTGGGAAGGGGCAGGTGGGGGGTGGGGGTAGATAAAATGTTACACCCCCTTCGTGGCTACGACTATGAGAGTTATATCTAATCTAGTCAATTTGAAATCTTTAAAACAAGTTTTAAAATATATAAGAATTAATTATAGTATGGACATTTCCGTTTAAAATCTATTTTTAAACATAAAAGCAGCGTTTAAAATTTAATTTGTTAATTCTTTTAAAGGGGGGGGGGGGTAACAAATTGTTGACGTAATTGTATAGGGGGGGGGGGTCTCTGAAAGTTTGACAGTTGTTGACAAGGGGGAGGGGGGAGGTAAAAATTGCCTAAAAATTGTTGACGTAATTAATGGACGTCCCCTGATGCCAATATATGTTGTTATATATAACTTTACGTCTCGTGCGGTCTGTCTGCCGGTAAAGTAGACTTATAGAATAAAAAAAACAGAGAAGACAGGGAGCGGAAATTGTGTGGCCGCGGCGGGCGGCAGATGTTGGCGTGTCCATCAATATTGCATAGTGGGTAGGGGGCGACCAAGGTCTTTGATGGCTTGTTTTTTTTTTTTTTTTTACCCTTCAAATAAGAACTGACAACTAAACATCGAAATATATTTTGATACCCACAACTTCCTTTCATACAAATAATTTTTCCAAGAGTCAGCCAGATATTTAGATTTAGACATTTATGACAATGTGAATGTGTAAACATTAAACTTGTTTTGTTTTTAAAACTCCGTATCCCTTAGCGCGTGCTCAAACTAAAAGGATGTTTAGATGGATCTCCAATCAACTGTGATGTTAAATGAGGTGGAAGATCAGAAAAGCTTTGTTATTCTTACCGAGTCTATGTTGTTCTCAACATCTAAATAGTCTAATAAAATACTAGAGTAAATCACCCCTTGCGAACACCATAAGGCTAAAAAAAAAAAGCGCCCGGTTTGGTTTTTGTGACCTAGTTTCTAAACCGTTACTGCAGGGGTCAGGAACCTTTTTGTCTTAGAGAGCCATGGATACCACATATTTTGAAAAGTAATTCTGTGAGAGCCATACATTATGTTTAAAACTAAAAATTAAAAAGTAAATGTATGCATTTTGTGTAATTTCAACACTAAAAGTACAGTAATTATGTCTTTGAATTCTTCTGATGCTGAGCTGCAGTAGACTTTAGCTCATTTGTAGAATGAAATATTGATATGAAATTAATATGTAGATCAAAAAAACATTTTTTAAATAATCAAACATTTGTCGGCGAGCCAGACGCCGCCATCAAAAGAGCCACATCTGGCTCGCGAGCCATCGGTTCCAGACCCCTGCGTTAGACATAGGGTAAAAACGAAAGTACCAAAGAAAAAAGTACGACAACGTGGCTACTTGAATGAACATACATTATTGTATTACTACGCAGGGTTAGGGTGTAGATTGCATTCTCAGACGACCACTTTTTTTTTTCATTAAACTTCACAGTGAACACTTTCATTTCAGAGCAAATACCAAGCCAAAGTCGTCAAATATTTATTAGTTTGTTAATGTAAAGAACACTGGAGATGACCATGCTTTTGTATAGTCACATGCAATTATCTAGACTTTAACATATCGTTAAAAAAATAATTTCTAAACCAAAGTGTTTTATGGTGTAAAATCTTGATATATTTATGAATGAGTCAAGAGAACCTCTGCACGGACAGTAAAGAGAAAGACAAGCTAGTGTTCCTATAGTCTACATGCGTCTTTTGTTAAATGCATGATA
Organism: Anisus vortex; assembly: GCA_949126835.1. NCBI lineage: Eukaryota > Metazoa > Mollusca > Gastropoda > Planorbidae > Anisus > Anisus vortex. Next base: position 23,806,369 of record OX421499.1, read on the forward strand.
TATGTAGGCTACTGTATTTTGAAACAAACAACATTGAAATTGAAGACTTAAAAAATAAGCAAAGTAATCAAAAATGTGTAATTTGAATGATTGACATAAACTTGACTAGATTTATCTGCTATAGTCTAGATCTATGTCTAAAATATGTCTTTCTGACATAGATGTTTAAAAAAATACTCTTCGAATTCCAAATGATAACAAGTTCACACACATTCTTTATTTTTGGTCAACTAAGTTTCTTAAATTCATGAAGGGAAAAGCAAGTAAAAAAAAAGGTTTTACGCATTTTGACACATTTAAAACTAGACTTAGTTGACCTGTGCACCATGTTTCAGATGTTGATGTTGGTTTTAGTGGACCTGTGCACCATGTTTCAGATGTTCATGTAGGTTTTAGTGGACCTGTGCACCATGTTTTAGATGTTCATGTAGGTTTTAGTGGACCTGTGCACCATGTTTCAGATGTTCATGTAGGTTTTAGTGGACCTGTGCACCATGTTTCAGATGTTCATGTAGGTTTTAGTGGACCTGTGCACCATGTTTCAGATGTTCATGTAGGTTTTAGTGGACCTGTGCACCATTTTTCAGATGTTCATGTAGGTTTTAGTGGACCTGTGCACCATGTTTCAGATGTTCATGTAGGTTTTAGTGGATCTGTGCACCATGTTTTAAATGTTCATGTAAGTTTTAGTGGACCTGTGCACCATGTTTCAGATGTTCATGTAGGTTTTAGTGGACCTGTGCACCATGTTTCAGATGTTCATGTAGGTTTTAGTGGACCTGTGCACCATGTTTCGGATGTTCATGTAGGTTTTAGTGGACCTGTGCACCATGTTTCAGATGTTCATGTATGTTTTAGTGGACCTATGCACCATGTTTCAGATGTTCATGTATGTTTTAGTGGACCTGTGCACCATGTTTCAGATGTTCATGTAGGTTTTAGTGGACCTGTGCACCATGTTTCAGATGTTCATGTATGTTTTAGTGGACCTGTGCACCATGTTTCAGATGTTCATGTAGGTTTTAGTGGACCTGTGCACCATGTTTCAGATGTTCATGTATGTTTTAGTGGACCTGTGCACCATGTTTCAGATGTTCATGTAGGTTTTAGTGGACCTGTGCACCATGTTTCAGATGTTCATGTAGGTTTTAGTGGACCTGTGCACCATGTTTCAGATGTTCATGTATGTTTTAGTGGACCTGTGCACCATGTTTCAGATGTTCATGTATGTTTTAGTGGACCTGTGCACCATGTTTCAGATGTTCATGTAGGTTTTAGTGGACCTGTGCACCATGTTTCAGATGTTCATGTATGTTTTAGTGGACCTGTGCACCATGTTTCAGATGTTCATGTAGGTTTTAGTGGACCTGTGCACCATGTTTCAGATGTTCATGTATGTTTTAGTGGACCTGTGCACCATGTTTCAGATGTTCATGTAGGTTTTAGTGGACCTGTGCACCATGTTTCAGATGTTCATGTAGGTTTTAGTGGACCTGTGCACCATGTTTCAGATGTTCATGTAGGTTTTAGTGACAGGAGAGAAAACTTACGACATAGAAGTGTCCCACAACTTTAAAAGAATCAGAAATATTGAGATCAAAATATCCTCACACGCAAGAAATTGAAGAGATTGCATCACTTATGAAAAGTGTGTTTCACACGTGTAATCAACCAGTGGAGGTAGCAAGGATTTAAATGCACGCTTGATTTTATTTCTTAACATTGGGCCAGGGCAACCCGCCTCTCACCCCAATACTCCGCCCCTACCTAAAAAAAAATACCCTGGGAAAAAAAGGGTCCGAAGTATACAAGTAAAAAGAAAAAAAAAAAGCTGCCGTTACACGACATCTTACACGACATCTTACATCCTGTATAAACAAAAGCTTATATCCGGATTCTATGAACGGTTCTTGACTTGTTTATATCTTAAAAAATCGAAGGCCACAAATCTAGATTATGTAAAGAGCACTGTACCTTATAGTTCAAGTTTTGAATAGCAGATCCAATTTGGAAATATAGCATGGTCCATGGCTGTAGATTTAATAGGATGCACACACACTCGATTAGGCTATATATAAATAACGAGACATTACAAATAGATATTTTCCTAGTTCACTCCAGTAATCCTTTCAAATTCTACTACACTAGGTCTATCGCTTTTTATGACAACTTTTCAAACATCCCAAGAAAACTGCGGAAGTGATAGTTTCCCTTTAAAGTAGTAGAAAATATAAATTGTGTATCTTCGCAATGCGGTTGGGACAAGGGGGGGGGGGGGGGGGACAAAACATACTTATTTTTAAAATAAATGTCTGAGATTGGCAGGCAGAGCAAAAAAAAAGGTGGTGAATATTCTAGTATTGAAAGTATGCCCTAAACATCTTTCCGGCATACTGGAAATACGACGACAGTAGCAACACAGCAGTCTGTCCAAATGGCATGTATTTTAATACTGCGAACAAATAATATACTATTCCATTGAATCACAAAACACACATACACACGTAGAGCCGATTCGAACAAAAACAACAAAGAGTTTTATTATGTCGGAAACTTAAGTCTAAACAGACTTGATTTAATTAAAACTCATCAATCAACTGACGACTGCGCCCAGAATAACATAATATGGGATATAAAGAGCCTATTGTGTTCGCACAATGTAGAATATGTCGTTTTATTCTATGTAGATAGTTGAGAAACTGACCAAATGACACAGTTACATTTTTTTAGAACCGTTGTCTTATTCACAAGAATCGGGTGATATACAATTCCCCGTTTCCTACAAGTCTGTGCTATAATTAGGTCTTACGTGATTTTACATACTCTGTAGTGTGTACGACTGTGTTTTCTTAAAGAAGTTTTTCTGCTGACGGTATCAAAACATGAACGAGGGCAAATAGTGAAACTGTGTACGGTGACATTAAACATTGCGAACTATCGCTTCAACTAAAGGTGTAACTAACTATCCATGAGGGCTTATATCAGGAAGAACAAATATCCGTCTTTCTAGGATCCTCTTCTACGCCTACGTTATGATATCGAACGTTTTTAAAAAAAATGCTTTCCCCCTTCCCACCCCCATTAGAGTACAACGTCTTCAATGCTAAGTGTTCTTAGATAACGAAGTACATCTAAGGTGGAAATAAACTATAACAATATACCGGTTAGTTATAGTAAGTAAAGTACTCTGCGGACCAAATTGATCATAGAGCTGGTGAGGCAGCGTTCACTTGTTTCTGTGGCCACGGCATACTAGGGGATGTGTGGCCAGCCCAATGCGCAGCCGCCTTTACTTTACCACAATTAGATTATTAATGTCAGGAACCCATCAGAGCTGGGTAGACATTCGAACCCAGAACCTTCGGATCGTCAGTCAAACGCGCTGCCGCTCGGGTCACCGTTACCCATACCGGTAGTTATTAGGGGCTCTCAAAGTTGTATATATGACAGCTAATCTAGTATAGACCCTTCTTTCAGAATGTTATTAGGGGCTCTCAAAGTTGTATATATGACGCTAACTTAGTATAGACCCTTCTTTCAGAATGTTATTAGGGGCTCTCAAAGTTGTATATATGACAGCTAACTTCGTATAGACCCTTCTTTCAGAATGTTATTAGGGGCTCCCAAAGTTGTATATATGACAGCTAACTTAGTATAGACCCTTCTTTCAGAATGTTATTAGGGGCTCTCAAAGTTGTATATATGACAGCTGACTTAGTATAGACCCTTCTTTCAGAATGTTATTAGAGGTTCTCAAAGTTTTATATATGACAGCTAACTTTGTATAGACCCTTCTTTCAGAATGTTATTAGGGGCTCTCAAAGTTGTATATATGACAGCTAACTTAGTATAGACCCTTCTTTCAGAATGTTATTAGGGGCTCTCAAAGTTGTATATATGACAGCTAACTTAGTATAGACCCTTCTTTCAGAATGTTATTAGGGGCTCCCAAAGTTGTATATATGACAGCTAACTTAGTATAGACCCTTCTTTCAGAATGTTATTAGGGGCTCTCAAAGTTGTATATATGACAGCTAACTTAGTATAGACCCTTCTTTCAGAATGTTATTAGAGGTTCTCAAAGTTTTATATATGACAGCTAACTTTGTATAGACCCTTCTTTCAGAATGTTATTAGAGGTTCTCAAAGTTGTATATATGACAGCTAACTTTGTATAAACCCTTCTTTCAGAATGTTGTTGCGAATCGCGAAGAACCACAACACGAAACACACACACACACAAAAAACAACAACACGCTAACTGATCACGGATTTAAAACTTGTCTTCCCGGAACACTTCATCGTGTTGTGTTGACCCCAGCAACTTGGCCCAGTCTTGGAATGCTTAGTTAACTAAACTAAGGTAGGCTACTCATTACATCATCAAAACTTTTTATGAGCCGAAGAATTCCGAAGGTTCCTTGATACGCCATTCTAAATTGTGCGCACGATTGAAAAGATAATGTTGATGCATGATGCAAAATAAAAAAGTGTTTTTGGTGTAACAGATACATTTAGTTACTTTCAATTCAATGAATGGGTTTAGGTACAGATCATATTTTAAAGAGATTTTTTTTCGGATGATATGGAATAGGTGATGGGGATAATATATCTGCCTAAAGGTTTGATGTATGTAGATAATGTGATATACAAGATTGTATTGTGTATGCATTTAGTGTGTTACATGCGGACACGTATAATGAAGGTATACATTGAGATATATATATATATTGAGATATTATATGAGTGGTGTGTTGTGATATATATGAGTGGTGTGTTTTGATATATATGAGTGGTGTGTTGTGATATATATGGGTGGTATATTGTGATATATATGAGTATTGTATTGTGATATATATTGTGATATATATGAGTATTGTATTGTGATATATATTGTGATATATATGAATGGTGTAGTGTGACATATATGGGTGTTGTGTTGTGATATATATGGGTGGTGTATTGTGATATATATTGTGATATATATGAATGGTGTAGTGTGACATATATGGGTGGTGTATTGTGATATATATTGTGATATATATGAATGGTGTAGTGTGACATATATGGGTGGTGTATTGTGATATATATTGTGAGATATATTGTTGGTGTGTTGTGATATATATGGGTGGTGTATTGTGATATATGTAGGTGGTGTGTTGTGATATATATTGTGATATATATGAATGGTGTAGTGTAACATATATGGGTGGTGTGTTGTGATATATATGGGTGGTGTATTGTGATATATGTAGGTGGTGTGTTGTGATATATATGGGTGGTGTATTGTGATATATATTGTGATATATATGGGTGGTGTATTGTGATATGTATGGGTGGTGTATTGTGATATATATTGTGATATATATGGGTGGTGTATTGTGATATATATGGGTGGTGTATTGTGATATATATTGTGATATATATGGGTGGTGTATTGTGATATATATTGTGACATATATGGGTGGTGTATTGTGATATATATGGGTGTTGTATTGTGATATATATTGTGATATATATGGGTGGTGTGTTGTGATATAGACGACTACTTTGAATTCTTTGAATGCGTATAAATGGTGTGATGTTTGGGGATATGTATGTGGGTGTCTGTTAGGGTGTTGTGATAGAGTTATATAGCAAGTTGAAAAACATAGTGACGGACGATTGAACATATCCCTGCAAAAATTTTGATGAAAAATGAAACAACGAATTGAAAATGTTACTTTTTATGTAAATATATGTAACTAGTCTCTATATATTATAGATTGTACATACATCTACATTTTAAACTTCCTTTCTATAACTAGACTATAGACCGTGAGAAAAAAACAAGAGATTTATTTGACACATTGCGGAGTCTCATGGGGAAAAACACTAAAAAAAATAGTACTTTATATCTTACACTTTTATAATCTCAGGCACATGTTCAAGTAAAAATAAAAAATAAACACTTTATGTCCTTAGGATTGATGAAGCATAGTTCACCAGCTTCTGTGACATACAAGGGGATTGTATGGCCAGGGAAATAACTTAGGTTGCATTTTACTTTTTTTTCTCTCGAAGTTTTGACCCGATCCGAGTTAGTTAGTCTCGGGGCTAGGGCTAGCACTGGACCATGCCTTTTCCTGTCCTGTTTTACAAGAATGTGTTCCGGAGATGTGTATTAAACAGCATAGTTGTGATGTTCATGTAATAATACTTCTTATGTTAAATATCTCTATCTCTTCCACTCTCTATGTTTGCTGCTGTGTATATATTTATTTGTAAGAGATTTTTAAAAAGTAAGCCGTGTAAACGTGAGTACACCAGAGATAAAAAGCAAGCAATGAGTAGATTAATGAGTGCACTTGAAAACAAGCCAAAACACAAACAAGTGGCCAGGTTTAGCATGACCTGAAACTGTTTTGGTGAAAGTCAAGATGGTTCCACGTCTGCTCGGATAACATCAGCTCAGCTGGCGCAGTGGGTGTAGGGGAGGGGGGGGAGGGGGCATAACGATAGGCGTCCGCTGTTTTGTAGGGCTCCTTTTTTTTTAATTGCTGAAACTTAGCACAATTAATTAACACAACTATTAAAACCAATTATTTCAAGTACTGGTAGTGATTAGGTAAGTAAATGGTAGAAGATTGAAGCAGCGTTCATCAGTTTCTGTGGCCACGGCATGATAAGGGATTGTGTGGCCAGCAAAATGCCCACTTGCTTTAAATTTCCCCCAACTAAGGTTAGGTGCACATCTGAGCTAGGTAGACTCAGGACCACCCTCCAAGTCCCGGGAACTAATCCTAGCCTCCACTAGGATTCGAACCCAGAACCTTCGGTACGCCAGCCAAATTTTATCCAGCGGGGGACTCCTCCTACAGACGCCCTTGTGCATAATGAAGTTCTTTACCCCCGATGTCTAGAAATATACAACAGCTGCTTTCAATTTATTCATTTTGAATCATTCTGTTTATCTTGTATAAAATATTTTAAAAAAAACGGTGTAAGCATCTAGCTATGTAAAGCCTGTGTTTGAATAATCAGTTATATAAGTTTACACCACGGCTCCTCTTTGAAAAAAAAAATAAACATAGGGCCTACTGATTACAGTCAAAATGTGCCAAGTTATATTCTTCAATGTTATTCGTTATGCTATCCGCCAAGTCTTACGAAAGGTACGTCCATGATGTTCTAAACAAGACAACATTTTAAACCAATAATTAGTTTACAGATGTAATCCGAAATGTTAATGAGATGTTTATTTCATAAGCCACAGGCGCTCTTTATATAAAAAATTAAAAACATGTTTTATGCATTATTATTATTACTGTTTGTCGATTAGAAATGTTTACCCGTTAGATAAGTCGATGTCCGTTGAATTTAAGTCATTTGAAAGACTGTTATATTCGAGTTTATATGGCATTGTTCAAAGAATATGCAGGCGTATTTCATGTGCAGGAAGGCTTCCAAAGCCCGATCGTTATACTCGATGTTGGGTTTCAAAAGAGAAATATATATATATATATATATCGTATAATATGCATGTATTTATATTGACATATATAGAGAGAGATTTAAAGCGAGAGAAAGATAGAGAGAATGTGGAGCATATGAGAGCGAGAGAGAAGATGTGCTGATATTTACGCAGGGCACCCAAGAAAATGGCTGTAAAGCGAAAATAGTATATCGTGCTAATCAAACATCAGTACTCAAATACAACGTTTACACACGTTTCTCTAAAGTAAACTTAGATCTATATTTCTTGTATTGCTAATGAGTAAGTGACATGTGTAGAAACGACCATATTGCGGAGGCCCCTCGTTTTAGTGGACTCGGTGTATAGCTCAGAGGAAGATTGAAATGGTGTGGAGAATAGAACAATGCCATATTTGCTCTCTACATTTTAAGTCTAAAACGATATCACGACAAATCGTCTACAGATTTTTCGTTTACGAGACTTCGTCTACTTAAAAAGGAAAAACAACTAATTGCCTAAATGACATTAGCGAATATTTCAGTATACAAAATTCAGTAAACGAAGTGTCGCGGTAGACGAAATTAAGAGGTAAGAGTCGGTAGACGAAATGTCGATACACGATGTATCGTTAGACGAAGGGTCGCGGTAGACGAAGTGTCGCAGTAGACGAAGTGTTGCGGTAGACGAAGTGTTGCGGTAGACGAAGGGTCGCGGGAGACGAAGTGCCAGGTAACCAACGGAGACCGGTAGGGTCAGGGTTTGTAAGTCAGCTTTCACCAGTTTCCTGTTACCAAATCTGATGTCGCGGTGACCTTAAGAGAGCAGGGCAATCCTAGTGACAGACCTTCCAGACCCCGGGGAAAGACAAATACCGCCCCTGTTATTTAAAAGACAATTTGAAGCCAAGACCCCCGGATAGCATGTCAATTGCTAGACAGATCACATGGGCCCACATACAGCTATATATAGGTCTAGGCACCGTCTAGGTCTCTATAATGGTTGTACCACTCCGCAGGTGTTGACAAACCGCTTCCACTCTCACATTTACCCCTTCATGTCCACCTGCATTTATTATGTTATTTATTTGTTATTGTTTCTCCAAGTTAAGACAAAACAACAACGCCAACATTGTTTAGTGAACACAACATTGTATAGTGAACACAACATTGTATAGTGAACACGCAAGAGACAAAGTGTGTTTTTTTTTAATCTACACAGCAAGCATAATTCAAAGTCAAACACATACGCTTCTTCTAGGTCAACAAATGCCCCCGGATGTGCTGGTGAATACATTACATTTAGAAATGGTATTCTGAACTAGCGAATACACCTAGTCAACGGTTTTACTGTACATCGGAATAGTTTAGCGTCGTGGGGTTCCATTAGTTCATTTAACAAGAAATTAAGGGCCAATGGCTGGGAATCTATTTATTGTCATGCTAAGAATGAAAGGAATGACACGGGCTTTACTACATGCAACATTTAGTTGAGGGCCATAAACGGAATTTCTTGTCTCCCTCCCTCCTTCCTTCTCCTCATCAGTCCCTATGTTTAAATACTTACACAAATTATGATCTACGACTTTAGAAAGGACTTTCTAAAACAATACACTGTGTTTAATAGGACAGGCGGCTCCAGCGGCTCCAGCGGCAGAGCTTTGAATTTTGTTCCCAAAGTTTTCGGGCATTTTTTGTTCACCGGTCGAGGGAAGGGGGGAGGGGGGGGGGGGGGAGACCCCGGGGGGGGGGGGGGGGGGGGGGGGGTGAGAGGGGTTATTGTCCCCGAGTCCAGCCAACTCTTGAGAAAAAGGGAAAATCTGCTTGGAATGTTGCTGGCCACACTATTCCCCTTGTACGGTATGATATTTAAAACTGATGAAGAACTACTAATCCTTTTGTGGACTAAAAACATAATCTAAAAAAAGAATCTAAAGAGGAAACTTAACTTCGTCAATAGAAACAAAAATTAGGTCGAGGATTTTATTTATTTTTTTCGTTCTAGAACTGTCCCTATCTAAAAAATATCGAATTCGGACTGAAAATGGGCTGCCCGAACTACCAAGATTAACCAACTACTTAATATTAGTTAAAACCTCTTACCACATGTACGGGTAGGAATCAATAACCATCTGTTTAGAAGGAACCTCTAAAGCAAGGGTCGGGAACCTTTTTGTCTGAGAGAGCCATAGATACCATATATTTTGAAAAGTAATTCTGTGAGAGCCATACATTATGTTTAAAACTAAAAATTCAAGTAAATGTGTGCATTTAGTGAAATTTCAACGCCAAAAGTACAATAATTATGTCTCTGAATTCTTCTGATGCTGAGCTGAAGTAGACTTTAGCTCATTTGTAGAATGAAATATTGATATGTAATTAATATGTAGATTAAAAAAAATGTCTAAAAAAAAAAACATTTTTTTTAAATAATCGAACATTTGCGAGCCAGACGCAGCCATCAAAAGAGCCACATCTGGCTAGCGAGCCATGGGTTCCCGACCCCTGCTCTAAAGTATATATTACTAAAATTACGCTGTAAGGAGGTAGTATTCAATAGCGTACCAACCCTGCCCCTCCCCCCCCCCCCCCCACCTCCGCACTCATCCCACACACACGTTTCACAAACAGGTTGAGTACCACCGACTTAAATGATGGAACTAAAAAGGGAAAAGAATAATTATCCACATGTACACGTGAAATGACAAGAGTAGGCTACATAGTGGAATGCTGTCATATTTTTAGACATTTGATCCCATCTGTTTTTTTTTTAAATGTTTTGTAATTTCATTATCTAGGATTCACTTTTAATGGACTGAGAGTTGCAAATGTCTTCAAAGTAAAGCATCCCGCCGGACCAAATAGGGTCGGTGAAGCAGCGTTCACCAGTTTCTGTGGAATACTAGGTGATTGTGTGGCCAGCACTATGCACTACGCTTCAAACCTATCTATTACGTCTGTATGGAGATCTTTAATTAACATGCAGCCCTCAGGTGTAAATATTTGGGAACAAGAAGTAGGACTCGAACCGAACACACCGAAATCGAACCTTTCTGACCACCAGACCGAGCACCGGAATTTCAAAGTCACTGAGTACGAACCGTAGGACAGAGTAAAGGGCGCGGAGTAGGGTTGGGGGCACTATGACAATTCTAATGTTACTTTGATGAACGCTCCACATAAACAGCAACAGAGAATTGGTGTAGAAATAAAAAAACAACAACCCCCCCCCCCCTTTGCATTATTGGTTTGGCATTCAAAACATCGCTTTGATGAAGTGGTGACAATACACTGATTCACGATTGTTCAACTAAATAATAATTGTACAAAAGGAACATTGTTATTTTTTTTAAAATTAATATTTAAAAAGAAACACTTTTGAAGCAATAGTAAAGTAGCTAATAGCCCAGATGCGAAATAGTGGATAAAGAATGTTAGTAGCTACAGGTATATAGGCTATATATGTATGAACATTCTTGGGTTAAGGTGTGTGCATTATGAACATCATTGAAGAAGTGTGATTGATATTATTATGCTTTAAACATTGTACATAAATGCTATAAATGTTGTTTTAAAAAAAATAGTCTTGAGTTATCTACTTTGTATATGATACAGTATAAGACGTGACGATTTACACTGACCCAAACGTAAAACAACCGAAATATTTGATGTTTGTGTCCAGTGACGGATTTCAATGTAGTGAGGCAATGGGTTACTCCACTTGTGGGGCTCTCTCTTCCCCCACCCCTCCCCCACCCACCCTCAATCTCAATACAAAGGGAGCGGCATTTGACCTTTTTTTTAAAAATAAAACAGTAGTAATAATAACAACAATAATAGATAAATACTTTAGTCAAAGGAAATAAAGACACATTATTTTCTTCAAATTTTTTTTTCTTAAAGTAAAACTGGTACGCCTCTGCTAGAGGGCCCCCACCCTCCAGGAAAATGAACAATTGGGGCCCTTTAGGTTTCAATCTAGTTAACGTGTAGATTATAGTTCGACACGTCGCTAATCTGATATTATCATAAATACTGATATTATTAGTATTAATATATGAAATATCGATAGTATTGTCAGTATTATAAGACCCGAGACTATTTTTTTCATTGTGTCCACATCGTTAGCTTACTTGGCCAGAAATGCTTAAAATATCAAAATTCATGTTTGTTCTATATTATCTATGTCAAATTATCATTTTTTTTTAAAAGTAGGCTTTAGGAATGTGCGCCAATGTTCAGGACAACTTCAGGATATACGTTTTTATAGGCTAAGATAACAATTAACGTAAATTGTGGACTTTTTCCTCGGTTCTACAGGGTCTCCACAGTATTACGAAGAAGAAATTTTCATCATTTATTTACCTGCTTTAGGAATTCCAGGTACAATAAGTGTATAGTCACTGGTGGGACTACATACTGGTGTACATTTGACTTACCATTTGTTCAGAATTTGCCTACATATCCCCTTACTATATGTTAACACTCAATATAGAAAAAAATAATAAGGTGTAAGTTAAAAATATCATGATTCTACAGTTTCACATTGTCTAGGTTCAGGACACGAGAGAGAGAGAGAGAGAGAGAGAGAGAGAGAGTGGGAGGGAGGGAGGGTGGATTCAATCTCCACTCTTCAGTCAACGATTGGGAAAGCGTGAGTGAGTCCCCTAAGAACTGCTCACACAGCAATACGGTGTGTGGGAGGAACAGAGATCGATATCAAGATTGAGAAACAGGAAAACTATATTTAAAATAAAAAGGATTGAGCGGCTCCTTGATCTAGTGGTGTTTGTTGAAAAACAAAAGAAAACGAGAGGTGGGTGCAAACAGCTGAGTTGACAAAACACCACACGATCCCGAATTGAACATTATCATTCCGAGATTCCTCAATTTTCGTGTGACCCAGTTCAAAAGTTCAAACTGGGTCAAAAGTGATGGTGAACACGAAGCACGCGCCCTGCTCGTGCTGCTTCGGCGTAATTCCGTGGATAAACATAATGCGGAAATAAACTTGGTTTATAATAGTTTATATTCTTGTTTGAGAAAACGAACTAAATTTCTTAAATGCATGCAATGTTTTCTTTGACTAGGAATGAGAAGGGAGTTGTAGCTATTATATGTTTATGCCTTTAATAACTTAAGTAACTATAACTGTAGACTATTGACTATAGGTAGCTAGGCCTAGTCTTAGATTTATTTTGAGTAGGCCTTTATTTATATTTAACAAATGAATTGAGATGGACCTGATACCTGATAGTTGGCATATCCTATAGCCGGCTATAGGCTAAGCCTATAGGCCTACTACCCTATTACTTATTACTAGGCTATAGGTAGAATATAGAAAGAGCCACAAATTATCAGGCCTATATAATTACATAGCATTTCTAGACTATAAACTATAGTAAACTTTATAGTAAAAATGATATAGGGCCTACTAAACATATTCATTTCCCCGTTTGCTATATTATCTCAAATTTAAATGTACAAAATAAGAATCTACTTACATAGACTGTTGTACACAAGAATGCTTGAAACTGTATTATCACTTGGTCACTTGAGTCCAAGTCTTAACAACACAGCTGTAGGCCTTAGGCTCAGGATACTGTTTACGAAACGCGTACATAGAACCAAACAAGTTGTTGATCTATCAATGTACTGTGAAATGTAACTATATCATAAATCGCAATAGTGAATACTTAGCTTCAAACACACAACGAATAGTTGAATAGTAAATCCTTTGAATAAAGTTGCTGGTCAAGACTTAAGACAAACTCCGACGAACAGGACTCGTTGTTCAGCATTCGGCTAGTGTCGTCTGCTGAGGTTATTGGATGACATACAATTCACCGCACAAGATGAGAGAGAGAGAAGACTTCAAAACAGCAGACGATGACTGCCGGCCTGTCCAACGGTGTATGAGACTCCCGAGTTGTTTTTATATTATATCTCCGGGAAAATAAAAATAGGTCAACCAGTTTTTCTCTTTACATGTAAAACTTGGTTTGTGTTCGGTACACAACACTCTGCTTACCAGAGAAGACGTGCTGTATGTGTCTACACACACACACACACACACACACATATGAACACACACAAGAGAGCTAGGAACCAAACATAGCCCACAATACACTTGGGTTTAAATAACCTCCGCCAGGGTTAAGGCCGCGGCTTATGAAGGTCGTAGCAGAAGCTTTGATGGCAAATTAAATTACAGGTTTAAAACTAAACATAAAGATTAGGGAATTTATTAATAATTTTGTTTATAGATCTTAAAGTTATAAATGGATGTTTTAAACTTAAGGTTGTTGTTGAAAAACGTATTTACAACAAGGCAATTGCCCTTCGAACGCTTTACCGGTTTGACATTGGTTCGCCGTTTGCTACTGTAGCTGAAGGTCGCGTGCGGTATTTTTAGCCACGTGACTCTCCGATAACAATAATAGAGGAAAGAAAAAAAAAACACTCGGCGCACGGCTCGCTGTCTAGCTGATTGGGACCAACTCGTCGAAAAAAATGGGAGAGGCGGAATGGTTAAAAGAAATTTCTAGACTATTAAGCCTACTTCATTATAGTTTGAAGTAAACAAATAATGTGTTTTATATATTGGACAATCAGTTGACTACACAAACGAACTGTGACCGACTAGCATAGAAAAGTTAATTGAGAATATTTTCTTTTCCTTGTAACAATAGGCCTACTTTAATATATTGGTTGTGATTACATCACTGATGACGTAATTTCATTCATCTCTTTTACATAGACATAATGCTTTCTTATAATTTAACAGGTCGTTATGATCCTAGGCCTATATGTATTAAACTTCACTTGTCTTATGGATTAAATTGGACTTAAAACGTAGGCCTATACTTATTGCTTATGTACTGTAGGTCAAATATATATAATGTCCTGTCCAAAAATGTCGTAGGCCTACTAGCTAATTAAGCAGTAGCCTAAATACAACACAATTACAAAATGTAGAATGGCCTGTATAGAAAGATGAGTGTTATAATAATATGTTATATATAACATAAGATAACTGAACGGCTCATAGTAACAAATAAAGAAATGCTTTTCACAATGTATCGTAAAGTAAAATATCCCGTCGGACCAAAATTGATCCATAGGGCTGGTGAAGCAGCGTTCACCAGTTTCTGTGACCACGGCATACTATAGGGGATTGCGTGGCCAGCACAATGCCCAGCGGCCTTTACTTTAACACCAACTAAAGTCAGGTATGCTAACCATTTGAGCTGGGTAGACTCAGGGACTCCTTTCAATCTTTCAGGCTTGGGAACAAATTCTAGCCTACACCAGGATTCGAACTCAGGATCCTCGGTACGCGCTGCCGCACGGCCCCAGTGCCCCTAACAAAGTATCGTTACTTTGATACAATTGATATTGGGCCTTGTTAAGTATCGTTACTTTGATACAATTGATATTGGGCCTTGTTAAGTATCGTTACTTTGATACAATTGATATTGGGCCTTGTTAAGTATCGTTACTTTGATACAATTGATATTGGGCCTTGTTAAGTATCGTTACTTTGATACAATTGATATTGGGCCTTGTTAAGTGTATCGTTACTTTGATACAATTGGTATTGGGCCTTGTTAAGTATCGTTACTTTGATACAATTGATATTGGGCCTTGTTAAGTATCGTTACTTTGATACAATTGATATTGGGCCTTGTTAAGTATCGTTACTTTGATACAATTGGTATTGGGCCTTGTTAAGTATCGTTACTTTGATACAATTGGTATTGGGCCTTGTTAAGTATCGTTACTTTGATACAATTGGTATTGGGCCTTGTTAAGTATCGTTACTTTGATACAATTGGTATTGGGCCTTGTTAAGTATCGTTACTTTGATACTATTGGTATTGGGCCTTGTTAAGTATCGTTACTTTGATACAATTGGTATTGGGCCTTGTTAAGTATCGTTACTTTGATACAATTGGTATTGGGCCTTGTTAAGTATCGTTACTTTGATACAATTGGTATTGGGCCTTGTTAAGTATCGTTACTTTGATACAATTGGTATTGGGCCTTGTTAAGTATCGTTACTTTGATACAATTGGTATTGGGACTTGTTAAGTATCGTTACTTTGATACAATTGGTATTGGGCCTTGTTAAGCCTTATAACCAAGAAGGGAAAACGACAATAAATAAAAGTATTAGGTTTATCATTTTCCTTAAGAAACTGGAATATTCATTTTATCGTACTGTGCAATATATATATAGCATATTATATATATATTATGTGTGACTTGTGTAGGCCTACACTAATCTTGTCACACGAATATTATCATTTTATGAAAGAATTTCAGTATATATATTGTGTATTAGGAATTCGGTGTATAATTTATGTAGGTCGGTGACTTAAATTAAAAGTGTGATTAATTGCTTTGTGCTGTACGGGGGGTCCGTTTGAATGTGTTTAAGTTTCTGTGCTCTGTGGGTGCTATGATTTGTGAGAATGTAAGTAATGGACTTTTAGTGTAAATATATTTTATTATTTGTAATATAGATATAGACTTGGGGGACTGTTTGGTATAAAAATGATGTATGTAAATATTGTTTTGTATTTTGTGAAAGCCCGGAAACGAGGTTAAGCGGCTAGGCCTTGCGTCATTTTTCGGAATTCTTTTTCTGATCATTTTAAATTCGGTTTTCGTTAGTGTAGTTTAATTAAAGTAATAGGTAGAATTTTTATTGTAGTTTAATTTAATATAGGGTTGTACATAAGGTAGATTTGTAGATATTTAGCAATTAGAAATTTAGAATAAGGATTACCACTTTAGTCAACAGGAAATAGTCATTTTGAAATTAGTTAGAGCGAGAGGTAGAGTTGTCATCAGTTACGTTCGGTCTGGGTCTATAAATAGAACAATTAATCAATCACTTCCGTCCGAAATGGCCCATTTTGTGGAAGACCAGTGGTCAGATTATGGCGTAGTTGTGTGTGGCTTGTTCGGATATGACGTGAGTTGAGATTTAATTACTTTTTAGAATTTGTATGTTATTTTATGCTATGTTTTATTTAGTTATTTTATGCATATTGTCCACTTGTCTATGACAAGTGCATGGATGGGAATGGATTAAGTTGGAGGTTTGGGAAGGAACATTATCCGCCATGTTGGCTTCTTCTTTTTAAATGTACATTTCTTTTTATTTCATGTATATTATTATTTTAATGTAATGTAGCCTTTAATGGCCGGCATGGGAATAAGTTATGGTAGATGTTTTTATTTCATGCTTGGTTTTAACTGGTATGTATTCACCAGTGAGTGGCCTAACTCTGTGGTACAGAGTATAGAGCGGTGTTGTCTTGTTCTAGTCTTCATTGACTAGAGCTGGGTTGATTCTTATGTCATAATTCATATTATGTTATAAGATGTATAAGGAGTATAGGTTCATGTTTGAACTGGTTATAGTTGGGACTATGCTATGTAGTTTTTATTTACTGTATATAGTATATATATATATTATGCTTATGTATATAGATGACCATGTTCTAATGTTTATTTTTATTTCTCTATTTCTATTTTATTATATTGTAGGTCGTAATGTCGGCCTATGTTGGTTTTTAGTGGGGAGTCGAAGTTAGTTTTTTAGTGGATAGTGGGGAGTTTAAGTTGGTTATTTTGTTTGGGTTCACAGTATGCTTAGAGTTTAGATAGTATAGGTTTATTGTTGGGGTTTAATTTGTTTTTTTATGATTTTTATGTTCCCTTTAATGGGACGAGTGAAATTTCCATGAATAAAAAGTAATTTGTAATTTAAATATGATTTTAGTGTTTTATGTTTAGTGTTCAGTGTTGTTGGTCTGTTTAGATCGTAATAATCCTTCTGTCCCAACGGAAGTGTCACGGAAGCCCAAAGTCCCCTCGTGCCCTAGTTTAGATGTATTTAGTAGATGATTGCTGTCCTTTACCCACAACCCTCTTTAATTAGTAGTAACCATGAATAATAAAAAATATAACCGCCCTCCCCTCGCCCCACCCTGTTACATTTATATATACGTATTTAAGTTCATTTATTTTTTTATTAGAGCCCTATTAGATATGCATTTTGAATTTGTGTGTAGTGGTCTCCGAAGACAAGATGGTTTCACAGGTTCGCGAAATCATGAACTAAAGAGTTTGTATGGCACTCGTGATTACACTGTATAGACTAAAAGAGACTATACTTGACTAGATTGTATTGGACTCAGTGGCGTAGCTAGGGATTAGGGGGCCCACTGGACTTGGCCTCCTTAGGGGCCCCTACAAAAAAAAATTGGGACACTCCTTTGGGGGCCCCTGCAAATTTTTTATTCAGACACTCCCTTGGGGGCCCCCCTCGAATTTGGACCTCCCTCCCCCTCCCCTAGCTACGCCACTGATTGGACTATAGGCTTGTCTAGACTAGACTAGATTCCAATAGACGACTAGACTAGACATACAGTATACGTTTTTACAATTTATTTTACGAATTTCTTAGCGTTCGCTTTTCTTTTTTCAAGGTCATTTACCGTCATATACCGAAGGAGGAAATTCTGATTGAAATCCCAGAATGCATTAAAGCGGAAAAACTCCCCACCACATGCATCACTGAACTATATGTTTACACGGTGCATTCGAGATTTGGAGAAAAAAAAGATGGGAGGGGGGGATTGGATAAAGTAAAGATGAGGTTCCAACGAGGGGGGGGGGGGGGGGGCTGATGTTTAGGTTTCAATGAAACACCCACCGAGGTCGTGTCGAGGGCAGTTGAAAGATTAAACTCCAAAGGTGTCTAAGGTGATTCGAAGCTTTCATCAGTTAATGAAGCTAACACAGTGGGTAGGCCTACAGGTGTTGAAGGAGTTCAGGATTTACCAAAAATAATATTTTTTAAAATAAAATGTATTAAATTTATAGTCCAAAAAGTTATTTTAGAATTAGGAGAAAATGTTTGTTCAGCTTTTCTCCCACCCCCCTTTTCCCACCTCCCCAAGTTTGATTAATGATGAGGTGGGCTAGGTTGAATGTGTGTTCTCTTTGTTCGCCAACTTTACCAATGGGCAAAAAAAAAAAAGGATTTAACCGCCCCTACACCCTCACCTCAAATTCTAACCACTCTATTCTGATCAAATCACTTTGACCTAGAGACAAGAGTTTGGGACTGCTTTTCCGGAGGTTTTATGTTCCGTTAACCCCCCCCCCCCCCCACACACACAGACACCAATTTAGGGATCGCTTTGATCGCTTTGACCTAGACCAGGGGTCGGGAACCTTTTTGTCTTAGAGAGCCATGGATACCACATATTTTGAAAAGTAATTCTGTGAGAGCCATACATTATGTTTAAAACTAAAAATTCAAGTAAATGTGTGCATTTTGTGTAATTTCAACACTAAAACTACAATAATTATGTCTATGTCTCTGAATTCTTCTGATGCTGAGCTGCAGTAGACTTTAGCTCATTTGTAGAATGAAATATTGATATGCAATCAATATGTAGATCAAAAAGTCTAAAAAAAACATTTTTTTTAATAATCGAATATTTGTCTGCGCGCCAGATGCAGCCATCAAAAGAGCCACATCTGGCTCGCGAGCCATGGGTTCCCGACCCCTGACCTAGAGGCACAGTTCGGGACTGCTTTTACGGAAGCTTTATGTACAGATTCCCCCCCACCCCCACCACCACACACACACTCACACCAACTCAACCCCAGGGCGCTGAAGTTTATCCATAAGTATGCCCAACTCTAAATGTTGTCCAGCTAAAGAAAAGTAAAAATAAAAAAGAAGAAAAGTTTGCTGGCCACACACTCCCGTTAAACCCCAAAGGACAAGACATTTGAGAACCCTACTTCATTAGTTTTACGAACCCAATTTTAAAAACAGTGCTGTTCTTTTCTTATACAAACTAGTGTGTTTCTGTAATCATTCAGGTGTACATTGACCAAAAAAACAACAACCATTTTCCGTTTATATGATTGTATAAAACTTTAAAACACTTGTGTGTTACACCCGACAGTGCCGAACGTCGATTTAATGCATGAGGGTCGAATAGTAATCAAAGTTCGGCAACTCGATTAATTATTTCGGTTAAAAGAAGTAGAGCCAGAAAAGACAGTGACGTCCCTTTGTGTCGTTGCACAAACTGCCAATGATACGAATACACTTACAATGAAATGCTCTATTATTTCTAAATAATAATTTAAAAAAATGTATATTGTGTATGGTGGGTTCAAAGAGAGGCTGAGGTCAAGATGTTCTAAACATGTATTTTTGTCTTTATTGTGTTTTTCTTTCAATTAGAAGAAAAAATGTAGATCTAATAAAAAAGGCTTTAATTTATATAATATGTGTATTTTTCCAAAAACAGTGTATTGACAACATACACACTCACCTTTATAGAAATACACTAGTGTTGATAAATATTGTTAGATGTGCAGGTATTTCATTTTTTTTTTACTTCCTAAGAAAGTCTTTAAAAAAAAAAAGTTTTGAATTTACAGATAAGATTGGGGTCGGTGAAAAATGGTGAGTGTCGGAAATGTGGTGGTATCAGAAACAAAGAGAGAGAGATGGTCATGGCTGGAGAGAGACAGAGAGAAGGGGAGAGAGATGGTCATGGCTGGAGAGAGACAGAGAGAAGGGGGGAGAGAAGGATGTAGATAGGTAGATCAGATAGATACGGCGATGAAGGCCTATATATATATATATATATATAGAGAGAGAGAGAGAGAAATAGAGATAAGATAAGATTGCTTTATTGTTCCAAATAAATGGAAATTTGATTTGATTACATAAATTCCGTCTTTCAGCGTACTTAAAACAATATTAAAGAGAGGGAGAAAGAGAGAAAGAGAAATAGACCAAAAAGAGTGGCTAAACATAATCGAAGCCATATGATGTCCATCCAAAGATTCACAGGAGATTGATTGAGGACAAATCCTTTTATTTTTAATAAACTTTAAATTATAGCCTACATTTTAACAAAATCTGTATGTTAGATATACGGATGTACACATACGAAGAGTAACATAAAGTAATAGTAAAACGTTATAATTTAGTACTTACAGACAATGCGCCAAAGTATAGCAGTATAACGTCCATTAGTATAAACTTATTCCAACTGATTACTACATCTACTGTGTGTTATTGTCCTAGTGGTTAGATTTTTGTTTTCCGCTAGGGTTGCATATCTATATTTAGACAGCGTCTGACCTCGAGAAAACACCTGCGTGCTATCTGGAATGTTCCACAGGTTCCCTGGAGAAATGAGGTCGCCGTCGACAAGGGCGACAGGTCGCGGTCCAGTGTAACAGATTAGACATTATCTGGAAATTAGAAAAAAAATACTTTGTTTACTGAAAACACCACAAGGCCAAACATAGTCTTGGGTTCAAGGTCATTGTAACTTCATTATGACAACAAAGATTTATTGTTATTTTTTTTTTTACTAATGAGACTGCTAAGGTTGGGAGTCAATGTTGCCATTTTAGTTTCAACTACCGTAGTTTACCGCATCCTCTACAGCAGGGGTCAGCAACCTCTTGATAACAGTGTGCCAAAGTCGAATTTCTCTTTCATTGAGCGTGCCAAAAGCCCAAAAGGACATCCTAATTAAGCAGTCACTTTCTGGTAGAAATACTTGACTTGCCCTTTTTGGTAGTCTTCCGCGCGCCATTGGCATTGAATATCGCTCTGCGTGCCAAGTCTAATTGACTAATTGTTCTGCTCAACCATTCTTAATAGAAATTTAGTTGACGCCTCTGCATATCGACATTTTTAGTTAGACTTTTAGGTTTATTTTTGTACCAATGGAATATACGCCTCCTATGTTAAAGTCTCTGGTTATGTGGGTTTGGAGAACTCCAGAATAGGAAAAGAAAAAAAGAAAAATAAACAATAGTTCTTTTGTTTCTGTGTAGGCCTACTCTATAATTCTTCGATTGTTCCAATAATTAATTCTCGCCCGAACATCACTTTTTTTTTGATACGCCTATAAATTGTTAAAATACAAATTAATCATTTTATTAACTTATCTTATTAATTTTCTTATAAGATTTACAGACGTTCCTTCTAAATAGAACATTATTACGTCCACCGGGCCCAAAACTCCTGCAGGGAGGCAGGGATCGGTCGGCGGCAGGGATAGAACCCGCGACGTGTCGGTTGACAGTCCGGTAAAGTACGCAGGGTATACATATAAAACCTTTTAATACATAATTTAAATCCGGTTATTATCTGTTTAATAAAGCACCACCTATTGATAGTGTTGTATGATATGTAAAATGTCCGATTGGGGCTTAATATTATAGACCTACTGTAGGTCTAAATTTTCGAGATGTTTTTTTTTTTTGCTAACCGGTAAAATTGTTGCTTTTGTGGACCGGTAACGGGACCCGGCATTTGGGAAACGCTGCACTAACCTATACCTATACAACGCTAAAACTGACGGCTTACATCTTCTTCTAACTTACTATATATAGCACTATCCATACTCTTA
The DNA here is from genome assembly GCA_949126835.1 of Anisus vortex. Taxonomy (NCBI): domain Eukaryota; kingdom Metazoa; phylum Mollusca; class Gastropoda; family Planorbidae; genus Anisus; species Anisus vortex. The sequence goes on from OX421499.1 coordinate 23,828,304, forward strand.
TAAATTTTTCAAACGTTCCTTCTAGATAGAAGATTATTACGTCCTCTAGGCCCAAAACTTCTGCAGGGCGGCAGGGATCGGTCGGCGGCAGGGATAGAACCCGCGACGTGTTGGTTGATAGTCCGGTGAACTAACCACAGGACCAGCCGGCCTCACATAAAATCTACTAAGGCTCATAGTTGCGAAAAGTTAATAGTTGTAAAGTTAGTGTAAGCTTGAAAAAAACAACAAAAAAAAACAACAACAAACAAACAACACCACAAGAACAAAAAACAAAAACAAACCACATACAGGCCGAAGGAGTTCGACTTTAAAAAAAAAATGTACGATCAGCGATTTAGTCCCGGGCGTCACCTAGTCCCTGTACACATCCAGTAAATGGGTACAACTTTCAACACATAGATCTATATTTTATTGGTTCTATATTTGCTGACTGTATCAATAATATATTGTGTACGGATGAACTAATTTTGCGAACTCGGCATCGTCACTTGTTGACAAAGACAAAATTCTTCGACCTACTAAAAAAAAAAAAAAAAAAAAAAAAAAACATCCCCGCACACTTGAATGGGCCCATGATCTAAATATAGAACAGACTCTGAGACACGGGGAAACACCGGAATTCCCGAAGAAAGAAAGAGACATGAGAGAAAAAAAAAAGGAACAACAACTCCTAGTGTGCGTCAAGGGTTCAAAGGTCGCAGTCGTTTCTTAACCTACTTTTGCCCGAAGTTATCTCATAAGCAATATGTTTACATGCTAATACAGCGAGATGTGTCAAGGTTTAAGTTCTCGACCCACGTCAAGTTTACAAATAGATCTAGTTGCTGCTTGAACTAAACAAAACAAATAGTTTAATTAAAAACAAAAGAAAAGATAAACAGCTTTAGTAAACAAATCGTCAAGATATGTTTGTCTATTAGTATTATTTTTACTTTGTGGCTGCTTATTATATTTGTAGCCTACATTTGTAAGGCTGAAACTTATTTAAGCAATAACTAGTCACAAAGATACCAAACAATTCACATTATTTAATACTAAGTCTAGACTTACCCAAGGGATGTGCTTACGGCGCAATAATCTTCTTAAAACAGAAGAAGAGTCTGTAAGATATACTAAATGAAGTACATTATGGACCGAATTGATCATAGGCCCGATGAAGCAGCGTTCACCAGTTTCTTTGGCCACGGCATAGGCTACTAGGTAATTGTGTGGCCAGCACAATGCACATCGGCCTTTTACTTTACCCCAACAAATGTCAGGTACCCATTAGACCCGGGAAAGAAATCCTAGCCTTCGCCCGGATTCGAACCCAGGACCTTCTCTACGCCATAGAGTTCGGCATCTTGTGCAGCGCGTCCAGACTTGGCTATAGGCAAGCTGAATGAATTAGAAAACTTACTTTGGCACAGTATTATCAAAATTTATATTGATATACCCCTTATATATAACACTTAAATTATTGTGAAGACTTTCATCAATCAAAGGTAACTTTCAAAGTAGGACTAAAGACTGGATGTCATTCATCTATGGCTCTATGGCAACTCATATTTGGCAAACCCATCCATGTAGGAACATTTTCTGATTTGTGCACTGTGTGTTATTTTCGCATGAATTGTTCTGTTTTTTTAAATGTTTTGGGTAAAATATCAAAATGTATTTCAATACTCTTTTAATATAAATATACTACATATGATAAAGAACAATTTAAATAATATTATGTAAGGAAATGTGATACAACCGACTTGTGGCGGCAAACGAACCAGGATCCTATCGAACAGCAGACCGCCAGGCGAAAGTGCCCATGGATTTGGCACACCCTTCGTAAACCCACACAAGACATCACCCGACAGGCTCTGCAATGGAACCACAGAATAGGTATAGAATGAAATGGGAATGAAGTGAATGGAACCCCCAGAGAAAAATACGGGTTGGTCGCCAGATGCTCCTGCGGAGAGGAAATAACAAGATGCAACCTTTCATGGGGTGAACTAAAAAGCGCTGCTCAGAATAGAGTGCGCTGGAGAGCTGTTGCGGAGGCCCTAGATATATATTGCACAAGGAACCAAAGGAACTATCCAAGCAAGCAAATGTTCTACTTATATTTAAAAAAAAATAATTTTAAAATAAAAACTAGGCCTAGCTAGGCCGATTACTCCTATGTTATTTTTTTTAAATAGTTTAATGTATTTTGTGTGTGTGTGTGTGTGTGTGTGTGTGTGTGTTATTATTTCCATAATGGGAGGGTCAGATGGTAAATAGACACTAGTAGCGTAAGGGTGGGGAGAGGGATATTGCCATATGGGTGGTGGGGCGTTCAAATAGTGCAAGGTTTGAGTGGGGAGTGGGGGGGGGGGCACTTGCAGGCTCAGCTTAAGTTAAACTCGTGTTAGCACAAACTATATAAAAACTTATATTTTCTTTTATTATCTATAGTGAACATTTAATATTTAAAATTTAAGTTAACTAAACATTGCAAAGTTTTAAATAACCATTTGTGAACATAAATAATTGTACTTAGAGAAATTTGTAATTTTCTGAAACATTAGGTTCAAAACATTAAACTAAAACAATATTTTATTTTTTGTTATGCATAGCCTAAGGCTTTCGAATATTTTGTTATTAACTACAAACAAAGGAACAAACAAAGGAAGAAACAAAGGTCTACACAAAGATAAGTTAGTAGATTTATACATGATTTGAAAAAAAGGAAGAAACATAGGTCTACACAAAGATAAGTTAGTAGATTTATACATGATTTGAAATAAAGGGAAAATCATTCAACTTTATAAGTAGGCTATCCAGCCTAGTGAAGAAAATACACATATTAAATAGTATGCGTTAATTCTACTGGAACTTCAACAGCATGTTCATTTGGGCGTACGTCTCGTATCAACATCTTGTCGCTGTAGAAACAGATGTCACGTGGAGATTACTGGTCGTACTCGATGCAACCAACTACCTTTCTCGGCACAGAGGGGGGGGGGGCTGATACATTGATTGTATTTATTGTGTGTGTGGATAGAGAGAGAGGGAGTTTGAGAGGGAGAGGAGGGAGAGAGATAGAGAAATATAGATAGAGAAGGGGAAGAGAGAGGCAGAGAGAGAAAGAGAGAGAGGGAGGGAGAGATTGAAATAGAGAGATAGTGAGAGAGAAATTTGATTTTGTTTCTGTCTTTACACTAAACATTAGTTTATAAGTTTATTGTGTGAATTAGTTCATTGGGTGAGTTCGGTTATTGTGCGATTTATTTGGTTGGGTGAACTAGTTAGTTGATAATATAGTAAAGTTCCCATTGGACCATAGGGCCGGGGAAGAAGCGTTCACAAGTTTTTGTAGCCACGGTATACTAGGGGTTGAGTGAAGCCGGCTGCTCCAGCGGTTAGTTCACCGACTGTCAACCAAAAGAACCAACTGACAGGTCGCTGGTTCTATCCCTGCCACCGACGGATCCCTGTCGCCCTGCAAGGGTTTTGGGCCTAGTGGACGTAATAATCTTCTATCTAGAAGGAACGTCTGTAAACGTATAAGATAAGAGTGGCCAGCCCAATGCCCAGTTGCAATTACTTTACCCCAACTTAAAGTCAGGTACCCATCAGAGCTGGGTAGACTCAGGGACACCCTCCAGTCCCGGGGAACAAATCCTAGGTTGATTTATGTTGTTCATTGGGTGAACTAGTCAGTTCATAGGTTGAGTTATTTCATCGACTGGGTGAAGTAAATGGTTGATCCATAGGACACCAAGAGCATTGTGTGGTTAAGTTTGTCCACTGCGCCATGGTAGGTGCCACAGTTTTAAGTGACGGCACTGTGTTCATATATCCCACCCAATAAGACGAATTTGACAATCGATGCCCTGTAACCATTTTTTTAGACATTTATTAAACTTTCACATTTTATTATTTTATTTTACCAAACACTTAAAAAAACAACGCAGCTGCTGTCACGTCACGTGATTATCCGTTACCCCAGCTGCCATGGATTTAACTGAATCATGGATTAACCTCCACTCCTACCTCAGCGTTACGGCCACAGTAAAGGGTCTCTGATATTTCCATTTTTTTTACAACAAGAAAAAGGATTTGTTGACCCAACTGATCGATTCTGGTCAATTTTGAACACGTTGAACACGTTGAAAGTTGTACACGTTGTGCTAAATAGCTGTCTCTCTCTAGGTTGTGCTTATATTGTGTTAACTTTAATTTACTTTCGTGTTAAAGTGTGTGTGTGTGTCTCGTGTGTATGTGTTTAAAAGAAAAGATATCATCAAGTGTATGTCCAATGCATACTATTTTTCATTAGTAGCATTTATTAAGGATTTACTCTTGCGTATTATATTACATTTTCACTTGCTTCTCAGACTGTGAAACGTTTATATTTGAGAAATATATGCGGAGACTAAATCCTTTGTAGGCCTTGTTCAAATAACAACGTCTTATTTAAAGAAACTTCATTGGAGCTTTAGGCACATTCTTAAAATTTGGTACTAAAAAACAATTAAAAAAATTAATATTACTGAGATCTTGATTTCGTTGTCATATTATAATTGCCGATTGTTCTTTGTGTCGAAGACATATTTTTTCTCTCATTCTCGTAATGGCTGACAACCACCGGAAGTCACGTGGACATTTATTTTCTGCTTTGCTGCTTTTGTTTGTGTGTTTCCATGGTGCTTACGGTATTGTCCACGAGATAAGTAAAGGCAACATACAGAAGGTAAAAACGATTACATTTAAAAGTGCGTTTGCAATAAGTATCACATAGGGTAGGCGGACTAGTTCTTTCTGACTGCTACACGAAAGTGATGGTTTCAAATCCAGGCTATTAAAACACCTTAGTTCCCCCTCCCCTTTGGAGGGTGACCCTGAGTATACTCAGCATTAGTGTGTGTGTGTAGGGGGGGAGGGGGTATATGTGGCTTGGAATTCTGCTGGTTACACAATCCGCGATTACACAAAATAAGGATTACAATGGTCTGAAAAACTTATTGAGCCATGTGGCTGGTAAAACGTTCACCATTTCCCATGTCCTCGCGTACTAGGAGATTGTGTGGCAATCACAAATCACAACACCTAGCCGATTATTTTTTTCTGAAATTAATGTGCAGTATCTACCAAAGGTGGTTAGACATAGGGGCACCAACCAGACCAAAGGGAAAGCCTAGTCTTCATCGGGATTAAGTTTGTAAGAAAGATATACTTTACTTACTTTGTATTAATATTTTTTATATCATGCTTTTCTTGTTTTTACCTGGCTACACAATTCTCATCGTACACCAGGTAGTTACCGTAAAAGCTGGCTATTATATAAACAGATTCTCAATAAACTTCGTGTAGTGCATTCGTAAATGTTACACTTCTTATAGAGTGAAGCTGAGTTCACCTGCTATTTAGGCCATCCCAACCAGAGTATTGTGTGGCGAACCCAATGTCCAAGTGACGTCATGAAATCGCCATAGCTATGTAGTAGACTTATGAATGCATGAGTGAATGTACTAGTTAGTTGTATGAACTAGTTACAATGCAGCCACTGGTGCCGTATCTACTTATTTTACATCTCTAGACGAATATCGATACAGGTAAAGACATGTTTATAAAAAAAGAAATACATTTTAAAATGTTCATTGTTACTACATTTACAACAATTTTATTTTTGATTTTATTGTTTTATTTTCTCTTCCAGTTTTTACAAAACAAGGTGTTTGTGGTGACTTTTGTAGATTCTCCATGTAAGTTCAATCATGATTGTCTGTTGAACTTAAAAACAAAACACCTACACTCTTTCACATCAATGAAACAGCATATTAAAAAAAAAAGAAGTTTATGTTATAGTAGATACTTTAAGAACAAGTGATGTCATTTATAAAAATTAAGTCTTTTAAATAAGTAAAACTTTAAAATGCATGACTGTTGTATATCGGGTAGTTTAGAAACGTGAGAAAAAAATATTTTCAGTTACAGCATATAAAACTCACGTTTGATAAATGGTTAAGTTTTAAACTTATATTAATACATAGATTGTTAAAAGTTAAAACGCTGACTGATGAATAAGCTGTGGTGGTACTGACACCAACCTCGTACCATTAAGTCCCTTGACCAATACTCAAGTTAAAAAAATATTCTTCTTTTTTTTTCTATGCAAAGGGCGGTCAAACGAAAAATACAAATTTGAAATCTGCAGAACTAATTATTTCCCTTTTATAAACACATACTGATATTAGTAGCAAGAACAACTGATCTATATAAAGAATGTAATGGGTTGTGCATCGCTTCCAGGAAAGCAACAAATACAAAAATTCTGCACTTGTCTTTAATATCTAGTTTTTATATTTGTGTACAAACTATTAAAATTTTTTTTCTAGTTTTTATATTTGAGTACAAACTATTTAAAAAATATGTCTAGTTTTTATATTTGTGTACAAATTATTTAAAAAATATGTATAGTTTTTATATTTGTGTACAAACTATTTAAAAAATATGTCTAGTTTTTATATTTGTGTACAAACTATTTAATTTTTTTTTCTATTTTTCATATTTGTGTACAAACTATTTAAAAAATATGTCTAGTTTTTATATTTGTGTACAAATTATTTAAAAAATATGTCTAGTTTTTATATTTGTGTACAAACTATTTAAAAAATATGTCTAGTTTTTATATTTGTGTACAAATTATTTAAAAAATATGTCTAGTTTTTATATTTGTGTACAAACTATTTAAAAAATATGTCTAGTTTTTATATTTGTGTACAAACTATTTAAAAAATATGTCGTTTTTATATTTGTGTACAAACTATTAAAAAAATATGTCTAGTTTTTATATTTGTGTACAAACTATTTAAAAAATATGTCTAGTTTTTATATTTGTGTACAAACTATTTAAAAAATATGTCTAGTTTTTATATTTGTGTACAGAGTATTACAAAAATGTGTCTAGTTTTTATATTTGTGTACAAACTATTTAAAAATATGTCTAGTTTTTATATTTGTGTACAGACTATTACAAAAATATGTCTAGTTTTTATATTTGTGTACAAACTATTTAAAAAATGTGTTTGTTACTTAAGTAGCTAAAAACTAAAACATATGAACAAACACAATTTTTTTTTATTGTGTTGTAAATACCAAATGTTTATGTCATCTTATTAGTTTGGCAAAGAGCAGAGTAGTGATGAAATATTTTGTGAACACAATCTATGACCTAACAAAATATTTTGAAAACAGAATCAATGACCCAATGAAATGTTCTATAAGCAGAACCTATGACCTAATGAAATATTTTGTGAACAGAATCTATGACCTAATGAAATATTTTGTGAACACAATCTATGACCTAGTGAAATGTTCTATAAACAGAATCTATGACCTAATGAAATATTTTGTGAACACAATCTATGACCTAACAAAATATTTTGAAAACAGAATCAATGACCTAATGAAATGTTCTATAAACAGAATCTATGATCTAATGAAATGTTCTATAAACAGAATCTATGATCTAATGAAATGTTCTATAAAAATAATCTTTTACCTAATGAAATGTTCTGTGAACATAATCTATGACCTAATGAAATGTTCTGTGAACAGAATCTATGACCTAATGAAATGTTTTATAAACATAATCTATGACCTAATGAATAGTTCTGTGAACAGAATGTATGACCTAATGAAATGTTTTATAAATAGAATCTATGACCTAATGAAATTTTCTGTGAACAGAATCTATGACCTAATGAAATGTTGTATAAACAGAATCTATGACCTAATGAAATGTTTTATAAACATAATCTATGACATAATGAAATGTTCTGTGAACAGAATCTATGACCTAATGAAATGTTGTATAAACAGAATCTATGACCTAATGAAATGTTTTATAAACAGAATCTATGACCTAATGAATAGTTCTGTGAACAGAATCTATAACCTAATGAAATGTTTTATAAACATAATCTTTGACCTAATGAAATGTTCTGTGAACAGAATCTATGACCTAATGAAATGTTTTATAAACAGAATCTATGACATAATGAAATGTTCTGTGAACAGAATCTATGACCTAATGAAATGCTTCTATTCACAGCCTGCTCTCGGTGTCGTATCCTGTACCCATTCTATGTTGCCGCCTCCCAGGTTTTTCCCCACGACCCGGAGATTTTCTTCACCAGAACTCACGATAAGAACCTCATTATGGTAAGTCTCAAGGTCATTGTGCCCCCCCCCCCTATCGGTTATCCATTCGTATGTCCACTCATGGGCGCCCGCAGAAAATTTTCTAGGGGGGGGGCAAAATATTTTTAGTAATGTTTTAATGTAGTTTTAATTTACTGAGCGCATTTGTATTGTGAACGAACGGACAGAACACTGAAGTAATTGTAGTACACTGTAGTAATGAAGGGCATACTGTAGCAACACATTTTTATTAGCACAATGTATGTATATAATAGACGTAAACCATACAAAAAACTTTACTTTAAACAAACAATATTACAACGTAAATTTATAATAAAATGTATTCTTTAAACAAGAACTGGAGTCGTCTGTTACCGCTACCAAACAAATCTACAATTTTGTCCATAAACTCATTTTTGTTGCTGTTCACTTTGTCTCTATGTACTCACAACATGCACAACCTTGACAGACGTTCATCTGACATTGTAGATCTAAGCCATAGGTTTTCAACCTTTTTCGGCTCAGAGCCCCCCAACTGAATTTTAATTAAACATATATAGGCCTATAATTAATTCTAAAACAAATTTATTTGTATTATTAATTTAGAAATATAAGAGATTATTTAATAGCACTATATCATGTAATTTCTGTAATTATTAATGTTTTAAATATAAACTCCTTAAATGGACAAAACAATTAATGCAGGAAATGTTTATTTACAACTGTTTAACGTAAATTATTTTAATCCTCTAATAATTAAATCTTGTTATGAATACCACAATGTTGAATGTATATAAAGAAATAATAATAATCAGTAAAATTTGTTATATCACAAAACAGAACTTGTTCGGCATCACTAATGAATCAAACGTAGAAACATTTGTTAATTAAAGGGAGATAATTATTTCGTTTCATTTGAGCTAATATTTCTGTATTTTTTTCTTTTATAAAAAAGAATTAATGGCTTACATTTATAACTTTAAAATTATCAAACTGTAAAAAGTATTTGAAAATTATATAAATATTATATGACTAAAGAATTTATATGTATATTTGTAAGCATTACAATAACTACTCAGTTTGTATGATTACTACGTATCTATACCATTTAACGATAGCTTGAACACTTATTTTCATGGATTCAAACAGATTAAAGGTCATCTCGGTAAAACTGAGATCAAAATATCATTAATATTAACATGTGTTAGGGCGAAAGTGAACGGTCAGAGTCAGCAGGGTTAACAGTCCGGTGAACCAACAATAGGACATGCCAGCCGCACACCATATTTACCAAGACGCGTCACACAGCCATTTAGCAGATTTCGTTACATTATATAAGAACAAAGGGGACCGCAGCGACTGCAAAAAGACAGAGGAATCTCCCTCTTGAGCATAGTTGGTAAGATCTTTGCAAGAGGCACTATCAAGGCTGCAGGTGCTGTCATCTAAAGTCTATCCAGAGTCTCAGTGCGGTTTCAGAAGCGACTTATCCACTATAGACATGATCTCCTCCATTCGAATGCTACAAGAGAGGTTCCGCGAGATGAATAAGCCATTATACATTGCTTTCGTTGATCTCACTAAAGCATTTGATATGGTCAGCAGAAGTGGACTCCTCAAACTCCTGGCAAAAATAACTCCAAAACTGCTCTCTTTCATTGCCTGTTTTTTTTATAGAAAAACAGGTGCACAGTGAAGTTTAATCAGAGCCCTTTGAAGTCCGCAGCGGTGTTAAACAAGACTGCGTACTTGCACCCACCTTGTTTGGAATATTCTTCTCGTGTCTACTGCACTATGCTTATGGAGACTGCAACGAGGGTGTCTACCTTCACACAAGCAGATCTGGAAAGCTCTTCAATCTAAACAGGCTCAAAGCCAAAATCTCAAGCAGTGTTCTCCTAGATGGGGAGATTAATAGTAGAATAGCTAAAGCCATGGGCACTATGGCAAGATTTAACCCAAAAAAAACGAGTCTGGATGAACTCACTGCTCACACGCTCCACTAAGTCACTAGTTTATCGAACATGCGTTCTGATTACCCTGCTGTACGGCTGTGAGACTTGGAGCACATATTCCTGGGAGGAGAGAAAACTTAACACCTTTTACCTTAGGTGTCTCAGACTCGTTTTAGATATAAGATGGCAGGACAGGGTTTCAAATGCAGAGGTCCTACGAAGAGCAGGGTGTCAAGACATCCGTATTACTCTCAGTAACAGACGTCTCAGCTGGCTAGGTTATGTACGCCGAATGCCACAGGGTCGACTTCCACAGGACATTCTATATGGAACGTTAGCTTCGGGACAGAGACCTGCTGGACGTCCAAAACAGAGATTTGCGGATGTCTGCAAAAGAGATATGAAACAACTCCAAATTGACCCAAACAGTGGGGAGATCATGGCGCAGGATAGGCCCACTTGGAGGGCAGGAATCAAAGAAGGTTTCAGGCTTGCGGGAAAGGAGCGCGCCAGGGAAAAGACAGTGGAGAAAAATGTGATCCACTCCGCTACATTCAACTGCAGCAAGTGTGGCCGTGCCTGTACGTCCAGGATTGGCCTCTTTAGCCAAATGAGGGCTTGCAAGGGAAATGAATCGTCTCTCGAGACGAAAAATGCCGACGAATATGCTGAACGATCGCTCCACCGTACATGTTGTTGCTGGTAATGTTAGCAAAACTAGTAAGGCATACGGCAAAGTAACAAGTCGATGAAATTTTGGCTACTTTTGTATTCTCGCGTTTTCCGAAAATCAAACTCAAGGCTTCACTATCAAAATTATCAATGTGGTATACCTGATTAATCCCCATAGATAATGAGATCGATATGACAATGGAAGGAGTCACAGTTGTTAAAATTAATTATAAATGTTTTAATTATTTTTTTTTTTGTCTATTTTAGTCCAAATTTTTTTGTATCTATCAATCGGGGGGGGGGGGCACTTTTCCAGGTAGGGGGGGGGGAAGTGCCCCCCCCCCCCCTGCGGGCGCCGATGCTGTCCACTATTTTTTTTTCTGGTTTGGTTTACAATAACGTTGCTGGGTATCGGAACATGTAATTACCTTAGATAGTTATATATTTTGGAGCTATTTTCCTATATCATAGAGAAATAGTGTAAATAGAGAAAGAGTGTAAATATCAGCATAAATAATGCATTTAAATATATACTAATATTTTGTAAAATATATTCATATGTTGTAATAAAGTGTGTTTTTTTAAATCATATAATTATGAAATATGAGTGGTTGACTTTCAAAAGATGCTAAGTCAATTATTGGAAGAAAAACATGACTTATCCCCACTGTCTTCAAGAATATGTACATCTTTATTTACAGATCTTTAGCCCAACCTACAAAAAGCTTTACGTGCAATAATATATATGATTATAAATGTGGCACGCATATCAAAAGATGCTCAGTTACGACGTGAAAGTCCATTTCTGTAAAAATTAGTTTTTGATGACTTAGTAATTTTACCTTTAGACTCATAGTATAGTCTTATACTGAAATAGTCATGATTCCTGTGTTGATATAGATCTAGGTCTAAATTTTTTAGTTTGCAATATAGACTAGAGTAAAATGAGTAGGTCTATATTAATAACTAAAAACAAGCGATATATAACAACAACAACAACTAGGCCCTATTTCAGGGGTCGGGAACCCATGGCTCGCGAGCCAGATGTGGCTTTTTTGATGGCTGCATCTGGCGCGTAGACAAATATTCGATTATTAAAAAATGTTTTTTTTATACTTTTTGATCTACATATTAATTGCATATCAATATTTCATTCTACAAATGAGCTTAAGTCTACTGCAGCTCAGCATCAGAAGATTTCAGAGACATAATTATTGTACTTTTAGTGTTGAAATTACACAAAAGGCATACGTTTACTTGAATTTTTAGTTTTAAACATAATGTATGGCTTTCACAGAATTACTTTTCAAAATATGTGGTATCCATGGCTCTCTAAGACAAAAAGGTTCCCGACCCCTCCCCTATTTTATGTAATTTATGTTTTTGTTTCAAACACTAGTTTTATTGTATATTTTATTGTATATTTGTGTTATATAAACAGGACTGGGGAGTGACCGAGTTACCGTCGCTGATCTACCATTTTCAGGGAATTTCCGAACATCAAGTGTAAGTATTTATAACTTACCAAACTTTCAACATAACGTTTCCCCTTCCGACCACCAAGTCTAAACTCTAAACTTTTGTTGTTTTTCTATTGAAGACGTGGGCAACATGTTGATAATAAAGTGCCAGAGTAAAATTTCGAATTCATTCAGCGTGCCGAAATTCTAAAAGTCCACCTGCCTCACCAATCAATTTTTTTTTGCAGCAGAAGAGACTTGAATTGCATCCTAGGGGGAAGGGGGGGGGGGGTCATCTGCGTGCCTTTGAATTAAACTCTGGTACGCTTGTCGTAGGTTGCCAACATTTGTTCAATTGCTCAATGGAAAAGAAAAACGTTTGCAAACCAAAATGTCAAGTGCTTTTTCTCAATTATAACCATTATGTCCAAATATAGCTTTTCCGAATCGTGTGTATTTTGGCCGTTTGTTTTAAGTATCTTGCATTACTTTAAAAAAACAATCGCCCTGTCAGAAGGTTAGCTTCTTGGTTACACCATAACCCCCTTTGTATGCTATATAATGTCTATTATGTATAAAGTCTAAAGATATTGTAAAGCTTTCAATATCGCATGCTTTGTCAGACCCCTTCTCTCTCCAAATTTACATGACATGTTTCTTAATAAAAATTGAATGTACCCGTTACAACAATTAATAGACAAAATTGATGCAACACAATTCAGTGCCATCAATGGTACAACAACTAAAACAGTATTTTGCAAACAACACTAATTCATGTCTAAACGTCTCTCTCATTCTATCTCTCAATTTCTCTATCACTCTCTATCTATCTTTATGTCTCTCTCTATCTTGCTATCACCCTCTCGCCCTCTCTCTCTTTCTCTATCTTACGATCTATCTCTCTCGCTCTATCGCACAATTTAGATCTCTCTATATCTCTCTCTCTCTCTCTCTGTCTATCTTTCTATCTTGACAGCAACGTTTGACCTCTTTTTAAAGTGTTTACTTCTAAAATCTAGAACTTATAAAACACCACAAAGTTCGACATTTAAGAAAAAAGAATTGACGTCGAACCGGCAAAGAACGTATCTAGTCTCTTCAATTAAAATGTATCTCGATACACAAGCTTTAGAAAAGTATATTTGTATAACATACTATAAACATATTTATACTCCTTGTTATCACCATTCTAGTTCATTATTTCATTAATACAATCTGGGTAACCGTTAGATAATCTCGCTTAATAATTCTCTGCCTCAAATTGTCACGTCATGAAAACAGTATGAATGCTGACGTCACCGTGGATGACATCATCGACCAGACGGCCAGGATCATGCAGGGCAACTTTGCCGGACTGACCAGAACCTATACGGTGCACGTGACGGATAAAAACTTTGACGAGTTGATTGTGACGCCAAAACAAAACGTCATGCTGTTGATCTATTCCAAGCTTAAAGGTGGGCATCTATATATCTGTCTATCTATCTATTTAAGTATCTTTTTATCAATCTATCTACATGTATGTCTATCTGTCTTTCTATCTATCTATTTATCTTTCTATATAGTTATCTGTCTATCTATTTATCTATCTGTTTATCCGTCTGTCTATCTATCTAAATATCTGTCTGTCTGCATATCTAACTCTATGTATCGATTTGTCTAATCTACCTATCCAACTATCCATAAATATCGCATTCACTTGTATTTCATACTTCACAGAGGAAAAAGAAGTAATCGATACATTTGAAAAAGTTGCCTACGCCTTTAGAAAAGATGATGCGGTGAGTATCGATATTAAATTATAAACTGATTACTCGAATACGTTGATGCGTTAGTTGCTATGGACAAAAGTCTGAACTTATTAAACCATCGGTTCTCAACCATTTTCCGCTCACCGCCCCCTTTTACAATTTTTTTCCGCTCACCGCCCCCACCCCCAACTTTCTTTTAGCGACCACTCCGCCCCCCCCTTCTTCCGCAATTTCTTTAGGCAGACTAGACTTTTTGTGCAATTAATTATCTTTAAAAAAAACTGAAAAGGAAACACATTGTAATAATTAATAGTTCAAAAAATTACCTTAACAAAAGGTTTAAATAAATCAATGCGAATCGTTTGCCTGGTGTGTTGCTAGCAATTTGTCTATTTGTGTATCAATTTTGGTTGCAAAAGCCTTAGGTCTAATAATCAGTGATATTTGTTATATTACAAAACATAACTTGTTCGGCATCACTATTGAATCAAATGTGGAAACATTTTTATTTGTTAAAGGGAGATAATTAGCCCGCTTTTTTTTAGCTAATATTTCTGTTTTTTTTTCTTTTATAAGAAATAAAAGGTTTACAATTTATTACTTTAAAATGATCAAACTGTAAAAAGTATTTGAAAATTATATAAATATTACATGACTAAAGAATGTATATGTATATTTTCAAACATTACAATAACTACCCAGTTTGTATGATTACTAATTATCTATACCGCTTAACAATAATAGTGTTCCACATCTTCTTATTTAAAATACATTAAGGACATTTCGGTAAAACTGAGATCTAAATATCATTAATATTAGCAGTTTTTAGGGCGACGGTGATCGGTCAGCAGGGTTCCAACCACAAGACCAGCCGGCCGCACACTATATTAGCCAAATACAGGCCCCTACTTCATCGAAAAGTCACTGCGATTTCTATTTCTTATTATTATAATAACATGTAGGCATACTGTTGGGCGATATCAGATATTTAGCAGCACTTGCGCTTACATCACATTTCATCCTCCAAAAACTAATCGATTCAAATAGCTGAGGTGTTAAAATATATCAGGTACTTTTGTACCGCCCAAATGCCCTTCACCGCCCCCCCAATCGCCCACGGGAAGGTCAGCGCCCCCGTAAAGCTTCTAACCGCCTCCCGGGGGCGATATCGCCCCCGTTGAGAACTTATGTATTAAACAATAAAAAAAAAAACATGAAAAAATATACGAAGAAAAATGTGTAACTTTTTATGCGTTGATTTTTATGCTAGAATTTCTTTTCATTTAGTATTGTGACCACTGATCTATAAAAATAATGGATTGTGCCTTCTTAATAAATTGGTTTGAGCCACTGATCTCTAAAAAGTCTAAGTTTTTTTTTTTTTTTTTTTAAATTAACGAATTAAGCAATATTGTTGACAAAATATAAATTTCTTTTGGAGGACGTTTCCAATTTATACATTTAACTTTTAACCCGATTATTCAAATGGCTTAGGAGATATAGAGCAGAAACAAACATCTAAATAAATAAACAAACTCACGGTAATTATATATATTGATCAGTGACAGTAGAAACAAAATGGTGGAAATTTCTTCAAGAATGTTACTTCCATGCCCTATCCATTCTTTTTATAGATCAGTGATTGTGACATTAAGATATATAGTATAAGCATGTTACATTAATGTCACAATACTAAATGAAAAGAAATTCTAGCATAAAAATCGACGCCGTATGACAAATACAGACTTGGCTGTACTCTCCCGCTGTGCAATGGCATGGTTAACAAATTAATTCCTTACATATAATTGAAAAATCTATGATGAATATTTCAACATGGGTTGTTGAACTTTCCTCTTCCCTTCACCCTTTCGAAGATTCGAGTAGAAATAAAGAACAAAATAGACAATCGTTGAAACTCATGAAGCGACAGTAACCGTAATTACGCTTATTTTTTAAAAGTGTAAAGATTCCATGGATTGCTTCCCTTGCCTCAAACTCTTGACGATTAAACAAACAAAAAATGACCTATTTTTTTTGTCCAAATATTTATTACCAAACATATAAGACCTAGATCTATAAATACATACATGTATTACTCTTGCAGATATTGTTCGCCACGCTTGATGCTAAGAAATACAGGTTGTTACGTGATGAAAGGTGAGAAGTACTTCGTGAATACCGTTCATGTGTGTGTGGGTGTGTGTCTGGTTTGGCTCAATGTGTTCACGCCACAACATCTGTGTATGTGTGTATGTGTGTTTCTGATTATGTGTGCGCGTATGAGAGTGTGTAAATGCGTGACTGTTGACAACGCTGTATTAGTCTCCAAACATGTTTTCTTTATATTTCTTTTCTGATAAATTGATCTCGATCTGTCTTTTTTTTTCTTGGATATTTCTATCTTGATATTAACTTTTTATGTTACTGACTTGATAAATTTGTCGTCTTGATATTTCTTTCTTGATTTTTTTTCTTAATATTACTTTCTTCATAATTATTTATTTATACTTTTTATTACATTTTTTATTTGACAATTTTATCCAAAAATTTCTTTCCTGGTATTCCTTTCTTGATATTTTATACTTGACATGCCATGGTGAATAGTCTTTTTTTATATTACTTTCTCGATATTTATTTATTGTCAAAGAATTATCTGGACTTACAATTAATAAGTGTCATCAATAAGTAACATTTTGCAAAGCTTACATTTCAACATTTCAACTGTCATGTAACACGAAAACCGGACTTATACATACGACTTGGAGGGGGTGGGATAAATATAAATACCTCGGCTATTAGGGAGATTATGGGACCAGCACACTGCTCAACCGACATCTATCAGAACACTGTACATTCCTTACTTACCCAAAATAAATATCACATTTAACGTCAGAGATTCGAATCCCAGTCAATGTGAAAGTTAATACAATGTCAACATGATGAGCACACACTTATTTTATATCTTTTACTTCAAACAATTCTTCTCACCTGATGATAAAGGTTATACATGTTATAGAAATTTAAAGAATAATTGTTGAATTTTTCAACATTTTCAACATCCTTTCAATGAGCGCTATGTAAGCTTTACCAATAACTAGATGTCTATTTCCTCCTTATTTTTTTAGATTTTCATTTCCTCTGTTTATCCCAATTGCTATTTGCGATATTTCTCTAGATCAGGGGTCGGCAACATAAGACACGCGTGCCAGACTTGGCACGCATAGTGACGTTCAATGGCACACGGGGAGCCCTAAAATGACAATTCAAGTCTCTTCTACAAAAAAATAGCAAGATTACTTTTAGACTATTGGCACGTTGAATGAATTAGAAATCCTACTTTGGCACAATATTGTCAAAAGTGTCTAGATTATTATTTTTTTCTATTATTCATAATTTCGATTTCTCTATTTCATTATGTTTCTATTTCATCAATTTTTTGTTAGATCTCCAGTTAGACATAAATGTAGATGTGTCTATATTTTCTATTTCGAGTTGTCTAGGACTTCTAGCTCTCTTTAGGTCATGTTTCTCTTCTTTTCTTTATTTCACGAATTGTAGATTCAAGACTAAAGAGACTCCTACTGTGATGTGGTTTGGAATAAACGAGAAAAAAACTCCAAAGAGGGTGAGTAGAAACCATGGAACATAATTTCTCACAACTGTTCCTTAGATGGATTTCCACGTCCAGTGTGTTGTTGTTTGTTTCTTTTAGTCCTCACTGACTATTTACACTATACAGATTAAGTGGTCCACATACATTTAGCTGTACTTGAAGTATTTATACTCGTATTTAACTAATTATCTACCTGCCCAGGTACCTATCTATCTATCTATCTATCTATCTATCTATCTATCTATCTATCTATCTATCTATCTATCTATCTATATCTATCTATCTATCTATCTATCTATCTATCTATCTATCTATCTATCTATCTATCTATCTATCTATCTATCTATCTATCTATCTATCTATCTATATCTATCTATCTATCTATCTATCTATCTATCTATCTATCTATCTATCTATCTATCTATCTATATCTATCTATCTATCTATCTATTTATCTATCTATCTATCTATTTATCTATCTCTATCTATCTATCTATCTATCTATCTATCTATCTATCTATCTATAATTTTCTGTCTGTTTGTCTTTATATTCATGTATCATTTACACTCCGTCTATTCATTGTATTGAACCATCTTAAATCTATCTATCTATTAATAGATATATATCTATCCATCTATCTATCACTCTATCTATATGGCTGTATTTCTGCCTTTTTCTTCGTCTGTCTTTAAGTCTACTTGTCTACGCATACTTGTATCGTTTTTCCCCTCGTTCCCTTTTTCTCACTCTCTCTCTCTTTCTGTGTAAGTTATAGAGAAAAACTAGCTTTTTTGTATATGAAGAAAAAATTAATGGACGAAAACCTTATTCTTGATAAAGAAATAATAAGTGTTGATATAAAATCAAAAAATGATTTCCTGCTCTGAAAACTGAAATTTTGACTCAGTGAACAAATCCACTTAACTGATGAGTGTAGCAATTTTTTTTCTCAACATAGCCATTGCTAGACACATGAAATCTTAATGGACTGAGTTAGAAAAGAGATGATGGAACACATTTACCGAACACCGGATATTTCAAATAAAAACTAAGACAGTTTTTTTTTCATTGTATAAGTAGTATAGTTTAATTGTATTTGTAGTTATAATGAAACTAATCCCTGAAACGAGTATTAGTTAATAAAACTGAATGTTTCAAACTATAGGTTAGTAATGAACTATATTTGTTAATTAAACTATATGAATAGGCGTTGTCTGTGATGTGGCCATTTGAATGTGAACTATTTGTAGAATCATTCTTTGTTTATTGTTCTGTATAAAATTTAGTCTTGTAGATGATACGGCCAAAACCCGAAGTAGGTTGAAGTTCGAAATGGCCAGCCAGTTCACAAACTGGCCGATACTTCGTGCTTCGAACGTAACACACAAAATCTCTGTATTTCAAAAGTTTATGAATTCAATGCTTTGTATCAGATGGAGTTTTAGCTCATGTTTGCATATAAAGGCCTACATTTATAAAATGCATGTTTCTGTCACTCTCAGATGTGCTTTAATACTTTGACTATTTTAAAGATTGACCAAATAGCACATACAATCTAACTCTTACACTCTAAGACTAAACAGTTGTTCATAAATAAACATTAAGTCATGATACAAAATGAATGTTTTCTTGAACAGTTTGGTGGTGTGCTATCCCAAGAGGTGCTTGTCCAGTTCGTCAATGAGAGAACAGGCTTGAACAGAGATCAGGACGGTTCCATGCTGGATGATGTGAGTTCCATTCTTTCATTCATTGTGTGCAAGTAAAGTATAAAAATTAATTAATCCCGTGGAACCGAATTGATCGATCGTGGCCACGGTATAAGTCGGTATACTATGGGGATTATGTACTGTACAAAAGCGGAGAAAAAATAATCCTGGTTTCGAACTCAGTTACTTCGGTACGCAAATCACCGTTGCTGCTGCTGCTCGATCACTGTTCCTCATCATTGCATGGAGGGCTGGCATCTAAAAACATGGGGGTCATAAATGTGAACAGCTGGGAAGTATCCTATATAAAAATGTCCACCACAGTTTGTGGTATTATCTATTGAAATGGAAGTAAAATAGATTAGTTAATAAGTAGCTAAATGTTTAAATTGACGAGTGGATCAATAGTTAAAAAAACCGACATTATAACTTAATAATAATAAAGATATTTGTATAGCGCTGCCAACTAACAGAATGTAAGCTAAGAGCGCATAATTTAGCCTAACATACAACTAAGAACACTGAAATAATCTCTAGGCTAAGACATATACAATTAATCGATAGAAAAGTTTAAAATACTGTATATATTGACAATTTTGATGTAGTTGGACTATTTCGTACTGCGATCTGGACAGTTATGATGCGGATTTGGTATTTCAAACACACACACAATTAATTGCCTGCACAAGAATTTCAAAAATGTTTGCAGTATTAGAAAAAATTCTGCATTTAAACATTCTGCAACCACTTTACGTCAGAGAATTAATACAGTTCACGTCATAGCTCTCATAACATTGAGTATTTATTTACATAAATTGTTGACTTTAAAATTTGATTTAATTTTTTTTTTCTGTTTGGCAGGCGGGAAGGCTTCCTGAAGCAGACGATATTATCAGAAACAATGTTGAGGAACTGGTTGAAGGTCGTCCAGAAGGTGTGGTACGTGAATTTAAAAAAAAAAAAGTTATAATTTAATGAATTTTGCAGGACCAGGTGAATGATTTGTGGTAAATATTTTCTCCGAGCTCAGATCTTGGTGTGTTTACAAGATTGACTACATTGACCTCCCTTTGAAATTTCGTTCGGAGCATGCGCAGTTCATTTTGTTTCGTTTTTTTTTAAAACAACTTATAAGTTTGTATAACAAGAAAGTAACAAAAGACTATGAATGAATTTTATTTTAAACAAATAGTGAAAGTATCGAGATTCAAACATGAAGCTTCTTTCTTTCTTTGTGTGTGTGTGTGTATGCAAATTACAGACACTACTTCTTAAATTACTGCTATCCGACGCTTTCTGTGGCCTTTACCCTTGCCATTAGAGTTTGGTTTTTAAATATATTTTCCTGGCTAGTTTAAGGTAACCCATTGATTGCCCGAATACCACTATAGAAGAAAGAAGATTTAAACGAAAGTTTCCCTCTTTAATTTTACTTTAAAATAAACGATTCCTATGAAAGAATATAAGGCCTAAGTTTATACAGATCGACGACAACAACACCCAAAAAAGAATATAGGGAATATTAAACAAGGGATGGATCTATACATGGACAAATTAAAAGCAAAGAAAGTTTACAAAAAGTGATTAGTAGTAATAGAGGGATTATTATGAATAATTTTCTGTGAGTTTTACTTCAAACATTTTTCAAATATTGAGTGATGTATTATGTACTTTTGTAGTACAGTTGAGCTCTCCGGATAAAGCGTCAACACTTTATACAGCTACATAAGAAACAGTTATACGTTGTCGGTTCAATGAATAGTAAGCCTTGGCCTCGAACAACAAGCACAAATTGTGAAACAAGGAAATTTGAGCCTCCGACATAGTGATCGTTATTTTAAAAGGATAGTTTGAGTCGGTTCACTTGAGCTCAGAGTGAAATCTTGGCATTGTGCAACATGTGTCAAATAACTTTAGGTGAAAACACTCAATTATTATGAGCTAAAATTAGAAGTATTTCATTCTTTTGTTTTTTTTAACTGTAGATATTTCAGAACTTCTTCTTTATTCCTATTGTACTAAGAACTGCAGTTGCCCAACCCAAATTGTCCCGAGTAATCTATTACTATACAGTGTATACTATTATAATATATACTCCATTATACTACAATCTACTATATTATTGCGTACAACATCTTATCTTATCTCTTATGTTACAGACGCTCTTTCTTTAAAGAAGATTAGTGCGTTCCACAGTTATCACTAGTTGGAGTCAAATTTTGCATATTTGATAAGTGATTGTTTTAAGTAACCCATTACATGCCCTGTTGTCACTCGTAAAGAAAGCAAATTTATATGAGTTTGTCATTGTCACTATGGACTATTAATAATGTGTCTTTCGGAATATTGTGCTCCATTGTACTGTATTTCTAAATTAGCTGCCTAACGCTTATTATAATATAATAATTATAATAATTATCACTAATTGTCTTTTCAGCCGGTTCACATTAATTTGTATAAATGATAATGGCCGTAGACTATTTATCTGAAGATTTCTCGAACCTTTTGCACTAAAACTTCGTGATTCTTATCTTGTGTTTGTTATAAACTTTATAAGTTGTGCTACATTCACACGGGTTCCATTCTACTCATTAATTAGCTTCTATATCCACAATTCTACTCATTTCTAATACACAATGTGTTATTATTTCCCACAGATTACAAAGATCAATCTCAACCAATTCACTGAAAATTCTAATTTTAGAATCTACGTCTTTATCTTGTTTTCATCTTCTAGTTGTTGTTTTATTTTTTTCATTTTACAATGTCTGACAGTTCTGACAGAACATTGTCTAAATCCTAACATTGAAAAGAAACAAAATGTGTTGCAGTTAACACCATAGGATACATATTCATCCTTAATTACTGTGAACACAGCAGAAAAATCAAAGTAAATTTTCGGAATGTAGTTCTCAAATATTTACACAATGTGGGGCAGGAGATTTACTGAAAAGTGTCGTTTAAAATTAACAAAAGTGTTTTTAAATAGGTTTAGTCTAAACGTTAACAACTTAATTTGGTCCTAATTGTACAGAATATTGATTGGAATTAGACATACGTTTGTGACTAATTGATAATAAGTATTATATAATAGCTCTTCCTTTAA
Source organism: Anisus vortex (assembly GCA_949126835.1). Lineage (NCBI taxonomy): Eukaryota > Metazoa > Mollusca > Gastropoda > Planorbidae > Anisus > Anisus vortex. The sequence continues at coordinate 23,850,740 of OX421499.1, forward strand.
TGTTAAAACTCTAATAATTCTATTTGTATAGCACTGCCAAGAAACATAATGTAAGCTTAGAGCGAATTTAACATTGAGCAACAATCAACTAAGAAATGGGATATAATTCTCTAGGCTAAAAAAAAATATAAAGCTAAATTAATAATTTAAAATCTACAAGCATAGGACAAAGCAAAAAAAAAAATGAAATAAAACGTTAACCGACCTTACATAAAAGTAAAAAAACAGTAGGGCTCTAAAGAATGTTTAACGAAGGTAAATATTAAAATATTAAAATAATAATGTGTTTTCAAGTTCTTTTTAAAAGTGACGATGAAACTTGTTCGCCCGAGTTCGATGGGAAGTAGATTCCATACTTTCAGGCCAACGGTCATCAGAGAGAAACGGGGCACGTCCAGAAGCTAGGAGTCGGCAGAACGGAGGGAAACTTATAGTTTGATTACTTCCTTGTGATAGGACGGCATCTTATATATTACAGACGCTCCTTCTATAAAGAAGATTATTACGTCCTATGCTCATCTGTGGTCTGAGTCTAGTCTTGCATTTTTATTCATGTTTTAAATTTTGTTAAGTTACGGGTTTTCCTGGTTTGTTTCTCGTTGTTATGAAGGAGGCACTGATGGTAAAGTATCGCCACTTTATATTCAATTCTGGCTCTCACAAGGAGCCAATGCTATGGTTGCCAACCTATTTTTGTTTTAATCCGAACCACTTAAGCAAAATTTTTATTTACGAGTAGCCTTTACATGTTCGTATCGCACCACTAAACTATACAATGTATATAAAATATTCGTGCAAAGCTATTTGAATGAATGTTATATACACATAACACCCTTTGTTCAAATTTATAGATTTTATTTTTTTAGTTCTATTTACACAAATAATTAATTACTTCCCGCAAAACTTTATATTATTTAACATACTTTTATTAAATAACATAGAAAGTTGACAGGTTCTTCGCTCTCCTCTGTTTCTTCTGTATCGTTTTGTGTAACTTTCTCCCCACCCCTAAAGGTCGTCTGCTTTATCCCGCAGGGGGTTTGCGTGCATCAGAGTGGGAATCCCTGCTCTATTTTATAATTTAAAAAAAAGTAAGTTAAAATTTTATGACAAGTAAGGCTCAATGTGGATAGGTAAGAATTCTTAGAAGATTACCTCCACCCACATCCCTTCCCCGCCACCTCGTCCTCCTGGCCTGGCCAAATATTCCTATATCCTCCGTGAGTCCTGGTCATCAGCTAGAAAGTGGAATAGTGGTGGTAGTGGTAGTAGTAGCCTGGCGCCTCATTAGTCTAACAACAGACGCCGTGACTAGTGATGGTTGGGGTGTTGATAGTTAACTACGTAACCAGGACATTCTATTCAAGATGATTGTGTGCCTATTGTAATACTCATTGGTATACGGATAAGAAAGAATGTGTTACAGCACAAAAACATACGCACAAACATACATACACAAACATACACATACAAAGAAAGAAGAAGAAAACCCCTGTTTGAACCTTTGCGGAAGAAGATAAGTCTAATTACCTCCATTCGGTTTTATTTCATTCTGGATAAAGAAACAAAGTCAGACGTGAGTTTTGTAGAGCAAAAAGAAGAGAGAGAAAATAAAGTGCATTGCATATGTCGGTAATTAATGGTTCCACCAAGCTAAAAGTACAAACCATAGTACTTACTAACTAGGGCAGTGGTTCTTAAAGTAGGGGCAAGCGACGCCATGTGCGTGTGTGGGGGGGGGGGGGGGCAAAAGCATTTTTACAAGGGTGCTTAGGATTATACCAAATATTTTAATTTTTTTTTCTCGCTATCGATTTAACTAGACAACTAGACATTCATTTAGGGAAGGGATTTCCAACGGGAAAACTTACTTTAAAAAGAGGCTCCGCTGGTGACATACGGTTGGGAACCACTGCACTAGTATGTACTGTTAGTTTTGTTATATTTAGCACCGTCAAATTTGACAGCGTTAGGATTGAGATCAAGAACTGAACTGCATACTGTAAACATGTCAAAGTAGATAATAGCAAACACTCTCTAATTCGCACTGACTCTCTTTAGTTAGGTACCATCAAACTGACGTCAAAATTCGTGGTTGCCTATTTTCCTAATTGTTGAAGTTTATAACTTATTTCTACCGTGTTTGTCCTATATTCCTAATTCTTGTAGTTTATACTTATTTGTACCGTGGTTGTCATATATTCCTAATTCTTGTAGTTTATACTTATTTGTACCGTGGTTGTCCCATATTCCTAATTGTTGAAGTTTAAACTTATTTCTACCGTGGTTGTCCTATATTCCTAATTGTTGTAGTTCATACTTATTTCTATCGTGGTTGCCCTATATTCCTAATTGTTGAAGTTTATCATTATTTCTACCGTGGTTGTCCTATATTCCTAATTGTTGAAGTTTAAACTTATTTCTACCGTGGTTGTCCTATATTCCTAATTGTTGAAGTTTAAACTTATTTCTACCGTGGTTGTCCTATATTCCTAATTGTTGAAGTTTAAACTTATTTCTACTGTGGTTGTCCTATATTCCTAATTGTTGTAGTTCATACTTATTTCTATCGTGGTTGTCCTATATTCCTAATTGTTGAAGTTTAAACTTATTTCTACCGTGGTTGTCCTATATTCCTAATTGTTGAAGTTTAAACTTCTTTCTACCGTGGTTGTCCTATATTCCTAATTGTTGAAGTTTAAACTTATTTCTACCGTGGTTGTCCTATATTCCTAATTGTTGAAGTTTAAACTTATTTCTACTGTGGTTGTCCTATATTCCTAATTGTTGTAGTTCATACTTATTTCTATCGTGGTTGTCCTATATTCCTAATTGTTGAAGTTTAAACTTATTTCTACCTTGGTTGTCCTATATTCCTAATTGTTGAAGTTTAAACTTATTTCTACCGTGGTTGTCCTATATTCCTAATTGTTGAAGTTTAAACTTATTTCTACCGTGGTTGTCCTATATTCCTAATTGTTGAAGTTTAAACTTATTTCTACCGTGGTTGTCCTATATTCCTAATTGTTGAAGTTTAAACTTATTTCTACCGTGGTTGTCCTATATTCCTAATTGTTGAAGTTTAAACTTATTTCTACTGTGGTTGTCCTATATTCCTAATTGTTGTAGTTCATACTTATTTCTATCGTGGTTGTCCTATATTCCTAATTGTTGAAGTTTAAACTTATTTCTACTGTGGTTGTCCTATATTCCTAATTGTTGAAGTTTAAACTTATTTCTACCGTGGTTGTCCTATATTCCTAATTGTTGAAGTTTAAACTTATTTCTACCGTGGTTGTCCTATATTCCTAATTGTTGAAGTTTAAACTTATTTCTACCGTGGTTGTCCTATATTCCTAATTGTTGAAGTTTAAACTTATTTCTACTGTGGTTGTCCTATATTCCTAATTGTTGTAGTTCATACTTATTTCTATCGTGGTTGTCCTATATTTCTAATTGTTGAAGTTTAAACTTATTTCTACTGTGGTTGTCCTATATTCCTAATTGTTGTAGTTCATACTTATTTCTATCGTGGTTGTCCTATATTCCTAATTGTTGAAGTTTAAACTTATTTCTACTGTGGTTGTCCTATATTCTTTGTTGCTACAGTTAATAATATTTTGTCTACAGCTTTTGCTGGTTACGGATGTTTATTTTATTTGTATATTGACCTAGTTTCAACACTCATTCTAACTTTATCAGTGGCCATTGCATAACGGTGGTCTATCGACAGCGAGCTGGTACTTTGTACCACAAATCTCGGGTTTACATCTTTGTGAAGTCTAAGATTTGTTCCAGGAATCGCCTACCTAAGATGGTCACTTGACAGTTGTTAGTTGTTGGGGATTTGAGGCGGCTGGGCATTGTGCTGGCCGCATATCCCATTGTATACCTTGGTAACATAAGCTTACGAACACTGCTTTACTTTCTCTATGGATCAAACTTTTGGTCTGAAAATAATAGGCCTACCTACTTTAGGAAAAATCATTGATCTAATTAACTCGTGTCAACTTAATCATCAGTCATTGCTCTTATGTCTACAATCTTTTTGACTTTAATATCAGTCATTGCTTTTATGTCTACAATCTTTTTGACTTTAATATCAGTCATTGCTCTTATGTCTACAATCTTTTTGACTTTAATATCAGTCATTGCTCTTATGTCTACAATCTTTTTGACTTTAATATCAGTCATTGCTCTTATGTCTACAATCTTTTTGACTTTAATATCAGTCATTGCTCTTATGTCTACAATCTTTTTGACTTTAATATCAGTCATTGCTCTTATGTCTACAATCTTTTTGACTTTAATATCAGTCATTGCTCTTATGTCTACAATCTTTTTGACTTTAATATCAGTCATGGCGCTAATTTCTACAATAATTTTAACTTCAATATCAGACATGGCTCTTATTGTTTCTAACACTTAAAATCATTCTTTACCAATTTCGCTTATTGTACTTTATTATCGATTTAATTTAGTATCACTATACATTGCTATCACTGTATCTCTATATCACTGCATCACTATATCACTGTATCACAGTATTTAAAGAACCCAGTTGATGTCATTGTACAGCCATCAATCGTTGTATAACCAATCGTCAGCTGAATTATACAACATATTCAACAAAGTGCAAGGATAATCATAATTCAATTCTGACATCGCAAAAGAGTGCGCCACAAATATATATATCATGTCATCGCGATGACGGCTGCGCAGAGTTTGACCCAATTTTCAAACCACCCTGCGCTTACGAGAGAGAAAGAAAAAGAATTTCAGAATCTAATAATTGAACGAGTGAGTTGTGGGAAAATGGCAAGGCGCTCAACTAGACAAGCTTCAGCTATTTGTGTGTGTCTGTAATGACAAACGCTCTTTCTCTGAGCCACCGGTGACGACGGAGCGTGCCATGAACAAACAAGGCGTTGTTCTATATGACGTTGTTACAAGACAGGGGGAAGAGAATGATGTTTATACACTTTGTGTTATCCGTATAACTGATAAACTAGGAAAAGGTGGGGGGGGGGGGGGGGGGGAGGAGGGGGGATAATGCTGGGCGTTAGCTTGGCGTTATTACTTTTTAAACTGATAACACAGAAATATACGCTCAGTAACGTAGGCTTAAGCATAATATTCCAAGAAACCCTTACACAATATATAATAATCATGCTGTTTTCTTAAAGAAAACCACTAGAAAAAAATATTTTGTAATAAGAATAGGCTCATACGTTAAAAGAATTTTTTGAGAAAAAATGGGTTATGCTATATATGAAAACTTGATGAATTAAAAGTTCATTATAACGTTTAACTAAAAATCGCTTTAAAAATCTGCGAGTGAATTATATAACATCCTAATGTTTGGTTTATAAGCTTATTACTTTATATATTTTCTGTTTATTTATATATATATAAGCTTAGTCTATTACTTTTAAAAATGTAAGAAAATCGTATATTATTATATTTTTGTACAACAGAGAAGGATTAAAGCAATGTGTGTTTTCAGCGTTATAAAGGGCTGATAATACGTGTTATAATTAATATGTAGTTTACAGCGGAGTAGCTATGAGAATAGAAAGTGGAGGGGAAGGAAAGGTACGATTTTCTAAAAGAAAATAAATAATAAGTCGAAACTTAAAAGTAGGCTATGTATTAATTATTATAATGCAAGTTTTATTCAACGATAGTTAGATAAAATATAGGCTATGTGTATATTTTTTTTAAAATTAATGTAATAATATTTGTAACATTTTTGGGCTGGTAGGTGTCTACGTGAAGTTGTTCGTGCTTGCATGCGTTTAACCTAAGAGCATGTGTGTATGTGTGAGCTATTGTCTTAGTGGCAACCCTTCACATCATTCTCTCTCTCAATTTCTCTCTCCTCTCTCAATCTTTCTCTCTCTCTTTTTCTCTCTCTCTCTCTCTCTCTCAATCTCTCTCTCCTCTCTCTCTCTCGTGAACAGTTATTTTCATTCCTATTAATTTTCTTCTTTCCCAACAGAGACAAATGATCACAGAATTGAATCGACTTAGAGAAGGCATGGACTCCCAGCAGCTAGAGTAAGTAGTGGTCTTGACCTACTTAAGATGATAACAATGCCAGTCACCACCCATCTCCCCCCATCCTCACCAAACAGAAAAAAGAAGAGCAACGTAATCGTTCACATTTATTTGTGTTCAGCTTTTTGCCAAAACGTGTCAGATAAAACCCCCAGAAAATTTAGGTCACTGATACCTGGTCATTTGTTTTTCCCCTGATGCCAGAGTTTATGGTTTTAGTATCTGTAGTTTCCACAAAGCACCCTTCCCCCCCCCCCCACCCCGAATTCCACATCCATCCCTCACCCCCTCAATTTTCCCTCATGATTTGTATCTCCTCAAGAAAATCTTTTTTTTTCAAGACAAATTTACGTTATTGTGTTTTTCCATGGCATTATTGGAATTTTCTCTTTGGAGATGGCACACTTTCTGATTATGTAGCCCGAGCAATGCCAATATGTTTTTTAAAAAGGTTAATATCTGGAAAAATGTTTGTAAAGAAAATATCTGACACTAGAATAAGCAGAAAAAGAAAAAGAAAGCCTTGAAAGGTGTTCGCTCCAATTCTCATAAAATGTATATTGTTTCGTGTATCTCATTGTGTAAGATTGAATTCCTCAATTTGTAAATGCCAAACTGAAGTCATTTAGGGCAGGGTCGGCAACCTTTTGCTAACAGTGTGCCAAACTAGGATTTCTAAATCATTCAGCGTGCCAACAGCCTAAAAGTCAACCTGCTCTATTATACTTGTTTTCTTCAAAGACAAGTAGGTAATTTAAATCCGTTTCAAGACAAAGGCCAAAAGCAAAGGAACTCTATAGAGAAAATAGTTAAAGCGTTTTATATTTAATTTTTAAAAATAATGTGCATGTGATTATCATCCTTTTTATTAGCATTTAGAATTTAGATCTATACTAAACACAAATTATATTACTAAACTTTCACATTTATGGTATTTATTTTGTAAAGGTTATCATTTTGTTGTCAAGATACATATCTATCAACTGCTAATATCGATTAATTGATTATAATATTTTGTTCTCAGTCTAACTGAGCTGTTCTTTAATTTATTGATATTTTTACAAATGGGAAATGCTCCACAACTTTCGTTAAGAGGAATTGATACAAAGTAATCACACAAACTGGGTAGTTAATGTAATGTTCAGAAAACGTGCATTTATTATATTAGTCATATAATATTTATATAATTTTCAACTACTTTCTGACAGTTTGGTCATTATAACATTATAAGTTGTAGACCATTTAGTCTTTTATTAAAATTAAAATAAAAAAACATAATGAAAAATTAGCGGAAATAAAAGTAGCTAATTATCTCCCTTTAATTAAAATAAAGATTCTAAATTTGATTCAATAGTGATGCCAAACAAGTTATATTTTTTAATTTAACAAATTTAACTGACTAATTATTATTTCTTTACATAAACTAGCGTTGTGGTATTATTACAAGATTTAATTATTAGAGGAATAAAATTAATGTACGTTAAACAGTTGTAAATAGACATTTCATGCATTAATTATTTGTCCATTCAACTTTAAGAAGTTGATCTCTTAAACAATTTGGCACATTTTGATGCCCATTTCATATGAGGTTTAAAATTCAACTGGCAACGTTTTAAAATCGCCAATATCCCTACACCATCTAAGAAGGTCGTAGTAAGATTAAGCCAGTTATGCTTGATGAGGTATGAAAAAAATCAATTTGAAAGTCTTGAAACTCCGCTTTGAGTGCTTCGATGCGTTTCTGAAAAAGCCCAACTATCTTTCTTAATATATGCCTTTGTAAAGGATAGTACATAATAGTATAGTTCAATGTTTTGAAATTGATTTCACTCAATATAAATATTACTGGAAAATATAGTTGTTTTTGTTTTCATCAATAATAAAACACCTCTTGGAGGTCTCTCGCGTGCCATTGAACATCGCTCTGCGTGCCAAGGTTGGCACACGTGCCTTAGGTCGCCGACCCCTGATTTAGGGATTAGTTAACGAAAAGACATTTTCAAACAATAGCCTCGCATGTCACGGACAAAGAAACGTGTGCATCCTGACTAAGCTTGCTTACTTGCGTTAGAGGAGATTATGTGACCAGCACATTGCCCTGCCGCGTTACTTATCCCCAACAAATGTCAGTACCCACCACAGCTGTGTAGGCTTAGCCCCAGGCCCTTGGATCAAATCCTAGCCTTCTCCAGTAGTCGAACCCAGGACCGTTGGTACGCCAGTAGGCCGCCATGTCCCATATAATGTAGGCCAGGCGTCGGGCAACCTACGGCACGCGTGCCAGACTTGGCACGGAGAGCGATTTTAAATGGCACGCGGAAGACTCCCAAAAAAAGATAAATCAAGTCTTTACTACAAGAAAAGAATACAAAAGACTTTAAGACTGTTGGCACGCTGAATAAATTAGTAATCCTACTATGGCACGATGTTATCAAAAGGTTGCCCACCCCTGATGTAGGCTGTTTTGTATAAATAGCATTTTTCTCTATATGTATCGCTCTAACTCTTCGTCTCTCTTTCTCTTGACAGCCTACTGGACTACTACATCTATGTTGTGGAAACAATCAGCATGGAAGGACACATGAAGGGCATCAAAGGGATGATCAACGGCATCGAGGAAGCTCTATTCGGTAACCAAGGTAACATGAATTTTGTTTTTGTTTGTTGACATGTTGTAGATTTCTCGCTCCCAGCATTCATTAAGACCGGATGTTTACATACTGGGCCATCAGAGATACGATGGGATTTCTCTAGAGTTCTGTAATAAATCATCTAACAACTTCTCATTTGAAACATTGTATCAGTCGTATTGCTTCTTTAAAAAAAACACAGTCTAATCTTCTTGTACCAATCGCTATATATATCTTTAAAAGTGTATCTGGGATTTATAGGAAGAATGTAAATATAAACACAGATACAGTCACTTATCTTGGGTGCAGGTTTTACTTTGTATCGGATACTTTTGAAACTTGTTTTTCTTTTTTTTTTATACTTAGAAAATATAAAAATTCCACACGCCTTTATATTTTTATTTTTAGTTTAACATGAAAACTGATGAAGATTGAAATATCAGCTACATTGAATCTGAAGTTTTCAAGAACATTGAGAGAAAGTGTTTGGGACTTTTTAGAGAATGACTTAGTCAGAGAGAGAGAGAGAGAGAGAGAGTGAAAAAGAGAAAGATCGAGAAGGAAAGAGTGATAGAGAGGTAAAAAGAGAACAAAAGAATAGAAAGATAGAGCGAAAAAGAAAGGTATAAAAAGAGAAATAGAAAAGAGAGAAAAAGTGATAGACTAAGAAATAGAAAGAGAAAGAAAAAGAAAAGAAGAAGAAAGAAAGAGAGTAAAAGATAAAAAGAGAAAGAAAGAGAATGAAGCTGGAGGAGTGGTAGCGTGAAATGTTGAGTTGTGAAACAACAGTGAAAGAGATGTTCACGTTCAACAGAGTAATTGTGTCAGACCAACATATCTGTAGAATCCTTCAGATGCAGCTGTTTACAAATATCTGGGTTCATTTCCATGATGGCTTTAGTTCTCCTCCATGTTTCTGCCATCTTACATAAAGATCTCATGTTGAAATTGAAAAGTCGGACCCTGATGAAAAAAGGAAAATGTCTTTAGAGGTCCATATCGTACTTTCTTAAGGCCGCTCCTTGCTGTACCTTAAATCGGGGGTGGCCAACTATGGCTCATGAGCCCCAATATGATTGTGGCTCTTTTTCAATTAATACACACAGATACGTTAAGCTTCACGTTCGGTATAAATTTAAATTTTTTTTTTTTTCTGGGGAGGGGGTTCCTTATTTGAACTGACAGATCGTATCATTAACTCATTAACAGCTGCCATGGCTGTACAGGTCTTACGGACCACTTAAACTTTAAGAGCTCTAATACTCATACAAGTCCTACAACAATTAATGTACAAAACAAACAAGTCAGAACATATCGAGACTTGAAACCTTTAATAATTAAACATGAAAGACAAACATGGGCTAACTTCTTGAAAACCGAATGCAATAAACTGCAGTATTTGGAAAATTCAAAAACCTGGCATGATACAGGCCAACTTGTTCGAAAGGACGCAGTTATTCTCTGCAGACTACATACAGGACATACGAAACTAACACATTCGTTTATCTTAAAACGAGAAATGGCCCCAATGTGTGCTTTCTGCAATGCCAACTTAACAGTGTCTCACATTTTGTTGGAATGTAATACATTTGATGACATTCGACGTAAATTCTATTACTGTAGAACTCTTCATGAACTTTTCAGCAAAATTAAACCAAAACATATAATAAACTATATTAAAGACATACAACTGTACAACAAAATCTAAAGATATAAGAACAATAAAATGAATACAAGAGAAAAATGACAACAACGTTATCAAAAAGGCCCTATATAACCTTCGATGTTGATGAGCCGGAAATTCAACAGTTCAATTCAAATCAAGTCAGAACAAAGCAAAAACAGAAGCTACAAGAAAACGTACTGATTATTATAAAGTACTGTAACTTTTTATTGATCAAAGTCCGATCCAATGTGGTGTATATAATCATTGATATTATGGAAAAAAGAAATAGCTTCTTGATTGTCTTTTCAAGTCCTAAAAGAAAACATTTAAATGTACTGCTCTTGGTGGCCGCGGCGCCAGACGAAACCCGGCAGTGTGCAATATTATTACCGTATTATTATTTTTTTTAATATCGCTAAATATTTCACAAATTCAAATTCTGCTCGAATCTCCCCTTGATTTTTAGTCGCTGAATTCAAAAATGAAATCAGATATTGTCTGCGATGCTTTCTCGATGAGAAAATTGACAGTGAAAATTTCCCTAGTCCAGCCATATGACGTCACATATTCAAGGTCGAGGCGACTACTGGCAACGTTGAAAAAAACGAAGGCATGAGATGTAGCAAGCCAGTTGTGCACTCTCGTCAAAAAAGTTGGTGCGAAGGCGTGTTGTTGAAGTCCGAAGTCGTGTTGAACTCACTGCGTGCGGTTACAAGGTTTAAATAGTGTCACCAACACCGACTCACAACGAAAGCCGTATTCACTGAGAAGACGTGTTGGTGTTTGTGCCCACTGCGTTTGTAGCTTTACTTGCTTGCATACAATTGTTGACATGGTAGTAGGGATGTTGAACGAAAACCGGAAATCCGACCGAAATTCGGTTTTCAAACTTAAAACCGATTTTGGGTTTTTGTTGTAAGTGTAAGTTGGGAGGAAATCATTCAAAAAAAAAAAGGTGCCCGTAGTACGAACGCCTTGTAGAACGAACGTTCAGTAAAACGAACGCCACCGCGACATTCTTCCGCAGAACGAACCCTTTCACATACATACCGCGCGCGGGGTAGCAGAAAAAGCGAAAAATCGAAAGGTGTAAATGGAGTTAAACATTGATGAAAATAAGGAAAACTGAAGACAAAGCCAACCGTGAAGTTGTTCCTTGTGTTTCGGATATCATGTTTGTTTGTTTGAAACAAGAGCGTGAAGAAGCTCAAGAGAGCTAAAAGCGCCAAATGCCAACCATCTTTGGCAAGGAATTTTCGGAAACGGGAAGACGTTAAAAGCATTTGCTCTGGAATGGCACCCAAATAAAAGTGATGAAACAATGACAAGACCCATCTTGTCACTTCAGAAATCTCCCGGAGAAAATAGCCGCTTTAATAAGGTTCTTCCAACTAAAACCGAGCAGGAAGGCTAGGGTTATTCGCTGATGTTCAGTTTTCCCAATCAATGCTTGTAAACTAACGATCATCTCATTTCAGATCGGAAAATATTAAACCAGTTCTCATAAAATGATAAAGCTAAATTAATCCCGTCGGACCAAATTGATCCGTGGCCACGGCATACTTAGGGATTGTGTTGCCATAAAAATTCCCAAGCGACTTTTTTGTTGTTGGCTCAACTAAAGTCAGGTAAGCGTACCAGTCAAAGCTGGGTAGATTCAAGGAGACTCGCAAGACCAGGGATAAAAATCATAGCCTCCAACGTGCCCGTTGAGTCTTCATAGAAGTTTATGGCAAATCTTCGCAGAACCAACGGCCCATAGAACCAACTGGCTGGCAGAACGGCTTGTGTTTTGTTCTATGAAATACAACCGTATTTCAATGACTTGTAGAGTCGATGACGAAATTACATTCCTATAAATACTATTTGATCACGCCATTGCTTTTGTAGCAAAGGCCAACAGCTAGGTTAATGGTATACGCATTTTGTTTTAATACGCTCATTCCTCCCTCCCCCCCCCCACTCCCTCCTCCCCTCCATAACAAAATGTGAAGTAAACACCATCATCAACACGAACCCATTCCCAAATTAAATTTAAAAATGTTAGCGTTGTTGTTTTTTTTTATCTTTAAACTCCGTATCCATTGTTGTTCTTGGAGGCTTTCCCCCGATCTTCATGATCTCCCCCCCCCCCCACACACACGTGCTGGGTAAAGCAAATTAGAACGCTCACTTTGATGACGTCACATCTACGCTTTGGGGGGAGAAAGCAACAACTCATCAATAAATACAACTTTGAAATGTTTTTTTTTAAACTGAATATTGTACAATTATTTAAAACAAGATTTAGTTTGATTCAATTTTAACACATAGAATTGAGAATTGAGATAAATGTTTTTGTTTTAATACATAGAATTGAGATAAATGTTTTGGTGTTTTTTGTGAGGTTTGTGTTTTCTAGTGACATTTGTATTTATCGACGTTTTTTCCTTAGCTAGGCCGCCCACACAAACTCGGTTAAACAAAAAAGTAGGATATAAACAATGTTGAAATTCGGAAAGAAAAAACATCAGAAATATATCAATGACCAAGGTTAACAATCGGTTGTCTGCCCCTGTCATCCATCTTGTTGACTCCTCGTTGTCATGTTTTTCTGGGTTGTAAAAAGAACACCAACCTGAAACCAAAACATCGTCTTAGTTAGATCGAGGGGTCTCAATACATAGTTCAGTGGTCTCTCTTTAACCCGTTCACTTTATAACGAATTCGACTTTTTTAGTTTTGCTTCCTAGCATCGAATATTTGTTGAATGATATTTTCCAAAATAGAATCAAGGAGAATGAATAGCTAAAACTTAAAATAACTTGTTACAAAAAATTAACTTTTCTCAGATCTCATAACTCTTGATGATATAGTGAAATTTTGTAGTTTTCTTGTTTGTCTTCGTTTTCTCTTTTGGTCCAAGACTGTTTGAGACTCTGTGATCTAGGTGAAAGATACCCAATTAAAGAAACAAACATAGGTGTATTGATTTAAAGGATAAAACTTCTATGGGTGCTGGCACTCACGAGAAACACGATTAACCGTCTAAGCAGGTACTTGGGATTTTGGGGATTCAGCACAGGCGTGTTTATGTGGGTGTAAGTTGGTGTGTGTGTGTGTGTTGTGTTTGTGTGTGTGTGGGTAGAGGGATCACACTGTTCGTTGATAAACAAGCACTTTTAAAACGAGTGTTATTATTTTTTCTAAACTTATTTTGAACTTGCATTTATATGTAATGTATATTATATTTATATGTGTATGTGTGAAGCGTCCACTAAATCTATCTTGTTTCCTGTTAACTTTTTGTCCTCAAATTCCTTCTTAGATAACACTTCATCTGAAAATGTCACTATCTGGGAACTATCTCTGGCTTATGGCACTCATTGCCACTCATTAGGAAAATTAAAGATTCTTGGCATTGTGATGGCCTTACTATCCCACTGTAGATTATAGAACCGCATTAAGGCTCAATTACTCAAGTAACGGAATTATAAGATTGGATTTTATTGGCCGTACGAATTCAAGATTTTAAAACGTGCCAGCTGTTGTTAATCCAACAATAACCAATTATATTTTGTTATTCCCACATGACTAAGTATTTGCCCTTAAATATATACTTAAAACATGAAACATATAATGTGACAATATTACAATAAAAAAAAGTAAAGTATCCCGTCGGACCAAATTGATCCATGGGATCGGTGAAGAAGCGTTAACCAGTTTCTGTGGCCACGTCATACAAGGGGACACAATGCCCAGCCGCAATTACTTTACCCAACTAAAGTCAGGTACCCATCAGAGCTGGGTAGACTCAGCGACACCCTCCATACCAGAGGACGAATCTAGCCTTCACCAGAATTCGAACCCTCATTAAACCCACTGTTAGATACTTACTTGCTTACATAGAATGTACTTATGTTTAACTGTGACATATTATTTTATGGCAGTCACTTTCCTTTAGTAAAAGAATGGACATCTATAAAAGAAGGGAGAGAGGGGTGACGGGCTGGGGAGGCTTCACTAATCCTAATGAGGCAAATGATCTAAATCGGGAACTATGTTTTTATTTGTGCGTGATAAAACAGGTGTGGGTGTATGTGGAAAGGAGGAGAGCGGTTAAAAGGGAGATTTTGATGTCCTTATACACTATTGATATATACAGGTCACTTTGACCGTAAGCGCTGTGCCTCTAAAGGTTGCCACAAGACAGGTGTACTTAACTCGCTTTATTTGAGAATTTCAGATTTCAAGGGGAAAAAAAATAATTGTTTTGTGTGGAAGCTTCGTGCGGGGACAAGTTCAAAAAATGAACATCAAATTCTTGGGTACAATGAAACTCAGTGTTCAGACTTTTTTGCGTATGAAATATTCCAAGCCAAGCCATAAAAGAATCACTAGTCTAATGTTGTTTATTTAAGAATTTATTTTTAGAGTTTTTACTGTTTAAAAAAAACGAGTACGATTGCGTATCTTAATCTTGGTTCTTAGAGGCAAGGAAAGTAATTTGTTACTTAGCGGCCTTGGCTTACAGGGCAACTATGTTTTATATGTTCACAATTTGTAACATTATAAAGCAACAACCACTTTATAGTCATTATATTGAATTACTAATCTGACTTTTTTATTTTTATTTAGACTTTGCCATGTCCGCCATCTTTGCCGTATTTAACAAACTGCGATATTATATTTTTTGAGGAGATTGAAATGACTTTCTCATACACGAACAGAATTTAAATTTTTTTAGAAGGAAGTTTTGAGCCTACGACCTAGCCCTCGGGGGCTCGGTGGCCGTGCGGCAGCGCGTTCTTCTGACGTTTCGGGTTCGAATCCTGGTGCAGACTAAGATTTTTCTTGGGTCTCGAGGGTGTCCCCGAGTCTGCCCTGCTCTAATGGGTACCTGACCTTAGTTGGGGTGTAAAGTAAAGGCGGCTGTGCATAGTGCTAGCCACACAAACACCTAGTATAATGGCGGGAACGCTGCTCCACCGGCCCTATAAATCAATTTGGTCCGACGGGATATATTTTACCTAGCACTCATTAGGTCAAATCGCACAACTAACTCGACCGACATGTTTGATTAGAAGAAAATATCGGGGTATCCATTAGTCAATGAATAACTAACTGCCAAAAAACTGCAGACGTTAAACATTTCAATGGGTTTTGTTGACGGAGCTGGCGTTTTGTTCTTTTCTTTTTTTTTTTTTTTTTTTTTTTTTATTTTTTTCTGCTGCTATTCAGTTGCCTTAGATTCCTGGAAGAAGTTTCTGTGCTAAAAGAAAAAACACAGACCGAACATAAGTCGTCTAACGCCATCCATCAACTTTGCTAAGTTAACCCTTACACCTCGCAGTTCAGTTTAGAATATTAATCGACCACTCGAAACAAATTCACGAAGTGACATAACGTATGATCATAAACTATTTATTATTCATTCATACTGCTCCTTATTTCGCTTCTTCTATTGAATATACAGTAAACAGCTCACATTACACGATAAAAACAGAATTGAATAACACTTGTTAGTGTTGTATTTTTTATCGGTACAATTTTTAGGTTTCCGAAAAAAATTTTGCATAGTTTTTTCTTCAGTAACTGAATAACTGACGAGATGTGGGTATTTGACTGAATAACAAGACCTTACTCTCTTTTTTATTTGTTTTTATGTTTTTTTTTTTTTTGTTTTTTAATTGATCTTTCCAGCTTTTTTTTTAAATTCCATATAACTGGCAAAGTGTTCATGTTTGTATTGTGAATGGCATTAAGCCTGTGTTTTTTTTCCGAGTGATGGTTTCAAGTTGGGTTTTTTTTTTTTCTTAATTCTTCATTTTTTTTTGTTTGGCTCTCTGTATAAAATAATTCTGTTTATTGTTCACGTTTTTAAAAAAAAAACGGAAATCAATGTTTACGTGGCAACATCGGCTAACATTTTACTAATCTATCTAATCTATCTAATCTATCTGATCTATCTGATCTATCTGATCTATCTGATCTATCTATTCTTTTAATCTATCTAATCTATCTAATCCATCTAATCTATCTAATCTATCTAATCTATCTAATCTATCTAATCTATCTAATCTATCTAATCTATCTAATCTATCTAATCTATCTAATCTATCTAATCTATCTAATCTATCTAATCTATCTAATCTATCTAATCTATCTAATCTATCTAATCTATCTAATCTATCTAATCTATCTAATCTATCTAATCTATCTAATCTATCTAATCTATCTAATCTATCTAATCTATCTAATCTATCTAATCTATCTAATCTATCTAATCTATCTAATCTATCTAATCTATCTAATCTATCTAATCTATCTAATCTATCTAATCTATCTAATCTATCTAATATATCTAATATATATAATATATCTAATCTATTTAATCTATTTAATCTATCGAATGTATTTAATCTATCGTATCTATCGAATCTAAAGAATGTAGGCCTATCGAATCTATCGAATCTATCGAATCTATCAAATCTGTCGAATAAATCTATTCTATCTATTCTATCTATTCTATCTATTCTATCTATTCTATCTATTCTATCTATTCTATCTATTCTTTCTATTCTATCTATTCTATCTATTCTATCTATTCTATCTAATCTATCGTAATCTATCCAATGTATAAAATATCGTTTAATCTATCACTATCTCCTTTTCTTCTATTTCCATTCTTCTTCCCCCCCAACCCCTTACTATCTTTCTTCCTCCCCAGCCCTTCCCCCACCTCTTTCGTTCTATCTGTGCTTACGTACGCGCGTGGGCGTTGAGATGTACGCAATGTTATTGTCCAGTAGATAAAGGAGGTCCAGACCATACAGACAACTTAAGCCAGGCATAAACACGCGCTTTCTAACGCGCTAATAAAATTCCCCAGCAGGCCAGTCTAGTTGCCACTGTTAAAAAAAAACAAAAAAAAACAAAAAAACACAACACACGATGCCAGCCCACCTGAAGAAAATATTTCATGGCTTTTAAGGTTGTTGTTTTATTTTAACCTTTATCAATGAACTGATAAAACAGTCTAGTGATTCGCCTTTCATATGAATTAAGAGTCTACTACTAATTGATGTGTTGGTTAAAATTAAATACTAGCGCAGTTAAAAAGTCTTATAGTTCTTTTTCTTTTAAATCTCCTTCTTAAGGTGATTTAAAAAAAAAACTGAGAATTTGAGACACATATCAATTAGACACACATAGGTTTACCTGACCAGCGTACTTAAGGCATACCTAAAGTATTCCTTTCTTGGCATTTGTCCAAATGTCTCAAACTAACTAACTAACTAAACTCAAACTAAATACAAAGTGTAGAGCATTGTTTAAATCAAATTTGAGTTAACAGTTAATTCTGATAGTAAATAGTGAATTCAGTATCCAAATGCTAATAAAAGCATCTATACGAAATGTTAAATATAACTTTCAAGCAATTAGTTCAATCTTAGCATTTAAATGTGTGTGTGTCTGTGTGGTGAGGTTGATAAAAGGGAAGGCAGTCCAAATCCTCGTTGTCATTGGAATGGATTAGGCTCGGAAGTGACTTCCTTGAAGAAATTTCCGCCATTTTGTTTATACTGTCACTGATCAATATATATAATTACCGTGAGTTTGTTTATTTATTTAGATGTTTGTTTCTGCTCTATAGTCTCCTAAGCCGTTTGACTAATCGGGTTAAAAATTAAATGTATAAATTGGAAACGTCCTAAAAAAATAATTTTTTTTTAGCAACAATATTGCTTAATTCGTTAATTTATTTTTAAAAATAAACTTAGACCTATTACTAATCACCGTATGTTAAGGTTATAAAACGTGCACGTTTCCTAATGATGTCCCTTTGAAATGCTTTCAAATTTAGTGTGTTTCGGGACCGGGTATTCCCGTACTGCGAAATATTGCTGTCTACTTTTTTTTTATTATTAACTTTTTTTATTGTTTGGTATTTGTTTTCTTTTTCTTTCCTTTTGGTAGTATTATTGTTAGTTTTATATTATTAATAAGAAGTCAGAAGCTTGACAGCAACAATTCATAAGCATATTGTTTAAAATGGCAAGCAACATATATTCGGTTCCGATCTATTTATAGATCAGTGGCGCAGTAAGTTTAAGACACAATTTTGATTATATCGATAAGTGCGGTGGACATTATTAGATTTCCCATAGAATATAATAAAATGGACCGATTGCTCTATTTTTAGAGCTTATATCAACTTTTTTTCCGTGCGCAACCAATAAGTCTGTCTTAAATTACTTCTACGCTCCTCGTTGTTTCTTAAATGTTTCCGCTTTTTATACAACTTTCGATTTTAATTTTAATTTTTCATTGAGAAAATCGAAGCGACTCAATTAAACGAAAGTGCAAAGAAACAGCGAATCGGAAATTCTGAAAATCAGTGTTTCGAGTCCTCATATAGAAGAAATACTAAAGCAAGCGGTCCATGTATATTATAGTCTATGGATTTCCCTGTCTTCACTTTGTTCAAACCAATTTATAGGGCGTTTGCAATCACGTGACAAAAAGCACGTGATTTGTGTTTACTTTCTGTAATGGTGTACAAGTAATAATGGCCGCTGTATTAATAAAGTTTCATATAGGCTCGAGCTTTTTTTAAATGATGTGTTGTGTTTTAAGTCTTATTAAGATTTAAGCTGTATTATGTATGTTAAATAAAATAGGCTATTTTATTATTATCATAGACATAGATCATAGACGATGTGAGCCTATTAGTGACTTGACTAGATAGCCTATTCACCAACACTATCACTTGACATCGTAGCCTAGCCTACGAAACATTAAAGTGTAGGCCTATAAAGTGAAATTGAAAGTGTAAATAGGTCTAGCCGGATCCAGCCTAATCACATTAATCAATTAATCTACAGTACTACTATTTACCTCCTTATTTTTGAGTAGGATAGCCAATATTCAGATGTGAATTTTGCATGATAAAGAACAACTTCACTTTCACCACGTTACATTTGTACCTCAAGTGGGTTCTTATATTTACACAAATACGTCACTAAAAACCTAAGCCACGCCCACCGAGAACGCTCTATTAAGAAGGCGCAATCCATTCTTTTTATAGATCAGTGACCTTACTAGATTATACGACTTAAAAAACAAATCTCTTTATTAGCGAAAAATTTTTATATGTTGGCGGTTGAACAGTTAAGTCTCTTGTAGTTTAGTTTTCTTTGAACCGAGATGAAACAAACAAACAAACATACAGTGGATCAAACCATGTTTGTGTGTGTGTGACAAAACACGGCGTATGTATGTGTGTTAGTGTGTTTTGGGAAACATGACATGTGTGTGTGTGTTAGTATGTTTTTTTTTGGCGGGGATGGGGGGAGTGCGGAATGGGGGGTGGGGCAATGTATCCGAAAGGTTTACTTGGCACCCAGGTAATTACCTGGCCCACACAACATGAGGGCAAAAAACTTAGGACACCATGGAGCCATAGAACTTTCGACATTCTCGAATTTACCGAGTCGGGGACAATAAAAGACATTGTACTGGCCACACAATCACCTCGTAAAGAGTAACCATAAAAAATCACCTTTACCCACTGGATATATCTCAAGAGAATGTTTATTTCACCTCATGTTATGAATGAAATAACATTAGAGTATTCACCGCTTGTTGTTATTATATCTATCAATCCAAACGCACACGTGAAATAAAACTGCACACGAAGCGGTTGGGTTTGATAACCCCCCACCCCAGACTCACACCACCTAACCACCACCACCCTACCCTACACCCCAACACCCCCCCCCCACATGTTGGCATATATACATATGTAAAGCATCAAGCGCCAGTCTGCTCTTAACCTCACCATCATAATGTGTTTTATAACTTTCTGATATCACTCCCAGCCACACAAGGTTACATTACACATACCTCATAATATTCTTATCTTGAAAATGAATGAAAATAAATAATAATAAAAATAAAATAAAACATATTTATAAACTTACATGTAATTATAGTCATGACTTTATCATACGGGACTTCCCAATTATTTTTTTTTAGGTCTGCTATATTTGTAGTCTTTTTATTACTTCCTTTATTTTAAGTTGCATTTTCTGTCTGTCTGTCTGTCTGCAATCATGCGTGGTACATAACTTTGCTTCGATTTTTCGACCACTTCCCGTGGTCCGATCGAGCTGAAATTTGGACAGCAGATTTGTGGCGCCTAACAATACATCCTATCAAATTTTCAGTTACAACGACTTAATAATACTACACTTATGACAATATTCATTTCTTAAAAGGAAAGTATCAGAAATATTTTAATTTCGCGTTAAAAATGCCTGTGCAACTTTTTATAGTTTTTCGGCGCAAAGCTAGAAAAAAAAATTATGTGCTACGATTTTTTTTTAGAACAATTCATACGGAGTAAGGAGATATTTTTGAGATTTGCGACACAGATATTTTTTCTGTACGTTTCATTTGCAATAGTCAATCAATTATTTAAAGACCAAGTGAAGAGGTTTTTCTCAAAGGAACGAGATTTGGAATAGCCTCATACGGCAGTGACGTATCACAAGGGAAATAAATAAATAAAAATAGACGCTATAAATCTATATTTAACCATTTTGTTAAAAATAAGAACCGGGAAAAGATTCAAAACATGTGGCAATCGATTCAAAACACGTGACAATATTCATTTTTCCTAGTCGGAATCCTTTATGTTACGTCACTTTCCTATATTGCCGGAAATAAAAACATCTCAAATGGCTACGAGATTTGGAGTAATCATCCGAAAAACACACACATTTAAGTGCAAATATTGAACTAATTACTTAAAATGTATCTTTGATATTTTGTATAAATGTTTTTTTTAACATTCAGATACTGAATACACTATCTACTATCAAAATCAAATGTTAACTCAATTTTGATAAAAAGCTCTTCACTTGGTCTTTAATTACATGATGGTAAACTTAGTTTGCAAAGGGAGTATAATAAAAACTTCGTTTTTACGGTTTTCTTGTTAACGAAATGAAAAAATCGTAAATTTCATACAATACAATTTCTTTCTTAAACGAGCCATCTACCAGGACTATATATATATATATTTATATTATATATTAAAGATGCCAATTGCTTACTTTTGGTTCCGAAACCGATACCCAAACCTAATTTCAGTCGGCCTCTAAATGTACCCCCCCCCCCCCACACACACTTTTCAGAAAAGGATATGAATCTGGCCCTGGAAATTACAGACATGTTCCCTTAACAAACATGACATGCTAAATACTTGAACATATAATATATAGTAGTATATATAGTAAATCATCTTGACCAGGGGTCGACAACCTAAGGCACGCAGAGCGATTTTCAGTGGCGCGCCATGGAGACCTCGCAGAAGGAGATTTTTCTCTGCAAACTATAACATGAAAATGACGCTGTACGTTGAGTATTAAAGTTCAGGAAAGTTTGTGTGCGCAAAGATGTCATCATTGGACTCGCGATCTGTGATTGAATCTATTGTTCAAATAGTCAATTTTATAACTTCACACCTTTTATTGATTTACAAACAATTCAAGCCTCTTCTACAAGAAAGTGATACGGAATATAGAGATCTACTGTTGCACACGTTGTTCGTTACCTTAGCAGAAGTCTTGGATTACTGACCGTTGAAGCCGATGTATCTGAATGAGATAGCCACAAATTTCAATGAGTTGAACTTTAAAAAAACAACTAGAACTCTTCTTAGAACACTGAAAGGAATTTGCAGTTAAAACTGGATAGATCTTGACGTGAAATCAATTTTTAAAAAATGTAACTACTTCCCCTGTTTAAGGCACACTAATATAGATAGATGTTGTTTTTTTTTTCAGAAGTACACTGAAGCACTCCTGTTTTCATACCACATCAAGGCTGACTGGCTTAATCTTACTACTTCTTAGATCTGGATATTTTTTTTTTGTGGCGGCTTATTGGCTGTTATAAAATTGCAGCAAGTTGAATTTTATACATAATACATAATACATAATTTTATACATAAATTTTATACATAAGCATAGGCATCAAAATGGGCCGATTTGCGAAAAAATCTGGAAGGAAGATGCACTGCTTCGGAAAGTCATCTGCTGGTCTCAACTGCTAGGCACTCACTCTAATTTCCACTTTTGGTTCAACTGACAGGTGTGAACAGATTTTATCACGCACGAAAGCTGTTTTAAGCATGGGCAAAGAAGCTACTTACGCTTGACCACTAAGAAATAACTAAATATGTACCCGACAGTGAAAAATTAGCGAAGAGGGCAAGTCGCTCGTTAATTGATATGCTAATTACATTCAAAAGAGCCTGTACGTTTGTCTTCTTTAATTAGGCATAAATAGTCTATAATTATTTAATTTTTAAAAAAAATTATTTTATAAATATAATAGGCTTAGGTCTATAGCCTATGCCAGCATTATAGTATGTAATTGTTGGATTTATTAGGCCTAATGTTTTTAAACTTGTCCTTAAGTCGACTTAAACAATTAATGCATCAAATGTTTATTTACAACTGTTTAACGTAAATTAATTTTATTTCTTACTAGTTGATTATTTACTTGTTGAAATAAATACCACAATGCTAGACTTATATAAGGAAATAATATTAATAAGTAATATTAGTAATATTACAAAACATAACTTGTTTGGTATCAATATAGAATCAAATGTGGATACTTTAATTAAAGGGAGATAATTAACCCAGTTTTATTTGCGTTAATATTTCTAAATGTTTAATATTTTTCCTTTATAAAAAAAAAGTGCTTTACAATAATAATTTTAAAATGATAAAAAAATAAAAATAAAATGTTGAAAACTATGTAAATAATATTATATAACCGAAGAAATCAAATGTAGATTTAAAAAATAAAAACAGTACATCAACTACCCACGTTGTATGATTTCGTATTCCATTCCTCAAGACAACAATTAATCCATGTTAAATTATTGCAAACCAAATCTAAATTCTCTGGTGGAGGTCTTCTCCGCCTCGTGCTATTTGATCCTTCACACAGGTGTTGGGAGTCTTAAGTCACCCACAACCCCCCGAGCTCTGGCTCTCATCAAAACTATACCCACAGAAGGCGCAAAGAGGTCAAACTCTGACGCGTCTCCTAATGGAAGAAAAAAAGGAGATCAAATTATAACAATCGATTCTCTACACAAAGTGTGGGGAGTCTAGTCACTGCGATCGCTTCTAGGCTTTCTGTCTAGGATCAGAGTGTCGTATAATATTCTGATTCGCAGAAGGCGGTCAAGTTGGCACCTGGATGGAACGGCTGGGTCATTACATTCGGTAGCGGTATGTTGTTCGAGCCTTGCGAGACAAGGAGCTTGCTCAGGCTTTTCGCATTGGCTCCCATTCATGGTCGGCCTGGACTACAGCTGGTCTGCACTCGGCCCTCATGCTTGACGTAAGAGTGATTGAGCAGAGGGCGGAACTAGCTGATCCACGACTGGTGTCCGACCCTTCGGGGCGGGAAGTCAGTACTTGTATTAGTGAAGTTGTCGATACCGTGCGACAGTTTAAACGCCGAAAGGCCACACGAGGAGCAATGAGTTGAAAAGGGCTTCAAGCGCCTCCTAACTGAAAACAAATGAATTTTAGCAGATGCTAGACTTAAATCTTGACATTAACCATTAATGTGAATGTTCAGTAATGATATTATGCATTTCCTATAAATGCAAAAAGAAAAAGAAAAGAAAAATGATAACCACATTATTTGTTTACATTTTATTATAAAACTCTTAACCCTTCCCGTACCGACCTACTTCTATCTATGCTGCCTTCAGTTCCGCTATATACGCGCCCGGGACTGTAAGGGTTAATGAATTTCTCTATAAAGTTCTTTTGATTTTGACCTTGGTATTGCACACATAATGCACTGTGCCCACACCACACTTCAGGAAAAACAGATAATGTAAAACGAAATTAATAGGCTCAATAGATGATTTGTCGAAGGGATTAGATAATAACAAACAAACTGATACTGTATTACTAGATTTTTCCAAAGCATTCGATAAAGTTCATCATTCTAGTTTACTTAACAAAAATATTTTGGCATCTCTTGTCCCTTACATCTGTGGGTTCAATACTTTCTTATAGACAGAGAACAAACAGTGACAATTAATGGCTCTACATCATCACCAATAACTGTAAACTCAGGAGTTCCACAAGGAACTGTTATATAGCCCCTACAATTTCTAATTTATATTAATGACTTACCAAATTGCATCAACACAGGAACAGCCGTAAGACCTAGAGTATCCAAGAAAAAGAAACAAAAAATAACAAACTACTTCATTCATGGTAAAGAACTAACTCTAACTAACAATGCAAAGTAATTAGGAGTTATAATAAATGATAAATTATCTTGGAATTCTCATATTGATGAAGTAATTAAAAAATAAAAATAAAAAACATTAGGATTCAAAAAAAGCAACTTTTACAAATGTAATAAGAATATAAAACAAAACTGCTATTTCACATTAGTTAGGCCTATACTAGAATATGCATCATGTGTATGGGATCCATCAACCATAAAAAAAATGTGAACAAATTCAGAAAAGAGCTACAAATTTCATTACTAGCCAATATTCACAACTGACAAGAGTAACTCCCATAGTCAAATGACTAAACCTAGAGACACTAGAGGACAGAAGGGAAAAGAGTAAAGTAGTAATATTACATAAGGCATTAAACTCTAATTTAGAGATACAAGCAATAACAACCTTTTGCATAAAACAAAAACACATTCCTTTTCCCTTATGCGATAACAAATGCATATAAGTATGCTACTCTTTCTTCTCGAGTGGCATTCGGGCATGGAATGGGTTACCTGAACAAACCAGGAAAATCAGTACCGTAACATCATTTGAAACATTAATACAGATGCAAGACTGAACTCGGACCACAAATGAGCGTAGGACGCAATAATCTTCTTCATAGAAGGAGCGCCTGTTACAGCCTCTCCCCTACCACCTCTATTTTCCCCAACTTCAGGAAACTGGGACCACCGCCAGTCTACAGACACAAAATCCAGGCATCTGACAGAAATGACCAAATTATCTTACAACAGATAGTGGTGATAGCCCACCGCGTCTCTTTTACAATATATTTCATTTAACATGATATACATAATTAAAAGAGTAAATGATTGAAATACTGTAGCCGTATATAGTGTTGGGAGTTGGGATATCCTTTATGTGTTTTCTAGATAAGACAACTTTCGGGTTCGTACTCTGTCTGTAACTGTTGTCAGCGCATAGAACTGTCCTCAACGGGATATGCGCTATAAAAGCATTATTATTATTATTATTACTATCGTATGTTTCTTGTATGTTCCAATATCTGATGTTTTCTTGTGTGTTCCAATATCTGATGTTCTCTTGTGTGTTCCAATATCTGATGTTCTCTTGTGTGTTCCAATATCTGATGTTCTCTTGTGTGTTCCAATATCTGATGTTCTCTTGTGTGTTCCAATATCTGATGTTCTCTTGTGTGTTTCAATATCTGATGTTCTCTTGTGTGTTCCAACATCTGATGTTCTCTTGTATGTTCCACTATTTAATGTTCTCTTGTGTGTTCCAATATCTGATGTTCTCTTGTGTGTTCCAATATCTGATGTTCTCTTGTGTGTTCCAATATCTGATGTTCTCTTGTGTGTTCCAATATCTGATGTTCTCTTGTGTGTTCCAATATCTGATGTTCTCTTGTGTGTTCCACTATTTGATGTTCCCTTGTGTGTTCCAATATTTGATGTTCTCTTGTATGTTCCAATATCTGATGTTCTCTTGTGTGTTCCAATATCTGATGTTCTCTTGTGTGTTCCACTATTTGATGTTCTCTTGTGTGTTCCACTATTTGATGTTCTCTTGTGTGTTCCAATATTTGATGTTCTCTTGTATGTTCCAATATCTGATGTTCTCTTGTGTGTTCCAATATTTGATGTTCTCTTGTGTGTTCCAATATCTGATGTTCGCTTGTATATTCCAATATCTGATGTTCTCTTGTGTGTTCCAATATCTGATGTTCTCTTGTGTTTTCCAACATCTGATGTTCTCTTGTGTGTTCCAATATCTGATGTTCTCTTGTTTTTTCCAACATCTGATGTTCTCTTGTGCGTTCCAATATCTGATGTTCTCTTGTGTTTTCCAACATCTAATGTTCTCTTGTGTGTTCCAATATCTGATGTTCTCTTGTATGTTCCAATATCTGATGTTCTCTTGTGTGTTCCAATATCTGATGTTCTCTTGTGTTTTCCAACATCTGATGTTCTCTTGTGTGTTCCAATATTTGATGTTCTCTTGTATGTTCCAATATCTGATGTTCTCTTGTGTGTTCCAATATTTGATGTTCTCTTGTGTGTTCCAATATCTGATGTTCTCTTGTAGGTTCCAATATCTGATGTTCTCTTGTGTGTTCCAATATCTGATGTTCTCTTGTGTTTTCCAACATCTGATGTTCGCTTGTATGTTCCAATATCTGATGTTCTCTTGTGTGTTCCAATATCTGATGTTCTCTTGTGTTTTCCAACATCTGATGTTCTGTTGTGTGTTCCAATATCGATGTTCTCTTGTTTTTTCCAACATCTGATGTTCTCTTGTGTGTTCCAATATCTGATGTTCTCTTGTGTTTTCCAACATCTGATGTTCTCTTGTGTGTTCCAATATCTGATGTTCTCTTGTATGTTCCAATATGTGATGTTCTCTTGTGTGTTCCAATATCTGATGTTCTCTTGTGTTTTCCAACATCTGATGTTCTCTTGTGTGTTCCAATATTTGATGTTCTCTTGTATGTTCCAATATCTGATGTTCTCTTGTGTGTTCCAATATTTGATGTTCTCTTGTGTGTTCCAATATCTGATGTTCTCTTGTAGGTTCCAATATCTGATGTTCTCTTGTGTGTTCCAATATCTGATGTTCTCTTGTGTTTTCCAACATCTGATGTTCCCTTTGTTTGTTCCACAGAGACGACGACCAAAACGGAGGAAAATTTTAAGAGGCAGAGGAACATCCTGAACTTTTTCAGGATGACGGAAAGGAACTACACCGAGGAACAGAAGCAGAAGAGCAAGCCGGAACAGGGCGAGAAAAAAGAAAAAAAGAAAGAAGTAATACTGGAACACAAACACGTCCACACAGAGTTGTGATGGAACATGTTCCCTTTCTACATAGGTCTTTAATTAATTGTATTCATTTAATCTTTGTATTGTCGTGTGTTAGGTAACTTACGTTTCTTTTTTTTGTGTGTGTGTTTAAAATTTCATTACAAATACAATTATAGTTATAGTTTTCAAATAATATTTTACCTGCGTGTATTTTTTTAAAATTGTATTTACTTGACAAATATAGACATATATATATACAAAATAAATGTATTCATGCGTGTGATTATTTGACTGATGTCACGTGGGGATATTAAAAGTGAAACAATGGTACATCTCGTTGTTTTATTGAGTTGAATCCTTAGACCAAATAAATTAATTAACGTAAAACAACAACTACAGATGTCTGACCTAGGAATGTGTTGTTTTATGACCATTTGCAAAAAAAAAAAATATATATTACAAGCTATAAAATGAAAATAATGTTATTTTAAAAATAGTTACGTACCAGTTTGTGTAACGGGAAAATGTTTCTTTCCACCATGAAATGCAACACTATAATTTTTTCATGCATTTTTTTCATGTCTTATATTTGCAATACTTTTATAAGCGTTTGAAACATCTGAAAATTCTAAATAAATTATTTTATTTCTAGATGTAATTTCGAAGGGTAAAATGTTACATTTCTTTAAGTTTATTTATGTAGTTTTCGTACTTTAAATGGAACTTTTAAAGTCACAAGAAAAAGTATATTTCAGTCTTTAGTGTTGAGTGTAGTTTATGTTTAAGAATAGGGGCACCAGTTTATACGATTTTATGGTTAAGATGATATCATTTCGCCCGGAGCGTCAAATATACGTTCCAAAAAAATAAACTGAAGAAAATATTGGCTGTTTAAAATAAAATATAAAGCATGATAATTTACTAAAAGAGGTTCCAACATGGGCCCAAGCATAGTGTTTTTCAATATGATAAAGATAAGGAACTGTAGCTGTTATTGTGTAAAATTGTTATCAATGTTTCATTCGCTGTTATCTATTTATTTTTTATTTTACATAAAACAATTTTTTTTAATAGTGACATATTAAAAAAGTGTAGTGAATAAAATTGAAAAGTTGTAAAAAAAATGGAGTACAATTTAAAAGCTTTCAATGATTTAATGTTTTAACTTCAACTTATGTGAGCGGTTCCATTATATCTTGCCAGATTAGTCTACCTTCAGATTGAGATTCAATCATTGTCCGTGCCTCCTGGAGCTTGTAGCGAAAGCCCAAGATCTCTATCTATCTCCGTCCACTGCAGCTCGAGGGTCTGTTTCTAAGATCAGGCCTCTAGTCTTCAGGTCCATTTTCCATCGTTCTTCTCCATGTTTTTTTTGGTCTTCCTTTCGACCTTTTTCTTTCGGGGATCTATCTTAGGGCTGTCTTGGGGAGGGAGTCAGCTGACATTTCGCAGACGTGTCCCAGCCATCTCCATCTCCTTGCTGAGATGCTCTCTGCTAGAGAAACTACTTCTGTTATCTCGTGTAGGTCCTCATTTTATATAGTTTCTGAGCCAGAAGATCTTGAGGATGCGTCGTAGGCTTTGTGTCTAGAAGACCTCCAGTTACCTTTCAATGGTGGTTGTAGTTTTCCAGCATTCAGATCCATACAAGAGGACGTTGAGAACATTACTATTGAATATCCCAACATCGTAGGCCTAAGTATTTCATGAAATAGTATAAACAAAAGACCTGCTATATGCTGAGCTCGCGGAAGGCAAGAGAGCTACCGGCCGCCCCCAACTCAGGTTCAAGGACGTCTGCAAACGTGATCTAAAGGCTATAGATGTAGAGGTCGGGAACTGGGAGAACCTTGCTCAGCACAGAAATAGTTGGAGAGGCACCTTACACACCGGTATAAATGCGGCAGAGGGCAAACTTCGCCTTATGGCGGAGGCTAAACGAGCAGCGAAGAATAGTAGGCTGCCCCTAACAATCTCCAACGGTCCAGCTTTCAAGTGCCAGAGATGCGATAGAGCCTGTCTCTCAAGGATAGGTCTCCACAGGCACAGTCAATTTTGCAGGGCTGGCCAAATCACAGACGCGCAAATCTAATCGTCTTTCGAGACTATGGAGCCAATGTTGTTGAGTATAAACATGTTTCAAACTGTTTTCTTCCAGTAAAGTAATGCCATTATCCTTTCATATAAAATAAATAAAAATGTATTCAAATAATGCAAAAAGTAAAAAAGTATGCATAGTTTTATTATTATTATTATTACAACAAAGCAATCAACAAACAACATATTCGTAAGCTGGGTCCAGGTCCGGATGAAGGGCTGATTGGGTCGGTGATCGTAGTTTCTACATTTTACTTATAATGTTTGTGATACACTGTAAAAACAACAACACGAATTTACTGATATAGAGACGCCGCTGAGAATTTTACAGCCCTCTCATATTTAACTGCAGGAAGCAGGATGGCGCAGAGTTGAGCGACACTTGGATAGTGGTGCATGAAATATATTTTTGTTTTTACTTTCGAATGAGAAGCCAACACTGTGGACGATTATGCTAAATGAGATAGCATAGAGAGTCGTCGAGCTATACAGCTGACCATCAATAGCATTCAATTATCCCCCCTATTTAAACCAAAGACTATAATAACATGGACCGCTTGCTCTATTTTTAGAGCTTAAGAGTCGTGTTTTCCGTGCGCAGCCAATAACGCTCCCTAAAAGACTTCCGCTGTATACAACTTTCGATTTTAATCTTATTTTGAGTTCTAATCTTATAATTATATTTCTTTTACAACAGTACATGAAAAAAAAATTGAACGATTAAATTTAAAAATGAAAACATTTACTTTTAAAATAAACAATATTCAAAAGTTTAATTTACCTCTAATATTCCATTAAATTCTCTGGAAAAAAACAACAACTGGCGACTGGGACAGCCATAGTTTATATGTTTCCATTGAAATGTTCATAGCGAATTACGGAAATAATAATTCAATTTAAGATCGGACATTTCCTAAACAAGTACTTTTCGAGTCATCAACTATCAGACATCAAAGCAAGCGGTCCATCTTATTATAGTCTTTGGTTAAACTAATACAACAAGGGTACATCATTATATATATATAATTTGAACACCTCAGCTATTTGAATCGATTAGTTTTTGAATGAAATGTGAAGTAAACGCTGCCAAATATATGATGTCCCTTAACAGTAGGCATACATATTATTATACTAATAAGAAATCGGAATCGCATGGACTTTTCGAAGGGGTCAGTATTAGACAAGTATGGTGTGCGGCCGTCTGGTCCTGTGGTTGGTACACTAGAATGTCAACCGACACGTCGCGGGTTCTGTCCCTGCCGCCGACCGATCCCTGTCGCCCTAACCTCTTATAATATTAATGATATTGACAAGTCTTAATTAGGCTTGACCTTTTCAAATGGAAGAGGTCACGTACTTCCGGTTCTATTTTTAAATTAGTAAAAAAAAACACATGCTTTTGCTGGTGTTTGACAATTGATTTCAACCTCGACGGCCAGTTCTAGTCTTTTAGAATTATACAAAGGATACAAGATTAGTTATGAGGAATCCGTTTTTTAACATCAAAAGTGAGTAGGCGATAATTAATACTTGCGTAAGTTTAATAGTTGCATAAGGTTAAATAAATCTTTGCTTACAAAATAAATTAGTCAAGAGTTTCGTTTCTTGGTTATTAAAAAACACAATGCGTAGATTCATAAAAACAAATAACGAAAATTCGTTTTTATTAAGTAACAAGTTTGATATTATAAAAAGGTGAAAATTCACTTCTGACTTTCACAATCGATCGTTTTCTTTTGGCTTCATTTTTTTGGAAATGAAATATTATTTAATCTTCTAAAGCTTTTAGTACAATCAGTAACACGTTTTTTTAATTAAATGATGGAATAAGACCGGAAATGTTATTCGTTGCGTCCTTTTATATATGCATTTTTGTTAAGACTTGTCAATTTACATCTCAGTATAACTGAGATAGTTATCTAAGATTGATTTCGTATATATGCTTGAAAGTCTCATCGTCGTTAAGCGGAACAGATATTTAGTAATCATACAAACTGGGTAGTTAATGTAAGGTTTGAAAATATACATATAAATTTTTAGTCATATAATATTTATATAATTTTTAAATACTTTTTACAGTTCGATCATTTCAAAGTTATAAATTAAAAGCCATTTTTGATTATAAAAGAAAAAAACAAACATTAGAATAATTAGCTCAAATGAAACGGGTAAATTATCTCCCTTTAATTAAAAAATGTTTTCACATCTGATTCAATAGTGATGCCAAACAAGTTCTATTTTGTAATATAACTAATATTAATGACTAATTATTATTTATTTATATAAATTCAACATTATGGCATTCATTACGATACTTAATTATTTGACGATTAAAATAATTTACGTTAAACAGTTGTAAATAAACATTTCCTGCATTAAATGTTTGTCCATTTAAGGAGTTTATATTTTGAACATTAATAATTATAGAAATTACATAATGTAGTGCTATTAAATAAGTCTCTTATATTTATAAATTAATCATACAAATAAATTTGTTTTAGAAATAATTATATTTCAGTTTAATTAAAGAAGATGAGCATAAATACTCGATTAAATATAATTAGTCTGTGTGACCTCTTTGTATATTTAAAACAGCTTTCATGTGCAATAAAATCTGTTCAAAAGCTGTGAAAGTAAAGGAGCGAATGTCTAGCAGTTGAGAATAGCAGATGACTTTCCTAAGTAGCTTCCATCCAGATTTTTTCGTAGATGGGCACATTTGATGCCCATATTTAAAAAAGTTTAAATTCAACTTGCTCCATTTTAAAATTGCCAATATTCCTCCACGTCAAAAAATATCTAGATCTACATCTAAGAAGGTTGTAGAAAAATCAAACCAGTTAGGCTTGATGTGGTATGAAGAAATGAGTCCATCAATTTAAAAGTCTTGGCCTTTGATTAGAAAACTCCGATTTTAGTGCAAAATAAATTTTGTTCATTGACGAGAACTAAAAGCGATGGCTACTGCACAAAGAGGTGCGTTGGTTACCAAAATATGAGTGTTTAAATATAATGAATGAGACTTGGATTCGGTGGTTGAGTTTTTGAAAAGCAAATGCGATTCTTTGGGAGAAAATCAATCATTTTCTCTAGATCTGTGAGTTTTGGCAACAATTTTGTCTTGCTTTCTTATCACCCTCTTTTGTGGAAAGTGGATTTTATGCTAACACCATTTGGTTGTCAAAAAAGAAAAACAAGACAAGCAGCAAATAGTGACCGAAACTGAAACAAATATAGACAAACTATTAGCAACACACCAGGCAAACGATTCACACACCAGGCAAACGATTCACACACCAGGCAAACGATTCACACACCAGGCAAACGATTCACACACCAGGCAAACGATTCACACACCAGGCAAACGATTCACACACCAGGCAAACGATTCACATTAATATCTGTTTTTTATTCAAGCCTCTTGTTTATGAAATTTTTTTATCTATTAATTCTAACAATATATTTCCTTTTCAGTTTTTTTAAAGGTAATAAATAAGTTCACAAATCTAGTCGGCCTAAAAATAATGCGGATACTATATTGACCATTTAACTTCCAGGGGGGTTGGGGGGGGGGGGGGAGTGGACGCTAAAAAAATTTTGGGGGGGGGGGCGATGAGAGGAAAATAATTGTGAAAGGTGGCGATGAGACCAAAAAGGTTGAGAACCTATGCTCTAAATTATAAATATAACACAAAATATATATTACAATGCTGGATAAACATAAGAAGAAAACAGTTTTAAAAACAATTTCATATGCAAGACCAAACGCAGATAAGTTAAATTTCTTCATAAGTGGTGTCCGGGCATGGCCTGAACAAATCAGAACAACCAATAACTTGACATCATCTAAAACAAAATATAAGGCTAGAGTCAAACCACTAAGCGTAAGACGCAATAATATTCTGTACAATAGGAGCGTCTGTAACATATTATTATATGCTATAATTGTTCAATACATGTTTTTTTGTATTTTCCCCCTCAACAGCTATGATAAGTAATTACCTTTAGTCTATTTTGGGCAAACGGTTTTTCGTCTTTTTTAAAGGCCCATAATAAAATAGATTTAAAAACAAAAGCAAAAAGCAGAACAAAAGATACAATAAAAGAAAAACGCAACTAAGTTTATTCATAAGTGGAAAAAAAACATTCTTCAAAATCAAATTCCTAGCGTCTGAACCCCTTAAGGACGTAACAAACAGCGTCGTGACGTAGCATATCGGTTCCAGGGAAACGAAAATTGCATTCAACCGAATAGAAGTGAAACTAAGAGAAAACATTAAATAACCCATTAGATAACCCTAACCCTAACCCAAGAACATCGTTACAAAAAGGAATTGCATAAATGCAGCTATTTAAAACTAAAAAAGAGGAAAATGTATTTTTTCGTCTATATTTGCGGAAAGTTTTAATGATATAAATATTTTGAAACATTGTAAATATGTTGTAGTAAAAGTAAATTGTCTAGAGACAGAACAATGCAAATGTTTGTTTATAAATATCAAGATCTCTCAAAGACATTTTGAATCATTGCCAAAGAAGATGATAGACGGGCGTAGATGAACTTAAAATTTCGAACGTTAAGCACTTGTTACAACTCTGTTATTACTATTATTTACCCTTTTGTTCTTTCATTATTTATAGTTTTTGCTTGGCTTGTTAGAAAAACAACACGCACACACACACACAGACACAAAAGCCATAAACAACAACCGACAAGGAAGCTTGTATATTATAATTAAGAGTGTGTGATTGTATCTGATTATAAATGTTAGTGACAGATTTCTAAATAGATTTATGTTGTGCCTAGAACAGAATCTATGGTAGTTTCATTTAATTTTCTGAGCAAACCCCCCCCCCCCCCCCAAAAAAAAAAAAAACAGTTTTTAAAATTGACCTTAAAGCACTAAAGAGGACAGGTTTTGTAGAATCAATTAACAATGCTGTGGTCCACTGTTAAATAAAGCTGAGTTTTAAAAGCTAATATTGATAAACATAGTAGTGTAAGGCACTCGTTGGATAAAGCCTTTTATTAAAGTTATAATTTACTTTTATGGTAGACGCAATACGTCACTGAGCGATGAAAACTTTTGGTGGAACCCTGCAGAATAGTTTTGGCAAGCCCAGTTGGTTCTTGTTATGTGGCCATACCATTCCAGCTTACTTTTCTTGACTGTGGCCCGCGGTTCGTTAATGTCCAATGTCATGGAGTATCCTCTTTCATATCTGATTTTTGGAGGTGTGGTATTTTTAGAAGATGCCGAGAAGGTTTCTAAAGCATCTTATCTCCATGGCATTAATTAAACTTTTTTTTCTAGCTCAGCTGTTAACCCTTCCTGTACCGACCTACTTTCTATCTATGATCTTCAGTCCCGCTATATACGCGCCCGGGACTGTAAGGGTTAATGTCCAGGAATCACAAGCATATAAGAAAATGTAGAGAACCATTACATCTAAAGTACCGGTAGCCTTAAACCCTATTTGATTTAAGAACATGAACTGTATGAAAAGAAAAATCCCATTTATAACCTCCCTTCTATATTGACCCTTATCAATGTAATGAAACGAGTTAAAAGGATTATAAAAATAAATAAAGCTAAATTGCCCGGCGTTGCCCGGGTGAAAATAAAACAGGCCTGTATAAGCTAAAGTTCAAAATATTATAATCTACAATTAACAGAAAGCTATAAATCTAATAATTAAAAAAATTATAATTTTACTGAAGACTTTGAGGAAAGTAATTTAATAAAACTAATAGTAGAAAACACTAGGTATAGACAAACTGTAGAATCGAACCCTGGTCGCCCGCATGACAGACGATACGTTAACCACTTAGCTAGCGAAGACACATGTCCGAAGTGAAATCGCAAAAGTATAATATGAGACAATAAGGTCAAGTGTCTTTAAATTAACTAATATGATTGGTTGAACACACACACACAGTCTACTTTATATATATATAAATATCAAATTCAGAGAATTTATTTCAGTGCATATGCACAGAGAGTTGGATGAGCTTTCCTCAAGTCTCATTTTTTTTTTCAAAAATCTCCTTAACATCAGGTATTGGTTTCCAGGTATTCAGGGAGTCTGCATGACGCCAACGAATATAATCTTTACATAATTTTAAAAGTGCCCTAAAGTTGTTCTAGGCACAAAGTATTCTGATAGCCGCGGTCAGGGGATGCAACGATTTCTACTTTTTTTGTTGTTTTGCTATCCCTAAAGTTTACCTTATTGTTTAAAATATATACTTATAATGACATTAATATTGTCGCATTAAAGAAAGCAAAAATGTGGCCATCGTAAAACGAATAACACCTTTGGCTTATTTTGACTTCCAATCCATCTTTGTCTTACTTTGATTTCCAATCTATCTTTGTTTTACTTTGATTTCCAATCTATCTTTGTTTTACTTTGATTTATAATCTATCTTTGTTTTACTTTGATTTCCAATCTATCTTCGTCTTACTTTGATTTCCAATCTATCTTTGTTTTACTTTGATTTCCAATCTATCTTTGTTTTACTCTGATTTCCAATCTATCTTCGTCTTACTTTGATTTCCAATCTATCTTCGTCTTACTTTGATTTCCAATCTACCTTCGTCTTACTTTGATTTCCAATCTATCTTTGTTTTACTTTGATTTCCAATCTATCTTTGACTTACTTTGATTTCCAATCTATCTTTGTTTTAATATATTTCTAATCTATCTTTGTTTTACTTTGATTTCCAATCTATCTTCGTCTTACTTTGATTTCCAATCTATCTTTGTCTTACTTTGATTTCTAATCTATCTTTGTCTTACTTTGATTTCCAATCTATCTTCGTCTTACTTTGATTTCCAATCTATCTTTGTTTTACTTTGATTTCCAATCTATCTTCGTCTTACTTTGATTTCCAATCTATCTTTGTTTTACTTTGATTTCCAATATATCTTCGTCTTACTTTGATTTCCAATCTATCTTTGTCTTACTTTGATTTCTAATCTATCTTTGTTTTACTTTGATTTCCAATCTATCTTTGTTTTACTTTGATTTCCAATCTATCTTTGTTTTACTTTGATTTCCAAACTATCTTCGTCTTACTTTGATTTCCAATCTATCTTTGTTTTACTTTGATTTCAAATCTATCTTCGTCTTACTTTGATTTCCAATCTATCTTTGTCTTACTTTGATTTCTAATCTATCTTTGT
Source organism: Anisus vortex (assembly GCA_949126835.1). Taxonomy (NCBI): domain Eukaryota; kingdom Metazoa; phylum Mollusca; class Gastropoda; family Planorbidae; genus Anisus; species Anisus vortex. The sequence goes on from OX421499.1 coordinate 23,887,490, forward strand.
TTTACTTTGATTTCCAATCTATCTTTGTTTTACTTTGATTTCTAATCTATCTTTGTCTTACTTTGATTTCCAATCTAGCTTTGTCTTACTTTGATTTCCAATCTATCTTTGTCTTACTTTGATTTCCAATCTATCTTTGTCTTATTCTGATTTCCAATCTATCTTTGTCTTACTTTGATTTCCAATCTATCTTCGTCTTACTTTGATTTCCAATCTATCTTTGTCTTACTTTGATTTCTAATCTATCTTTGTTTTACTTTGATTTCCAATCTATCTTTGTTTTACTTTGATTTCTAATCTATCTTTGTCTTACTTTGATTTCTAATCTAGCTTTGTCTTACTTTGATTTTCAATCTATCTTTGTCTTACTTTGATTTCCAATCTATCTTTGTCTTATTCTGATTTCCAATCTATCTTTGTCTTACTTTGATTTCCAATCTATCTTTGTCTTACTTTGATTTCCAATGTATCTTTGTCTTACTTTGATTTCCAATCTATCTTTGTCTTACTTTGATTTCCAATCTATCTTGGTCTTACTTTGATTTCCAATCTATCTTGGTCTTACTTTGATTTCCAATCTATCTTTGACTTACTTTGATTTCTAATCTATCTTTGTCTTACTTTGATTTCTAATCTATCTTTGACTTACTTTGATTTCTAATCTATCTTTGTTTATCTTTAACAAAAACACAACACACATTTAATTTGTTAAATCGATCAATCTATCCACGAAGTGTAAGGATGAAAGATCGAAAAACAATGAGAGTTTGCATTCTTCAATGGAGACCCCCCTCTTTCCCCTGTTCTATATTCCCATTTCAATACCAGTTACAGGAGTGCTTAATCGAGGCTTAAAATGTTACATTTAGAAAAATGTGATTAAACAGAGAAGACGGTTTTGGGGCGCCAATTTTAGAATTCATGCCCTGGAGGAAAAAATACCCAAGCTACGCCTCTGTATCATGCATCCATTCGTATAAATCGGTCCTCTCAAGGTTGTTGCTGTACGGCGTTGAGGAAGTGGTAGGTTATAGATCAGAGGCCAAGGTTAAAACAAATCTAAGCTTACAAAGGCTCGTACACAAATGACGTCCTAATTTTGTTAGAAAAGCCCGGGGGGGGGGCTTAGCCTCTTTAGGGGCCCCTGCATTTTGACATTCGACATTATTACATAAGAAAAAAACAATTCGGACACTCCTCAAGTAAGGGCCCGAGGGGACTTTCGAATTTGGACCCCCCTCCCTCTCCCCTATCTACGCCACTGCTTATGGGACAGGATGGTCTAGAGTCTAGTGGCAACGCGCTAGGCTAGCGTATCATAGGGTTCGACTTTGAGTCCCTTGATCTGGAGGATGTCACCGAATCTACTCAGCTCTGTTGGGTACCTTACGTATATTGGGGGCAAAGTAAAGACGGGTGGGAGTTGTGATGGCCACACAATCCTTTAGTATGCCATGGCCAAGAAAACCTGTTAATATTGCGTCACATGCCCCATAAATCCAATTGGTCTAACGGAGGATACTTTACTTAATTACCACCAACATACCGTCAACGCAACCTAAATGCAACCTTTCGCATTAGTAATTTAAACACGTTAGCCTATAATTCACGTTTATTGACTTTCAAATTTACCTGCCTCAAAATCTCTATGATTTCATCTGCTAAATCTATCCCACCATCTTCATCAGAACAAATGCATGTTTCCTTTTTTTCCTGGGAAACTAAATACCGGTATATCAATTCCGTACAGAAGTCCTCAGAGTCTATCCAGCTCTAATACGTTAAATAAATTGTGTACATAAGTCCTCAGAGTCTATCCAGCTCTAATACGTTAAATAAATTGTGTACAGAAGTACCCCGATTCTATATAATTTTGACCAAAATAAAAGCGGCTGGGCATAGTGCTAGCTACGCCGTTTTCAAGAAAACGTGTGAATGCCGCGTCATAGGGTCCGATAGATTGAATTGGTATCAAAGGAATACTTTACTTACTGATTATGGTTGACAAATGAATAGATCAAAAATATATATTAGACAAAGAAAAGCAAAACTTTCGATGACAGAAAATATAATACAGACTTCTGCTACAACAAAAACAATCACACGTCGAATCGTCAATAGCCGAAGAAACATAAAAAAACAACTGTTTTCCATTATATAAGATAAAGCCTTAAAATGTCATCGAAGAATATTCAATTGTTTTGATTAAACTAATCAGATTACTTCTTTGACGTCATGGACGTTTACATAGCCAACCAGAAGCAAGCTTTCATTCCTGGTTTACTTTGATGGACAAACGTGTCATACATTTACAAAACAAAATAAAAGAATAAAATACGGGAGAAGGACGGACAATATTTTTTAACGGTCGTAATGTATGAACAACCCTTAAATTTAATTTAGACCCATATCAAGTTATATCTGAATAAGGCATACGTTTGAGATAAAAACAATAATAGTGCATGTTTGTTTTCGTTATTTAGCGATGAGTTCACAGAAGCCAAAAGAATTGTCCCCCCTTGTTTACGTATACATCTGTCCAGGGTTATCTTCCATGTTTCCACATGGCTATATAAATTATCACATAATGCGTCTTTCATAGCTCTACAAAGGAAATCATTTTGCTCATCTTACACAACACAATCTTACAACTCAAGTTGTTTTTTCCTTTAAAAAAAATACAACAACGTAAAGCTAGTAATATAGTAGTAATGTTTAAATGAGAAATATCCAAATATATGAATTGTGCTTGTCAAGGACAGATAAATGTCAATAGTGATTGTGTAGGTACATATTTTTAATTAGGTACATTGCTTCATGCATGTCGTTTTACTATCACACACTCACACACACTCACACACACACACACACACACACACGCACGTGCACACATTCTTTCTATCACACACTTCGCTATGTTTATCCTCCTGCATGCCTGTCTGTCCATAACGAACTATATACATCAGTATGGTTTTAATACGGATTATTTGTTTTTTAAGGAATTATTTAAATATCACTGTATCACTTTGTCTATCTATCTATGAACCTATTTATTGAGCTAATTATTATCTACTTATCTGGATATCGAATTATCTATAATTATCACATAGTGTATATATATATATAAATCAAGGACTACTTAAGTAGTCAATAGGAATTATCTATCTACTTATCTATCTATCTATGTATCTATTTATCCATCTATTTATCTATTTATCTATGTATCTGTATATCTAATTACCTATCACTTAGTATATCTATCTATCTATCTATCTATCTACCTATCTATCTACCTATCTATCTATCTATCTATCTATCTATCTACCTATCTATCTACCTATCTATCTATCTATCTATCTATCTATCTATCTATCCAGCTATCTATCTATCTATCTATCTATCTATCTACCTATCTATCTTTTTTCTTTTATCTATCAACTATCTATATCTCTCATGTTTAGGTGTGGCATTGTCTTGTTTAACTCTATACATAATGACATATTTACAAAGCTTTTACGTTTATCTTAGTAAATTTACCTTTCTCTCTCTCTCTCCGTCTCTCTCTCTAAGTCTATGTCTGTCTGTCTCTCTCTCTGTCTTTGTATATATGTATATATATATATATATATATATATATATATATATATATATATATATATATATTTATATATATATATATTTATATATATGTAGGCCAACAGTTTGATGCAAAAGTGCTCAATAAATGCGTATTGTTTTCATCGATGCTAACCGCTCATGAAGCACATTTTGTCTATCTGTATTCCGGCCCTCAAGGCTAACGACATTATTCTATTTATCCGCCCGCCAGTCAATAAACAATAAGCCAATGCCATACACCGGCATACAAAAAATTAATTCCGGAAAGAACTCTTGAAATAACTGCAGGCCTCCAGGTGCACCATATGGTGGACCCCCACACCACAACAATACACCATTTTGTTTTGTCTCTTCTAGTGGGTGGGATGGGGTGGGGAGGCATACACGGCAGGACATCAACAGAATTCCTTGCACTGTTATTGTTGGGTGACCACTTGACCAGGGCTCCGTGCAATATAATTGGAACAGGGACGGGTGAGTGGAAAAATGATGAAGTTGATACTGAGTGAATGAGCTTTTTATACATTCAAATATGGAAATTGGAAGCAGAATTTGTAGAATAGTTTATGAAGGGTGATATGTATGGCGATAGAGAGAAGTAAATACAGAGAGTATAATGGAATATAGTGTATATATATATATATATATATATATATATATATATATATTATATATATTTCAATACTTATTTATCTTTCCATCTTTTATCAATCATCTATATATCCCTCATATAGAACTTATGGTAAATTAAATATACAGTAAAGAAAACATAGTCAAATGTTGTGTGCATGATGAATACAAACATTAAGGGGTATAGTGCACTGCTCTATAAGAAAAGAATGGATTGGGCCCGGAAATATATTCTTGAAGCCAAAATCAAAAAGCTTTCACGTGACTATCACTTATCTATAAAATTATATTTCCTAAACACTGACCTGTAAATACATTTCAAGTGACTTGGAGTCCTTTATAGATATAGATATGTTTAGGTGGTTTATTCCTATAACTCGCTTATATCGATAAGTGAATAGTGTAATCAATTCTAGCCTCAATTGACGCATACAAATTTTATAATGGAGGCGCTATCCATTCTTTTTATATATAAGATTGCTTTATTGATCCAAATGAATGGAAAATTGACTTGATTACATAAATTCCGTCTTTCAGCATACCTAAAACAATATTAAAGAACCATTTGTACTCAAACACAATAGACATTCACGCACACTATCATACCATTTATCATACAAGAAAGAAAGTAGGCCTATTATTTAGGAGTCAGCTATTGAGCCATCGTATTTCCTGGCTGAAAGATGATTCTTTTGAAAGAGTCTCACTGACAGTGGAACAAAAGAGTTCTTAAATCTCTCTGTTCTTGCCCTTATAGAAAGAAGCCGACCACTTCGACTAGATATTATGTAACTATCATGAAGCGGGTGTGCATGATCTTGGAGGATTTTATCAATCATAGACAGGCACCTTGAACTGAAAATATTCGCAAGAGATGGTAATTCTGTCTGTGTAGTACGAGAGGCTTTGTTTATTAGGCGGTCTATCCGATGTTTGTTCAATGTGGGTATAGAGTTTAGAGCAGCGGTTCCAAAACTGTAGGTCGCGACCCCTTTGGGGGTCAAAAGACCAGTTCATGGGGGTCGCCCAGGACCATAGAAAATCACTAATTTGTGATGGGATTATTGAGGCCTTCAACAACAACATGTACAGCACAGTACTCTCCGATGGCACTACCTCACAACCCTCCCCAGTGTGTAGCTGGGTCAAACAGGGTTGTGTCCTGGCACCAACACTCTTTAGTCTAGACCAGGGAATGACAACCTTTTGATAATATTGTGCCAAAGTGGGATGTCTTATTCTTTCAGCGTGCCAACATCCTAAATGTCACCCTGCTTTAGCACTTGAATAGTTTTTTTTAAGAAGTCTTCTGCCAGTCATTGAAAATCGTTTTGCGTAACAAGTCTGGCACGCTTGCCGTAGGTTGCCGATACCTGGTCTAGACTATTCCTCTTTTCATTTCATTCTCAAGCCTTAATAATAAGGCTTTTCAAAAAATATGGTAATTTGTTAGACAGATTCCAGACATACTATTAAAAGAAGTAAATGCTTACTAATGAAAACAAGCTAGTAGCTAAAAAGTTGTTTTAAAAATTACATTTATAATGTATAAATATTAATTCATTGATTGTTTATTTTACGTATTTTTATCAATTTGAGTACCGGTACTGGTAGACGCATATACAATATTTTATTTTTCTCAAATGCAAATTGTGTAGTAAAAAAATTGGTTAATAAAAATCATTTCCCCAGAGACTTAAAACGTGGACTATTATCTCCCTTGATTAGATTAAAATTTAGTAAGTATTTGTTTAATTTTGTTGTTTTGTTTTTGTAATATCGAGTTTGCTGACGTAAATTTTTTTTAAAGAAATTAAAAGAATATGGTCTTAATAATATACCAACATTATATGTTAAATCTTAATAGGTGCCGAAGAACCATTTCACGGGGGGCGCTTAAGACCACTGGAAAATACATATTTTATCAGTCTACAAAAATAGACAAACAAATTTGTATTAAAATGTGTATAGTTAATTGTAACAACTGCGAATCCTTCCATTGTCATATCGATATCATTTTCTTTGGGGATGCCCCCCCCCCCCCCCGATGCTCTACTTTTTACTCCATTCACGTTTCTCTAAACACTATGATGCGTGCATGAATCATTCCAATACGTATCTTTAGCATCTCCCTGGAGATAGCAAACTCGGACTAAATGTGAACTATTTGGACAGTCGATAGCGAGTCCTAGCTTTCGCCTGAAGAGGTGCGTCCTAGCCTGCGCTGCACAGTGCTGCACTAGCTATTTGGAAGCCGATAGCAAGACCTAACTTTCGCCTGGAGTGGTGATCCTAGCCTGTGCTGCACTATTTGGACCGTCGATCGCACATCCTAGCTTACGCTTGTAGATGTGTGTTTTAGCTTCTCCCTGGAAATATGAGTTCTAGGTTTAGCCTTGAGTTGTGCATCCTAGCCTGTGCTGCACAGGGAAAGTGGACACATGTTTAAAGCTGAACTATTGTTTCCAGTTTTTACTATTTGCGATACGAGTGCTACGTTGAGTTGATTTCTAATTCGTTTAAAAGTTATTTTGAGATAGTTTCGTAAAATTGTGTGGACTTTTTGTTTTTGTGAAAAGTTTTGGGTAAGCATTTCCAATGTTTTAATATTTAAGCCCGAAAATTGATAAAAGAAAAAAATTGTCTGGCAAAACAATTGATAAAATCCGGCATAATTAGGCTAAGTTTCTTCCGGTGTCGAAAATATTTAAAAAATCAACCGTCAACTTATTATATTTGATCCTATCTTCTATTTTGCTCTTGGCTCAGAAATTTTTGAAAACATCCAAAGCGAATGGAAATTGTCTTTGAAGCCGCCGACAGAGTTATAAGGTCTCTTTAGAAAAACCGAACGATAGGTTTGAGCTCAAGGAGGGGGGGGGGGGGGCACTCTACAGGAAAATGTTTCCGCAGCCCAGCGATCGTTCACTGCGGTTCCCACTAAGGATCATTATCGTGGTGGCTCCCCCGTATACCTGCACTGTCACCCGGTAGCACAAGTCCTATACTATAGGTGATGATGATGATTGTCCATCGCTTTGTCAGTGTCATAGTTACTTATGGGTACGAAGATGGCTGGTGATGCCTATTCTTGCCCGAAAAAGTTTGCCGCAGTGGGGGCATGGATGCGAAACCTGCTGGCCGGCAGTAGATGCGCTATCTTTTCTGGACTTTCTTAGTTGACGTTTTGCATTTGCGACCCTTCGCCTTTTTTCCTCATGAGCTGCTGCTCTATAGGCGGTCGTGCCTCGCCAAGAGGATCGGTCCTCAGCCAGTCTTTTCCAATGGTTTGGGTCAATTTCCAGAATTTTTAGGGAGGCCTTCGGGGTTTATTTATACCTTTTCTTCTGCCCTTCTCGCGATCGCTTTCTTACGACTAGTTCATCATAGAAGATTTTTTTTGGCAGTCGTACTTCTGGCATGCGCACAACATGGCCTGCTCATCTGAGCTGGGCTTTTCCCAGTTGGGTGTACATCCTTGGCATGCCGGTCCGCGCAAGGACCTCAGCGTCTGGGACCCTGTCCTGCCACCTGACCCGTGTCAGCTTTCGTAAGCAGCTCAGATGGAATTGATTTAGCTTCCTGGCGTGACGGCTCTACAAGGTCCAGGTTTCACATACGTAGAGAAGAATTGGTAGAACGGCAGCTGAATAGACTTTTAGTTTCGTTTGCAGCTTAATGCCTCTCCGATTCCAAACATTAGACCGCAGTCTTCCAAAAAAGGAACCGGCTCTAGCTATCTTGAGATTTACTTCATCGTCTATACGTAATGTACAGACTGGGAGAGGGTACTGCCGAAGTATGTGAACCTGTCAACATTATTTAGCTTCAGTCCATTTACAGTGATGGAAGGTTCAGTGTGCTCGCATCCAGGTTTTCCTGGTTGAGATAGTTAAGCCGAAGTTGTTGCATGCCGCTGAGAACAGATCCATACTGCGCTGCATGTCTGCCTCCGTAGAGGCTATTAGGGAGCAGTCATCTGCAAACAAAAAATCCCGTATTGTCTCAATGCGGGTCATAGATTTTGCCTGCAGTCTCATCAGATTGAACAGCTTACCATCAAAGCGGTACCGGAGTTTGATCCCTACATCACTGTCTTTGAAGGCATCCAAAAGCATGGCAGAGAACATGCGGCTAAAGAGTATTGGGGTCAAGACACATCCCTGCTTTACGCCGTTTGTAACTTGGTCGGGTTCTGAAAAGCTGCCCTGGTCTTGGACTCTGACGAGCATGCGGTCGTGGAGTTGCCTGACCATTTCGTTGAAGGTGTCAGGGCATCGGAATTCGGCCATGATTCTCCAGAGTCCCTCACGGCTGACTGTGTCGAATGCCTTAGTCAGGTCTACAAAAGTGGCGTAGAGAGGCACATGTTGTTCCTGGCATTTTTCTTGCATTTGGCGGGCAACAAAGATCATGTCAATGGTTCCTCTCTCCTTCCTGAAACCGCACTGGCTCTCAGGTATTAGACCCTGGTCGAAGTGAGCTGTAAGTCTGTTTAAGAGTATCCTTGCAAGGATTTTGCCAGCGATGCACAGAAGAGATACTCCCCTATAGTTGTCGCATGCTTGCCGATTGCCATTGCACTAGCAGAGTTGGATGATGGTTGCATCTTTGAATTCCCGTGGGACTTTTTTTTGTTTCCACATCTCGCAGAACATGGCCGTGATTTTTTCAACCAGTTTGTGTCCACTTTTTTTTTATATTTCGGAAGGAATGGAGTCAGCTCCAGCAGCCTTGCTGCAGGAGATCAATGGCCTTTTTTGTTTCCAGCTCTAATGGAGGGTCAGCCATTCCCTCATTGATTGCTATCTGTGGCAGTCGATTGATCGCCTCATCGCTGATGGTAGAGTGCATGTTGAGGACACAGTTGAAGTGTTCTGCCCAGCGAGCCAGAATATTTTCTTTAGATACTATAGGTACAGGCATCCAGGCACCGGGTGGCTCTCGAGACGGGGTTGCAGGGTCCATTGCTTCCTCCCCACCGAGACCCCGTGGCCTCTCGGCAGTGCAATGGATCTCGGACCCGCTGCTGAAGGCTGTCCCCCATGCGTTCGCCCGCCGGTGTATTCTTAATGGGAACGTATCGCGTCTTACACACTACGCCACGATGAGGCCCATGGGTACAGTAGTGCGCGGCCGACAGAAGAAAAGATGGGATTAAAATATAAAAGAATGGACCAGGCTTTCCTTCAAACACCATCACAAAATCGTGACCAGTGGCGAGTGATGACACAATGGTCCTCTCAGAGACCAACCCACGGGTTAAGGGATGGGTGATGATGCACAGACCATTTGAATCCAGAAAAAAAAAAAAACTACATGGACATTTAAAATAAGTTAGACTATCTATAAAGCGAAAAGAATTATATTAAAAAAATCATTTTTATTAAAAATCTTATCCAAAAACTTTAATCTAGTTCTTAAATTTAAGCGTAGCTTCAATATTAACACTCTAAACATCAAAGTTAAAAAAAAAAAAAAAAACTTTTTAAAAAAAAAAAAAGACTTGATAAAAAAAAACTAACTGAGCATGCTACTAGCTACTGTCCCATAAATGAAACGTTTTACACAGGGCAAGGTGCTACTGTCCTACTTATGGGACGCTTGTTTGACACTTGATAAAACGAAGTCAATGTGTTTTTTTAAAATGATTTCTATTGTTATAATTAATAGATAAATGATGAAATTATATAGCCTATATAAAAAAAACACAGTTTTGTATTTATAAGGCATATACGTATTTAAAAGGAATTTTTTTTACGAAGTGTCCCATAAGTGGGACGCTAGCAGAAAATGGGTTACAACATTACTAAAAATATTTTGCCCCCCCCTCCCCCATAGAAAATTTTCTGCGGGCGCCCATGTTGGGAACCACTGGTTTAGAGAATCGCGAATGAAATCTTTAATGTGTGTGGTGATATTTAAATCTAAAAGTTAAACTTTGTAAAAAAACAACAACTATTTTCTGACATAAATTGAAAGATCCAAAGTGAATCTCTCTTTGCGCACTTCAGTTCATTTTATAGTAAACATAATTTATACATTATTCCAGAATAATTCAATTATACTGAAATACCTTCTACGAACTTGTTTTCTTTTTTCTTTTTCTGTTATCTTTTTAAGTCTTTTACTATCAAAAGCTAAACTTGTGGATGATCGACTTTTGTAGACAAAACATTGACAATTGTAGGATATATATTTTAAGGTATTGTAATTGATACGCCGTCCCTATGCATGCCGTGGCCTCAGAAACTAATAATGGAAAATCTATCTGAGAAATCGTCATGGTGTCTGTACCTCAATATCTGGAACCCACAGGAAACCAGAAAAGAGGCTGACCTAATACCACCTGGAGAATATCATCGGACAAAGAATAAAAATAAGTGAGGGATTAAGTGGCCGGAGATGAAGAGACGGTAAGGAGTGGATAAACATAGCCGAGGCCTTACGTCCGACTGCGGAACTACATGAATTTGATTGATTGATTTCAAAAATGATTTCATGATCACACAAAGCAGCATTGGTTGCTTTAAAAGTTCATCTAGAGAAAATGCCAGAATGCCGCAGTCATTTTTCGCTGACGGTCAAATTTTCTATAATTGATCAATTTGGTTCGATGTGATACTTTACTTTATAATGGAAATATTCGATTTTTTCAAAGATGTTTTTATAGTTGATTGTACTTGTACATTATAAATGATGTTTTCATGATCACAATAAAGTTAACTTCAATTTCTAGTATTGTTTCACTTTTGTTTTAATATTTTCTCTAAAGCCTTTTTATTTTCTTTCACAGATATTCATAGTCTTTCAATTCAAGCATCAAACACCGCGATGTTGCCCAGTCTTTCTGTACATCTAAGATATATCTATTAGAAGGTAATTGGCAGAACAATAAATCAAGATAAAGAAGAGTATCAGCAAAAGAGAGAGATACAGTGAGAGAGATAGAGAGAGTGCGAGAGAGAGAGATAAAGAGAGGTAGAGAGAGTGTGAGTGAGTGAGTGAGTGAGTGAGTGAGAGAACGTGGGGAAAAGAGAGAGAGAGAACGTGGTGAAAGAGAGAGAGAGAGAGAGAGAGAGACGGGATAATCTTATAGACTGTCTGATGGAAATTGATTTTGTTTTGAAATAACGGGCCAACGTTTGGTCCGATGAGTTGAACAATTTGATAACAGGTTATCGCCCTTCTATTCTGGCCACGTCAATAATTTAACCAGAGTTGTTTATTTGTTCTTTTGTTTCTTTTTAGAATATAGTCTGCGTTAGAGTTTTAAATTTCATGATTAATATGTTCAGTGCAAGAAGTGCAATCAAAACTAAGCTCCAAGATCTGCTTCTACCATAGGACCGCCCGATGTCTTGAAACGCTCGTAATACTAAATAGATTTTTTAAAAAAAGGTCAACGAAATCAGTAGATAGAGTCCCACTGGCAGTATTTTTTGCTCTAGCTTGCCAGACATACGAGGGGATTGATTGACCAGCGCAATGTTCCCTAACCGTCTTTGCAGATCTGGAGTCCCCATCAGAGTTAAGAAGACAGTTTGAAAGAAATTCCAGGCCTAGCCGGATACCGAGATTTTGGATCCCCGAAATGATAAAAGAGTCGCTAACCCACGGCAGTATAGCCAGATATTTTTGCAATATAAGTAATTAGTATACTTAGATTATTTTTTTGGCGTATTAAATGTCAAATGTCTCTCTATGTATTTTCTGTTTTTTTTCTCTTTTCTTTAAAATAAAATTGTGTGATTTTTTATAAACATGTGATATTTTCAATAAGTATCTATCATATTATACATAATTACTGTGATTTTGTTTATATGTATATGTTTGCTTATGTATTTATATGTTTGTTCTCTATAGGCTCCTAGACCGTTTGACCGATCGGCACAAAAGTTAAATGTATAAATTGGAAACGTCCTCCAAATTGTTTAAATTATAAAAGCAATATAACTTTTAAATAAACGTAGGCCTATTACTAATTATGTTAGGTTATAAACAGAGCGCCATTTCAGAATGATGACCCTTTACGGGCGACCGTAAACATTTTAAAAAAAATTACCGAAACAAACGTTTTCACTACAGCTTTTATTGTAATATTGTTTGTTATTTTTTTTTTTCTCTTTTAAGAAAACACATTGTTTTCATTCGTTTCTCCGTCATTTTTGACGGGTATAATTCCTAGTATATATTTACACATATATATAGACAAATAGAGCTATTAGATATATACTGTATCTGTATATATGTGTACATGTTATCAATACAAACAGACAATTAAGGTCACCAGCTGTTTTTATACCGACGTCAAGACCTTCTCCTTACCCTTTGGTGTTTTGCCTTGCGTGAAATCCCAGGCAGTGTGCCACGGTATTTTGGTCATCGCCCTTGGCAACAGGCATAAACTGCCATGTTTTTCTGGACAAACGGAGAGACCTCCAGGCAACACAAATCAAAACAATGGAGAGTGGCTTCCCCCTTTCAGTAGAAACACAATCATGTTTTTGTTTTGTCTGTTGAACTCCAAGAACCTCCACGGCCATGTTGTTTTTGTTAGTTCTTTCTTTGTACACATTGACTAATGACGAATCGACGAGTTGACACGGTAACCTTTTTGAACAATGACCGATGGCCGTTGGCGAGACCATTGACTTTATGTTTTACAAAAAAAGAATCCTGTTCTTTTTTTTTTGTGTTTTTTTTCTTTGCATTTTACGTCGTCCATTAACAGGTTCATATTTTTGACAAGTTGACTTTTTGACGATTTCACCTTTAGTCAAATTGACCCAATCACACAAAGTGCCTAATTTGGCACCAAAAACAATAAAACCTTGACCTTTATTACATTTTAGAAAACACAATTACGACAATATTTATTTTGAACTGATTTCAGAATTCGAAAGTATCAAAATAACTTCAGCCACCACAAATATAACAAATATAAATAGAAATAAATATAATAACGTGATGACATAAAGGCGAGGTGAAGTGATTCTTGTGTCACACCAGGTATGCATCCACGCTACCCTTGTTTCTTATACAACTTTTATATACGCACCAATTCTCACATTATTAGAACTTGCCTAGCTTCATCAAAACGCTTTACAATATCACGTGACAGTAAGCTCTTTAACAAGTAGCTCTTTAAAGGTTTAGCGAAACTTTTTACTCACTCAATCTTATCACTCTCTCTCTCTCTCTCTCTCTCTCTCTTTTTTTCTTTCTTTCTTTTATATTATACGGATTCGTCTGAAGAAAAGTTCTACTGTACTTTTAAGTAACGTGTACTTTGGGTTTACCGGAGCGTTCTAAGTACTTGGACATTGTTTGTATAGCTCTCTTCCGGTTTAATTAGTACCTGTATCGTTGTACCGAGTACAAACATTTACCTTTTCCGAGAAAAGCAACCACAGCCGTACCGAAAAATACCTTGCTAATTTTTTTTAATTTTTTTTCGAGAAGATAATGAAATATTTTGAGATAAGGAAAATAGATACTAGGCCCTACTCCAATAACACAAGGCTGCTTATGGTGTTGTTCTTTTAAAGCCGATTAAACTGTAACAGTGCAATGAAAAGTGCTTTTCTATTAGAATTCTTAGTAGAACTATACGGTCGCAGAAGTCTCAGTTTTTATGGCATCAATAGAGTCCAGTTCCTGTGGCAAACAGTAATGCCAATTATTGACAAACAATGAGTTTGTGTGTATGTGGGTAATTGTTGTTGCGTTTTTATTTCAAGCAATTGAAAGATTCCTTTCTGTTGCTAATTGCGTTAATGTTGTGGGTATATTGCTGGGAATGAAGTGGATATTCCCCCGCCCCCCCCTTCCCTAACACTACACGTGGCCTGCTTGTTTTATTTTGTACTTTAAAATTAGACCCGAAAGTGGTCGAGATTGCATGCCGATCGATCCATGAATGTTAAACGGAAAAATGGTAAGCGAGCTGGGAAAACTCTGACAAGAGCCGGGGCGTGTGGCGACATCTGAAACGGCCCAATCGCGCCGACCCGTGGTGGAAACTCCGCAAAAGGAACCATCGACAAAAGCCCCAAGAAGGTTCGCGGTGTCGAAACTGCAGGGAGGCGGAAGAGAAGGTCGATCACGTGCTTACACCTTGCCCTCGCATTGCAGGATCGTAGAGTGTACAGGTACGGCCTACCGTTTGCGCCGACCCTTTATGGGAATGTATCACGACTGAGTGATAAAGCGGATTTCGTTCTCCGAGCTTTAAGAGAGTAATCAAATCACGGCTCGCATTGTCTCGTAGAGAAGTGGGGCTATAGTCTGATGCCCGACGGCACAATTTTGTGCCATAGTATTCTGGCATTATATCCAGGTGCCAAACAAATGAAAAAGCGCACAGGCATTGAACTTATTTGAAAGGCGTTACTATTAGTCTCCCGTTGTGACACTATCTTCGACCAACTAATGGCTTTTGTGGTTGTATAGTGTTGTTGTTTTTGTGTGCTATTGTGGTGTCCTATTGTGTCAGTGTGACATGTCGAAAAAGACAGTAAAATTTCGAGCATAAGTACTATAAGCCACACGTTTTTTTTTTTACCTAATGTTTAGCACAGAGATAAATGTGCGGCTTATATACTTAGATATAAAAAAAATAGTATTTTTCCAGGGCTAAAATATCACCTGAAATTGAGGATGTAGGCTAGAGTAAACAAACGTCACTGAAAAAACATTGAAAAGATTAGACTCGTATATAACGAAAAAAATATTATCTTGAAATGTAATTGAATGTTGAAATCTAACTATTATTATCAATGTTTTTTATTTTAATATTCAAAGTCAACAAAATAACGGTTATTTCAGACAACCTGTTGTAATACTCAGATAAACATAAAGACAAAAATACTTTCCTTATCCCTTTTGCGAGAACAAATGCATATAAGTACTCTTTCTTCCCGAGTGGCATTTGGGCATGAAATGGGTTGCCTGAAAAAAAAACCAGGAAAACCAGTAACTTAACATTATTTAAATCATTAATAAAAATGCAAATCTAGACTCGGACCACGGATGAGCGTAGGACGCAATAATTTTCAATATAGAAGGTGCATCTGTAATGTATGAGTATAAGATAAGATAAGACACTTTATATCAACATACTGTAGATCAGCGTTTCACAATAGTTTCTTATTCGTGACCCGGTTAAGTACGACAATGCACCCATTCTATCGCCATTCTAAAGACAACTTTCGAGTGCAAAATTAATTAGGCTAATATGTTTTTACAAAATGTCATTCACTGATATGCGTACGTTTTTTTTTAACAATACTTTATTCGTAATAAAGGTAGCGATTTTCTCAATGTTGTGTGTTTTTATGCTATTTAGCTCTAGTTTAGTCTACGGCCACGGTCATTTATTTTTAGCATCGGAAACACGGAGACTAGCGGAAATTCCCGATCATGGCAATCTTTAATATTTATAAAATGGAAATTTCGCCGACTTTATAACTTTCTTATTTGGATCCTAGACTTTCAGGCTTTAAAATGACGTATAATTATATATATTAGCTTATATTTGATCTTCCTACAACAAATAAACAAAAATTCACAAACAGTGAAAAAAAATATTGTCAAGAAATTTTACAAGTAAACCAAATAGATTTTGAGTGCGGCTTATACATGTGAACTTCAATTATACCTGCTTTTGCCTTCCGAGGTATACCTGCGGCTTATACACAGGTGCGGCTTATACTCGAGATTGTATGAGTGTCTTAACCCTTTTAATCTTCCGGCGCCAAAAACACAAAGTACTTAACCATAAAACCGTTCAATTGATTTCATAGCTATAAAAAGTATGTTGTTTTTTTCATGTTACAAAACAAATTTGATAATATCACATTTATACAAACAAATGCCAATCATGCTGAGTTACAAGTGGGAGACGAATGCCAAATTTCGCAACTGATTATTCAAGAGCTGCAGAGATAAAATTGTGTCATCTTATCTCAAGATGAACCTTATGATCCCATTGAGCCAATGAAATATCGAGTCTTAGGACTATTCTGCCTCCCCAATTCAAAATAAACCAATGAGATTAGTCAATACAAAGCAATCCACACTGTGTCATTCAACTCTTGGATGACGACATTGAACGAAAAGAAAAAACAACAATAAGACAATTGTCTTCGTTTGTGTGTGTGTGTGTATTGTCCACTTTTTAGTTTGTGACAAAACAAACGGACAAGAAAACAAGACATTTATTCTTTCAATTCCGTTGTTTGCTGGTTGTTGTTTTTATATTTAAGTTTGTTTTGTTTCTTTTATTTTAAAGTCCAGCAACTTGCCAGCAGCCAAGAAATTAGGGATCGCTTTTATGCAAAACTGGAGATCTGAGCACTTCCGCCCTAATAGTAGCTCTTGTCTTGATGACGTAGGAAAGGGAGGGGGGAGATAAGCCGACACAGGGTGGGGGGGGGGGGGAAATAGAATCTATGACGTCATCGCCCACGTAAACATCTTCGAGGATTTAAAGAAGAAGCAAAAAAAAAAACATCAGTAAAACAGAAAGAATCAGACATTAGAGTTGGGGAAGTGTGCTGGTAGCTAGAGTAAGGATTAGTCCTGAAGATCGTTTTCCTATTTCGCAGGTAGCCTCGGGTGATGAATGATTGATATTAAACATTTTCATCATGGGCCAAATGATACTGAAGTTATTCGTTATATTTTTCTTTTATATTTTTCTTTTATATTTTTCTTTTTGAGTTAGAAATGAGTAAATATTAGAACAGACAATAAAAAAAGCTCAATAAGTCTAAAGTTCAAATGAAATGGTCTGGATAGTGAAAGAGTAATTTTAATAATGGTAATTAATTTTTATAGCGCTTCTATCCGTTCTATTAAATTTGACATGCTCAGTGCGCTCTTGGTGTGAAAAAAACATATTAGTAAGTAAGGCACACATCCACCAGCCAAAGATAAAGATCATTAATTTATTGAGGCATTAGTGACATATTTGTATTACCTATTCTATCGGTTGTTGACATTGTGACTATGAAATAAGTAAACACTTCCTACTTGCTTTTAAACTTTAAATACATTTAAAAAAATTGAAGAATTCAAATATAAACAGAATTATTAAATAAACAGCGAATGCCAAAAAATAAAGGCATTAATAAATAATTTTAGCGGTACATTCAGATAAATAACGAACGCATTACCTTTAGAGTTTAGACAACGGTAAGACAAGGATTTTTACTGACAGAGATAAGGAAGAGATACAGACATTCGTGGAGACCACTTTCAATTGATCGTTGCAGAAAATTAGCCTCATTTTTCGCAATCTTAGAGACCGTCCAGGGCTTTAAGAGCGATCAATCTCAACTCTCAGGGCTTTTAGGGGGCCAAGTCAACATTCGGCATATTTAAGGACAACTAGATGGAGCTTCTCGTGCATGCCAAAATACCCCCCACACCCACCCCCAACGGCAATTTAAATCAAGCTTTCATCGGCTATAGTAGCCAGCAGTTGCGAAGAATGAACCCAACTATACAACAATGCGAAGAATGAACCCCAAAGAATATTTTTTGGTCTTTTTGTTTCGCAATTAGAATAGTGCTGTTGTGTAAACAATCAGATAGAGACTCAACTGAACCAGCAAATACTGAAATAAATACTGTGAATGAGAAATCGCATTGATTGTTAACTGACACTGACACACTGTAGGCCTACATGGTTGTTCATATATGAGAGTTCAAACGAGCAAGTTAAGTTAAATGAAGTGAAATGCTAATGTGTTCGCCAAATCGGCAGTCAGGATCAGAGAGAGCGGGTTACTAGTTATCACTGGGCATCAGCTACACTGTACACAGGATAACACAGCAATGTTGGAAGGCATGGGCGAGGCCAGGAGGGGCCCCCACATAATTTGACCCTTGGGAACAGGGCTCCACAATCTTAAATACGGCCCTGTTTCTTGCAATATTGTTTCCTTAGTTTAAGAGTTTAAACCATATTTGTTTAAGGCCGGCTTGTCTCGTGGTTAGTACTCCTGGCTTTCTCATTAGACCAGGGATCGGTAACCTAAGGCACGCATGTCAAACATGGTACGCAGAGCGATTTTCAATGGCACGCAAGAGACCTCCAAGAGATGTTTTTTATTGATAAAACAACAACATTCTGAATGAGGAAAACTGACTGTTGAAGCCGGTGTTTCCGAATGACATAGCGACACATTTTAGTGGGTTGAATTTACATTTACAATGACCACTGGAATGGATTTGCATTGAAACTGGACATATCTTGCCGTGAAATCAATTTAAAAACATTGAAATACTTGTACATACCTATATTAAGGCATATTTTAAGATATTTAGTTGGGTTTTTTTCAGAAGTACATCGTAGCACTAAATGCGGAGTTTTCTAATCAAAGGCAAGACTTTCAAATTGATGTAGGCCTACTCATTTTTTTCATACCACTTCAAGGCTAACTGGTTTGATATTACTACAACCTTCTTAGATGTAGATCTTTTTTTTAAGTGGAGGAATATTAGCGATTTGTAAATGCAGAAAATTGAATTTTTAAACATTTATAAAATGGGAATAAAAAATGTGTCCATTTGCGGAAAAAATCTGGAAGGAAGCTTCTTAGGAAAGTCATCTGCTATTCTCAACTGCTAGGCATTCGCTCATTTACTTTCAGCTTTTGGTTCAACATACACGTGTGAACAGATTTAATCGCAAATAAAAGCTGCTTTAAGCATACAAAGAGGTCAATTACACTTGACCACTCATTATATGATACGGACTGATGATATTTAAAATAGTTTTTATGCTCATCTTCTTTAATAAAACATAAATAAGAGTAATTCTAAAACATATTAGTTTGTATTATTAATTTAATAATTATAAGAGGCTTATTTAATAGCACTATTATTATATAATTTCTGTAATTATAAAAAATAAAAATACAAACTCCTTTTAATGGACAAACAATTAATGCAGGAAACGTTTATTAACAACTGTTTAAAGTAAATTATTTAAATCCTTTAATAATTAAATCTTGTAATGAATACCTTAATGTTGTATTTATATTAAGAAATAATAATTTGTCAGTAATATTTGTTATATTTGTCACATATTGGTGGTTCTAAATGCTATAACACACATTATTTATTTCCTCTCTCTCTCCAACGCGAGTTTTGTGGGCGGTGCTGGGCCTGGCCTGTTCTAAGAATCCACTCTCGTGCCGACCTCAAATTCTTGGAATGGCTAGGCATAGTCTATTATTTCTCGTACAGGGGAGTTTATGTTAAAACTATCATTTTTATTATGAGTTTTGTAATGATACCATTATTTGCACTACTCCTAAGTAATCGGTCTGTTCCCCGCTCTCCGCCGCGAGTATTTAAGGCTAGGCAGTCAGTTTTGTGCAGAGTAGTTTGTACAGAGTTTTGTACAGAGTGGACGCTTGCGTTGGCATTATTCTATTATTGCTGTAAATACTACATTAATTGTATATATTAGCAAATTATCACCTGAATTAAATTATCAACAACATTTACACTGAAGCTTCCTCGTCAAGTTACTATTCTATTTTTGTTTCATTGTTTACAATACTGTCAAGAACCTCCTCATTAAATTAATTACAATTAAATGACTAATTACCTCTATAGCCATGGCTCGCTTAATTAGGAAGGTCCCAGATCTTAATAATTGCATAAAATACAATACATTTAAAACATTTACACATACGTAAATGAAACAACAAACACATGATGTTTGATTAAGAGAACAATAAACTATTCTAATTTTATTAATAGTGATTTTAAGGATAGAGATAATAATACACTAATATCAAACTGTTATATAGTAAACACAAAGGAAAACATTTTATCTATACTAAATGGTTATTACATGCATATGAAATGTAATATATAAAAGAATGTTATCAAAACACAACCGTTACATTATCGTAGCCTACGCCACACGTCTCCACTGGCTTGGTCCTCAACGGCATCACACTGCCTCTCCAATGACGCACCACCCGACGCACTACTGACGTACTTATACACCAAACTGCCATCAGCAACCAGTCTACACCGCGGCCGTCTACACGTCACTACTAAGCCACTGTCATGTCAACCACCGCCAACCACCGGCCTTTTGCCACCAGTAGTCAGCCACTTTGCCACCATCTGGCCACCGCTCTCGGCCATGTTGCTACGGTCACCACTGCTATCGAACTATGGGTCACGGGCCTCAGCACGGTCCTGGGTACGGGTCGTCACCTACATAATATTCAATAAAAACCCTTAATGTTGTTCTAAACTATTTCTAGATATCTATATATTGTCTATTGGAAGGTATCGATGCAAAGCTCAATTCACCCGTGTCAGAAAACACTCATCTGTCTTTGGACAGTTGACTTGGCTTGGGTGTGATCCAAACATCAGACCACAAGTCCAAGTTCTGTACCCAAACCCTCAGTGTCTCTGCGTTAAATAGTTTTGCATCGAACCTACCAAGTCCCGCTCCTGTTAGTGTCTAGCTAGATTTATTAGCGTGCTGGATTCTGTCTCTATTTGTCCATGCAGAGTCCCCCTCACTGTCGCACCAGTTTCAAGTATCAACTAGCTCTAGTCTGTGTGTTTACCGTCCCCACGACACACTAAACTGGTCTCCAAGCTTATACGTTGTCCATGCCAAACATTCCTAAGTCTAACTATGTTTCTGATATGTTATTGTGATGCCGTGAGACCAAGCCTAGACTGAAACGCCTCCTTGACAAATCCTGAGTTTGTGCCCAGGACAATAAGGAGAGTTCGTGTAATACTGAAATATAAATAATAATAACCAAAGTCTACCCTAGGACTAACGAGAATTATCAACAACATTTACACGGCTCTGGCCACTAGGAGAATGTTGTCGTATAATATTACAAAAAATAACTTGTTTGGCATCACTATTGAATAAAAATATTAATGTAAACGCGTTATTTTAATTAAAGGGAGGTAATTACCATTTTTTTCCCCCGCTAATATTTCGAATATGTTTCTTTTTTTCTTGTATAAAATATAAATGGCTTACAATTTATAACTCTGCTATGATCAAACTTTAAAAAGTATTTGAAAATTATGTAAATATTATATGACTAAAGAATTTATATGTATATTTTTAAACATTACATTAACTACCCAGTTTGTATGACTACTACGTATCTATTCTTCTTTACATTACTGGTATGATCGAGACCGCGATGAGCTGCTCCGAAACACATCAAAGGATATCTCAGTTAAACAGAGATAACTAATATTACCAGCTGTTAGAACCTTATCTTGGCTAACAAACGATAATACTTCGTGAATAATTACCATATATGTGAAAGTTTAGTAATAAATTATTGTTTTTGATAAAAATGAAAAAAAAAAGGATGATAACCACTAACACGTTAATTTTGTATTATATATAAAACTCTTTAACGATTTTCTCTATAAATAATCTCCTCTGTTTTTTGGCCTTAGTCGTGCTAGGGAGTTAAATTATTGTCCCATAAGAATAATTGTTAAAAATTATAATAAAGCGGGTTGACTTTTAGGCTGTTGGCACGCTGAATGATTTAGAAATCCTAGTTTGGCACACTTTTAGCAAAAGGTTGCCGACCCATGATCTAGACGACTAGTGTTCTGACCCTGTTGACGACCAATCCCTGCAAGCCCTGCAAGAGGGCTTGAGCAATCGACAAGATACTCTACTTTCTAAAAGTCTGTAGCTATTGGGCGAAACAAGACGAAGCTATATAAACCTATTTGCAGTGGCTTAACTAGGGTAAATGATCCGTCGCGTCAAAATTGGAGCTACATAGCCCATATAAATAGTATTTTAGTTTTCTTTATTTTAGTAAAACAAAGGTTACGAAAGTGAACGTTTGGCGCTAATCCGAAGTTTGGAGCTAATCCAAACTTTGGCGCTAAACCAAACTTTGGCGCTAAACCAAACTTTGGCGCTAATCCAAACTTTGTCGCGCCAGGGATGATCACCCTCTCCACCCCCTTTACTTACTTTATTACCTATCTGTATTTGACATATTTTGAAAAAAAAAAAAAGAACAACCAGAAGTTTGTGCTTTATATCAAAGACAAAGAAATGTTAATTAAACAAACAAACAAACTATACTTTCAATACTGCCTTTTTATGTTTTTATTGTTCGCATACTCTTTGTTATAATTTATTGTCTTATAATTTTCGAACGCCCCTTGCAATCATATTGATGTTGAAAGTCTGACCTTCCCTTTCGATAAAAGTTTTTTAACATGTTAAACTTGTTTCTTTTCCTGACTAGTTCAGACAACCCATTTCATGCCTGAATGCTACCCAGGTAAACAACGAGAAAACCTCTACCGGTAATAACGAATTATTACTTAACATTAAACAAAACAACACGTCAATAAAAGCAAAATGTTATAGGGCAGACAAATACTATTATAGAGAACTCGAGGATTTATTTGAAAAGTGAACTATAAACAAAAGTTGGTTTTCTCTCGTTGTAGACCGGTATTGGACAGTTTCATTGGTTTTGTTGTTGTCAGTTTGATGTATGTGTAGTGTATGTTGGGAGTACTACGGACTTGGCACATACGTACCGTCCACACAGAATTGTATGAGAACTTGTTGGAAGCTCGTGGGAAGGAAACATGTCAGAGTGTGACCCGAGGAATTCCCCCCAAAACACAAATGTGGTATTGAACGTTTTTATAAGTAAAAGTATTGGATCAGTTGTGCTTTGTTCAGTTGTAGTTTACATTACACTACACTGCCAGTGTTGTTGTTCGATTTGTTTTTATGCAGGGGTCGGCAACCTATCGAACGTGTGCTCTACTTGGCACACTCAATGGCACGCAAAAGACTTCCCCATAAAAGGCAAATCAAATCTATTCTACAAGAAATTGAATGCTGGAGACGGATGACCTTAAGACTGTTGGCACGCTGAATTAATTAGAAATCCTACTTAAACACACTCTTATAGAAATGTTGCTGATCCCAGATTTAAAGTATATTTACTTCTGACTATTTCAGAAAATATTGGTCCATGGGGGCGAACGAATCATCATTTTTTAAAGTGTTTTTGCGTGGCATGCAAGGGGGATTGTGTGACCAGCACAATGTATTTGCTTTCAACCAAACTGATGCCAGACGCATATTAGAGGCGGGGTAGACTCAGGAACGACCTCCAGGCCCGGGAAAACAAAACATGTAGTTGACGTGGGTTCAATTCCGGAACATTCGGTACGAACACCGTTTGTACAGCCTAAATCAGAGAAGTAACAAGAAAACCATAAAAACACAGTTTTTATTATACTCCCTTTCTTTGTAAACTAAGTTTACCATTTCCACTTCACTACAAAGCTAAAATCTCGAATCGGTAATGTCGGCAAATAGATATCTAATTATAAGGATTGCGCATTTTTTTTTAATGCATGAAGCCACGATGGTGGCTTCGCTTTTGCGCATCCTTTTTTTATAGCTTTGGCTCGCATAAAAACATAAAAAGATAACTCGCTTTGTTTCGGCTATATTGTGTCACAAAAACATTATGTCGTTTTCATTCATATTTTTTCTTAAAAACGAACATATCCGAAAACTGTAGTTACTTCCGTCGAAGGCAGCCATGTTTTTTCGTAAAATAAATAATATGTTCCTCGATTCGCAAATTGGTGGAAGGTATTCGTGACTATTCCAAAGGCTACGATGCTGAAAATTTGATAGAATGTATTGTTAGTCGGGACAAGTCTGCTGGCCAAGTTTCGGCTCAATTGAACGACGGGAAGTGGTCGAAAATCGATGCAAAGTTTTGCTATCAAGCAAGCAGACCGACAGAAAATACAAGTTAATAGAAAGGGAGTAAAAATAACAACAAACTAAACAACAACAACAACAGCAATAAAATACATACCAATCAAGTAATGAACAAAACAACAACAACAATGCCCATCTACTATATATTAGAGTTATATTGCAAACTATGTTGTATTGACGGGAAAAAACGTTGCACTATAGATATGAAGTTATTTCACAAACAAAGCTGTACGACCTTGTTATTTATAAACTATACTTGAATTTTACAGCTTCTTACTTCGCGGCTATGTTTACCAGCCAGCCAACCCATTCAACGGTTCACTTGTAGAAGTTTATACAATATGTTTCAGACACTCTTCCCGCCAAGTTCTCTCTCTCTCTGTCTCTCTCTCTGTCTCTCGCTCTTTCTATCTCTATACGTCTCTCTCTCTCTCTCTCTCTCTCTCTCTCCTGCTCACTTTATCATTACTTGTCTCTCCGTCTCTCTCTCTCTCTCGTGTCCACTCTATCATTATCTGTCTCCTCCCACTCCTCCCCCCTCCCCCTTCTCCTCGTTGCTCTTTTTCTCACACTCATAAAGCACTTTGCTTTCTTTCCATCATAAAGTCCATTATACCCCCGGACAGGTCTAATCTCCACCATAACTATCCGTCCATCCATCAATGACGGTTTCTCTACAAGCAGGCCATTTATCTCTTGCCCCCGTTTCTCTCCCTTTTGTTTTATCGTCGATTACTTCCCCTTCGGACTTAACTATTCTGTCCAACAAATAAGTCCTGATACTGCCATTTTTTTTTTACTAAGGGAGACAATCAATTACTAACCACTTTATTGTTTCATTCAAAGTATATTTTATTTATCAAATCACTTTTCTTATATGCATTTAAAATGTGTGCCTTTAAATTGTATATTTGTAAAATCAATATTAAAGGTTCAAATTATATTATCTTATGTATTATAGACTCTCTTTCTACAATAAAAGTACCCATCGGACCGAATCGATCCATTGGTCGGGTGAAGAAGCGTTCACCAGTATATGTGGCCACTGTATACTAGGTGAGGTACCCATCAGAGCTGGGTAGAATCAGGGACACCCTCCAGACCCGGGACAAAATCCTAGCCTACACCAGTATTCGAACCTGGGACCTTCGGTACGCCAGCTGAACGCTCTGGCGCACGGCCACCGGCCCCTCTTTCTATAAAGAAGATATTTTTAAGTACTTAAAACAGTATATCATTAAAATTGATTTTAAACAAAATATTTAGGCTATACATTGTTTCAATCTTTATTATTTAATTTTAACATTAAAATTCCTCCTTTTGGCATGGCCACAGTCCAGACCTAGTCCAAGTAATCGTCTCATTTCCATCTGGGCCACCACGTAGAGATTTATACAATTATTTGTACCACTATCAAGTCCAAATATGTAAATTGCCTGATTAGCCAGAATGAAAACAGAGCAAGCTTTGACCTTTGGACAACTTTGTTTGAGATAGTTTTTCTATTTTATATATTTCTGTCTTGTATGTTAATAGTAATTTTTGTATTGTTTAATAAATATGTAGTTCGTATTTATAATGCATTGATAACTGACAGACGGAACAAATTTCCATTTGTTTGGAATTAATATAAAACAATCTTATTCCACCATACGCTAGGGGGACGTCCATTAATTACGTCAACAATTTTTAGGCGATTTTTACCTCCCCCCTCCCCCTTGTCAACAACTGTCAAACTTTCAAAGACCCCCCCTATATAATTACGTCAACAATTGGTTACCCCCCCCCCCCCCCCCCCTCAAAACAAGTAACACAATTTTAGACGCTTGCTTTTATGTTTAAAATAGATTTAAAACGCAAAGGTCTATACTATAATTAATTGTAATACATTTTAAAACTTGTTAAGAAGATGTCTAATTGATTATAATTCTCATATGTTTACAATTGTTCTTTTCATATAGGCCTACATATATAATCATGTCTAATTCTACGTTTCACTAAAATAGCTTTTGGTACAATGTTAATTGTCAAATAGTTGAGAGGAAGGTGTACACCAGTGGTAAATTAGCCTTCTATTTATCTAGGGATGTTAACCAAAAACCGGATTCCGGTTTAGAAACCGAAAACCGGTTTTGATTTTCCAAACCGGATTTCGGTTTCCTGGTTGGGCGGTAGGCCTAATCATTAGTTTAAGTAGCACATCCTTTTTTGGGGGGGGGGGGGGGGTTTGATGGAAATATTTTTAATAAATAATGTTGGATTCACACAAAACAATTCTTGAAATGCCTGGCTAACACTATTTAGTCTTTGATATTGTGTTTCTTTTTTTTCCAAAAACCAACTATGGTTTGCGATAAAAACAACATCAAACCAAATGTTTAGTTACAGTTACAATCAGGGGCGAAGCCAGAAATTTTTTCCAGGGGGGGCTGAACTTTCGCGTGACAAATATTTACCAAATATCAGGGGGGGGGGGGGCTAAACTTTCGCATGACAAAGATTTACCAAATTTTTTGCGATTTTAGTGCATATTTTTAAAAAATCAGTTTAAAAAAATATTTTTTGAATTCCAGGGGGGGCTTAGCCCCCCTCAGCCCCCCCCTGTGGCTTCGCCCCTGGTTACAATCCTTTGTGCCAGAAAATTTTGAAAAAACGTCGTGAACGATGGCTCGTTGTAAACTATGTCCCCAAGAGATAAGCAGGAGCGGTGGCAGTACCACTGGATTGTGTACGCATCTGCGTACTAAGCATCCCAAATTAACATAGTCATCCTCTTCATATGCTTTTTAATATCACGGTCAACGATAATCGCAAATTTGATTATCACTATTGAAAGCTATTATCGGTTTTAATCAATTAGCCCAGATTTTTTTAGTTCTAAAGAATTTTATGTAAAGCGTATAAAATAATATTGTATTCAAAGAAATCAACCTCTTGAATGCCCAGCAAACACTAATTAAATATGAACTATTTTTAAAATATACCTACAAAACTACGCACATTTGGCTTTTTCGGCCTGTAACTTGTTACATTGCGCGAGAATGGGGGGGGGGGGGGGGAGGGAGAGAAACCGAAATCCGATTTTAAACCGGTTTTATAAAACCGGTTTTAACATACCTAGTTTTAACCATATGTTTACTATTCCTTCTTACATTATTGTCCACACACACACACATTATGTACACACGGTAGTTGCCTTCCCTGCCCCTCTACCTTGCACTATTTGCCACCCACTCCCTGTAATACTGGCGACTCCACTGATACTAATACATTTTTATCTCATTATATTTTTCCAGAAAATTAGAAATGAAAACGTAAAAATTACTAAATATATAGCCTAATCGACCTAATTTTAATATTTCACCTATCATAACGTAGTGAGCAAAAATATATTAGTTTATATATCAGAATTAGGACTATTATGTTAAACGAGCGGCAGCGCGTTCGACTGGCGATCCGAAGGTCCTGAGTTCGAATCATTGTGGAGGCTAGGATTTTTTCCCAGGATTTGAGGGTGTCCCTGAGTCTACCCAGCTCTGATGGGTACCTGACCTTAGTTGGGGTAAAGTAAAGGCGGCTGTGCATAGTGCTGGCCACACAATCACCTAGTATGTCGTGACCACGAAAACTGGTGAAAGCTGCTTCACCGGCCCTATGATCAGTTTGGTCCGAAGGGTACTTTACTTTACTTTTAGAAGACTCGTGCATGAGCTTTAAAGTTGCCCAACCAAATGCAAGCTGCCTTTCAGCCTACATTGAATTTATGTTATGTTATTTTTAACAAAACTGTTTCTTGCTCAGTTTACCAATACACATTTAAACTTAGTAGCCCCCTTGTAATAAAATCATACTGATTGCGGGCTAAATGCGAAACAATGCAATTGAAACACAATGTCCTCCTTTTTGTCTCTCGGTGTACTCCTTTTGACACCCATGTGTCTGGTAACCTTACGCTAGACAGCGAAGGTGAGGTTTTCTACAATTGGTCGGTCACTTTGCCTTGCTAACAATTGCATTGGTTGCCACCCAATACATAGATCTACAAACTAGCAAGATGTAGGCCTACTCAAAAAGGACAGAATGTAGTTTCCATAATTGGTATATTTGTATTAACGTAAAATCATGTTTTTACAGGTTATCTATGTAGGTTTAACAGGACAAATGCAAAATTTAGTACTAAATTTGTATCATTATTTATTTCATAAAAAGTAACATTGTTGACGTCAACTTTTCTTGACCTCCCCCCCTCCCCCATGTCAACAATTGTCAAACTTTTTCAGACCCCCCCTCCCCCCTCTTTTGTTGACGTAATTAATGGACGTCCCCTAGAGAAAATGAATAACATTTATATCTCAATTATATTAAAATTTGACTAGTGATCTACTCGCTTTATACCTACATTTCATTCAATATTGACCAGTACTGCCTGGACCAATGTAGGTGCTGAGAGGTCATCCTTAGGTCATGTACTTATATAGCATTGATCTGGACTTGTTAAGATTAACTTAAAAGAAATAATTAGCTATAAAATTGTAATTTGATTCATGCTGGCTGCGACTATATTAAATTACTTTTTTTACGGAGTATATAATTAAACATCGACCTACGTCTATTGTTTAAGAAATGCGATAAAATACAAATAAACAACGCGAGGCGATGGCCTTCAATTCAAAAGTAGTTGTGGTGGAGCCTTGTGTTTAAATAGGTCATGGCATCAACACGATACTACGTAAACATTACTTCACTGTAAGAATTGCCTTTTTTTTCAGAAAATGAAAATACCTACAGATATTTATTGAAATGGTGTGTTCTAATGCTGGCGTATTCGTCTGGAGCTGGGATTCCCAAAACTACAGCATTAGGGCCGAATTCGGCCCGCCTGGGCACAATCAAATATCTGTGGTGTTTAATTTATGAACATTTTTTACTATCAAGCCAAATTCCGTTCTCTGACTGTAATCTCGGCATCCTTTGAGCTAAGGGGATGAGAGTTCAAGGTCATTGAGTATTTGGGTCAAGGTTATTTTTTCAAGTGATTAATTTACCTTTGTCCATCTGTTTTTTAAAGCGTAATTCTTGATAAAGGTCAAACAGAGGATGAGCTGGAATTGTGCTCAACTACAATATAAAAAAAATTGCTTTAACAGCAGAAAGGGAAGAAACTCTTGTCTTGAAATGCTTTGCGAATAATGAATAGATGAGACTTATCTTCTCTTTACATAGTTAGTGTTGTTATTGTTTTTTTAAAGTATTTGCAGGATGGCATTTATCACGAGAAGCACATGGAAATCTGGATTTAATAAAATAATAGAGACACACAGACACATAACATCGGTTAATAGTTTAGTGATCCTATTGCATTGTTATATTAATTAGTATCACTTACTTTGACACATAGCTTATTAACTCTAATCTTATTTTTGTAAGTGTTATTTTATTAATTTTCATCATTTAATCAACTTTAATATATTTTAAACTATCATCTAATTTAAATGTTATCTCATTGACTCTTATTGAATTAACAGGTATCGAATAAAATTATATCTTAAAATTATATTTTTGTTATAAATATATTTTAATACAGTAGGCCTACAATAAGATCAATGTAAGAAAAATACATATTTAGAAATTACGTTTAAAAAATCCTGTTTGTTTGTTATGCATTTCTAATTAGGAAAATCTTAAAAGGAATAAAACAAGAACACAATAATTAGTTTTAAAATATGACACTAATTTAAAACAGTGGCTGCATTAGTTGTTTGTTTTTTTAAACCAGATGGACTAACCAGTTGGAAGGTTAAATATTAACCCTTATCGTACCGACCTACTTCTATCTATGCTGCCTTCAGTTCCGCTATATACGCGCCCGGGACTATAAGGGTTAAGTCCGTTACATCTTGTTCTTACTCTGGTATTTACCTCAGAGCCTTATTTTAAAAAAAAATGGCAATAACAGATAAATCAACAAACAAATAAACAAACCAACAGATAAACACAATAAATATATCGACTCTGTATTTCTTTACAAATGCATAAATTTAATAACATTATTCAATTTGATATGTAACAAAACGGATCCATCCATTTCCTTTAGTTCTGATCAACGCTAAACAAGATGAAAAATACAGTTTTATCAACTGCTCATCAAAAATTATATTTTGTATGAATAACACATAAACTAATATATTGCACGCTACGTCATTATAAATGTTACAAAAATGACATTGTAAAACAATTTGAAAGTACATGGGTGACATTTGTAACTTTAGTGAACATTTATACATTCAAGCACTGTTGACATCTGAATCTTTAGTACACGCAAACAAAATCGGTCCACGGTGATAATATATTGCTCTCTGTGACATACGGAAATATCTTCCAGGATAACTGATATATTAAGTAGAGTGTGTTTATCACAATGTTCATATTTTATAGAAAAAAATACAGATAAATATATTGGTCAATTTGATTTTGTTTGAAGTATATATAGGAGCTCTTGTTTATTGTTGTGGTCAAAATCTTTACCTTGTTTACATTCATGTTTACTGTATGTTGATTTACTCAAGGTATAACGTTTTGTTTGTCTACATTAGACATAGAGTGTGTGTGTCTTATGTGTCTTTATAAATTGTGTTCGAGTAAAAAAGAACTTAAGCTAGGTATCTCCTGCGTGTGTCAACATAAACACACAAAGTGTATTTTGTATTCCAAAGACATATTTTATATATGTGTGTCTACATCAGACATAAAGTTGTGTGCCTGCATAGGATATTATAGAAATGTCTCTCTTCTAAATGTATATTGTAATTTTATATTTATTTAAGATGCTAGAACTGCACTAAACTTTAATTCCCCCCCCCCCCTACATACTCTCTAATATATACGATTTCATGTTGAAGTGTTTGCCTTGCCTGGTGGTGTACTGTATTGTATTTGTATTGTAATTGATAAAACTGCCGCCCCGTTCTAATCCGATAGCGATTCAAAGTTTAAAATCAATCACTTCAAATATGAACGTTTTCTTTCGTTAATGAATAAAGGCGCATTCAGTAACTGCCTTGAATAAAAAAAAACAATAAATTCTACTGATCCTGTAGGCCTACTTACATAATGTTGTATACTAACTGTTGGAGGCGAAGATTTAAAACCACACACAAGCCAGTACAATAGAGCAATAGTAATATATAAATATAAATAACAAACTTAAAAACAATAACAACAAATGCACGTGTATGATGTAGAATTTCATCTGAAAGTTGTTCTCCAGAATCGTTCGTTTAAATCTCTGCCGGGTATAGATAATAGATAGCAGCAGACTGGATCAGGTCGGGGCATGTCGCGTGGAGACAAATTAATTGAATGGGAAGAACAGGTGCAGGAGATGAGGCGGGCAGGAACTGGAGTAGTGGCAGACGGGAGATTGGGAGAGAAAGAAAGGGAGAGAGTGGGAGTGAGAGTGTGTAATGTGTGTGTATGTGTGTGTAATGTGTTTGTAATGTGTGTGTAATGTGTGTGTAATGTGTGTGTAATGTGTGTGCATATGTTAGACTCAGAGTTGTTATAAAGTATAGATGGTGAAAAGAGATAAGAGCGAAATAGTCATTAATAATGTTTTCTTTTGAAAGCATAGAGTGTAATAGAGGAAAGACAATATCAGAGATAAAAGTAGGCTTATAGTAACAATGGCGAGTATAAAGCATGCATAAAGAGGCTTAAAGAATATATAAGATATTATGAAATTCAAGTGCACCAGACAAACGAGCGGTAAGGGGTAAAGAAATGATGGAAAGACAGACAGAGCAGCCCTACGTCTGTATAGCGTAGACAGACTATTTATTTATACTCGATAAAGCAAATCGATCGGGCAGATAAAAGATAAGTAAAAATTTTCCATTCATCCCACATAAACCCTTATGGACAGTGAAAATGCGTTCGTCCGTGGTGGCTGCGACTCGCATATGGATTGTATTTGGCCCGCAAAATACCCAGCCGGCTTAACTTTTCCCAAATACTGTAAGGTGTGTTACGTAGGGCAAGACAGACCCGGCGTTGAACCTCTATTTAAACCGTCGTGTTGTTTATCCAAGGCACTACCAAAGACACCACCGCACCACACTATGGCTGGAAATATGTTGAAATATAATACAATTTAAAACGGTAGAGCTCTTACATTAAAAAGAAAATAAATTGTACTCCAATAGCAGGTGGAAAAACACAGAGTAACTTTACATGTAATGTGTATTACAAACTTGATGCACAAATGTTTAACTGACATACACAAACTACAACACACACATGGGCACGGTGGTCTAGCGGCAGCGCGCTGGGTTAGAATACTGAAAGGTTGCATCCTGAGATTTATCTTTCCGGGTCTAAAGTGTGTCCCTTTCTTCCAAGCCAGTGGCGGCCTGCACTGTACTGGCCACACAATCACACCCCCCACCACACACACACACACAGAATGTCTATACTAGGGAAACTAGTGAACGCTACTTCACCGGCCCTGTAGATGGAATTAGTCTAACAGGTTGACTTTACCTTTACTTTACAAATCACATTCGAGTTCAACAACAGAACACTTTAAAAGTACAATATTATACAATAAACACCAGCTATATCCGTGCAATGTTTAGCGAAAACCTATCAATAAAATATGTTTTAAAAAAAACGTAACAAAGAGATGTCCGTTATAAATCCAGTCATTGTTTTGGTCAAACGACTTCAGTCTATCACAAGTATAATGGAAGTCTTATTCATTCAGGAACGGTGTCAAAAGATGAAATTCTCCTAGCATTCACTTGAAGATTCACTCCATAGATTAACATGGCGTTTTTCACTCTCAGTTTTCTCTGTGCGCTGCCAAACATCCATTGTTTGAAAGCCTCCCGAATCTCTTTGTTGAAGAATCCGTAGAGCAACGGGTTGATCGCGGAGTTGGTCAGGAGAAACCAAAAGGTCACATCCCTCGCCAAGGGGCTGACGCCGTTGTGCCGAAGGGTCAGTAAAATGCCCACGATGGTATGCGGAAGCCAGCAGATTAGAAAAATGATGACCAGGAGCCCGAGCCAGCAGGCGGCGCGTCTGTCCTGCTTGACCAGCAAGCTCCGTGCCAGCTCCTCGCCGTCTTTGCTCGGGCGGAGCGAGCATTTTCTGGGCACCCAGCTGAATCGTCTGGCTGCGGACATTTGAACATTCGTAACTGGCGGTCCAGAGAGTGATGACCTCAGGAGAATAGGTCCGGCAGAGTAACGCCTAGCCGCATTAAAGCGACAAGAGTTTATGGACTTTTGGCCTACGCCGTTTAACAGTTGCGCGTATTCCTCCGCCGAAGAGCTAAAGTCTTGAACCGATGAAACGGAGTTTCTTTTGTCATAAGAATAGAGTTTCTCGGAGGAATTCAAAGACCTTCGGATCTGAATCTTTTTCCGAGAAAGTATCCCAACATATAAACTGCAGTTTAAGGTCAGCATTGAAACTAATGGAATGAAATACTGGACAGCCGAAACAGCAGCCACGAATGAGATGCTGTAGAGGAATGGGAGTTCGCATGGCGGGAAGTGGTTTACGACCACATCGGCTGTTTCGCCGCTGCTGGAGTTGTGCGCGGGCGGCTGTTTGTTGATGACATCCCAGATGGCGATGGGCAGAGTCTGCAGGGCGAACCCGATGATCCAAACGAAGCCGACCGCCAAGAAGGCGTTTCTCTTGCGGCGACGGGTCCGGTAGGAAAAGGGGTAGTGTATGGACCACCACCTATCTCCGGTGATCAAAAGCAGGCTCAGGAGCGAGATGTAGAGCGCCGACTGCCGGACGACCAGGTACACGCGGCAGGAGATGAACGGCAACCACTCCGCGCGGCCTTTGACCTGCTCCACCGTGGCAAGGAACATGCAGACGCCAATAATCAGGTCGGCCATGGCGAGGCTGGCCAGGTAAATGTTCTTGCAGCTCCGCAGGGACTTCTTGACCTTGAACATCCAGAGGACCGCCACGTTGAAGGTCACGGTGAGGAATGCGAGGAGCACCAGGGGAATGGCCTTGAGCCAGACCATGAAGAAGGTCTGCCTAGGGGACGTAAGCACATCCGTTTCGACCAGCAGGTTTAGACAAGGGTAAGACATTGGAGGTTGAGTCTTCTTCTCCTTGAGTAGGATCTGTTGAAATAGAAATACAACTTGGTGATTACGTTCATTAAAGTGTGATACATACATTGTAAATACACTGTTCTTAATTAAGGAGTTGCCCGTTCGGTGGCCAGATTCCTTGACCATCACATACAAGGGGAATGTGTGACAAGCACATAGACCAGCCAACTTTTCTACTACCAAACGAATGCCAGGTAGGGGATCGGTGGCCGAGGGGCAACACGTTCTGCTGGCGTACAAAAGGTCCTGGGTTGGAATCCGTGTGAGGGCTAGGATTTGTCCTCAGGTCAGGAGGGTGTCATTGAGTCTACCTAGCTCTGATGGATAGGTACCTGGCATAAGTTGGGATAAAGTAAAGACGGCTGTGCACTGTGCTGGCCACACAATCCCTTAGTATGCCGTAGCCACAGAAACTGGTCAACGCTGCTTCATTGGCCCTGTGGATACATTTTGTCCGACGGGATACTAATGTCTCGTAAATATCTTAGCTAAATAAAATCAGGGACATTCTGTATCATTACATATAGACTATAGATATTCTCAAAAATAATCCTAGCCCTTGACCTGGAATTGAAATTGGTACCAAACGGAGCCGCCTCCACAGGCGCCAAAGTTTTCAAAATTTTGATAAAATAATACTTTAAAAAAAAGAGAGAGAGATATCTATATTAAAAAAAAAAGATCCAAATGAGGTAACAAAATTGTTTGATTTATTGACTTAAATTTCAATTATTAACACTAAGAATGAGCCTATTTCAACAAACAACCCCGCCAATAACGTAGACTACTTAAAAGTTCTTGGTGGCAGCGCGTTTGACTGGCGTATCGAAGGGCCTGTGTTCGAATCCTGACTGAGGCTAGGATTTTTTCCCATGACTTGAGGGCTTTCCTGAGTCTACCCAGCTCTGATGAGTAGGCCTACCTGATCTTAGTTTGCAGTAAAGTAAAGACGGCTGGGTGTTGCGCTGGCCACACATCCCCTAGTATTCCACAGAAACTGTTGAACGCTGCTTCAACAACCCTATGATCAATTTGGTCCAAAGAGTACTTTACTACCACTTACGTATTTTCAAGTTTACGATTAAATGAAAACTGACATCCTAAATACTAAACACTAATCTCTCCCTATTCTCTAAACCCGCTGCTAGTTACGCAATGCTTCCCATAAACAATTTTATCGGGTAAATTTTCATTGACTAAACGATATAAACAAATAACACTCACATCTTACGTTTCACAATATTACTATTTTTCTTTAATAAATTCGATGTAGCAGAATTGAAGGTTCTTTTGTATCCATCATGAAATCACCAGCGACGACAATAAAATAAACACACAACTGCAAAAATTAAGTTTTTAATATTTCCAGGAAATCATAAATGTTTCATCGGCGCGCAGCACCGAAGCCATTTCAAAACAATTCTACTGATTTCCTGTACGCCGCTCAGACATAAAAAAAAAACAACAGAAACGGAACCCCCGACAGCCCGCTGCCTGTCTCTCTCTCTCTCTCTCTCCCTCCCCTCACTCACTCTCTCTCTACTCTCAACACGCGTGCGTTGAGAGCTCTCCTATTCAGACGACCAAAAAAAAAAGAAGCCTCAGCAAAATGCCACTAAATATTCACCTCTTCTCTTCCCTATTACACCAAGACGATGTTTTATCTCTCCCTACACCCTCCGCGCCCCTACCACCTACTCCTCGCTCCCGCCCCCACACCCATTAAAAAGTGCTTCCTTCTCTCTCTTCGGTTGTCTACCCTATTTTTTTTTCTCTCCACAGCGGCTTTTACAAAGGTAGACATTGTACGTGGGGGTAGGGCGGCTAGTGGTGGGGGTAGGGAGGCTAGTGGGCGAGGAGAGGTGGTCTAAGGGGAGGCTAGGGTGCATTGTCCTCCCCCATATAACTCTCTATCTCTCTATCTCTCTTTCTCTCTTTCTCTCTCTCCCACACTACATCACGTCTCTCCATTTTTTTTATTTACCAAGTATATAGATATGTGCGTGTTGGGGGGTGAGGGTGTCTTGGGGTGATTCGCCAAAGCTGGAGACGGTTGCAGTACAAACTGCTGATAATTATTATTAAGTAGTCTGCTTAACTTTGACCTCTGCTGCAGGCAATCTTTTTTTTTATTTTTCATTGCCAAACAGAAAAAGAAATTTAAATTAAAAAAAGTATTTAGAGTTAGAGTTTAGAGCGGCTTTTTAATTGTGTGTTTCGTTCTTAGAAGAAGTTTTGGTAAACGGCAACTTAAAAAAAAAAGTGCAAATGTAAACAATAGTAAGGACAGACAATAAAAAGGCAATGTTAATAAAAGAAAAGACAGACAATGAAGTGGCGATGTAAACAAAAGAAACGACCGACAATAACGTGGTAATGTAAACAAAAGAAACGACAGACAATAACGTGGCAATGTAAACAAAAGAAACGACAGACAATAACGTGGCAATGTAAACAAAAGAAACGACAGACAATAACGTGGCAATGTAAACAAAAGAAACAACAGACAATAACGTGGCAATGTAAACAAAAGAAACGACAGACAATAACGTGGCAATGTAAACAAAAGAAACGACAGACAATAACGTGGCAATGTAAACAAAAGAAACGACAGACAATAACGTGGCAATGTAAACAAAAGAAACGACAGACAATAACGTGGCAATGTAAACAAAAGAAACGACAGACAATAACGTGGCAATGTAAACAAAAGAAACGACAGACAATAACGTGGCAATGTAAACAAAAGAAACGACAGACAATAACGTGGCAATGTAAACAAAAGAAACGACAGACAATAACGTGGCAATGTAAACAAAAGAAACGACAGACAATAACGTGGCAATGTAAACAAAAGAAAGGACAGACCATAAAAAAGCAATGTAAACATTAAGACACATGCTTTCATTGGTTATCTAATTACTTTGTTATCCAGGTAAAAAATTGGGGTTACAGACTAATATTTGCATCCTGCTTTTTTAACGATAGCCGAATACTTTATCGTAAAAACATTAAAACAATTAAATAACAGTTAATTTAATTCGTGTGTCTGTGTGTGTTGTAAACGAAACACTTTGAATATTTTAAAAAAGGTTTTTTTTCGACTAAATCCGTTTTTTCTTCTTCAAAAAACAGGATGCAGTACCGGAATACGGAATCTGGTTCGTAAACATTTATTTCAATTGTGTAAGAAATTTGGGGACATCCAAATCCAAGAAAACAATTAAACAGTTTTTGGCATCGTAAACAAGTGAAAACGAAGACTGTTTGCATTTTCGGACTAAAGTGTTTCTTTTTTACATCTTACAAGTTGTTAGGCCCGTTAAAATGTCGGTAATAAGAAGGACAAATTTGTTTTGATCCATAATATGCAAACAGATATTGATTAGAATAATTGTGTTGTTTATTATTTTGTATTCGTATGACTAATATATTATGTTGTTTACTTCTGGTCACATTTTATCGTTCTGGTGGTAATATACACAAAATATTTAATTAGAAGCCATCCTTATATTATTACGTTCGCATCGGGGGTGAGGGAGAGGGGGGGGGATAGAACTCCTGTTACTTTGGTAAGGATGCGATTTTTCACGGGCTGTCACAGGAATTGTTCAGACGCATGTGGATTAAACGCAATACAAAGTTTTGCCGGTTAATTGAGAGTATTCGAGAATGACAGATTCCAGACTTATGATTAATAGTTGAGTTGGTTATAAATGCCA
This sequence comes from Anisus vortex, assembly GCA_949126835.1. Classification (NCBI taxonomy): domain Eukaryota; kingdom Metazoa; phylum Mollusca; class Gastropoda; family Planorbidae; genus Anisus; species Anisus vortex. The sequence continues at coordinate 23,925,421 of OX421499.1, forward strand.
AGAAAATATTTTCTAGTATTATTACTAACAAATTTAGACGAAACGCTTACACTAAAATCTTTACTCATCGGTTTCCATTGGTTTAGAATCTATATTATTTCCATTTCTTGAATTAGTTTGTATTTCGAATATATTGTTCTATTGTATCAATCATTTTTATGCAGTACATGTAAATACAATTTTACTGTTCTATCAAATGTTCTTATCTAATTTCAACGTGGGGGCACACACGTGGTTTAAAATAAACTAACAATAGTAAAACAAATGCCTTATGACTTGGGCTACAAATAATTTTTTATATAAGTATTGAAGGGAAGCAGGTTGAGAAAAAAGTTGATATTTAAGAATGCATGGGGAAGGCGGGGGGGGGGGGGGGGGATGGTGAAGTCTAAAAATGTTCGCAGTGCAACAGGGCGATGAACTATTCTGTAGTAATTAATATACGAATAATCTATTCAAAGAAACGTTGACAAGGAGTTAATGACAAGAGCACGTGATTGTACATTTGAAGAAAAAAAAACAACTTTAGGTTTTGCACGATCTACTCTAATACAAATTAAAGGCGGCAAGGCATTGTGCGGGCCACTAGATCTCCTAGTACACCTTTGTTGTGGCCTTGGGAGTTTTGTGATTTCTAATTTACATGTCCTATAGGATGAAATGTGTCCGAAGGGGGATACTTTACTTTATACTAAACTCTAAACTCTAAACCTTTTTTGCGTCCTTACCTTAACAAATTGTAAACGATTTTTCAGCCACTTCATTAGTAATATAATTTTTTAAAAAAATCATTATATAGAATAGTGAAAATATAATATAAAAATATATAAAATTATAATTAAAAAAAAAGATATAAAAGCATTGGCAGAACCGGAAGGCCAATTTTAAAGGGGCATCACCCTGAATATGTTTTTTTAAAGGGCACTACAGTTTAAATGGTTTACATTTTACATAATCTGTTATCTTTATATCTTTATAGTGACGGCTTTGTCCTAATCATGTATACATTAACCATGTTATTGTCGACAAAATTATGTTGTTATCTTTTAGGCCTACATCATAATCCAATTTTTATTATTATTTTTAAATAGTTTTGTTATTGTCAAAACTACCAAAACCAAAATACGACAAACAACAACAACAACAAGAAGAACCACAAACAAACAACAATAGATCGTTAAAAGTGCTACCCGATTTTTAGACGGGACACAGTATCAATTCTTTTGAATACAAAAAAAATTCTTTTAGCATGAAACAATCCATCAATGTCAAAGTCATGAATAAAAACACAAAAAGGAGAAACAAAAAAGGGATTCTTAAGAACATTTTATATTCACAGGTCGAATCAACTTTACAGTGTCAATGTGTGTGTTTGTGTGTGACTGTGTTTAAGTGCGTCTCGGTGAGCGAGTTGGTGGACTCGGAAAGGGCATAAACTCAAGTCGCAAGAGTGCTCCCGAATAAGCTCAACCAAAGACTATAATAAGATGGACCGCTTGCTCTATTTTTAGAGGTTTTATGTTCTTTTACCGTGCGCATCCAATGTCTTAAATGACTTCTACGCTCCTATGTTTTCCTAAATGTTTCCGCTGCAGACCTGCCAACGTCCGAAGAAAAAAATCTGTATCGGGGGGTGAGGGGTGCGCCCACCCGCGCACACACAAGTTATGTATTTACAATTGGAAGGAAAATAATAGAACTGTTTGTTATTAATGTAATTAGTTTAAAGTAAGTTTTAATCAATAGAGCGTTCTTGGTAGGCGTGGCTTAAATAAGGAGGTAAATAGTAGTACTGTATATTAATTGATTAATGTGATTAGGCTATGGCCGGCTAGACCTATTTACACTTTCAATTTCACTTTATAGGCCTACACTTTTAAGGTTTCGTAGGCTAGGCTACGATGTCAAGTGATAGTGTAGGTGAATAGGCTATCTAGTCAAGTCACTAATAGGCTCACATCGTCTATGATCTATGTCTATGATAATAATAAAATAGCCTATTTTATTTAACATACATAATACAGCTTAAGTCTTAATAAGACTTAAAACACAACACATCATTTAAAAAAAGCTCGAGCCTATATGAAACTTTATTAATACAGCGGCCATTATTACTTGTACACCATTACAGAAAGTAAACACAAATCACGTGCTTTTTGTCACGTGATTGCAAACGCCCTATAGCAATCTGTGCATCTAACTTTAAAGAAAATCAATAGGCCTAGTTATGAAGCTAAATACTGTAATAAAGGCTCTACTAAGCCATAGGTTCTCAACGGGGGCGATATCGCCCCCCGGGGCGGTCAGAGGCTTTAAGGGGGCGCTGACATTCTCGGGAACGATAGGGGGGCGGTGAGGGCAAGTAGGCGGTGCAAACGTACCTGATATAATTTGAACACCTCAGCTATTTGAATCCATTAGTTTTTGGATGAAATGTGATGTAAACGCAAGTGCTGCTAAATATCTGATATCCCCTAACAGTAGGCCTACATATTATTATATTAATAAGAAATAGGAATCGCAGTGACTTTTCGATGAAGTAAGGGTCAGTATTTGGCAATTAAGCTTATGGAGTGCAGCAGGCTGGTCCTGTGGTTGGTTCACCGGACTATCAACCCTGCTCACCGAGCACTGCCTTCCTTACATCTGCTATTAATTCTTATTGTTAATTAAAATATTCACATTTTGATCTCAGTTTTACCGAGATGTTGTTAACGTGTTTGAAACCGTTAAATACTAACTGACACTATATTTATGCGGTAGAAATAAGTAGTTATCATACAAACTTGGTAATTATTGTAATGCTTAAAAATATACATATACATTCTTTAGTCATAAAATATTTATATAATTTTCACATATTTTTTACAGTTTGATCATTTGAAAGTTATAGATTGTAAGCCATTTATTTTTTGCAAAAGAAAAGAAAACCAGAAATATTAGCTCAAATAAAACGGGCTAATTATCTCCCTTTAATAAAAAAAAATGTTTCCACATTGGGTTCAATAGTGATGCCGAACAAGTTATGTTTTGTAATATAACAAATCTTACTGATTTTTAGACCTAAGGCTTTTGCAACCGAATTTGAAACAAAAATTGACAAATTGTTAGCAACACACAAGGCAAACTATTCACTTTAATATTGATTTATTTAAACCTTTTTTTAGGCAATTGTTTGATCTATTAATTCTTACATTATGTTTCCTTTTCAGTTTTTTGTAAATATAATTAATCACACAAAAGTCTAGAAAATAGCGAAAACTATAGTCCAGGCGTGCGGGAAGGGGGGATGGGGCGCTAAAAGAATTGGTTGGGCGGTGAGCGGATAAAAAATTTAAAAGGGGGCGGTGAGCCGAAAAAGGTTGAGAACCTATGTACTAAGCCTATAGTCTACAGCGAAGTAGAAGGCCTAAATAGTACTAATAACTAGTACTAGTAGGCCTACTAAAAATGCTAGTAGCAGGCCTAAACATATTTATACCGTATATGGCCTATAACTATAGGCTCGGCCTATGTTTTTTTGTATAAAATATTTTCCGTATTTATTTTGGCCCAAAAAATGTTTTTTCCTTAGTATTGTAGCAGGCCTATTCCTATTTTGTTTTTCAATGGTCAGTATAAGAAGAGAAATATGCGTTTTAATTTATAGTACAGAGATGTAGGCGGCCTAGCGCTAAAATGGGTCGATTTCCAAGAAAATAGGCCAATTACTAAGTATTATTGATGTCACGCAAAATAGTATTTTTACAAATGCGATAACCGGCAATCATTCATTAATAATATGGCTTAAATGGCATTGAATTGGTATACCTAGAGATTCGGGTTTTTTGTTTTATATCAGGTTATTTTTTAAATCGCAATTTTTTTTTATGAAAATAAGTTTTAATCGGACTTTTGCGGCCTTGTTTTAACACGAAAACGTTTTGTAATAACCAGGCTTGGCTATCAAAAAATTAGCTTAGGCGTACGGTAGAATGAAAAATGACGAAAGTGGAAAAAAACAAAACTAAAGTCTCACAGGCTCGCTCATTTTTTTTTGTTTTCGTATTTTTACGATAGACGGTCCGTACGGAAAAAATAATTTTTTAAAACTGCCAAAAAATCGGAATTTTAAGGGTTTTGTCGGAAGTTTGGAATGAGGGGTGAAAAATCCGTGTAATTCCGAGAAAATCGGAAGGGTTGGCAGGTCTGCCGCTGTATACAACTTTCGATTTTAATTTTAATTTTTCATTGAGAAAATCATAGCGATTAAATTAAACGGATGTGTAAGCTTACAGCAATTATAGCACAAAAGGGAATCGGGAATTCCGAAAGGGGACGTCCATTAATTACGTCAACAATTTTTAGCCGGTTTTTACCTCCCCCCTCCCCCTTGTCAACAACTGTCAAACTTTTAGAGACCCCCCCCCCCTATATAATTACGTCAACAATTTGTTACCCCCCCCCCCCTCATAACAAGCAACAAAGTTTTAGACGCTTGCATTTATGTTTAAAATAGATTTGAAACGGAAAGGTCTATGCTATAATTAATTGTAATACATTCTAAAACATGTTTGAAAGATTTCACTATAACTCTCATAGGCGTAGCCATGAAGGGGGTGTAACCAGTGGCGTAGCTAGGGCGGGGGGAGGGGGGGAAATTCGAAAGTCCCCCCGGGCCCCTACTGAAGGGGGCCCCCAAAGGAGTGTCCGAATAGTTTTTTTTCTCATGTCATAATGTCGAATGTCAAAATGCAGGGGTCCCTATAGAGGCCAAGCCCCCCGGGCCCCCAAATCCCTAGCAACGGCACTGGGTGTAACATGGTTCCTTCCCCCCTCATTCGCCCCTCCCACATTTTTTTCCAATCCGAGGATTTTAACAATATTTCTTTTCTTTTTGTTTACTATTGTTTTTTTCATATAAATATTTCATCATTTCTAATTTTACGTTTCACTAATGAGCTTTTGGTACAATGTTAATTGTTTAATAGTGTAGGGGGAAATTGTGCACCAGTTGTTAATTATAGCCTTCTATTTCAACCATATTATGTTCACAAGTCCTTCTTGCATTTTTGTCCACATACATTATACACACTGTAGTTGCCTTCCCTGTCCTTTACCTCTCCTACCTTGCCGTATTTTCCACCCACACCTTGCAATCCTGGTGACACCACTGATACCAATACATTTTTATCTCATACAATTTTTACAGAAAATTACAAATTAAAACCTAAAAATTAGGCCTACTAAATACATCTATGTAGCCTAATCTATCTAATTTTAATGTTTCACCTATTATAACTTAGTCAGCAAACATATATTAGTATATCTATCAGAATTAGGGCAGTGCCCTCACATGGGGGGGGGGGGGCAGAGGGGGCATATGCCCGGGGACGACATTTCCAGGGGGGGGGGGGCGGCAAATGTAGTCTAAATATAGCAAATATAGCACTTAACAAGCAGTTACAGTATGCAAGAGGGCGGCGCTGAAACCTTTGCCCTGGGGCACTACATAAGCTTGTAAAGGCTCTAAATTAGGGATGTTAAAAGGAAATAAGGTATTCTCAGGTATGCTAAGTATTCCGTAGCCTTCTTCATGTAATGGGTCACGAATTATTTTTCTGAAGGAATTGTTTTAAAATAAACATGTTAGAGATTCACACAATACACTTCATTCAATGCTTTGCAAACATAACTTATAGTCTCAGAGAGGGTCTATTGTTGTTTTTAGTTCTATTGCCAATCCTAGCCATCGCTTACATGGCTTACATAACGAACTCCAGTCTCTGACGCCCAATTTAAATGTACTGAGCGGCAAAAAACTGGGTTTCTGAACATAAACATACTCTGCAGTCAGTTTGTTGGTGTGTTTGTGTTCCTTTGTTATTCCAGCCACGATGTCTCGCTACACTAGGGTTGCCTAACGTCCGGCAAAAGGAGGACCTGGCCTCCTTTTTAGACTCTTGTCCTTCGTCAGGCACAAAACCTTTAAAATGTCCGGCTTTTGTAATATTTTGTTTTGTAGGCATACAGACAAATAACTTTAACACAGAATAGTATTAAAATGTTAAGAATGTAATTAATAAACAGGTGATTATTTGTACAGAAAAGAATTATCCTTTTTTTAAAGACTCTAGCGTGAGCTTTAAAGTTGCCCTACCAAATGCAAGCTGCCCATCAACCTACAGTGAATTTAAATTTTTTTTTTTTACAAAACTGTTTCTTGCTCAGTTTACCAATACACACTTAAACTTATTGGCAGCTCTTGTAATAAAATTATACTGATTACGGGTTCAATGCGAAACTATACAATTGAAGCACTACGCTAGACAGCGAAGGGTTAGTTTTTCTACAATTTTGATCGGTCATACTGCCTTGCTAACAATTGCATTAGTTTCCACCCATATATAGATCTACAAACTAACAAGATGAACACAAATATGACATGTCAACTGTAGTTTCCATAATTGATATATATGTGTAGTAACGTTAAACCATGTTTTTACATGTTAGGCCCATCTATGTAAGTTGAACAAAGCAAATGTAGAATATTTTAATAAATTTGATTCTTTTTTTTGTCATAAAAAGTAATATTGTTGACGTCAACTTTTCTTGACCTCCCCCCTCCCCCATGGTAATGGTAATGGTAATTTATATAGCGCTTCTATCCATGCTATTTTAGCATGCTCAGTGCGCTCTAGAAGACTATTAATCTGTGAGAGGTTTCACTGCTGCCGGTTAAGCGCATGTGATAACAACTCAATATTAACGTCATCTAGTCCCAAAACTCCTGTAGGGCGACAGGGATCTGCCGGTGGCGGGGCTCGAACCCGCGACGTGTCAAGTGGTTTTTTGGTTGACAGTCTGGTGAGCTAACCGCTAGGTCAGCCGGCTTCAGCAATTGTCAAACTTTTTCAGACCCCCCCTCCCTCCTATTTTGTTGACGTAATTAATGGACGTCCCCAAAAGAAGTCTTTCGAGTCATCAAATAGCAGAAATATTAAAGCAAGCGGTTCATCTTATTGCAGTCTTTGGTTCCAAAAAATTATTTACTTCTACATAATCTTTACATGTTTTACTCATTCACGCCGTGTAAATGTAATGGTATCTTCTCCCGGGTGTTTTCAATTATAAATATTTCAACTTGTATATGACATTTTATATGACATCAAAGATATTAATTACTAGCCATGCCTCCAGAAAGTGGATTTAGGAAAGATGCAATAATTAATAAATGACATTGCAGAAAGTGAAATTAGAAAAGATGCAATAATTAATAAATGACATTGCAGAAAGTGGAATTAGAAAAGATTCAATAATTAATAAATGACATTGCAGAAAGTGGAATTAGAAAAGATTCAATAATTAATAAATGACATTGCAGAAAGTGGAATTAGAAAAGATGCAATAATTAATAAATGACATTGCAGAAAGTGGAATTAGAAAAGATTCAATAATTAATAAATGACATTGCAGAAAGTGGAATTAGAAAAGATGCAATAATTAATAAATGACATTGCAGAAAGTGGAATTAGAAAAGATGCAATAATTAATAAATGACATTGCAGAAAGTGGAATTAGGAAAGATGCAATAATTAATAATGACATTGCAGAAAGTGGAATTAGAAAAAGATGCAATAATTAATAAATGACATTGCAGAAAGTGGAATTAGAAAAGATGCAATAATTAATAAATGACATTGCAGAAAGTGGAATTAGAAAAGATGCAATAATTTATAAATGACATTGCAGAAAATGGAATTAGGAAAGATGCAATAATTAATAAATGACATTGCAGAAAGTGGAATTAGAAAAGATGCAATAATTAATAAATGACGTTGCAGAAAGTGGAATTAGAAAAGATGCAATAATTAATAAATGACATTGCAGAAAGTGGAATTAGAAAAGATTCAATAATTAATAAATGACATTGCAGAAAGTGGAATTAGAAAAGATGCAATAATTAATAAATGACATTGCAGAAAGTGGAATTAGAAAAGATGCAATAATTAATAAAAGACATTGCAGAAAGTGGAATTAGGAAAGATGCAATAATTAATAAATGACATTGCAGAAAGTGGAATTAGAAAAGATGCAATAATTAATAAATGACATTGCAGAAAGTGGAATTAGAAAAGATGCAATAATTAATAAAAGACATTGCAATAAAATATTTCTAAAGATTTTTTTAGGGGTCAATTTCTTGTTCTTCTTCTCATATTAACCCGTCGGAAGAACAGTTTGGGAATGCTCCTGTGAAATCGGCACACCCTAGAACTAGGAGCCTTCATCACACTACATCTCCTGTCTTTATACTACCAACATCATAGCCCCTCCCCCTTCTCTGCCCCCCCCCCCCCCCCTCCATCCCACGCAACAGGAGGTGCACAAAAACCTCTAACCAGGGTATTGCAATCTCGAATTCTGTCAAACAGCACAACAAAAACACTAAAAAAAAGAGGGGCGGGGTGCTTGTTTAGTGCATGGGCCCTTATACCCACACATGTGGGCGGTAATTTCTTTTATAGATTGCACTTTGTATCGGTGTTTCCTTTTGACAAGTAGAACTGAAGTCTTCTATCGAAGACTATAGAACTTTCAGAAAAAACGCATCCTCTAGAATTAGAATCGGCAACCTAAGGCACGTGTGCCAGACTTAGCACGCAGAACAATTTTCAGTGGCACGCCCAGAAGGATATTTTTCAATACAAACTATAACATGAAAATCCCGCTGTACACTGTAAATGTTAAGGTTCAGGAAAGTTTCTGAGCAAAGATCTCATCATTGGACTTTCGATTTGTGATTGAATCTATTGTTAAGATAGTCAATTTTATTGCTTTTTTTTAATTTATAGGCAATTCCAGTCTCTTCTACAAGAAAGTGATAAGGAATATAGAGATTTGCTGATGCACACAATGTTCGTTACCTTAGACGAGGTTAAGTCTTGGACTGCTTAAGCCGATGTTTCTGAGTGACATAGCAATTGAACACTTAGACAACTGAAATGAATTTGCACTGAAACTGGATATATCTTGCCGTGAAATCAATTTCAAAACATTTAGACTACTTTCTTATTTAAGGCATACATATATATGTTTTGAAGTAGGTCGAAAAGAATGTTATGCGAATGATGATGATTTGAATATCACTGAACTAGACACACAAAAAAACTATGAAGGATAGTATGCGTAGCAAATAAGAACCCCAACCTTCCCTCCTGTTCTCAATTGTCTACGTCATTTTGAGCTAAATATAGCTTATCGGTAGCCGCTAGAGCCCATTACTACCCGGGGATTTGTCATGAATTCCTTTTTTTTTATGTTTGTTTAATTGCAAAGGAACAGTAAATGCAGATATATTTTTTATCCGAAGTACATTTAAGCACTCATGTTTTCATACCACATCAAGACTGACTGGCTTAATCTTACTACTTCTTAGATCTGGATTTTTTTTTCTTGAGGTGGTGTATTAGCTATTATAAACTTCGGTCGAACTATCTTCACCAAGGAGTTTTGCATCAGATTGCTCCTGGATGTGACCACATCAAACCCACAATCACTGTAAATGGTCAAAAGCTGAGCAATGTGGATAGGTTCACGTACTTTGAGAGTAACCTCTCGCAGGCTGTGCATATTGCCGTAGAAGTCATAACTGGGATAGACAGAGCCAGCGCCTCCTTTGAAAAACTCCGGTCCAATATATATAATAGGAGGGGCATCAAGCTGCCAACCAAATTAAAAGTATATGCAGCAGCCGTTCTACCAATCCCTCTCTATGCGTGTGAGACCTAGACTGTGTATAGCCGCTTCGTCAGGAAGCTGAATAAATTCCATCTGAGCTGCTTATGGTAGCTGGTGAGGGTCAAATGGTCAAATGGTAGGGCGGCGTCCCGGACATTGAGGTGGTCACACAGACCGACATGCAAAGCATCTACACCCTAATAGAGAAAAAGCCCAACTCAGATGGACAGGTCATGTTGTGCGCATGCCCAGGTCATGTTGTGCGATTGCCAGAAGGACAATTACCCAAGATGATTTTCTATGGCGAACTAGTCGCAGAAAAGCGCTTGCACGGAGGGCGAAAGAAGAAGTTTAAAGACACTAAAGGCCTCCATAAAAAAAACTTTGGAATCGATCTTTACAACTGGGAAAGCCTGGCCGAGAACCGATCATGACCTCCGCTGGAGCAGCAGCCCATGAAGAGAAAAGCGAAGGGTCGCAATCAAAAAGCGACACCTCAGAAGATCCAGCGATATCAGGTCCGCTACCTAGGACTTCGAATCATAACAGGAGCAATGAAAATACCCCGATCAGAGCAATGGAGGATGCAACTAACCTAAGCTCTATGGAAACTAGACGAAAATCCTTACTCACTTCACCAAGTTAGAAGCATCATGTCATCACCCTCTAAAACCCAAGCTACTCAAAACCTCCTCAACAAAAAGACTTCAAAGATCCAATTTTATACAAGAAGCCAAACATCTAAAAAGTAAATAGAAAATAGAAAACATTGCAATTGAACCTACCCAACCCCACAGCCACTTCCCAACCTGGGACCCAAGCCCTACTCTAAAAATCAGAGACGAACTAAGCAACATAGGGAAAAAATCTGACTACACGCCCGAAATACTAAAAGAAGCAGTAAACAACATCATTAGATAACAATACCCCCAAATTGCATGGACCACAGTCTATACTGACGGGTCAACTGGAAAAGATTTGAAAAATGGAGGAGCCGGCATTTTCATAGAGTGGCCAAATGGAGAACTCCTAGAAAAAGCCACTGTCACAGGTAGCCTCTCAGATAGCACTAGAGCAGAAAGAAAAGCAATTGAGCTTGCTGCAAATATACTAACAAGCCACACTCAATCCCCCAACAGCCGGATTGTCATTTTCACTGACGCCAAAACAGTACTCCAGTCTCTAAAAAACCCAAATGCCCTGATCAACCAGTCACTCAGTACAGAACTTTTTAAACTGAGCAAAAAAACTAAAGAACTGGTTCTCCAATGGATCCCTGGGCATATACAAAATGAAGGAAATGACACTGCCGACACCTTAGCTAAAGCTGGAGGCAGACAAAACCAGACAGACCCATCTCTACACCCCGAAGAAATAAAGGCAATACTTAAAAGGAATGAATCCGAAAGATGGTCTGAGCTGCAACAAAACAACCCAAAGATTGATGCTTACTACAAACTCTCCCGCCAATTTCAACACATCATCTTCAGACTAAGGACTGGTCACAACAGGCTAAAGCAACATATGTTCCGCAAACTACGAATTGGAGCAAGCGAAATGTGCCCCTGCGAAACAGCTCCCGAAAATGCGGAGCATGTCCTTCAGACCTGCCCTCTGTATCTTTCTACCAGGTCAGCCATTTGGCCCCTGGGGGCTACCTTCAACGACAAACTGTTCGGTGGACTAGAGCTACTGACAGCCACGGCGCAGTTCATTACAACTATCGGACTTGTTGTCTGAATCCTCCCAATCATAACATTTGAGAACGAAGAAGAAGAAGAAGAAGAAGCTCCGCTACCACTGGCCATCAAGCAAAGCATTCGTTCTCCCAATGCAACCAACACTTTCGGGCAATTATAGGCCTTATCAGCCATCTCTGGACCCACAAGCATCTTTGTCAGAGGATGGTCTTCATCGAAACCGGTGGAAAAGCATCATCATGATACAAATGCAGCACGTTAAGTTTCAAACCTAAAAAATTAATACATCAAAATGTGCCAATTTGCGAAAAAAAATCTGCAAGGAAGCTGTTTAGGAAAGTCCACTGGTCTCAACTCTATTTTTCGCTTTTTGTTCAGCTTTACACCTGTGAATCGATTTTATCGCACATGAAAGCTTTTTTAAGCATAGATAAAGAGGTCACTCATACTTGACCACTCAGAAGAACTAAATATGTAGGCTACTCGACATTGAACAATTAGCGTATAACATTCAAGGGCTTGGCGCTCGTTAATTATTAGACCTACCCTACATCAGGGGCGAAGCCACAGGGGGGGGGGGGGGGGCTGAGGGGGGCTAAGCCCCCCCTGGAATTAAAAAAAATATTTTTTTTTCAACTTTTTTATAAAGTATGCACTAAATTTGATAAAAATTTGGTAAATCTTTGTCACGCGAAAGTTTAGCCCCCCCTAGTATTTGGTAAATATTTGTCACGCGAAAGTTCAGCCCCCCCTGGAAAAAATTTCTGGCTTCGCCCCTGCCCTACATGCGAATTACGTTCAAAAGATTTTTTTGCATGTCTTCTATAATTAATTCAATTTTTTTTATATTTGTTTTATCATTTTGATAAAAACATAAGAGGTTTATATACTAGCATTATGTTATGTAATGGTTGAAATTATTAATGACTTTAATGACTTTAAATCGACTTAAACAATTAATCCAGGAAAAGGAAATGTTTATTTAAAACTGTTCAACGTAAATACATTGTAGCCTATACCTTTAATTGCCTGATGAAATAAATAACATAATGATACATTTATATTTGGAAAAAATAATTAAAAATAATATCAAGTATAAAAAAATAATATTAAAAATCATAACTTGTTTGGTATCAATGTAGCGTAGAAATAAATGTGGAAACTTTAATTAAAGGGAAATAATTAACCAGTTTTTATTTGCGGTAATATTTCTAAATATTTTATATTTTTTCTTTAATAAAAATTATAAATCGCTTACAATTATAATTTTAAAATGATAAAATTATTATAAAAAATATAAACAAATATTCATATATTATATGAGTGAAGAATATATATGTACATTTTAAACCTTGAAAAACTACATTAACTACCCACATCGTTAGATTACTACGTCTCTATACCGCTTGATTGTATCCACATCTATTTTGTAATAAGACTATAATGTTCCGTCAACTAATATCTCAGACTGAGATCCATATTTAATTTAATGAAATGACTCAGTTTTCCCTACATAAAGTTAATAATAATAATAATAATAATAATAGTGAAGCTTATATAGCGCATATCCCGCAATCAGTTCTATGCGCTTAACAATTACATTTACAATTACAATTACAATAACAATAAACGATTATAAGATAACAATAACAGACAAATGTTTAAAAATGTAAGTGGGCTAGGAGTCAATAATAAACAGGTGAGTCTTAAGTCCGGTCTTGAAAAGATTAAAGTTCGAGCTTGAATAGTTTGAATAGTTTAGACTCTAGACCAGGGGTCGGGAACCTTTTTGTCTGAGAGAGCCATGGACACCACATATTTTGAAAAGCAATTCTGTGAGAGCCATACATTATGTTTAAAACTAAAAATTCAAGTAAATGTGTGCATTTTGTGTAATTTCAACACTAAAAGTACAGTAATTATGTTTCCTTTACCACTTCTGATGCAGAGCTGCACTAGACTTTAGCTCATTTGTAGAATGAAATATTGATATGCAAATAATATGTAAATTAAAGGAGTCTAAAGAAACGTTTTTGTTTATAATCGAAAATTTGTCTGCGAGCCAGATGCAGCCATCAATAGAGCCACATCTGGCTCGCGAGCCATAGGTTTCCGACCCCTGGTCTAGAGTCTTGTCACTGTGATCGCTTCTCGGCTTTCTGGATAGGATCAGAGATCGCACACACTGATCTTAGAAGGCGGTCAAATTGGCACCTGGAGGGAACGGTTGGGGTAGAGATGGGCGATACAGTTCACCATACTGATCGCCGCACAATTGAGCGCTCACTAAAAAGATCCGGATCCGTTCATGTTGGCTGTCAAGGGGAGAGAAAAACAACTTGGGTCCCTTGTTGAAACGCCGTTTTTTTCTTTGTTCCTTAAAACATTAACAAATATAAATATAAAAAAGAAATAATTATTCTAAATTCGCTGACCCGGATCAGACCCGGATCCTAAGTGAACTTTGGAAACCAGCATATCGAAATGCAGAACGGGAACAGATCAGTACTGATCCGGGTCAGATCCGGATCAGACCCGGATCCTAAGTGAAATATGGAAACCAGCATATCGAAATGCAGAACGGGAACGGATTAGTGCGGATCCGGGTCTTTTGGCATTGATCCGCTTTCGGATCCGTTCCTTTGAAAGACCAGGATTCGCCGATCAGTTCTTTAGTGAGCGACCCATCTTTAGGTTGGGGCAATACATCCGGGAGGTGTATGCTGTCCGAGCCTTTGTGAGACTATGGGCTAGCTCAGTTTTTTTTTCGCATCGGTTCGCATTCATAGTCGGCCTGGACTACAGCTAGTTTGCATTCTGCTCTCCTGCTTGACATGAGAGTGATTTGTGTAGAGGGCAAAACTAACTGATGACCCGCATTCGGGTCGGAAAGTCAATAGGGTATCAGTAATATTACCGATGCCATGCGATATTTAAACGCCGAAAAACCCACATGAAGGGCAAGGAGTTCGAAATACGGAAAACCCTTTGATTTAAATCAAAACAATGGACCTGGGTTTAATAAATATTATGTTACTGATGCTCCTGCTATATAGAAGATTACTTGCGCCATACGCATATCTACTAGTTGCGTCTAGTCGTGCATTGCGATAATATTTTCAAAGATTTGATTTATCTGATTGGATCAGGCAACCCATTCCATGTCCCAAAGCTTATTGGAAAGAAAAAGAAAATAACTGCGTTTATCATCTGACTTATTTTCCTGACTATTTTATTGCATTATTGTGTTGTATTTCAAAGTTAAAGATAGGTCCATTTTAGAAGTAACAATTATTAATTTTTATTTCGGTGTGTAGGTAGAGGGTGGAAGGGGCGGGTTAAACTTTCCCTGTGAAATGCTTGGAAATGTATATGTTTCGTAGTAAATATAGACGGTCCTTCTATACGGAATAGTGTAACTGCTTGTTGAGAGTTTATAAATGTATTACTTATATCAACTTGCTCAATACATTTTGATACATTACAAGCATATTTTTTTTAAATACATGAACTTTATACTAGGTTACTCGTACAACCAAATCCACTTTTAAATACAAAAGGAGGTTATTACACGTTTTATCTGGCTTTTCTGTTTGTGGCTTTCATATCGCTCTACGTAATTCACATTTGCTATTTACGTGTTTTCTATAAGTTTGCATGTCTCTCTTTTGGCGCTTAACTATCTAGAAGCCAGTGAGAACTTCGTTTGAAATAGTTACAATTTAAACGGAAACTAAAAAGAACTATCAACATGCAAGGGGCCTAGTTGTCTTTCTTCGTGCAATATTTTCCAAGATCAATTCATAAACTCCGCTCATTTTAGTATCTTTTCTGAAAAATTAATTGTTCACATGCCCCACCCACACGGCACCGTAATCCCCTAGCCACGCTCTGTTAGTGTGTATCACACTAACAAAACAATTATACAACCATAGCTTTCTGACAATATGGCAAGTCTGCAGCCGTGGCACCTGTTAAAATCCGTGTGATCCTTGCATTACTCTTAGTCTAAGTCAACCATAGAGTTAGCATCAGCTTTTGTTTCATAGTTCACTGGGTAAAAGATATGCAATGAAAATGTTGAGATAAAATTTGTTTGAAATAACGAGTGTCAAGATTACAATCTACAGGTATTAACTGGTGGATAATGGGGGAAAAGGGGGGGGGAGAATTTGACCTATAATAAGATGCATTGTTTGTTTATAAAACACAAAAAATGTTTTCAATTAATTTCGAAAAACTGTAAAACAAAATGCGGAAACTCAAATAAACAAAACGGAATTTTTTCTGAGGGGCTGTCCATAATCAACGTCACGGGTGCATTATTATTACTTTTAGGGGAATTGGAAAAAAGGGAGGGAGGCGAATTGTATAAAAATGTACGATGAAACAGGGGAGCTAGTTTAATCGATGTGAAGTCACTGACATTTTAAATGCTAACAAAGATTGTACATAATCATTATGAATCTATAATCAATGTTGTTGTTGTTTTTTTCAATTTCAATGCATATTTTTAAACGAAATAAACGATCAGATATATTAAATAGTTTTGTCTCCTTTTTTTTCAGCTGTGTTTGGGCTGTGGAGGTTGGACCATGGTGGCATCTAGTCAGAACGCGGTGCCTTTTTTTGTATTGCATAGTGGAGGATGGGCGGATGGGTTTGAGGCACATAAAGTGTTTTTACAAAACAGATACTAAATTACAAGACGTCATTTATGGACACCTCCACTCCCAAACTTTATTAAGCGTTGTATACTGTATTTGTTGTTGTTTATTCTCCTGTCTATTTCCTCGTTGGTCTGACGCGCTCGGCCTTTCCTCAGCTCGCACTCCGCTGACCCATAACTCAAAAGAAGCATCCGAGGGCAGATAATCAGATAAAAATGTACATGATAAAATATGACAATCTTCTAATCTCCCATGTATTTACTTCTCCACCCTCTTGTCTCGCGAGGTCTGCCGTGAAGCGCGTAACCAAGACACAGTTGCCAGATTTTTTTTTTGTTCTCTTCTTGTATCCGAACAGAAAATAATTACAAAAAAGGAAAACACCTTGGAAACATCAAGCGATTCATTATTTTCTTTTTAAAGTTTCAGACATGAGAAATCTCCATGGAATTTCATTGAACTGTGCAATCTAGGTGTAAACTTTCATTGATTTTTTTTTTCTTCAATGCTTAGGATTTTGTTTTGAATTTATATCAAACTTGTTATTGTAGCCGAATTTATGAAATTCTTGAACAATCCCAATGTGTCACATTCCAAAATGCAATTAAAAATCTATATATTTTTTTCCAATCGACTATTTTCTATTTTAAAAAGATTAAGAATATTTATTTTTTATTTGTTTTATATTTTGTATGAATTTTGAGTTTTAGAAATAATTTTAATGTAGACGCATACAAAATATTTCTTTTAATATCAGGACGGAAGTGTAAATCCCAGATTCAGTGAATGCCGTAAGCTTTTCTGAATATCCCGTCGGACCAAAAATGATCCATAAGGGCGATGAAACAGCGTTCACTAATTTCTGTGGCCACGGCATACTAGGGAGATTGTGTGGCCAGGCCAACAATGTCCAGCAACCTTTACTTTACCCCAACTAAGGTCAGGTACCTGTCAGAGCTGGGTAGACTCAGGGACAGCCTCCAGACGCTGAAACAAATGCTAGCTTTTACCAGGATTCGAACCCAAGACCTTCGGTACGCCAGCCGAATGTGCTGCCACCCGGCCACCGTGCGACAAGCTTTTCTTAGCTTTACCGCAACGTACAACGTACAACGTACAACTTACAACGTACAACTTACAACTTACAACTTACAGCGTACAACTTAAAAACTTACAACGTACAACGTACAACTTAAAAACTTACAACGTACAACGTACAACTTAAAAACTTACAACGTACAACTTACAACGTACAACTTACAACTTACAACTTACAGCGTACAACTTACAACGTACAACTTACAACGTACAACGTACAACTTACAACGTACAACTTACAACGTACAACGTACAACTTACAACTTACAACTAACAACTTACAACGTAAAACGTACAACTTACAACGTACAACTTACAACTTACAACTTACAACGTACAACGTACAACGTACAACGTACAACGTACAACGTACAACTTACAACGTACAACGTACAACTTACAACGTACAACTTACAACTTACAACGTACAACTTACAACTTACAACGTACAACGTACAACTTACAACTTACAACTTACAACGTACAACTTACAGAAGCCCATTCCATAGGAAGCTTATAGCCGGATACTGTCTTCCGTGGTTTGCAACCCATTCTTTTCCAGAATACCACTCAAGAAGGGAAAAAAAGAGCTTTTGTGAATTTGCTTTTGCATATAGTACAAGAAACATAATTCTACGTGTCTGCCCTTCTGATATTTTTAATAAGTTTCTGGGATGCATTTCTAATTTAAAATATAAAGTGGGTTTTTTTTGGTGTATTTTTACTAAATAGTTTTTTAACCTTCCTGTTTGAAGTGTTTCTGAAACAAATGACTTTACAAAAAGGTCTCTTCTTTTTATTACAATTGTGAATATATTCACTTGTAATAAATCGTTCGTCTCTTCAATGAATATTTTAAATGTTTAAAATAAATATGTTTTTGCTTCATGTGTCCTAGACAGGAGACGCATTAATTAGAGTGGACAAATGATATATTATTATTGTTTTTGTCGTTGTAAAAGATATCGGAATTGACAGCGCAGCGCTGTTTCAACTTTTACTCTGTATTTTTTTTTTCAAACAGCTTTTTGAACATTAAATGTAGCTATTGAAGATTTCTTGCCATTATATTTTATACAATATGTGCAAGATAACAATAGTGTAACGCGAAATTAAAAAGAAGAAAGACATACTCTTGGTAATAAAACTATTTTTTATTTGAAAGCGCTGTGAAGACGCACTCTACTAATCCTACCACATATTCCCTTTCACCCGGGATGATGGCGATGTTCATATTATATTCTTTATATTCGAAAAAATATTTCTAAAACGGCTCAGTGAAGTAATGTACCCGTCGGACCAAATTGATCATAGGTAAAGCAGCATTCATACAATTTCTGTGACCACGGCATACAAGGGGAGGGGATGTGTGGCTAGAACAATGACCAGCCGCCTTTACTTTACCCCAATAATGTCAGATTACAGCTACCCCATCAGCGCTGGGTAGACTCGGGGACACCCTCGAGTCATGGGAAAAACTTCAGGGATATGGGTTAATGCAGGGGAGGGGCAAGGGGGGTTCGTTTGTCAATTACGACTGGGAGATGTTACGTAACTACACCATAACAACCTTGAAAACTCTCACAATTACGTGGATTTGTTATCAGGTATTAACAAACACAGGACTTTGCGCAATAAAAAAGACTACTTTAATACACGTAATTATTTGTTAGTTGTTTATTAGGCTTAATTTGAATTTGTTGTGTTTATTTAATGTTTTGCTTTTTTAGCTTAAAGAGGGAGGGGGTTTATACTGACTTTAAACTATAGGCTGATTTTTCATTTTGTAACATGGTCCTGGGTTAATTTCATAGCGCGAAGCATCGTAATAACACAATGTAGATTTTCGGCTTATTTCTTGCACCAAAGACTTTTGTAAGATGGACAACTTGCTCTATTTTTTTTTGTCACAACCAATAAGGCTGTCTTAAATGACTTCAACTCTCCAAGGATTGCATTAAACGTTTCCGCTGTATACAACTTTCGATTTTAATTTTCCTTTGAGAAAATCATAGCGAATGACAAAACCGAAAGTCTAGAGGACTTAGTGCGATCGGAATTTCAGAAACTAAGTATTTCACGTTATCAAATAGCAGAAATATCAAAGCAAGTGGTCCATGTTATTATAGCCTTTGGCCTTTGGTTATACACGTACTTTGAAAAAGAAATTAACTTTTAAGCAACATTAACTTACAATGGTACAAAATGTATGTAAGATATATTTTTGCAGAGCAAAACTCTGTACTTTCAATTGACCTTCGCATCTGCCTAGTGTCGTTATAAAAAATAATTATATAAAAAAACACCCGTGAGCCTACCAGATTGATGACCCCATACGGTGGTCATCACTGATAAGGCTAGTTCCGGAAACAACCAGGAATTAACCAGAAACTCCAGGATATGAAGAGATCCTGGAACCTCACCAAGTACCTGCACAAACTCGAGCGTTTTTTATTGTTTCTCATTCTTTAAAACACGTTTCACGATTTCTCTTCTTTCCTGGCAGTC
Source organism: Anisus vortex (assembly GCA_949126835.1). Lineage (NCBI taxonomy): Eukaryota > Metazoa > Mollusca > Gastropoda > Planorbidae > Anisus > Anisus vortex. The sequence goes on from OX421499.1 coordinate 23,945,117, forward strand.
TCCGCCATGATGAGTGTCATAACAATTATTTTGTTTTTACTATTTTCCCGTATAAAATTTTTGCAATTCCCGGATGTTTTCTTTTTAATACTTTTTTTTTACGTTTCCATATTTCCCGTTTTTTTTTCCTATTTTCGTTTACTTTATTTCTGGTAAAGACACTAAATAAAAAATAGCAAATATATCTGTAGATGAAATAAAGAAAAAAAAAATCTCTTTATTTGATATGACTTATAAAATGAAGACCCTCCAGTTGAAGAGCAATTTAAATAACGTTATAAAAATATGAGTTTTGACGCTCAGGGCCGCAGTATGGTAACACCTAAATTTTAAACACCACCGCCATTTATTACTTTTATAAGATATCGATCCAGTTGGGCACCCCTGCCGACCTCCACCACCCTTAATCGGGCTTATAGTTGATAAATAAATGAGAGGCCGACTGCTTCTGCGGTACGTACACTGGACTGGCAACATGACGACTCGTTTACTATCCCTGTCGCCTTCTGCGGTACGTACACTGGACTGGCAACATGACGACTCGTTTACTATCCCTGTCGCCTTCTGCGGTACGTACACTGGACTGGCAACATGACGACCTGTTTACTATCCCTGTCGCCTTCTGCGGTACGTACACTGGACTGGCAACATGACGACCTGTTTACTATCCCTGTCGCCGTCCAATCCCTGTCGCCCTACGGTCTCTACGAGAGTTTTTGTCCAAGGACATAATAATCTGTGACCTTCTATCTAAAAATTACGTCTGTAAACTTATATGATGAAATTGGGCTAATAGCTTTCACCAGCAAAAGTCTTCATGCTAAAGAGTTCATGTAGTTAAAAAATAGACAGACTTTTAGTTTAGTTTGTTTTCTTCTCCTGAAGGTCAAGTAAATGATGACAAATATTCTTCCAATGTATCCAGCCATTGTTCATGTTTGTTTAGCACATGTGTTAATTGTTCATATATTATCACTTATGGTAATTAAATAAAATAAATAGAGGGGCGGAAGTGGTGACGTTTTTGAACAAGTTTGACAGTTGTTCACGTAAGAGTAATGTAACAATGTGAATGTGACAATGTAAATGTGACAATGTAAATGTAACAATGTAAATGTAGCAATGTAAACGTGACAATGCAAACGTGACAACGTAAATTTAACAATGTAAATGTAACAAAGCAGACCTAAATAGGCCTATAATAAAGTAAATTTAAGAATGTAGACTCTCCATATTAGATTTATATTGAAAAAGTATCCCGCGTAACTTTCGAATATAACGTCGTATATGTGGACCCCAAACAAAAACGTCGATACCAAGACGAAAATTATATAAATAGATAAGCATTTATGTATTAAAATACATTACTTTAATTTATTATTAGTTACTTTTTGTATCTGTCAGTAACCTATATAAAAAAACAACTTATATTAATAGTACTATATATATATATATATGCATTAAAGAAGGCCTGCGTTGTATTAAACTGTTTTTACCTAGGCATACTATAGTTTTCAATTATTATGCAAAAAAAATTGTTTTCTTCAAATGAAGTTATTACGTTACTTGATGTGATCAGCTGTTATTCCATCGCGACAAAACGTCCAGCGCCAACAAGGCGGCGCCCCAAACGTCGTGCTTCTTTCAAAGCAAGCAAGACCATCGTAGAGTATTTACGTCTTGAAGTAAGCCCTAGAGTAGGCTTTTACATTATAATTGATAGATAGAATAATATGTAATAAAGCGAAACAAGAAATGTACTTACCTTTAACATGGGCCTAATGTAATGTTTTCATCAAAGGAGACTTGCCGTGCCTTACAAAGTATCAGCAAAGTTCAAATCCCTTATCAACGTGAAATCCTTCATTTTCGAATTGTTTCATTCGATTGTCCTGCAGTCTATGTGTTGTCTTAGAAAACAATAACCTTTCCATAAGACACAGGTGACAAAAATTAGCAAACTGTGTGTAAACAGAGCTCACTTAGTGTGTGTCTGTCTCTGTGTGTATGTGTATGTAAATAGGTCTTGTGTGTGTTTGCGTGTTGTAAGTTTACATAAAGGTAAGCCCGTATGTATATTAACTTGTTAGTATGTGTGTCCACCTAACTCGGGCGTGTGGGAGATATGCTATCTGGAGGTTAGCCAACGCAGGGTCAATGCTAGGAGTGACCAGTGGTCTAGTTAGAACTAGTTTTAATTGGACAGACGCCACGCGGCTTGGGGGACTCCATACAACACTTAATGATTACATAAATTTAGGTTTACGTTCTTTCGGTATTTTTTTTTTCATTGTTATTTTAAAGTTAACCATTGTTTGCAATAAATGAACACCAACATCAGCTTGACATGAAATTACTGCAGTTGGACTATTTTTAAACTCAACTATACTATGACTTTTAATGTAGTTTCTTAACTTATATGCCACACATATAAATTATAATTATATACAGACGAATGATGCATTCAACGCCTTTTAAAAGTTTAAAAAAGTAAAGTAGCCTATCCCGCATCCCGTCGGACCCAACTGATCCATAGGGCCTGAAGCAGTTTTCACCAGTTTATGTGGCCACTGCATACTAGGATATTATGTGGCCAGCACAATGTCATGCCACCTTTACTTTTCCCCAACTAATGTCAGGTAGGCTACTGATCAGAGCTGGTTAGACCCAGGGACACCCACCAGACCAGAGTACAATTACTAACCTTCGCCAGGATCCGAACCCAGGACCTTCGGTTCGCTCTTAGTAGCTTGAATTAAAGCCTTGTAATTTGGTGGCGATTTTAAATAATGTTACATTTTTTATTTACCAACAGTTGAGAAAACCCTACTCTCCCATGCTCAATTTCCGTTAATAAAAAAATATTTTTATATGAAATCATGATCGCATATGAAATAGGAAAAATGTTCTTGGAACGCTTAAATCTTACTTAAAATTATACATCCGGTAAAAGATTGAACAAAAATTCTCTGTAAAAAGAAGGCAAGGTTCAAAAGGTGATTTTGAAGGTATTATTATGTTTTTATAAAATTAGTTATTTATCGTTCATTTTGAAATTACATTATATGTCAATAAATGAATGCTATTTCATGCCTATATAAACACTATGAAATGTATACGTAATGACAATAATTTGAAAGGGGGAGGGTGTGGCCAATCTAATTTCCTTGGCCCCAGTGGCGTAGCTAAGTTTCGGTGCTAGGGGAGCGAACTTTTAGGAAAAAGGCCCCGCTTTTTACTCCCTTTATTTTAACTTGTATTTTCTATCTGTCTGCTTGCTTGCTTTCTTGCTTGCTTGTTAGCAAAACTTTGCATCGCTGTTTAGACCACTCCCCGTCGTCCAAACGAGCTGAAACTCGGGCAGCAGACTTGTCCCGACTAACAATATATTCTATCAAATTTTCAGCATCGTAGCCTTTGGAATAGTCACGAAATCCTTCGACCAATTTACGAATCGTAGATAATATACGTAAAACATGGCTGCCTCTACCAGAAGAGATGGTAGTAAATAAACTTTTCGAATATACTTATATACTATTTGTTGTAAGTTTGTACAAAGTTTTCGTGGTCTAGTGGTTATGACTGTCACTTTTTTTAAAATTCAATTGTAGTAAAACGAGATACGTAAATACGCTAAATCATTTCCAGTAGTCAATCAATCATTTAATTACATGATGGTAAACTTAGTTTGCAAATAAAGGGAGTATAATAAAAACAGTGTTTTTATGGTTTTCTTGTTACTCTCTTTCTTTTAACTCTGCTTGATAGAAAAACGTTGCATCGATTTTTCGACCACTTCCCGTCGCCCAATCGAGCTGAAACTTGGGCAGCAGACTTGTCCCGACTAACAATACATTCTATCAAATTTTAAGCATCATAGCCTTTGGAATAGTCACGAATTCCTTCGACCAATTTGCGAATCGAAGAATATATTTCACGTAAAACATGGCTGCCTCTACCGGAAGAAGCGGAAGTAAATAAAATGTTCGAATATGTTCGTTTCTACGAAATAAATAGATTGAAACGACACAATGTAGCTGAAACAAAGCGAGTTATCTTTTTATGGTTTTTGCGGGCCAAAGCTAGAAAAAAAAATGCGCAAAATTTTTGTGTGGAAATTCATAAGGTATGATATCACTTATGTTTATTTTAATCTGTCAAAATATTAATTAAATATAAACTTAGTTTACAAAGAAAGGGAGTATAAAAAAAAACACTTTGTTTTTATGGGTTAGTTTTTTAAGCACTTTTTCTAGATTAACAGAAGAACTAAACATTCGTACGTATCAAGTCTTACAAAAGTACCATATGCCTCGGAGTAGGCTACATACGCTGTGTATTACTGCAGTTTTTATTTCACCTTTTTCCGAGCAACTATTAGATTCGGAAAATTCTGCAAAATTGATTGATACTTCTGATTTCCAGGATGCACATATATTATTTTAAAAAAATTAGAACAAATTCAGAAAAGATGCGCAAGGTTCATAACTAGCGAATATTCACAACTGGCAAAAGTATCACCAATAGTTAAATCTCTAAGCCTAGAAACTCTAGAGCAGGGGTTGCAAAGTTAGCACGCAGAATGATTTTCAGTGCCACGCCAGATACCTCCAAGAAGGAGATTTTAAAATGTCTGCAGATCGAGTGCTTTTCTCAACTGTTGGGCAATCATTCTACTTTCAGCTTTTGGTTAGCAAAGAGCACTCAATGACAATGCGCTCATCAATTAATACAGACTAATTACATTTAAAATATTTTTCTAGCCCTTTGCTGTTCTTCTTTGATTAGGCATAAATATTGCCTAATGAATTCTAAAAGAATTGTTTTATTATTGTAATAATCATAAGATGCATGTATGCCAGCAATATATTATGTAATTGTTGTTATTGTAATTATAAATGTATTAAAAAATGCTTAAATCAACAATTATTCAGTAAATGTTTATTTACAACTGTTTAACGTAAATTAATTGTACAACTCTAATTACTATATAGCTGATATAAATACCACGATGCTAGATTTGAATAAGGAAATATAAATGACTAAGCAATATTATTTATAATACAAAACATAACTTGTCTGGCATCACTATAGAATCAAATTTGGAAACTTTCATTTATTTAAAGGGAAATAATTAACCCTTTTTTTTTGCGTTAATATTTCTAAATGTCTTCTATTTTTCCTTTATGAAAAAATAAAACGCTTAAGAATTATATTAATAAAATTCAAAATTATAGAATATAGTTGAAAGTTATACAAATATTTTATGACTGGAAAATTAATAGGTGCTTATTTGAACATTACATTAACTATCTACTATGTATGATTACTACGTAAATCAGTAAATCTACCGCTTCAATGTTGTAATCTGTAGCCTGGGCTCAATATAATATGTCTTAAAACACTAAAGAAAATCTCAGTTAAAGCTAAGATCAAAATCAAAGGAATTTTTAGCTGTTTCTAGAAATTTTGTCTTGACAGCAATAATACATTTTTTAGAAATAAACAATTAGTTTGAAATTTCATTCATGAAATTTTTTATTTGTAATAAATGAAAAACACAAACAGCAAAAGATGATAATCACAACCTTGTTGATTTCTTTAATTAAATATAAAGCGCCTAACGATTTTCTCTATCAAAGTTCCTTTACTTTTGGGCTTGTTCTTGCTACGGCGCTAAAAAAATTGTCTTATGAAAATATATAAAAATATAGAAGATCGGGTCAAATTTCAGGCTGTTGGCAAGCTGAATGATTTAGAAATACTAGTTTGGCACACTATTAGCAAAAGGTGCCGCCCCTGTACTAGATGACAGAAGGGCAAAGAGTAAAGAAGTAATAATAAATAAGGCATTAAACTATAATTTAGAAATGCAACACAATAGCAACCTGTTGCAATGATCAGATAAACATAATGACAAAAACACTTTCCTTATGCGAAAACAAATGCATATAATAAGTAGGCTACTATGTCTTTCCTATTGGAATCCGAGCATGGAATGGGTTTCCTGAACAAACCGGGAAAACCAGTAAACTAATAGCATTTATACGTCTAATAAAAATGCAGGACTAGACTCAGACCACGGATGAACGTGGGGCGCAATAATTTTCATTAGAGAAAGAGCGTCTATATATAAGATAAGATAAGAAACAGGCAGACCATAACCCTACAAAAAGTACATATGTGATGCAACCCCGTGGAATGGTACTGAAGTCGGCAAAATAGGATAATTAGTTTTATGTATTGAATTAAAGCTAATTCATTTATCTACATATTGGTGAAAAAATCTTTAAAATCCATTAATTAGTTCAAAAGTTATTCAAAATTACATAAGTAAAGGTAAGGGAAGTCCTTTTAAAGAAATATGAAAAATAAAACAGTATCGATTTTTTTAAAATTTAACATTGCAACAGATAATTAATTATTTCCAGGACAAACAAATATGAACCAATCGTCATGAAATTTAACAAACATAATCATAATGAATTAATTAACAAACAAGCTGTTAAAGTTTTAAGTGTTTTAAGTAATATTTATTATAGTTTTAAACAATTTAATGTTTAGAGGACATTTTGCGTGATTTTATACAAAAGCTGCATAAAAACACATTTTTGAGTAATTTCTAAAAATAAATTGGGCTTAAAAATTTCACAGTTATAAGTTAAGGCGTTCAACATTACAAATCAATAATAATCTAAAAAACGACCTAGGACCCTTTTCTTCACATTTTTTGCATTTATTGAAAAATCAGTTTTACCGACTTCCGTACCGGTTCGTGGGGTAGCGTCACATATATGTGAAAGTACCCATTCAGAAACATTTAGGTATGAAAGGCCAGATTTCTTTAGTACCCTTGAATGCAGATGAGGCAGCATTTGGCACATACGGGCGGTCAGTGCCTCTAAGCTTGAGAGGCTTTACTTTGAACATCACCGTTACTAACCTTCCCTAGTTTTTTTCTTAAAAAGGCGCCCCCCCCCTTTTCAGTCTTAAAAAGGTCCCACTTTTTAGCAGTTAAAATGTCCACTTTTCAAAATTCCTAAATAGGTCAAAGTTTTATTCATTAAAAAGACCTACGTTTTCGTTCTCGAAAAGGTCCCTCTATTGTCTTGAAAAGAGTTCACTTTTTTATTCTTAAAATATAAAAAGGCACCACTCTCTGTCATTGGAAGAACAAAAATGTTTTATTCTTAAAAAAAGGCCCCAATCTATTAGAAAATGGGCGTAAGGAGAGCGACCGCTCCCCCTGCTACTCACTGGCTAGGTTACTGAACTAGGCCCTTCTTAAAAGTGTTTACTAACGCCATAACCTTAAGGCCCTTTGTTTCGCAAAGAACACAAAGAAATAAGAATTGTCAACGCCTTGTCCCTCTCACTGTCTCTCACACACCCACACTTGTACATCTCACACACCCACACTTGTACATCTCACACACCCACACTTGTACATCTCACACACCCACACTTGTACATCTCACACACCCACACTTGTACATCTCACACACACATACTTGTACATCTCACACACCCACACTTGTACATCTCACACACCCACACTTGTACATCTCACACACCCACACTTGTACATCTCACACACACACACTTGTACATCTCACACACACACACTTGTACATCTCACACACCTACACTTGTACATCTCACACACCTACACTTGTACATCTCACACACCTACACTTGTACATCTCACACACACACACTTGTACATCTCACACACCTACACTTGTACATCTCACACACCTACACTTGTACATCTCACACACACACACTTGTACATCTCACACACCCACACTTGTACATCTCACACACCCACACTTGTACATCTCACACACACATACTTGTACATCTCACACACCCACACTTGTACATCTCACACACCCACACTTGTACATCTCACACACCCACACTTGTACATCTCACACACACACACTTGTACATCTCACACACACACACTTGTACATCTCACACACCTACACTTGTACATCTCACACACCTACACTTGTACATCTCACACACCTACACTTGTACATCTCACACACACACACTTGTACATCTCACACACCTACACTTGTACATCTCACACACCTACACTTGTACATCTCACACACCTACACTTGTACATCTCACACACCTACACTTGTACATCTCACACACACACACTTGTACATCTCACACACCTACACTTGTACATCTCACACACCAACACCTGTACATCTCACACACCTACACTTGTACATCTCACACCCACACTTGCACATCTCACACACCCACACACTTGTACATCTCACACACCCACACACTTGTACATCCTACACACCCACACTTGTACATCTCACACACCCACACACTTGTACATCTCACACACCCACACACTTGTACATCTCACACACCCACACACTTGTACATCTCACACACCCACACTTGTACATCTCACACACCCACACACTTGTACATCCTACACACCTACACTTGTACATCTCACACACCCACACTTGTACATCTCACACACCCACACACTTGTACATCCTACACACCTACACTTGTACATCTCACACACCCACACCTGTACATCTCACACACCTACACTTGTACATCTCACACACCCACACTTGTACATCTCACACACCCACACACTTGTACATCCTACACACCTACACTTGTACATCTCACACACCCACACTTGTACATCTTACACACCTACACTTGTACATCTCACACACCCACACACTTGTACATCTCACACCCACACTTGTACATCTCACACACCCACACTTGTACATCTCACACACCCACACTTGTACATCTCACACACCCACACTTGTACATCTCACACACCCACACACTTGTACATCTCACACACCCACACTTGTACATCTCACACACCCACACTTGTACATCTCACACACCCACACATGTAGACCTCACACACCCACACTTGTACATCTCACACACCCACACTTGTACATCTCACACACACACACTTGTACATCTCACACACCCACACTTGTACATCTCACACACCCACACTTGTACATCTCACACACCTACACTTGTACATCTCACACACCTACACTTGTACATCTCACACACCAACACTTGTACATCTCACACACCCACACTTGTACATCTCACACACCCACACTTGTACATCTCACACACACACACTTGTACATCTCACACACCCACACTTGTACATCTCACACACACACACTTGTACATCTCACACACCCACACTTGTACATCTCACACACACACACTTGTACATCTCACACACCCACACTTGTACATCTCACACACACACACTTGTACATCTCACACACCCACACTTGTACATCTCACACACACACACTTGTACATCTCACACACCCACACTTGTACATCTCACACACACACACTTGTACATCTCACACACCCACACTTGTACATCTCACACACACACACTTGTACATCTCACACACCCACACTTGTACATCTCACACACACACACGTGTACATCTCACACACCCACACTTGTACATCTCACACACACACACTTGTACATCTCACACACACACACTTGTACATCTCACACACCCACACTTGTACATCTCACACACACACACGTGTACATCTCACACACCCACACTTGTACATCTCACACACCCACACTTGTACATCTCACACACCCACACTTGTACATCTCACACACCCACACTTGTACATCTCACACACCCACACTTGTACATCTCACACACCCACACTTGTACATCTCACACACCCACACTTGTACATCTCACACACCCACACTTGTACATCTCACACACCCACACTTGTACATCTCACACACACACACTTGTACATCTCACACACACACACGTGTACATCTCACACACCCACACTTGTACATCTCACACACCCACACTTGTACATCTCACACACCCACACTTGTACATCTCACACACCCACACTTGTACATCTCACACACCCACACTTGTACATCTCACACACACACACGTGTACATCTCACACACCCACACTTGTACATCTCACACACACACACTTGTACATCTCACACACACACACTTGTACATCTCACACACCCACACTTGTACATCTCACACACACACACGTGTACATCTCACACACCCACACTTGTACATCTCACACACCCACACTTGTACATCTCACACACCCACACTTGTACATCTCACACACACACACTTGTACATCTCACACACACACACTTGTACATCTCACACACCCACACTTGTACATCTCACACACACACACTTGTACATCTCACACACCCACACTTGTACATCTCACACACCCACACATGTAGACCTCACACACCCACACATGTAGACCTCACACACCCACACTTGTACATCTCACACACCCACACTTGTACATCTCACACACCCACACTTGTACATCTCACACACCCACACTTGTACATCTCACACACCCACACTTGTACATCTCACACACCTACACTTGTACATCTCACACACCCACACTTGTACATCTCACACACCCACACTTGTACATCTCACACACCCACACTTGTACATCTCACACACCCACACTTGTACATCTCACACACCCACACTTGTACATCTCACACACCCACACTTGTACATCTCACACACCCACACTTGTACATCTCACACACCCACACTTGTACATCTCACACACCCACACTTGTACATCTCACACACCCACACTTGTACATCTCACACACCCACACTTGTACATCTCACACACACACACGTGTACATCTCACACACCCACACACTTGTACATCTCACACACACACACGTGTACATCTCACACACCCACACTTGTACATCTCACACACCCACACTTGTACATCTCACACACCCACACTTGTACATCTCACACACCCACACTTGTACATCTCACACACCCACACACTTGTACATCTCACACACCCACACACTTGTACATCTCACACACCCACACTTGTACATCTCACACACACACACTTGTACATCTCACACACCCACACTTGTACATCTCACACTGGTCGCCACTGGTTGAAGCGGGTATGGGTTGAAAAGGGTGAAGGCAGGGGGGGGATTGATTTGAAGTCGTTGAATCATGTAGTTTATATAGACCAATAGCTCAGTTTCTCTGGTTAACAATTACAATACAGAAAATCTTTACAGACCAAAAAAAAAAAGAATATGTGAATGTTATGAAAAGTGATAAAGTAAAAATAAGCTCCAAGAAATAACAATTAATTATAATTTTGATTCCAAGAGTTGATGTAATGAATGTATAGAGCGTTCGCAATGGGCGTGGCTTAGGTTTTTTAGTGACGTATTTGTGTAAATAGATGCCACTTGGTGTACAAAAATGGTGAAGTACTTCTTTATCATGCCAAATTCACATCTGAATATCGGCTATCCTACGCACAAATCATTAGATAAATCGTCGTAGATCATCTTACTAGTACAAGAGAAAGACTGACATGGTATTTTTTCAACGAATTTCAACATTTTAAGCTCAATTCATCATCTTAATATCTGGCCGGTAAGTGTTGCATTTGAATGGATTTATTGAAGTGAATTATTGGAGTCATTCATTATTTTCATTGTAGGCCTAATCGTTCAATAGTAATATAACATTTTTAATGTAAGAATCTTCTTGTGATAGGTCTATTAATCTAATATAGAATTAATAAAATCCATATTAATACATTAATCATCATTTTAAACACAAAATATAAATGTAAAAAAACTCGAGCCTATATGAAACTATATTAATACAGCGGCCATTGTACACCATTACACATAGTAAACAAAAAACACGTGATTTTTGTCACGTGATTGCAAACGCCCTATTGTAAAAAGTTATTTTAAAATAATAATGCGTTCAAAAGCAGCGAGCGCTATGATGCAGACAGACGCTTTGTTACAATAGCCTTTTTTTTTGTTGGAGAACGAATTGGAAAGCTATCGACACGGCGATGATGAGTGCAATTATCCCTGAGACGTGATTACCTTGTTGTTTTTTTTTTTTTTTTAAATTGCACACGTTTACTAGGTTGTTGCATTTAAAAAAAAACAACCACCAACAACTGTGGAATGTGAAATTAGCGTGTTAATTAAATGTGTACTGTAACACACCGGTAATGTTGACAATGTTAAGTGGAAACAAAGATGGATAAACAACGGTGTTTCGTTTAAAACACAAAGTGTTTATTGGGGTAAGCGTGGATACGCACAACTTAACAATGATGTATACAAGGTGAAAAAAACACACACTAAAAACACGGTTTTGTGTTTATAAAAATTGTGAGAAAACATGTAGTGCCAATAAGGCATGTGATAAACAATAGCGTTCTGTTTTATGCAAATAAATAATATTTGAACTTCACGTTGGGAATATTTACATATTTTTATGATATTTAACAATTTTATATTTTAAAATGTATGGGAGTTTTGTGATAGGCCTACTTAAATATTCTTCATCATCATTGCCCGTCACCCCAACTGGGGTATGGGCCGCCAACCACAGATCTTCCTGTCCTGAGCCATTCTCACTAATTGAGTCCACCTGTACCCCATCTATTTCGGTGTCTGCCTCAAGAGCGCGTCTTCAGGTACCTTACATAAAACTAAAACTATAAATCTGGTAATAGTTGGATTCAAATGAAAAAGTTATAAAAAAAACATACGAGAATTCAGCGAATTGCCAGCTGAGAAAGAAGTCGCTGTAAGAAACGTGTTGAGAGCTGCGCTAGAGATGATTACCGGTAGTCCATGGCATTGCCGGCATCTGATTGCATACAGCTATAACAACATTGATACTCACCCCCCCCCCCCATGCACGCCATCAATTTCCATTATAAAAGTATCTAGCAGACTAATATACTAATTTGTCTGGTCACGCGGAACGACCAAGGGAATTGGCTGATGTCATCATTTGAACAGCTGACTCAGAGAAAGAGTCCGCTGAAATATGTGACCATAACAGTGTGATCATGTACTGTTACGTAAGAACTCAGACTAGCAAGGAATTGGGATAAAAAAAACAACAGAAACAGCTCTTTAGCGATTTTATCAAGGTAAGCTAATGGACACACAATTACTCTGAACATAAACTAAAAGTTCACAAGAATTAAAGTTTTATTTTGTTTAAATATTAATGATTTTAATTGGAAAATGTTTTGTGCTTATGTTTATGACCACATAATTAAATTGTTAGTAATAAAATATTTCATTTTATTTTCCAGTTTTATTTTATCTAACACACACGTAGCCTACACAAACACACACACACAAACACACACAAACATATACACAAAAACACAAACAAACACACACAAACGACATAAAAACACACATACTTAAACACACATATTTTAAGAGGTTTAATTGCGGCCCTACGCTCATATTTTATGATGGGATTTTGTCTGTTAGTGAAGTCAAAATTAAAAAAAAATTAAACACAAAAAAAAGAACATTATAACTACTTAGTACAGTTATTCAACTAGAAAAGGTAATCAACAGTTCGTGATGTAATCAACAGTTCGCCTATCACTTGTGCACTAATTCAAACGATACCAAAGAGACTATTCCTCAAAATTTGACTAAATTTATATATCAAGTAGAATGTAGGCTATAGGCCTATGTGATTACAAAAAAAAAATATATTGCATACAATTCAAATTAAAAATAATGATACGTTGCATTAAATAGCCTACAGTTTAAATTAGTTGTTTTTTTTAAATGATAGGCCTATGCTACTATTATTTATCTAATAATACAGTCTTGTTAACTGCCGTGTGCAGACTTTTCATTCAGGACTCAAGTATCTTAACAACGTTTTAGTTTAAAAGCAAAAAAAAACAACAAAAAACAAGAATAACTGTTGAATAAATAGAACGTTTCTTAAAACGTTGAAATTACTTCCTCTTTGAGTTCCGCGAAGTTTTTTTAGGTAAAGCGTCTGACGGTAGTCGGACTTTTAGATCTTAGAAGCTTGGAGAGACAAGCCAATGATTGACGGAGGCCCAGATAACACTCTGGGTTTAGGACATTCCTGGCTTATCTCCTCAATTGCTTGCCACGACTGCATTTCAGGGGCAGCCAGGTCTAGTGGGGTTAGGAAGTAGTTGGAATGAAGATGACTTTGACCTACTAGCGCCAGGGTTTTATGTACCACAGAAGTGAAGAATTGTATTTAAGGAAACTATTACAGCTTTTAGTGAGTGAGAGACCATGAACAGATGTCCTATCTATCTATCTATCTATCTATCTATCTATCTATCTATCTATCTATCTATCTATCTATCTGTCTATCTGTCTATCTATCTATCTATCTATCTATCTATCTATCTATCTGTCTATCTATCTATCTTTCTCTCTATCTATCAATCTATCTATCTATCTATCTGTTTATATGTCTATCTGTCTATCTATCTGTCTATTTATCTATCTATCTATCTATCTATCTATTTATCTCTCTCTCTCTCTCTATATATATATATATATATTTCTATCTGTCCTTATTTCTCTCTATATATATCTATATATCTATATATCTCTCTGTATCTGTATATCTGTTAATCTGAAGATCTGTCTATCTATCTATCTATCTATCTATCTCTAATATATATATATATCTATCTATCTGTCTTTATTTCGCTCTCTCTCTATGTAGGCCTATATATCTATCTGTAGGCTATCTGTTTATTTTCATATCTTTCTATCTATCTATAGGCCTATATCTATCTATAGATCTATCTATCTATCTCTTATGCCCATCTATCATTACATAACCCAATCTAAGAGCACGTTATAAAGAATGAGTTCAGTAATATAGGTCAGTGTGAAAGCAATAAAACACTTTTTTTGTTTTTTAACATCGTAACCTTTTTTTTTTTATTAAAGAATCATTTTATTACACTAGTAAATCTCATTTTATTACACGAGTAAATCTCATTTTATTACACGAGTAAATCCCATTTACTTTTCACGAGATACGACTTTTGTCAGACAATTTAATTTTAAGGTGTTTGCTATTATCGTAATATTTAAAAAATAAAACGTCAGGTAAAAATTCAATTCTGCTGATACAAATTATCTTTAAAAAAACAAACAACCAGAAACGCCAACATCAGAAACCAATGAAAGATAAGTGTATTGACAAAGAATACGATAGGGGGAGATAAACTGTAACCGGTTGCGCAAGACCCACCCTACAGGGAAGCTGTGTTTGCTTGTGCTAAGGGGAGATCAAACAGGAGGAGGTAACTAGCAACAAACTGCCTTATGTAAACTGCATTCTGTTATTGCGCAAGAACGCAGGGGCAATAAAAAAAACAACAACAGGTTTTTAAGGAGTTATCTTCCTTTCTGTTTCCCTCGATCGAAGTTTAAATAGTCAGTTCTGGCAAAGGAGTGTCTGGCGGCCATGTGTTTGAAACAGTAGAAGTGATTGTGTGGCCAGGTCAATGCTGCGGAACACCCAGTTATCTATTTTCTCTATTCCATATGTGCTCAAACCACGCCATTTCTATGAAAACACATTATTTGTAAATGTGCTCATACTAAAACAGAGATAAAAAAAATAATAATGTATCATTGAACCGTTTTGGCAAGAATTTAATTTAACGCCCTTTTTCAGCGGAATTATGGTTTTAAAATTGTTTCCTTAAAGTACGCTTAATAATTCCTAAATACACGACAGATATAGGCCTAGTCATATAGATATATATATATATATACAGTAAAAAATAGGTGCCGGTACTCAGTGATGGATTGCCTAACTTTTAAAGCACTTTCGCATTTTATATTTTAATTCTTATTGCGCAATTTTAAAATAATTCAATTTTAACAAATTAATAAATTATTAATAAACGTTAAAATACAAGAAAAGTAATAATTTTTTCTCCACATTGAAAAAAGTGCCGGTACGCAGTACCGGTGCATACCGTCACAAAAAAAGCACTGTATATTTATATATATATATATATATATATATATATATATATATATATATATATATAGGCCTATATACATATATATATATATAGAGAGAGAGAGAGAGACATATACATATATACAATATATATATATATACATATGTTTGTTTTGATATACCGCACCGCTTTCCTTCCTCCACACACTGTATGCGCCCTCACATCAACCTGATTCATAACAAGAGCTAATGAATGGAAACGTGTCGGGCCTCCCGTACACCGGCCCCTTCTCTCCATCGCCACCCGTGACTCCGATCTGAAAGGCGTATCTGCCAAGGAGACTCAAAAAAATAGTGCCGACTAGAATAATAATATGCTTCTAAACATAGAACATGTTTTAAAATAAGTGGGGAAAAAAATAAAATGAAAGATAGAAAGAAGGCTACAGGCTACAGGGCTACAGGGCTACAGGCTACAGGTGGTAGCAATACAGAAGATGAAAACTGCACTAGGATTTACCAATAGGAAGGTGGGGTGAGGGTGGGTTGCCAAGTCAAGTTCGACAATCCTATATTTTAAAGAATCCTGTGTAGAGAGCTATTTCTTTCCCCTCCTAAACATATCACAGTTATCGTTCTTTAAAATCTCTCACCCCCAATGTACATAGATATATAAATCAGAAGCCGTATCGTGTAGTTTTAATCTATTAGGTGAGATGTTTAAAGAGTTTTTTTTAAGGGAGGCATTAAGGAGTAAGTAATGATGCGTGGAGGTAGCTGAATGATGTGGGTAGATGAGAGGAGAGGTGGGTTATTGTAAATATTAGTGGTCGAGATGGGGGTGGTGGTGGTGGGGGGGGGGAACTCCATAAACTAGATAATACATTTGTAATTAGAATTTATTTTAAAAAGGATAGAGATGGTAGAGATGGCGAGTTCACTTTCAAGTAGGTGACACATTTTCTGAGGGCTATTCTACCTACATCTCGTGAGGGCTATGATTTCAAGGACGTATGTATGTACCCATGGGCCACTTCTGCACGCAAGGGTCAAATCGCTGGCGAAGTGTGGAAACCACCAGTACGCTTGCATCAAGAGAAAACCGGTGGGCCAACGCAGGTGGACCACCCCCATCCCTGCATCGCGTCAGAGTTCTCATGACCCACCGAAAGGCTCCTAGCCTCGGTGGGGAGAAGCAATGTGCGCAGCGTTCCCGCCTCAACCCCGACCCCGTGCCCGTATGCCCATTCTTATATTATGGGATTTGTGCTACCGGGCGACAGTGCAGGCATACGAGCGAGCCACCACGATACTGATCCGAGGGGAATTGGGCAAGGCTGGGGAGAGAAGTGTACTGCATGCACTGCCTTAACAGCGTGCCGCGGGGTGGCTAGTCTCGGACAATATCTTGGTTTCCCCTCCCCCCCCCTAGATATACCCCTTTACATCATTACGACCAGGACGTAAAGCCAAAAAAAAAACTCGTCCGGTATTTTATGAGACACTTATAAATCGGTTTCAAGGACGGTCGCTGGCTGTCTTAGTTCAGTTGAAGATGTCATCTGTATTTGATCGGGAGGAAGATTTGGAGGGCTAGATGCACAAGTGGTTGGTGGTTATTGATATTTTCTATATTTATTAAAAGTCAAGGCCCATTTAATGTTGCTGTATAGTATGTAGCTGTGGTGGTCTTACTTATTAACTGGTAGCCTTTCTTTGCGGCTAGGAAATAGATTGAAAACTACTTAACAATGTAGGATAACAATTCACTTTAAAATATGAATATCAATTCTGGAAATCAATCGTCCAGTATTTATTGTGATAGTTTTTTTTCTTTTTCTTTTAACAAAACACATTGTAGTCATTCTTTTCTCCGTCATTTTGACGGGCATAACCACTAGTAATGTTATAAAAACAGTATTTAAAAAAAAAGGATGAATGATTAATTTTAAACATTACAGATTGAACATTCAGTTCATAATTTTTTTCAAGCAAAGGCAACGTTGATGTATATGTTTACGTATTTAAGTCTACGAAACAAAAAAATTGGTCATGTATATAGCGCCTCACTCCATGCTAATGCAAGCATGCTCAGCGCGCTCAAAACCCAGTATTTTAAGCTATAATAATCAATGACATATAATGCTTCTTCATTAACTTCATATGAATTTCAGAATCTTTGAATTTGTTTAATATAAAGAGCCATAGTCGGCTGTTTTTTTATTGATGTTGAGGGTCAGTAGCTTTCTTTTATATGATAAGGCCGTAAGAAAGGTGACAACTCATTATTTTGGTCCCCAACGTGGTTGACCTTTTGACGGGACAAAACGGAAGCGCGTAGGACGCAATAATCTGCTTTATAGAATGAGCGTCTGTAATGTATAAGATAAAATAAAGCTATTGTAAGCTTAAGCGTATACATTTTAGGTTCCTTGTCTTGCATAATGTGCATGTCTAATATATTATATATATTGGCGCGAGGATATTTTCCTGAATTCTAAACTGATTTCATAGAGGAAAAAATGTATCCCATGCAGCATCCAAGGGTGTTTGTGAAGCAGCGTTCCAATGCTTCCTTAGCCAAAGGGTAAATGGGTTACCTGGATAGCTGCCTTACTTTCTGTAAGATACATCTGCCCCTACTAAAGTCGGCTTGCCACCATGGATGTGCAATGAAGGCGAATCGAAGAAGGCTGCACTGTCTCCACCCCCACCACCCTCTCTTCTGCACTCTTAGCCTCTTCTTTGCACCAATTCTCCCCTCCCCCTCTTTTTTTTCCAGCTTACAACTATGGGCCATGTCAATGCCTAAAACATGTAGTTGATTTTTTTTAAAGAGAATACCAGCACATGCTGCATACCTCTTTTATTAGCTACATTCAGTGTCTCTCTACACTATTTACCGACGACATCAGTACATCTCCAGTCGTGTAGATATAGAGTCTGCCGCTATCTGATGGATGTATGCCAACATAATCTTTTACATAGAAACATCTCCCTGGCTACTGAAAGGTGCAAAAGTGCGCAAAAATACAACAACGACGCCGCATCAAACATCACGGGAGTGGGGGGGGACCACTCTCCCCCGAGACTAACAGAGGTCAACGCGCCAACGAAAACGAACCCCAAAAAAATATACGGTAACTATGTTCGATGCTCGTCTCTAGAAACAAGATAAATCAGTAGGCCGTGTAATCTTACATTAAAGTAACGGTTCTCAAGTTGTGTTTTTTTAGTTCAGCCCTGTAAACCAATGGCGTACCGAGGGCTGGTGTCACCCGGTGCGATAAACTTTGGGTGCCCCCCCCCCCAACCCCCGCCCACGACTTTCACTATAGCTTTCGTCTCCTTAAAACAGAAGTCGGGAACCCATGGCTCGCGAGCCAGATGTGGCTCTTTTGATGGCTGCATCTGGCTCACAGACAAATGTTCGATTATTTTAAAAATGTTTATATTAGACTTTTTTATCTACATATAAATTGCATATCAATGCTGGCATTACACAAAATGCACACATTTACTTGAATTTTTAGTATTGAACATAATGTATGGCTCTCACAGGATTACTTTTCAAAATGTGTGGTGTCCTTGGCTCTCTCAGACAAAAAGGTTCCCTACCCCTGCCTTAAAACAAGCCTACGGTTCAAATATCAAATATGACAAAAACAATAACAAAATTATCAATTTAATATTAGAAAGTAAAAGCAATAAACAACTGAGCCAACCGTACAATAAATAGTTTTTACGTTAAAAGTAAATAAAGTATTTATCCAAATTTTTCCTTTCCTGCTCTTCAAAACTGCAAACTTGTCAATCACCTCATCAAAATCTATATCATTCACAGTATCCCTTTCAATAGATAACATAACCAGATCAGAAAGTTTGATTGTCCCATGGTGGAGCGTAAATAGATTTGTAATAGCGTTAGTTTTGAAAAGCTCCCTTCACATGAAGCCACAGACACACATACCGTTAGAAATAATTGAAGGCCTAGCGATAGTGTTGGAAGAAATTCTATGAAGTCTCATTTAGCTATGAATTTCAAAATATCTAATACTGATCAGCCTTTGGCTTTTTTTTTAGGTCAATAT
Source organism: Anisus vortex (assembly GCA_949126835.1). NCBI lineage: Eukaryota > Metazoa > Mollusca > Gastropoda > Planorbidae > Anisus > Anisus vortex. Next base: position 23,965,159 of record OX421499.1, read on the forward strand.
CAACTACTTTTTTGTGTCGTCTAAGCCGTGGTATTTTCTTTAAAATCTCATCTTCGGATAGCTTATCGTAGAAAGAGTTTAATTTGGGAACGGACACAAATAACTCTTCTTCACTTGCTGACAGTAGAATCTTGGGCTGAACAGCCTCAAAAGTATCTTTAACTTCCGTTAAACGCTGTTGATCTGATCTGGACTTCAGACAGAAAGCGATCCATAAACTCTTGCATCTCCCTACTGCTTTCTTCTCGCTTAGAAATTCGAATATCTGTTATTTTCTTCCCTGCCATTCTCTTCTTGAATCTTAATCTTCTCTCTACCGAAATCCCATGTTGGACTGATTTTATAAATGCTTGTTCAGTAGCATGTTCCACTAATTGACTCCGCTTTTCGTGCAAAAACAATCTTAAGGCGTCTAACTTGGGGTCACCACTTTATCAAGAGTTAAGTCTTTAGTCTGCAGGTATTGCTGTGTAAGCTTCAAGTAAATCAGCCCAAAGGATAAGGTAGCAGATAAACGTGAAATCACAGACAGCATGCAAAAGTTTTTGTGCTGTACCTCATTGATTAATTGAATTGAATTGAATTGTTGAATTTCCGGCTCATCAACATCGAAGGTTATATAGAGCCTTTTTGATAACGTTGTTGTCATTTTTCTCTTGTATCCATTTTATTGTTCTTATATCTTTAGATTTTGTTGTACAGTTGTATGTCTTTAATATAGTTTATTATATGTTTTGGTTTAATTTTGCTGAAAAGTTCATGAAGAGTTCTACAGTAATAGAATTTACGTCGAATGTCATCAAATGTGTTACATTCCAACAAAATGTGAGACACTGTTAAGTTGGCATTGCAGAAAGCACACATTGGGGCCATTTCTCGTTTTAAGATAAACGAATGTGTTAGTTTCGTATGTCCTGTATGTAGTCTGCAGAGAATAACTGCGTCCTTTCGAACAAGTTGGCCTGTATCATGCCAGGTTTTTGAATTTTCCAAATACTGCAGTTTATTGCATTCGGTTTTCAAGAAGTTATTCCATGTTTGTCTTTCATGTTTAATTATTAAAGGTTTCAAGTCTCGATATGGTATTGGGATAATACTCTCTGATAACAACAGGGTGGCCTTAGCCTCTCTGTCAGCTTTTTCATTTCCATCTATCCCTGCATGACCAGGAACCCAACAGAAAACGACACGTTTGCCTCATTGATTAGTGGAAGCAGCAACGAAGGAAAACATTCTCTCAAGGGTACAAAAAAATGTTATGCATGAAGCATTTTTGGCAAAAGGGAAAAATGTTATGCATGAAGCATTTTTGGCAAAAGGGAATGGCCCACAAATCCATTACAGATAGCTTTCTTGTTCTTTCATTTCAAAATGGCTTGAACACCTCCATGGATTCCAGACATCGTGGCAGCATTGTCCGTAACCTCGAGCTCTGCACATCATTATATCAAGACCGTACATTTTTAGATTTTTAAGAATGTCAGAACTGAGGTCGACAGCTTTTTCCACCCCTTAGCTTGTTTTTTTGTGAATTGTGTTTTACGTGTGGCATGGCTGATTGTGAAACAGCGTATTTCTTATTCGCTCTGAAACTAATTTTAGTAATTCGCTTAAACATGATTCCAGTCAAAACGTGATTCCTTGTTTCTAGTGTGGCTTAGCCTTTAGTTGTGTCTTGCAAAGACTGTCCCAAGAATTTCTGAACCGATGAGAAATACGCAATGTCAACAATCACAATAGCTTACGTTCGTGTTGTAATTAGAAATATAGGCCTAAGCCTATACCAGTATCTTGCAATTTTTAATTACATTTGTTTTTATGTCTTCTTTTTTTTTTAATGATTAATCGCTATGCTTTAATTAGGTTCAATGTGTAACAATAAAAATACATCCTGCATATTAGATATTACATTACAATTCATAACAGTCGCAAAATGCAGCAATAAACTAGTAACGAAATTATTAATATTTTTTTATGGGGGGGGGGGAGGGGTCGCCAAAGCATGATAAACTGTAAAAAGGGGTCGCGGCCTAAAAAAGTTTGGGAACCACTGCCTTAGAGGAAAAAATCCAAGAAACACTTCTCTCACTTCAACTTTCCCACTGTGGATTTTCACATATCTGATCACTTCAGACATTTGGTCAGTGTGTGATATATCAGGTGTTCTGTCAAACATATTTCCAAAATACCTTGCGGCATTTAGATCCATAACAATATTTTTCTTTGCATGGTTGGCCGGTTCATTTATAAATTCGTTTTGAATTTTTCGAGAAAGATAAGATACCGATGCTTTCCTTGTACATGTAGGCCTACTTATCTTTAGTCTCATTAGGTCCTCTTTCAGCACTGGGTCATATTTGGAAAGCATCTCAACCATCTCAAGAAAGTTTTCTTTTTTTAACGAGGATTCATCTTCGTTGTGGTCACAAAATAGCAGATGTCGCTTCGCAAGAAACAATTTAATATCTAGCAACCTGCGTAGGATATCCCTCCACTTTTTCTTCTCCCTATCCATTAAGGCAATACTTTCGGCATCAATTGTTTTATGTTGCTGCCAATGTTTTCCATATTTCAAGGCAACATAGGTGCTCTTCAGATGTCTCGTGATTATATAGTTTTGGACTCAGTTTCCACCACTTATCAAACCCAGTAACATATTTAGATGTTGTTTCGGTAACATCAACAGCAAACAATCTGCAGCAAAACAGTATAATTTCTCACTGACAAGTGAGTAAACCATCCATGAACGCATTTTTTTTCTCGCCATTAGGAATTACCTTGTAAAAAAATAATATTTTAATATTTTTTTTTGATTCGGGTGTCATCCCCTCAGAGGGTGTCACCCGGTGCGGTCTGCACCCCCCGCACCCCCCTCGGTACGCCACTGCTGTAAACAGTAACAATGACAACGAAAGCGTTTTATATTATATTATTTCAAGCGCTTCTATCAGTGCTATTAAATTTAGCATGCTCAGTGCGCTCTTGCAATAAATTGCAGTGGCAGTTTTATTAGTATGTAAGGCACATAACCACTAGCCAAAGAGAAAGGTCTTTAAGCTCTTTTTAAAAGACTCATTTATCTCATATTCTTTGAGTGCCTGAGGCAAGTTGCTTCATGTGGAAGGCGCCACAGATTCAAATGAGCGCACTGCATGGAACTTTTTGTGTGTGTCCAGCAACACTTTGAGTTTTAAGGAGTGACTGTGTTGAAGAGAGCACAGTTCCCTTGATGGCGAGTGCTTTGATATCAGTTCTTGAAAGGTAGGAAGGAGCAGTGCCATTTATACATCCGTATGTAAGGGACATAATCTAGTGATTTATTCGCTTCGTCACCGGGAGCCAGTGGAGATCCCTTAGAATAAGAGAGATATGATCCTGCCTCTTAAGTAGGCTGACACACAAACTATCAAACTGTTCATACAGACAAACCAATTGTCAACAAGTCACTTGTTGCAAAACGTTTACTACACTGTATGTTTCTGGCAGAATTGCAATTACATTCGAAAATTTTGAACAGATAGTGGACCAATAAATTCTTAACCCTTTCACTTCAGCGTTTCTGAGAATTAAAAAAAACAACAACTTTAGAACCACTGCATCTTTCCTTTTTTTTTAGCTCCAGGTAATGCAATAAATTCTTGGAATTTATCAAATCAGATACCAGATAATCTTAACAAGTTCCATACTATAAACACATGAAGAAATAAAATATTATAAAAAATAACTCAAGACTAAACATTGCTTAAAGCTGTTTCATTATTTTTATTTTAAACACAGACTCGGATTTAACAACACCTAAAAAACATAAATAATAAAATAAACAGATAAAGAAAACAAAAACATTAAAACGATAACAAAGAGTAGAATAAAAAGGCATACAAATGAAACATTGTAAATATCATCATAAGTTTAAAAACAAAAAAAAAGTTTGTGTTGGATGGCCAATTAGGTAAATTAACGTAGGTTTTCATAAAGTAAAATTTATCTTTTTATCTCAAACATTCTTATTTGTTTTTATTTTTTTTTTTGCTGCCAAAACAATTTTAGACCGAAATGATTTTTTGTTTTTGTCTACGACGATATGTCAAAAGATACATTAATCTTTTAATTTGAAACAATATTTTTTTTAAGAAAAGGAGAAAAAAAAGGATGTTCTAAAAGAAATGATAAAACCTGACATGTTATGGTTCTGTATATCTCCAATGGCGGGTAATAGTCTAGATGTCAAAGTTTTGAAGCAGAATGAGATATTCAAAGTAGTGATCTATGGATAAAACTATTGTAGAATTTGTAGGAAAGACTAATATTTGGAATTCCTTGCTATAGGCTTACTTAAAATAGGAATCTGTTGTAGGCTTTACCCAAAATAGGAATCTGTTGTAGGCTTTACCCAAAATAGGAATCTGTTGAAAAAACTAAAATGAACAATCTCAAATGAAAAAAACGCAAATGAAAAAACTCAAATGACATAATAATATTTGTACGATATATTCAGAGTAGAAATTATAATTAAAGTAGCTTACAGATCTGCAAAATATACTTAAATATACATAATAAAATTAGAAATCTGTAAAACAAACCAGAATTATGAAACAGTTAAATATATAAATATATATTAGGAAGCAGATATTATATTCAACAAGTAGATCAGGGTAATAAAAAGTAGCAATGAAGATACCAGATAGTCTTCCAATTAATGTAAAATCCTATCCGGTGTGACAAGACTTGGGCGCCCATTTTCCACTTTCCTATCTCCGCCGCTGCTAATGGTAATATCATTAAAAGATGACATGATCTTAGCACAAATTAATTTACTTTCAACGGGTGGATGGGGAGGGGGGTCAACAAATGTGTGTAAGTGGGGAGGGGGTGGAGGGGATTATAAGGTACGACCTGCTCTTGACGTGGTAAAGGGAAGTAACTATCTCGAATGAAAGCAAAGAGGGGAGATAAGAGGGCAAGTAAATTAGATTAAGGACTTTTTTCTTTATGGCGGTGATTATGTTCTTTAAGATACGAACTTGCAGACATGTGATGGCGGGGCAGATATAATTTTGTTCTTCCTTCCTTGCTTTTTCTGACAACAGCTGATGCTTGTGTGAATGAGGGCACGTGGATCGGGTGAGGGGTGGGGTTGGTGGGAGGAGCGGTGTGGGCGGGGGAATACGAGAGATAAAAAAAACCAGGAGAAGCAGATAAATTGAAAATTCAGGATGCGATATGAAACTGCTCATGCTACTTATGAGCCAGTTAGGTATGCACTCAATGCCACAATGTAAATCTACACTCGCCATTTTGTAATGGTTGAGAAAATGTAAGATTAAAATATTATGACTTCTGGAGAGATGTGTTAATATTTTAATTTTTACCAAAAGATGCCTCAAAGTCGTCCCCGTTTAAACCCAGTGTTGTATAATATATCCGTGCCTTTTTTTTTTTTGCGTGACCGTCTTTGTGCCGAAGTCGTTTTGGCGCCCTCTTTTAGGCGCCAGACATTTGGCGCTACGGAATTAAAAAGGTAACAAAAATACGTTAAAATTGTTCAAAAGTTATATATATAAGTTAAATCAGTAGGTCTATAAAATGTTCAAATGTCTTTTCAACACGCTGTTTCTATTTCACGATTTAATTTTTGTTTAATCTAATAGTCTTCTAGGGTAGGCAAATTCAATGGTGACTCTTCCTCTAAAAACCATAATTTCAATATAGAACTTTCTCCATTTTCAAGATATAACTTAGGCTACATAATTTATGTAACAACTTTCAAACTGGGACATCACAAAAGTGTTACACTAATCTAGTTATTGCAAAACTGCACACTAGTTTTATGGAATACAAAAAATACCTTGATAAGTTCTTGATGATGTAGGCCTACAATATCTTTTTTCAAACAGATTAAATATTTCTACTTTTCTGGGCAAAGTGAGAGGCGAAGTGTCCGTTTGAGTAGTAGATATGTTCCCTTTTCTTCTAGTTTGAGTAGTTATATCGATAGATGAGAAGCGCACCAAAAGGAAGGGAAGAAGAGACCAGCCCATGACCAGTTCTGCCTTCCTGTGCCGGACGTGCAACAAAGACTGTCACTCGCATGTGGGCTTGTACAGCCATAGCAGAAGCTGCAAGGCCAGGAGCGCACATTCCCCAAGGGCACAATAAACTCCGTCGTCTCTCGAGACAAATGGAAGCCAACAACCATCGATAGATGCAAATGGTGTAAACAAACTAGTAGCAAATTAAACAGTCTAATCCAAGCAAGCCCAACACCATGCCGCACTACTGGAATTTTCCTTTGTGGCAGTCTGTGTATTTGATATTGCAAAATCACTTTTTCAGATTATGCTCGTCAATAGGGCTAGTAACGCAACGTTGACAAGTTTTTAACTGCATACAAAGTGATTATCTGACCAGTACAATTTCAATCAAAACTATACGCACAGGAATATAGCTAGTCACTACTGCAAAGTTTATAATGAAATGCACAAGGACTCTATCGCCTTTCCTGGGATGTACTTTCTCATTCAGTGCATATGACTTCTATGTCATGTAGGTCACCAATCAAATCACCATCATGGTGATCCGGATCAGGTAATATTTCATAAGTCTCATTAAAAAATAATTCAAAACTAAGTTTGAATTTCTGTAAAAAAAAACAAAATTTATACCATTAAAATTCTAGTTCGTCATTTAATCGGGAGAATTTTAGTTTTTAATTTTATGACGTATTGAAAGCAAAGAAACACACTAACCGACTTAAAACTATGAACTAAGACTGACAAAACTAAATAGTAAATTACTTATACAGGTAACTGATGTCCAAGTCGGTTCTAGCGCTTTAAGTAAAGCGGCTGAATTTCAAGGTCGAAGTATTGGAATATTTATGCAAATGAACTTTACAATATTTTGAACTTTTAAACCAGTCCATTTTTTTTCTTTCTCTACTTCTTCTGGTGTTCTAGAGTTTGAAGTAGTTGTGCAAATCAATTAAACTGTCAGAAAATGTGGTTTCGAACTTAAGTTTTAAAAAAAATGAAAGAAGAAAATCAATTGAAAGCTTTATGATTTATGAAACTCTGGGTTTACAGGGTACAAGCTTGGAATATTTCCACCAAATATATTAGAGATATATAAAGTTATGAGGTTTTCAAACCTGTATGCTTTTAGATAACTTTTAGTTAGCCTAAACGTGTCTTATCAACTGACCGATATTGTGTTATTTATTATACTTTTAAAATGAAAGTAGAAAGGGCGTAGATAAATAACTATATATGATACCCAATTATTTGACAGTTTTTCAGACAATCAATCAAACGCGCAATAAACCTATAAATTATGCAATTATCTATCACAGAGTTTCCCAAACATAATTTTTTCGTGTCCAGGTAATTTCCATATATCTAATGGCTCCTTCTGTCTCGAGAGATAATGGATGCGCCCCTCTACAGCTTCAATAGCTACTTTTGCAAATTCTGCGGTGGCTGAACAGTCCGATTTTCGAATGCCAGTCCCTGGAACATTCGAGGCATCTGTATTGGGAAGCAGTCTTTAAATCTGGCGGTTTAAAGTTTTTTCTCTTCATTCTTTTCCCCAGAGAATCATTGGCTCTCTTTGCCTCAGAGGCAGATACACCAGCATGAACGGCTGGTCTCCATGCTGTACGGTCCGTTGCAGACTGCTCCCAGGTTTGCAGGTCGATATTTGTGGACCTGAGGTCACGTTTGAGGACGTCCCTGTAGTTTTATATTGGTCGCCCTGGGACCCTTGTGCCATTCTCCAGCTCTCCATACAAAATGTCTTTAGGGATGCGGCCATCTTGCATCCGGCTGACATGACCCACCCAGCGCAATCTGCGTTGGGTTGGCAGGGAATAGATGCTAGGAATATTTGCTCGGTCCAGGATCTCATGGTTAGCTATGTGGTCTTTCCAAGTGACGCCCAGTATTCGGCGCAGACATCTCATGTGGAAAATGTTTAACAGGTGTTCCTTGCGCATGTAGGTTGACCAGCTCTCACTGCCGTAAAGTAGTCTACTGAGAATGCATGCCCTGTAGACCATCATTTTGGTGGTCCTCGTAAGTTTTGAGTTTTCCCAAACACGCTTTGATAGCATAGCCATGGCAGCAGATGCCTTGCCCAATCTCTTGCTTATCTCGTTGTCGATTGACAGATTATCTGAAATTTACGAACCTAAGTAGGTGAATTCTTTAGTGACTTGAAGAGTATGGCAGCCAATGTTAATGTTGGGGATTGATGCAACATCCTGACCCATGATTTCAGTTTTAGTCAGACTGATTGTTAGGCCAAACTCCCGGCAAGCCTCTGCCAAAGCACTGACCAGCCTTTGTAGTTCTTCTTTTGTATGTGCAGTGAGGGCAGCATCGTCAGCAAACAGCATCTCAGGAATCAGAACCTTTTTGACCTTTGTTCTAGCTTTCAGGCGCGCCAGGTTGAACAGTTTGCCGTCCGATCGGGTGTGTATGAAAACTCCATCGTTTCACGTTCTGAACGCATGCTCAAGTAAAACGGAAAAGAATATGCCAAAGAGTGTTGGAGCCATCACACATCCTTGTTTCACACCGCTTTTCATGGGGAAAGGCTTCGAGACTGAGTTGTCAAACTGAACAGTACCATGCATGTCGTTGTGGAATGATGTCACCATTTTAAACAATTTTTGGGGGCAACCAATTTTCCCCAACAGAGCAAACAGACCGCCTCTACTGACCAGGTCGAATGCCTTGGTCAAATCAACAAAGGCTATATATAGTGGTTGCCTTTGTTCGCGACATTTTTCCTGCAGTTGCCTTAATGAAAATATCATGTCAGTAGTGGATCTCCCTTTCCTGAGACCGCATTGAGACTCAGGGTACACCCGTTCGGCAAGTATCTGTAACCTCTTGAGGATTATGCGGGCATAGGCTTTGCCCACTATACTCAAAAGTGAAATTCCTCTGTAGCTGTTACAGTCGGAGCGATCTCCCTAGTTTTTGTAGAGAGTCACAATATTTGCATCTTTTAGGTCCTGGGGGATGGTTCCTTCCTCCCAACAGCGACAAAGCAGCTTGTGAAGAGGTTCCAGTATTGCAGATTTGCCTGCCTGAATAACTTCTGCAGGGATGCCGTCGTTTCCAGGCGCCTTACCGCGGGCAACCATGTCAATGGCCGAGCTAAGTTCGTTCTGAGTAGGGGGTTCATCCAAATCTTCCATTTCTGTCAGAGTAGGGATGCTTGCCAGCGCAGTTGCTGATACTGTGTTTTCTATCTGGTACAGGTTCTCGTAGTATTCCGCCCATCGTTCCATCTGTGCAGTATGGTCTTTAAGGATTGTTCCGTCATTTGATTTGAGTGGTGCAACCCTGCTAATGGTGGGACCGAAGGCTTTTTTAATACCCTCATACATTCCTCTTATGTTGCCGCTGTCTGCGCAGGCCTGTATGTCCTGACAGAGGTCTTTACAAAAGTTGTTTGCGCATTTCCTAGCAGTTTTCTGGCTGTTGTTTCTGCATGTTCTTAGCCTTGATAGGTTGTTCTGTGTGGGGTCTTTTTTTTATTATTACCAGGGCATCTCTTTTGGCCTCAATGGTGGCAGTCATTTTGGGCAAGTTGGCATCAAACCAATCAATGTTTTTCTTCTTCTTTTTTTCCCAACACAGACAAAGCTGAGTTGTAGATGGCATCGCGAATAAACTTCCAGCTTTCCTCAATTCCACTGGTAGTGTAGTTCAGGAATGATCCTTCCAGAGACTGTGTGAACTCAGAGCAGAGGTTTGGGTTCGCCATTCTGCTGACATCTAAACGGGTTTTACCTTTTTTCTGTGTGGCGTACACAACCTACATGCGCAAGGAACACCTGTTAAACATTTTCCACATGAGATGTCTGGTTTTGGGGCTTGAGTCTCATCTTGCAGCACAATAGAGTGTGATCTGTGTCACGGTCGGCGCTGTGGTAGCTTCGTGTTAAGATTACGCACTCGAGATCGCTTTTTCTTGTTATGATTAGGTCCAGTTGATGCCAGTGCCTTGATCTAGGGTGTCTCCAAGAGACTCTGTATTGCGGTTTTGTTTTGAAAAACGTGTTTGTAATGCAGAGCTTATAGTAAGTACTCAATTCCAGCAGCCGCTGCCCGTTTTCGTTTATCTTGCCAACACCAAAGTGACCGAGAGAATCTGGCCAGATGTCCCATTCAGATTCCACTCTGGCGTTGAAGTCGCCCAGCAGGATTACGTGTTCCGATGTTAGGATCTTCTTTATGGTATCACTGAGGTCTTCATAGAATCTATCCTTCGTCTCTTGGGGCGAACACAGTGTAGGAGCATATACACTGATCAGGTGTACTTTACCAGAAGCTGTTGACATTATGATGGAGAGAATACGCTCTGTTCCGCCAACAGGAGGGACTATCATGGGTAGGAGACTATTTTTCATTGCGAAACCCACGCAATGTATTCTTGCTTCATTGGGGGACTTGCCTTTCCAAAAAGAAGGTGTAATCCTTCTCTCGAATCGTGCCGTCTTCAGCCAGCCTGGTTTCTTGCAGTGCCGCTATATCTACTTGGTAATTAACTAACATTAAAAGGCATTAACCCTACTAACCTATAATTAAAATATAACAGATATGAAATCCCACACCATTTTGATGTGATTGTGTTATATATTACCACCTACACTGGAGGATTTTAGCTAACAATGGGATTGAAATATGACACAATGTCAACCTGAGGGCGAGTGCTATTGTATATCCAAGAAGATAATCGAACCTAGAACTTTTGTTTAGTAATAGTAAGTGACCCGACCATTGAGAATCGCTGATTAATCATTCACATATTCAATCAACAAATCAATAAATTAATCAATAAAGCAATTAATCAGACAATCAATTCAACAATTAATCCATTTATCAATCAATCAATTGAATAATCAATTAATCAATCAATCAATATATCAATCGCTCATTCCATCAACCAATTAATCAATCAATAAAGAAATCAATGAATCAAACACTCATTTTTCAATCAAATAAGTAATCAATCAATTAATTAGGCGATCTATTAATCAATTAATCAATCAATATGCCAATCACTCATTCAATCAATCAATTAATCAATCAATCTCTCTACCTATCTTTATTTGTTCATCTTTTTCCTTCGCCTTGTGACAATTTTGGGAAAATACAATCCAGTACTTTCTACTCCAAAACGTATATAATGCAGGCAAAGGTGGGGTGGTTGGTGTTATTGTTGTGTTGCAGAATGTTAAGGAGCTACTAATCGCAAGACAGAAGACTTTGGACGTAATAATATTTTATACCAACATACTTAGTACGTAATTTACGGTGAAATAAGCATCTTGGAAAAAGTACCATTAAAAATGTTCCTATTAAAGTTCCATTCTGTACTTTTACGTTTTTTTCAAACAACCACTTGTCTTTTGTGTAACACATTTGGTTTCCCTGTATGTCTTAAAAAACGTGTTTCTTTAAATCAGCGGTTCCCAACCTGTGGTTCGAGACGCCTTTGGGGGGGTCGAACGACTCTTTGACGGAAGTCGCCCAAGACCACCGGAAAACACATTTTTCGATGGTCTTAGGAACCGAGAAACCGTTTCTTTATCCGTCTCTTAAAACGGGTCAGCCAACCTGTAGATACATCCACATACGAGTACCTAGCGGGATGACATTATTGCGTCAACCCCATCACATACTTTACTTACCAATACAATGTATGTAACAGGGTTGGCGCTATAATGTACTTATGCGGACCATTCACAAAATGTGTTGAAAGCAGCTACTGTGTAGAAATAAGTTTTTGTGTTGAAAGCAGCTACTGTGTAGAAATAAGTTACTGTGTAGAAATAATTTACTGTGTAGAAAAAAGTTACTGTGTAACAAAAAGTTACTGTACAGAAATAAGTTGGGGTCACCACAACATGAGAAGATTTATTAAAGGGTCGCGGTATAAGAAATGTTGGAACCACTGATCTAAGTAATCCAAATGTGTACTTCTATATTCATATATATATATTGGCTCAACGAGATACAAGTTCTATGTTTAAAGTTGTGATTAATATACAAAGAATAAATTAGAAAGAAATGAACTTTAACAGCCATTTAAAATTAAGAACTACGATTAGATTTCCTTTTTTTCCTCCCAGAAACCACCACGATTTAAGTGCATTCAGTACTAGAGAGTTAATTAATTTTGGCAAAACTCTTTCCTTAATTTTTTTTTTGTTTTTTTTTGTTTTTTGCAGTAAAAGTTTGTATTTTATGGGTTAGGAAAAGATTAAAGCTTTTGATGCCAGATTTTTTTTTTAAAGAATCATGATTTAAAATGTGGAGTGTACAAAAAATGCATTTTACATAATAGACATTCAATGTAGATGTGGCACTGGCGTGTGATTGTGAAACGGGATTTCAGATTCATATTTTACATATATCTCTTCCAGTGTCACTTTTGTGTCTACCTATACTTCAGATAACAATTGATTTAATGACAGTTCCCCTTGATGGCCACACAATCATTTCGTAAAGCCATGTAAAAGCTTACCAAGGATTTCTCCAATCATTAATGTAAAAAAAAAAGACAAACATGTGTCGTTGTAACAACAATTTATCAGACATGAGTGTCTTTAAGTTTTAATGCAGACTTAAATGAATATCACTGTACCCCTCGAAGTAGAACGTAGTATGTTAAACCTTTATTACTTTACTGGTCAGATGAAAACACTATTGTTAAACCTTATTTTACTTTACTGGTCAGATGAAAACGCTATTGTTCAACCTTATTTTACTTTACTGGTCAGATGAAAACGCTATTGTTAAACCTTATTTTACTTTACTGGTCAGATGAAAACGCTATTGTTCAACTTTATTTTACTTTACTGGTCAGATGAAAACGCTATTGTTCAACCTTATTTTACTTTACTGGTCAGATGAAAACGCTATTGTTCAACCTTATTTTACTTTACTGGTCAGATGAAAACGCTATTGTTCAACCTTATTTTACTTTACTGGTCAGATGAAAACGCTATTGTTCAACCTTATTTTACTTTACTGGTCAGATGAAAACGCTATTGTTCAACCTTATTTTACTTTACTGGTCAGATGAAAACGCTATTGTTCAACCTTATTTTACTTTACTGGTCAGATGAAAACGCTATTGTTCAACCTTATTTTACTTTACTGGTCAGATGAAAACGCTATTGTTCAACCTTATTTTACTTTACTGGTCAGATGAAAACGCTAGTGTAAACCATGTATTATATTACTTTCATATACTCTCCCCCCCCCCCCCACCCCAATTCTAATTTTTTATTCAAATTGTTTCCTTGAACCAACTTACATTTATTGGACCTTTAAAAAGACGATCCTGGTAACGTTTGATTTCAAGACAATTCTCCTCTGTAGTCGAGAAAAAAAAATTGGTTGGTTGGTTGTAACAAGACGTTGGTTCTATAAAAAAAAATAAACGACCAACTTTTTTTTCCTCTCTCACTCCAAATTAAATAGGTTTAAACTCACGAATATAATATGTTTTATGTAACTAATTTTAACCATGGTCATCTTTGAGTCAATGAAATTAGGTCAAAGACTGAAGAGAGTCTTCCTTTAAAGCCGAAGTCTGTAAAGATCTATAGAACACACTATATAATACTGGGACTCTAGATGTATCCGAGTCGGGACAAGGAACACACTATATAATACTGGGACTCTAGATGTATCCGAGTCGGGACAAGGACATCATTATCTGTATGGAACACACTATATAATACTGGGACTCTAGATGTATCCGAGTCGGGACAAGGACATCATTATCTGTATGGAACACACTATATAATACTGGGACTCTAGATGTATCCGAGTCGGGACAAGGACATCATTATCTGTATGGAACACACTATATAATACTGGGACTCTAGATGTATCCGAGTCGGGACAAGGACATCATTATAATACTGGGACTCTAGATGTATTCGAGTCGGGACAAGGACATCATTATCTGTATGGAACACACTATATAATACTGGGACTCTAGATGTATCCGAGTCGGGACAAGGACATCATTATCTGTATGGAACACACTATATAATACTGGGACTCTAGATGTATCCGAGTCGGGACAAGGACATCATTATAATACTGGGACTCTAGATGTATTCGAATCGGGACAAGGACATCATTATCTGTATGGAACACACTATATAATACTGGGACTCTAGATGTATCCGAGTCGGGACAAGGACATCATTATAATACTGGGACTCTAGATGTATTCGAGTCGGGACAAGGACATCATTATCTGTATGGAACACACTATATAATACTGGGACTCTAGATGTATTCGAGTCGGGACAAGGACATCATTATAATACTGGGACTCTAGATGTATTCGAGTCGGGACAAGGACATCATTATAATACTGGGACTCTAGATGTATCCGAGTCGGGACAAGGATATCATTATAATACTGGGACTCTAGATGTATCCGAGTCGGGACAAGGACATCATTATAATACTGGGACTCTAGATGTATTCGAGTCGGGACAAGGACATCATTATAATACTGGGACTCTAGATGTATCCGAGTCGGGACAAGGACATCATTATCTGTATGGAACACACTATATAATACTGGGACTCTAGATGTATCCGAGTCGGGACAAGGACATCATTATCTGTATGGAACACACTATATAATACTGGGACTCTAGATGTATCCGAGTCGGGACAAGGACATCATTATAATACTGGGACTCTAGATGTATTCGAGTCGGGACAAGGACATCATTATCTGTATGGAACACACTATATAATACTGGGACTCTAGATGTATTCGAGTCGGGACAAGGACATCATTATAATACTGGGACTCTAGGTGTATTCGAGTCGGGACAAGGACATCATTATCTGTATGGAACACACTATATAATACTGGGACTCTAGATGTATTCGAGTCGGGACAAGGACATCATTATAATACTGGGACTCTAGATGTATCCGAGTCGGGACAAGGACATCATTATAATACTGGGACTCTAGATGTATCCTAGTCGGGACAAGGACATCATTATAATACTGGGACTCTAGATGTATTCGAGTCGGGACAAGGACATCATTATAATACTGGGACTCTAGATGTATCCGAGTCGGGACAAGGACATCATTATCTGTATGGAACACACTATATAATACTGGGACTCTAGATGTATCCGAGTCGGGACAAGGACATCATTATCTGTATGGAACACACTATATAATACTGGGACTCTAGATGTATCCGAGTCGGGAGAAGGACATCATTATCTGTATGGAACACACTATATAATACTGGGACTCTAGATGTATCCGAGTCGGGACAAGGACATCATTATCTGTATGGAACACACTATATAATACTGGGACTCTAGATGTATCCGAGTCGGGACAAGGACGTCATTATCTGGGACTCTAGATGTATCCGAGTCGGGACAAGGACGTCATTATCTGGGACTCTAGATGTATCCGAGTCGGGACAAGGACGTCATTATCTGGGACTCTAGATGTATCCGAGTCGGGACAAGTACGTCATTATCTGGTAGGAAGCTTAGAAAACCTTTTACAAACTACTTGAATGTCAAGGGAAAGAACTTTTGATCCCACTGGATCTGAGGTTAAAAGGTTGATTAAAACAGATGTCTTGATCTTTTAACTGTTGGCGGGAGTTTTACTTTGATGAAAACGTAATGAACGAATGAAACCGGCTTGTGTTTTATCTCTCCTTTTTCTTTTTGTAGCTTTGTAAATATTGAGTTTAGTGATATTGAGGAAAATAGATTTCGTGATATATAGATTTAGGTTTTTCTCTCGGTCTGTGTGTATGCCTGGCTGGCAGGCTGTCTGTCTGTCTGGTCTTTTTTACTGAACGATACATGTAATTATAGGACTATTTCTGTGTCGGCTGTGTACGGTTGGTTGGCTGGCTTTTCTGCTTCTCAGATGTAAATATCTGTGGATCTATTATTTATCCCTTTTATTTATTTTCTACAATATATTTCATTCATCCGTCCTTACATCAACCCATATATCAACCCATACATCAACCCATATATCAACCCATACATCAACCCATATATCAATTTATCAGGCAAACAATATATATTAATACATTTTTATTTATCAATAAATATATCTATCTCTATCAATCTATCTATTTATATATCTTTTTTTTTCTGTCTGGCAATATATCTATCCATCTATCTATCCCTCTATCTATCCATCTATCTATCCATCTATCTATCCAACTATCTATCCATCTATCTATCTATCTATCTATCTATCTATCCATCTTTCTATCTATCTATCTATCTATCTATCCATCTATCTATCCTTCTATCTATCTATCTTTCTATCTATCTATCTATCTATCTATCCATCTATCTATCTATCTATCTATCTATCTATCTATCTATCTATCTATCTTTCTATCTATCTATCTATCTATCTATCTATCTATATATCTATCCATCTATCTATCCATCTATCTATCTTTCTATCTATCTATCTATCTATCTATCTATTTATACTAGCTCTCTCTCTCTCTCTCTCTCTCTCTCTCTCTCTCTCTCTCTTTATACATATACAAGAAAAGATATTTGCTCACTACTCAGGTGACGCTAATAAATACTACCAGTAGACCCAATCATAGAAGTTAATTTTGACTTCGAGTAGAAGGTCTGCGGCGTCTTTATGTGTCTGTATGAAGTTTGAAGAATTCACTAATAATTAACTGAACTGGCAGTATCACGTTGAAGCAGTCTCTTTGTAGCCTATACCAGGATACATAACTGCTTCTTTTTCTCACATCAAGTCAAGTGCAGACAACTTGTTTCTCACTTTGTTAAGTGAGACTTCACTCTATAAAAGTAATCCTATTTCTCTCTTTGTACTGCCTTTTTTCTTTACTTCCTCTTTACTGTCTTCTCTAAGTGATAGGAGTGTCTCTTGAAAGGATTTTCTCCACTTACTGCGTATTCATCCCTTCCACCTCCACCCCCCTCCCATCCCCAACACTAACACACTGTTCTAGCGGGCGAGTTGGAGATCAAAATCTTACCAAGGTATGTTGTACTTACTATTGGAACAGGAGCTATCAAGGAATGTTGTGTGTGTGGAGGAGCGGGGGAAGGTGTTGGGAAGGTGGGCCACAGATTTGTGCCAATTACTGGTTTAACTACCCAGCAGCTCGACGGTGCACAAAGTATCAAAGTAAATAGTCGATCTCTTGTTTACACCGTGTCAGCTGTTTAAAATTGAACTTGGCTCGGCCTGGCTTCAAACCAATGGACCTTAACTACGGTCATCTAGAACAGCGATCGGCAACCTTTTGATAATAGTGTGCTGAAGTGGGATATCTATTTCAATAAGCGTGCCAACTGTTTTAAGTCTTAGCACTTAAGTTCTTGTAGAAGGGACTTGAATTGCCGTTTCGGGGACCTTTTGCGTGCCATTGTAATTCTCTCAACGTGCCAAGCCGGACACGCGTGCCGAGGTTGCCGCCGCATGATCTAGAATATTATGGTCAATATTACGAAAGAAATAAGTTAGAAGATAGAGCAGTGGTTCCCAACCTTTAAAATAAGCGACCCTTTTATACAGGATTTCACGTTATGGCGACCCCTTAACCATAATTTTTTTTTCGTCGCTATCTTAAAACTGTAATAAGCTACTGTTATAAAATGTAATGTAAATATCTCACATAACTATAATGTGCTACTGACTTCCATTTGACTTCAGTGTGAAATAGTAGATCGGCGCATCCGACTGTTTTCGCAACTGTTTAAAGTAGGTGTGTGATGGGGTTAGTGCGCTGATGTCATCACGCCGGGTACTCGTATGCACAGAATAGAAATATACTTTTATGTGCTCGTTTGTATATAATATGTATCTGCATGTGGACTGATAATATATGTATTTTCGTGTGGTCTTAGGCGACCCCCATGAAATGTTTCTTCGACCCCTATTAAGATTTAACTTATATATATATATATATATAAAAGTACCCTTCGGACAAAACTGATCGAAAGCAGCGTTCACCAGATTCTGTGGCCACGGCATACAAGGGGATGTGTGGCCAGCACAACGCCCAGCCACTTTTACTTTACCCCAACTAATGTCAGGTACCCATCAGAGCTGGGTAGACTCAGGGACCCAGGATCTTTGGATCGCCAGTCGAACGCGCTGCCGCTCGGCTACCGTGCCACAACAATTAATGTTGGTATATTATTAAAACCATTTTCTTTTAATTTGTATTTTTAAAAAAATATTTTTATATTCATTTACCAGTACCGGTACTCAAATTGATACAAATTCGTAAAATGAACAATTAATTAATTAATGGTTTTACATTATAAATGTAATTTTTAAAACACCTTTTTAACTACTAGGTTGTTTTCATCAGTACGCATATAGTTCTAATAATTGTAGATTAGTCACGTAAATATATTTTCTAAAATTATTTTTGAAAAGCCTTATTTTTAAGGTTTGAAAACTGTAAAGAAAAGAGGAATAGCCTAGATTTATCTAGTCTCCAGACCAGAGATCGGCAACCTACGGCAAGCGTGCCAGACATTACACAAAAATATTGTTAATGGCACGCAGAAGACTCCTAAAAATATTATGAAAGTATCTTCTATTAGAAATAGTTCTATAAGTGCTAAAGCATGGTTACTTTTAGGCTGTTGGCACGCTGAATGAAAGGAGAAATTCCACTTTGGCACGCTATTATCAAAAAGATTGCCATTCCCTGGTCTAGACTAAAGAGTGTTGGTGCCATGACACATCCCTGTTTGTCGGTTTCGAAAAGGCAACCCGAATGGTGAGCTTGAAAAGGGCATTAAGACCATAGGACGACACCGGCAGAGTCCGGGCAGACTCTGCAACAAAGAAACAAAATAGACCACACACCAGAATTTGAACAAACTTGCGCAGCCAATGTATCACGAGATAGAAGGAGCCAGTATTATTACTATTTAAGTAATTTTGTGGAATTCTTGACCTTTGACTTGTAAAACGGATCTATAAATATATATACATAGATAGTTTAGCGGGAATATCAGAATTATACAAATCCGAATCATCGGAGTAGAAGTAGTATGAAATATGTTACGGCTTGATAACATTTTCATGTGGATAGCTTCATGTTATATACATTTAATAATAGTATAATATACATAGATAGGCTAAAAGTTTGAAAAAATTTGAAGTTGTTTTGTTATGGATCAGTAGGGGGGGGGGTGTTCAGTATATGTGACGTCATATAATAAATAAGAATAACATTACTGCCTACCTTTACATACATTTGTATTAAAAGTATGTGCATTCTCACTTAATTAGCTTATGATGTCTTTAAATAATCATTTTAAAAAGCCTTAAATTATTACACTGTTGCCATTGGGTATTTTCTCCGTCTCTTTCAACGCAGGGGCGTAATATTCAAAGGGGCGCAGTAGGCACAGAGGAGCTCAAAACGCCACTGTGCCAGGTAAACACAATTGTAAAATTTCACGGTACCTGTAACACAAAAAAAAAAAAAAGAAAAGAAAATCTCAACATAAATAAAAGTCATTACTTCACTTTGTTATTTAGAGTAATATTATTTGCTGTTTTTATATCCATTGCTTCTTGCAATGTTGGATTAGAGCTGTCTTGTGGCTCTACCTGTCCGTTTTGCTATTGTAACCTCGTGGCTTTGCGAGTGTGTGTGCATTGAGCTCATTGTTTGTTTTTAGTTCACCTCACTCCTGGAGTTAAGCTCATCTTATGATTCTTATCCAATGACCTACTTAAAGTTTGGAGCTCTTGATACAAAACTGGGACAAGCTTTTCAACTCTTAGATATGCTAAGTAAGCATTTTCAAATATTAAAAGTACATTTATTGTATACAATTGTTATACATTATGATTTTACTGATTTAGTCTCGGAAGTTGTGTCATTTTTTTCTGGAATTCGAGAAAAGCTGCAATTGGTGTCGTTTTGATTTTGTTTAAAATCATTTTGGAGCTTAAATTGGAGCCTTTTTTGTATGGTTAAATATGACTAAATTATATTATCACTTTGACAGTTTTTTTTTTAAACACATTATATACAAAAATACATTGCCACCTTATAAAACTGTAAATTAAACTAAAATGAATAAGATGCAGATAGCTTTTAAACGGTCGGGATTCAAATGGGACGGTTACTTCTTATTGAATTATTGGATACAAAATTCCATTCAAGGGAAGTAATTCATAATTAAAACACCAATTAAAAATCTATAAATTATTCTAGTTCCGCCAGCATTCTCATTCAAAAATCTCTAAATCTATCGGGTATTGAAAAAGTTACTTACATCCAAACCTGAAATCCAGTTGTTTGTGGGCAAATGTGAACTTAGGTTGCGTAGTCACATATGAGAGGAAAACGTTTATTTCAAACCTATGCTGCCTTGTGGCCATAACTGTCCATGAAAGTGGTTAAAGTATGTAAAGGCAGTTTTGTAGTAACCCCAAAATCTCTCAGACAACTGCACAATGATACCAAATAGTACCAACACAAGCTGTTCACTTGCAATTACAAGCGGATAAAATTGTAAGGGTCTTTTGCCTTGGGCAGAATGGTCTCACCAATGTGATTATAACTGTTTGTTCGTCAAGCGTCGTACCATAATGTAAGAAAATATTGATGGATGTCATAAGTGCATCGTTACATTAAAATAAAACAAGTCCAGTGTAAGCGTAAACTCAATATCACTATCCTACCTACATCCTACATATATTGTTGTCTGTTGGGCCGTTGGGGCGCCACAGATGACCTGTACACCAGCCTCTTCAATTCATTCCTTTCCCCAGCCTTTCTCATTGCATCACAGAGCTTTACACCCATCCACGTCTTGATGTTGTCCTCTCATCATATCTTTTGACTTCCTCTTTTTCTCCCCCCCCCCCTCTGGTGGTGCCCTGCAGAAGAGTTTTGGCAAGCCCGTTGGCTCTTGTTGTGTGGCCATACAATTCCAGCAATTCTTTTCTTGACTGTGGCCGGCAGGTCATTGTACTGACCAATTTCCTGGATTATCCTGTTTTTGTATCTGCTCATTGGAGATGTGGTCATTATAGAAAGCCAATAAAAATAAGCCCGTGCTATCTAAACAAGTATACATTCACAGATGAAATATCTTGATGCAACAGATATTCTGATCAAAGTAAAAAAAACTCAGCTTAGAAGAAAGCTTTAAGAGAAAATTGAATTATTCCCAGAACATTTTATTTACAATGACATAGAACAATGTCATGGATTCCTTAATATGATCCAATCAAATCAATTGCTTCCATTTCTTGATCCCTCTGCTTAAACTAATCCTGGAGATTAAAAGCATTGCTTCCTTCTGTTTATTGTTATGGCGTTTAATTTAATCTAAATATCTTTACGTTGATTCTTTCTAAAGTAGAGGTTATTAACAAACAAACAAACGACGAGTTGACAGAACTACTTAATAAAGATCATCCTCTTTGAGATATTTTTTTATTGTAGCCTAAATCCTAAAATATTTTTACAAAATTGATACAATATAAAAAATCTGAAACATTTCTTTAGTTTAAATAAAAACATTAAATATTTTAAAATGGCCGAAATTCTTTAAGGATAAGACTAAGAAAATATTTTTCTTGATTGTTGATTTTTTTACATTTTAATATTATTATTATTATTATTTTTTTTTTTTAAAGTCTGATGTCTTCCTATTACAGTGGTGGGGGTTTTAACCTAATCTTTCCTGCTCCCTAAAATTGTCTTTCTCTTATCTTATCCTGTTAAGAAAAAAGATTATATCGTTTGATACATGTTTACAGTTTATGTCTTCTTTTGAATATTAAGATATTTTTAAAGGATATTACGCTCTTGGCTTTCCTGATTAGTTCAGACAACCCGTTCAATGCCTAAATGTTACTCGGAAAGAACAATGTCTTATTGTTATAGTCTATTTTTACATAAAGTCTACATTTTGTTTACTATTCTCAATATGAAGGATTAAAAAAAACATTTAAAGATTTTCCTACAAATTGTTTTTTAGCGTTTACGACTCTAAACGAGATAAACATAATATGTTTTTGTAGCTACATTTCTGTCTCTACGGTTTTTCCAGATTCTGCCTTCCGTTCAGTGATGCCCAGGGCCCAGAGTTTCTGTTATCAGCTTAGAGGCTCTAGTCTAGACTTTGCCAGACGTCAGGGCAACATGTCAGAGCTTTTTCATTTTAAAGCAGGAATGGGCAAACTTTTGATGCCTTGAGTTACATTTTTAACGACAGAGCTCTGGATTTATTTCGACCAGCGCACCTTGTTGATGTAATGTTGCTCTTTCTTTCTGGCGTCTTCATCGGTTTGTTTTAGGAAACCATTCCCTCACGATGCATAGGGTAGTGTAGTACAAGGATCGGAAACCTCCGACGTGCGTGCCAAACTTGGCTCGCAGAGCGATTTATTTTCAATGGCATGCTAAGACCCTTAAGAAAGCAGAGTGAACGAAAGAAGGTAGTGTCAAAGAAATACGTGAGAAAGAGATAGAAAAAAAGGACAAAAGAGACACAAAGAGAAATATTTTGAGTGTAGGAGAAAGGGAGAAAGAGAAAAAAAAGAGATACTATATAGAGGGAGAGTAGAGAGCGAAAGAGAGGAAGAGAAAAGAGAGACAGAGAGAGAATGTAAGTGTTGATAAGAATGGAGAGTAGAGAGAGAGAAGGTGAGAGGAATAGAACAGAATGAGGAAATAGAGCACAGAGAGACATAGAGAAAGGGGAGGAGAGACAGAGAGCAAGAGAGAAAAGGTGAGAGACAGAGAGTGACATAGAGAGAAAGAGAGATACAGACATAACAAAACGCACAGAAAGTAAAAGAGAGAGACACGGAGAGGCAGACAGAGACAGACAAAGTGAGGTGGAGAGAGAGAGATGACAGAACGTAAAATATGAACAGAATGGAAGCGAGAAAGAGAGAAACATCCCGGTTCAAAGTTGAAGTGTGTTTATTTGAGCAGAAGAAAGTATTGACTCTACTCCCACTTATTGGTACTCAATTCAACCCCTCCTTAGGTCAGTACGATTACCTGCTTCTTTGACCTACTTTAGTATACCCACAATCCCACAAAACAAACCAACGTTAACCCTACCCTGAAGTCTGCATTCTCGCCCCTGCATTTCCCAGGTTGAAGATATTTATTTATAGACTCCTGGGCTTAAAATTGACCAATGCTTGCGAGTATATATTTTTTTCTTCTTACTAAATATCTAAAAGAACTTAAAGAAATAAGCAGACCTTTTCCCTCACTCCCCCCCCCCCCCCCCCCCCAAAAAAAAAAAAAAAAAAACTACAACAACCACTTCTGCAGTATTATCCACCTTTTGGCACCGGAAGTCTGAAGGAGCAAGTCACGTAGTCTAATGCTAGGATAAATAAAGATGCTTAAATTTGCACCAGATTCAAGAGATACCGAGAGACACCCATTTAAAAAAAAAGGGGAACTCGTAAAACCGTTTGAAGCTCGATTCTTTGACGCATATATAACATATAATATGTTGGCGAACAGAATCAACCTATACTTTCTTTATGAACAAAAAATAAAGGGGAAGATATTTTATGAAATATGACTTTTTTAATTCTGGAATAAGCAAACTATTTCAGACTAGTTGAGTAAATTTAAAGAAGTGTTAAACCCTTTAAAATACTTTGGACGTCACATTGACGTCATCCTTTCCGTACACTTAAATACCGTGGACGTCACATCGACGTCATAAATAAACGGTTAAAATATTCAAAGTCAGCAAATATTTATAGTTTATGGGTTTAATAGAGAATATTGAGCTCTATACTTATAAGTTCTTTCATAGACCGCATGCTGTTGCTTAGTTTTGCATCTGTTGTTTTTACGGAAACAGCTTTCCGGAATGGAAGCAGTGATGCGTGGCTTGATGACAGTTGGTTTTGAATTGCGACCCTTCGCTTTCTATCTTCGTGGGCTGCTGCTCTAGTTCGGGTCATGTTGCGCCAAGAGGATTGGTCCTCGTCCAGGCTTTGCCAGTTGTTAGGATCGCTTTAAAAGTGTTTTAGGGAGGCCTTTAATGTGTTTTTAAACCTCTTCTTGTGCCCTCCACGCAAGCGCTTTCCTGCGATTAGATCACCATAGAAAATCTTCTTGGGTAGTCGTCCTTCTGGCAAGCGCACAACATGACCTGTCCATCTGGCAAGCGCACAACATGACCTGTCCATCTGGCAAGCGCACAACATGACCTGTCCATCTGTGATGGTCTTTTCCTTGTAGGTCCTGAATGCTTGGCATGTCAGTCCGTGCGAGCACCTTAGTGTCCGGGATCTTGTCCTAACATTTAATCCTCAGCAGCTTCTGTTTCTTTGTGTGGCGGCTATACACAGTCCAGGTTCACATACATAGAGAAGGATTGGTAGAACGGCTGCTGCGTATACCTTCAACTTTTTTGGCAGCTTGATTCTCCTCCGATGCCATACATTGGACCGGGGTCTTCCAAAGGAGGAGCAGGCTCTGGCTATCCTAGTATTGACTTCATCGTCAAAGTCTAGAATAGAATCAGAGTCTAGTATCTATAAGTCGTAAAAGTAAATATAAGCTAATAGGAATATATCTATGTATGTAGACTAATAGTTTGAAAACGGTTATTAAACGGAAAGACGATGAAAACAAATATTGAATAATTAAAAAACGTAAATGCATATATTATGGTAAAGGTTTTCTAACAACAGAATATTTTTCAAAAGATAATAATACTAAAAAATCTAAAATACATCTACAAAACGTAGGCTATAATATTATTATAACCTAAATGTCTTCAATCTGGTCCAAAATAGAACACAAACGTGAAATTTAAAAAAAAAAGGCACAAAAAAGACCTGAATAAATAATCTAAAAATAATTATATAAAAACAAAACCTAATTATTTGGAACAAAAAAAAAGGGTGCACACAATATGTTTCTAAGGTGTTAAAACTTAGAAACAGGTGAGCATAAAAAAAAAAAGAACAACCACAGGATCTGTGGGGAAAAAACATAGAACCGGTAGCATTCATTGGTAATGCTATTTGCAAAAGAAGACGGATTATTTGGAACTAGAGACTGGAGACGACAGTTTAAGCCAAGGGTTCTCGCGAGAAAGTAAACGTTATACCCGTAGTAGTGATCATGATAGTTTTTTGCGTTCCAATAAACTTACCGCTGTTAAATGAAGTATTCGTGTGGTCAATTTTCTCGAAGAGCTCAGATATAACTGAATGTCTGTCACGGAATGAATAGCCTGAATGTTGTTGGTTATTTCTGGGTTTGATCTCTCGGTGACTTATAGATGAAAAGACGGCTGAACGTTTGTGCCGACCTGCCACGCAATCATCAGGCAAGCAGCGCCCAAGATAAAACGAATTATATTGTTCGCGTGCTTTGTTTCAAAGTAGAAAAGGGAAATTCTGACAATGACTGACATACTAGGGTGGTGTGGTCATCACAATTGCCAGACGCTTTTAATGTTGTCCCAAATAATGTCACAAACTCGTTAGAGCTGGGTAGACTCATGGACAACCTCCAGATTCGGAGAAAAAAAAAAGCTTTCACAAGCATGGACAAAAAACTTTTTTATTAAAATGACAGCGGTTAATATCATTCTCTCAAAAAAGTGACAAATAGTTGATAGTTTAAAAAATCTGTCAGAAAATTGGCATTGATAAAATGACATTCTATGTCATACTGACAGGGGGATATTGGCATTATGTCATTTAATAATCTATATGGGAAACGATATTCTGGCTTATGATGACAGGAATTAAATAGCATTCTCACAATAATAAACGGAAGCAATTAGCCCCATGCCAGACATTTGAAGCAGTATGGCATTACATTACTGGAAGTTTATAAACGTATGATACAAACACACACAAAAAACACGCATACACAAACCGGGTGTAACCGCTGCCCCTATTGCAAAACAGGTTTCAAAGGTAAGAATGTGAACTGCTCTTACTCCAAGTGTTTCTTTGTTCGGTTGACTCTCTATGCCAAGGTAAACACTTGTTTCTGGAACTGTTTCTGCGTGGGGAACGAAGAGTTACTAAGGGGGGAACTACGTCGTTAAACTAAACGTTGTGTTTATGGAGGTATCAGGTAAAGAAATGTAGATTTTCGTGTGTGAGTCGAATTCTAATATTACCCACAGGGGCACTGTGATGTCTTATAATTTCGGACTCACAAAGAAAATTGTAGATGATTTTGTTTGGAGATTCGTTTCACCGTGAAATTATTGGTGATCTCATTTTTTTAAGTAGTCAATTTGAAGAATTTGTGATCAAATTGTAATGAGAACGGAAGTTTTTTAGGAGTAGATAAAGGATGTGTGAACAGAAAGCTAGATCTGAAACATGGAATTAGTCCATAAAAAAAAGTTTGTAATCAATAAGTTGGTATGATATTTGAAATATATAATTAGTCCATCAAATAGTTTGTAATCAATTAGTTGATATGAGATCTGAGTCTAAGAATGAATCAATCAAAGAGTTTGCAAAAAAGAAGCTTGTCATGCCAAGTTCAGTTGAATCGAGAAGGAATGCAAACATTGTAAATAAACTATAAAATTGCAACAGCGATGCTTTATTTTCCTTGTGCCAAAGTTCCGTCATCTAGTTAGGTGATGCCACTCTCCGATTTGCTGAGCTGTTTAAGGGGACGATATTATGGTCCTTTAGGTGAATAACCTCTTCTTTATTGGTGTGAATACCAAATTGACTATATTTGTTTCATCCAATTATGTAATGTAGTACTTATGCCCGCTAATTTGACGGAGAAACGAATGGCTACAATATGTTTTGTTAACAAAATAAAAACACTAAAAAGGATAAGAAAAAAAAAGGAAAAAAAAGACATAATTTCTCTCTCTATATATATATATATATAGTAGGCTGTGTGTGTAAATTCCGACTCCCATTGGTTAATTGGAAGACACGTGACCATTTTGCCTCCTATTATTTTACTTTTGCGATCTAGCATTCTCCATTTTTCATCCATATCTGAGTGGTTAGCATCCTGAATTGCCATAGGGGTGACCTGGGTTCTATTCCCCACTGACAACAATCTTTTTCTGTAATAGCAATATGCGGTCGACGGGTGTTCGACTCTCAGCCAGGTATAGTCCTAACTTTTTTTTTTGTATAAAAGGACATGCCCTTTTTTTCAACAAGTTTACAATATTTATTTGTAGATTACTTTCTTAAACTTTTTCAGTAAATATTTAATAATAGTATAGTTTTTAAAATTATTATAACTTTCTGTTTATTGTAATTTATAAAATTATTATCTGCAGATATAGGTAGACTATAGATCTATGTATTTTTTATCTTGGCAACGCCGGGCAATTTTTATCTGTAGCTATAGCCGGGTATAGGCTTATGTAATTTTTATCTGTAGCTATAGCCGGGTATAGGCTTATGTAATTTGTTCCCCGGGCAATCAATTGAGCTTGTAATTAATATATATATATAAAAATAAGCAAACTACACATAATGTACAGCAATTATTTATATAATAATTAAACTTCCAACTAACTAAATTAAATAAACCAATTAAGTTTTCTTTCTTCCAAAGACATTAGGGGGATCTCTGTGTGCCTGGTTTATATAGCCACTTGAGCAGGGCCGGCTCTAGGGTTTTTTGGCGCCCTAGGCGAAAACATATTATGCGCCCTCATTAATGTGCCTTCGGCGGGGTTTGCCGGGTATGGAACTTCGAAAATGTGTTTTTGTTAATAGGCCTAATTGGTAGGCCTATTGCCCAACAAAGAATTTTATTTCATAACCTTTGATTGATTACTGTGAAATGTAAATAAAATAGTTGAATGAAAAGTAACACTGGCTTTGCATTATAGATTAATAATTAGAAATCTAAATTATTATTAGAAAGTTACATAATACACAATTTTACATTAGATACATGGGTTTATAGGTTTTATACCTGCATTATGAGTCACTTTTAAATACTGATTACCAGTATTTATACTCCTAAAGACTTAAACCATAATGGTAGGCTACTTTTCTTGCTTTCTGCTTAGCAAATTCATGTATGAGGGCTTTTGAGTCTAACTGTCTTGCTATCTCACTTTCAATAGAAATTGTCGCCAGACCCACAAGTCTCTCCTGACACATTGTACTAAGCAGATAGGTTTTAATTGGCTTAAGTATTGAAAAACTTCGTTCAGTACTAGCTACGGAAAGTGGCAACGTAAGCAAAATATGAAGGGCTACACAAACTATATAATGTTAGGAAATCCATTTTCAAGATTCTGTTGCTAAATGTAGTTTAGGACTTCTTCATGGTTTGATACTGAGTAATGGAGATGTTGAAAAATTGCTCTTAGTTTAGAACACTGTCGTACAGCAGCAATGTCAGATATTAATAATAATAATTATATTTGTATAGCGCTGCCAACTTCTTAGAGCGCATTTAACATGCAACTAGGAACACTGATATTAGGCTACTCTAGGCTACCTTCATCTTTTTCATTTGTTAATGCTTTTCCCAAGTTTTTACACATCGACTTAACCTCTGATGTCGTCTTTTTTTTATGGTCAGGAATGTTGTTCCAAAATCCAAGACACCAGACATTTTATTTAACTGGGAAAATCTTTCTTTTACCGCAAAAGCAGCTGTGTCTAAAGCAGCAACATAAAAGTGGATCTTGAAACTTTCCGAGGAGTCACCTGCAATATTTATAGACTCAGCTGTTGATTCGTAATCAAACATTTTCTTCTTTTTTTGAATTCGTACCTTCTCTTTCTCTACTGGTTCTATTCCATGCAATTTCTTATGCTACTTCATTAGCATCAACCAGAACTCTATTGAACTCTAAATCACTTCTAGCTGTAACCAAAAACTCTTCGTTTTTTTTTCAGGTGACTAACTGCTCTCTGGAGACTCAAGCCATTTTCTTGCAGTATCTTACTAATTATGTTTACTTGAAACAAAATGTGGTGCTATGTGACAAGTGCAACAATAAACTTGATGTCTGAGATATGTTTAAGTAACCCAAATGCTTCTACCTTTACAATACTGTCACTAGATTCATTTAGTCTTATCTTATCTTATATATTAAAGACGCTCCTTATATAACTAAGATTTTGCGTCCTACGCTCATCCGTGGTCCGAGTCTAGTCTTGCATTTTGATTAATGTTTTAAATGATGCTAAGTTACTGGTTTTCCTGGTTTGTTCAGGCAACCCATTCCATGCCTGAATGCCGCTCGGAAAGAAAGAGTACTTATATGCATTTTTTCTCGCATAAGGGATAAGGAAAGTGTTTTTGTCTTTATGTTTATCTGAGCTTTGCAACAGGTTAATATTAAATTGTATTTCTAAATTAGAGTTTAATGCCTCATGTATTATTACTACTTTACTATTTGCCCTTCTGTCCTCTAGTGTCTTCAGAAATCTCTTTCAAAGTATGACAAACATGAGATAACTGGTAGCGCAGAAATGTTAGTGCATCAATTTGACTGGACCATCTTGTGCCACTTAGGGGATTTAATGTACTCGTTTTCGTAATGAACAGTCCGAAAATGCACAAAAACCACTGCACTGCCAATACAAACAACTCAGTGCCCTCACGACATACGATTCACGAACTGACTTGAAGGTCGCGGTCGCGTCACTTCGATATTCCGCCGCCGTATCGCATCCAGTGTGTGGCCGGGGGAAGTAAAGGTTGCCCTTTTGCACTCCGAGGTGCCAAACAAAGTACTGTTAGGGCATACTTTCCTATTTTCTAAGACAACTTAAATAAAATATCCTTCGCCTTTCATTACCTAGTCATTCATCTGCCTATGCTAGTAGCGCGCAGAAGCACTAAACTTTAATAAAGTTTAGACTATATTTTTTTATCCCCAAATTTAAAAAATCCTAAATTTTGCGCCCCCTAAAATTTTGCGCCCTACGCGGCCGCCTAGTTTGCCTATATGGATAAGCCGGCCCTGCACTTGAGAATATTATCATAAATAGCTTTCTGCGTATCCCTGTTATTATTTCTTCTTATTATTATTTATTCACATTTCACATACGAATTTGATTTCATCATTAGTTCTACATATTATACTGACATCCATCACTGACAGCAAGATTTGCTCTCCACGTCTGTTGTTAGCTGGACTAATGGTGTTACATCAGGGAGGGCATGTTGCCCATGATGAAGACACTGCACTGATCGACATTGCGTGTCAGGATTACCACTTGACACCAGACATCATGTCAAACTGAGGCCGAACAGTGGGAGTGGTGGAGTGTGTGTGTGGGAGGGGGGGTGAGGGTTGGGGGGGGGGAATGTATGTAAAGGTTTCCATCTATCCATTTGATAAAACCGACCTAAGGTGAGTTTCAATTACCTGTTTCGAATGTACAGAGTATAATCCACCAGGGCTCCTCAAAATGTGTCGCCCAAAGAGCTCTCATTTTCTATTGTTTGTAGTTTAACTGCATTTGTAACCACTTCTCATTGATACAACATAAAACCAAACATAAATATTATTTTAAAATGTTTTATCTTCTGTTCATTTCTGGCTAGAATTCAGAATGCGACGTTAAAGGGAATACAGTGAAACCAGAAACAACTCTTCTTCTTCTTCTGTCGACCAGGTGTGCAAAGTTGTTCACGGTATTTTAGTCAATGCCAGACAAATATAATGACTAACATTATATTGTATTCATTTTTCCGTGTTCTTGTAGAAAGTTATATACTGTTTATGGTTAAATGAAAGGGCAATAATGCAAACATGTCGTCTGTTAGTTTCGCGCATTCTACAGAAACATACAAAAATAATAATACATGAAAGAGAAAGCCAATTGTTTTTATCTTCCCAGAAACAAAAGTAGGCTACGAACGTAGAGTAGTTGCTATCCAGGCGAAGGTACACCGACCATAGTCTATACATAACAGGTGGCCTGAACTAAAAGACTTAGAATAGTAAATGATTAATTTCACATCATGTAGGTTCCAGGGGTGCTAGTCAAGCTAAGTTCGTCAGTTTATGTGGTCAAGACATGTGATATGGAGATTGTGTAGCCAACACAATGCCCAACGGCCATTATCATCTAACAACTAATGGCACATACCGTTTCGTTAATATATAACAGGGATTTCAACTCAAAACTTCTAACTCCCATCAGGTGTAATTGACATTCTGTATTAATTTAATGCTTTTAATCTCCTAATTCGATCTGTGATTGCAGAAGGTATATAAATGCTCATTCACATATTCATATATTTATAATATTCTGTGATATGTTTTCACTTATATTTCGTTTCCCTTACAGTTTTTATTTTGAATTTTCAAATTTTAAATCATGCACTAAACCTATATATGACAGAATGCTTCTGAGGTAAGTGTAAGTGAAATGCAAGTTTTTTTCTTTAATTTATTTACTATACACACAGAGCCATAATGTTTGCGTGTTTTATTTTTCTATTCACCAAATACATTTTACGTTTACATTAAATTTTCACGGATGGTTAAGTCATACAAAAAACAACAACAACAACAACACCTTAAGCTTATAATATAAAGCTAGAAATGACATATAAAATGGCTACATGCTAATCACGTTGAAGGTCTCTGAAAAAAGGGAAAATATTACTAGTTTAAGTCCAAAGTTTTATAGTCTTGGTGATGTGACTATAGTAAAAGTGTAAATGAAGATATCTTTGTAC
This sequence comes from Anisus vortex, assembly GCA_949126835.1. Lineage (NCBI taxonomy): Eukaryota > Metazoa > Mollusca > Gastropoda > Planorbidae > Anisus > Anisus vortex. The sequence goes on from OX421499.1 coordinate 23,996,920, forward strand.
TTTAAGACTTAAATGTTGTACTAGAGTGTGACCTTCAAGGGGTCAAGTTTGACTTCCTTCCGCCTAACGGTTCCTTTTTTTTATAAAAAAAAAAAAAATTTTAATTCAAGTGGCATAAACGATGTTAATTTTAGAATATCTTGCTTTAAAAAAATGTTATTATTAATGCGCTCAAGAGAAATAAACTATATAACCTTATATTGGATGAAAGCATCGCACATAAATCAGAAGAAAATTTACATCAGAAGTTCTCTTTTTAATCTAACCAATTACTTTTTTTAGTAATAGTAGTCCCAGATTCCTAGAGTTAAAAGTAATAGAAGTACCCTTCGGACCAAACTGATCATAATGCACACTGCACAGCTGCCTTTACTTTACCCCATCAGAGCTGGGTAGACTCAGGGGCACCATCAAGTCCCAGGAAAAATATCCTAGCCTGCACCAGGATTCGAACCCAGAACCTTCGGATCGTCAGTAGAACGCGCTGCCGCTCGGGCACCGTGCCCTTCAAATATGATTATATGCATGACAAATTTAAATGGTAGCACAGTTTAGAACTCATAATTTAAAGAAAAAAAATTTTGGAAAACAAAATTAAATAATATTTTCAGTTCATTTAAATACGCAGTAGGCCTACAGAACACGTAAAAATATACCAACTTGCAAGACGCACTTAAGTATATATTGAATCACAGTTTTTCCCGGAATGTTCAGGCAACCCATTCCATGCCAGGATGCCAGTCGTGAATAAAGAGATATTATAATATAACATACATAAAATATATTATTCGCCTTTCATTGCGTATTGGGAACTAGATCAACAGAAGGAGAATCCCCGCATTTCAGAACGCAACAATTGAGTTGAGTGCGTTAAGGTTTTAAAGCCAGGTTTTGACAGCCGGTAAATGCTGAAAACGCCAGGTTCGTTTAAAGAAACTACCAGCTTTAATTCGTTATCAAGTGCTTTTAGTGATAAATCATACACGTAGATTTGGACCATTGCCTCATAATATATCAAAATATCAGGGTAGAGATACATATTTTGTTCAAATAGCTGCAAGCATCTCATAAAATAAATCCAACAATACAAGAGTATAAGGAAAATTCATCGTCTTCTATTTAGATGGTATAACTAAACCGAATTGGAAAGATTTATTGTGTTAGGGTTGTCGTGGTCATATACAACAATATTGAGAGATCATAATGTAATCTATTTTAGGACTATAGGGCTAGCAAAGAAGCTTTCATCAGTGTTTTCGTGTCTTCGACATAAAAGAAGATTGTGTGGCAAGAACAAATGACCAGCGACCTTTACATTTCCCCATCAGAGCTGGGTAGTCTCAGGGACAACATCCATCTAGCAGAGAACTTATTTAAAAGGTCACTCACCATATCCGGTCTTATAATCTAGTCGTTTTATAAAATTATGATATCCGTTTGAATCTTTTCTCGCACCTTATCTTGTTAATGTTTCCATGTATTACAATAGTTTGCATCATCCAACCCAGGGGTCTGCAACCTTTTGATAACAGTGTGCCAACGTAGGATTTCTAATTCCCTAAGCGTGCCAAAAGCCTAAATGTCATCTTGCTTTAGCAATAAATTTATTGTTGAATGTATTTGAATTGCCTTATTTGGGGAATCTTCCGCGTGGCATTGAAAATCGCTCTGCGTGCAAAGTCTGGCACGCGTTCCGTAGGTTGCCGACCCCTGAGAATCCAACCGTCCAAAAGGTCTATATTAAAATAAGGTACAGATCTATGGGTTTTACATTTAGGGCCTAATCGAATAGACGATTTCCACCTAGTACTGAATCTGAGTATTCGGAGGTAGGCTACTATTTGTCGAATCCGGGTACGAACCAACAATCTTCTTGATAAACTTCCCCTTTACCGCCCCTCCTCGCCGATCTCCTCCCCACTCATGACCCGTTAATTTCCTGATTACACTTATAAGAATAGAAATATTAAGAACTTTAACAAAAAAACTGATCTTGTCTATACTATGTTATAAACATAATAATAATAATAATGGCATTTGTATAGCACTGCCAACAAGCATAATGCTAGCTCAGAGCGCATTTAACATGCAACTAAGAACACGGATACAATCTTTAGGCTAAGAGATAAAAAACTAAAAGATGATTCAAAACTTTACAAACTTGGAACAAATCAAACAACCAAAACAAAATAACAGACCTAACATATAAGTAAGACAGTAGGGCTCAAAGCATGTTAATTAAGATACATATTGAAATAATGAGTTTTTAAGTTCTTTTTGAAAGAATCAATGGAGTTGAATGGGAAGTAGATTCCACACCTTCGGACCGGATACTGAGAAAACTCTAAGGCCAACGGTCGTCAGAGAGAAACGGGGCTCTTCCAGAAGCGATGAGTTAGCAGAACGAAGTGTTCTTTGAGGGACATATGGTGTGATGAGTTCTTTGAGATAGGTCGGAAACTCGTTATTAAAAATGCACTGATGGCAAAGTAGCGCCACTTTATACTCAATTCTGGCTTTCACGGGGAGCCAATGTAGCGAGCGAAGAAGGGCGGTTCCCGAGTCTCGCCTTGATTTGCGCATGACCAAGCGCGCAGGACTGGTCTGTATTCTCTGTAGCCTGTAGATTTTTTCTTCGGGCAGGCCGACTAGCAGGGAGTTACAATAGTCGATACGGGAAAGTATCAGAGCGACTGCCAGTGTCTTTGCAGAATCAGTGGACAAATAGGGACGTATTTGGCCCAGTCTACGCAACTGTAGATATAGACCTCTGCATAGATGAAATATATGTTGGTCGAAAGACAGTGTGGGATACAGTCAAATACCAATATTCTTCACTTTGTTAACAAAAGGCACCTGGCAGTTTATCACGGTGATGGATTCTGAACCGGTGAATTTGAACAAATTTCTCTTGGTTTCAATTCTGATTATTTCTGTTTTTTCCTCATTCATTTTAAGCCCGTTTCTCCCCGACCACGAATAAACGTTCGCGATTGCACAACTGACCTTTGCAGCGAGTCGAGGGGCATCAAGAGGGACCGCATGATGGTACAGTTGCGTGTCATCGGCGTAAAAGTGATACGAAATTTCGAACGGTTTGATGACCTGGCCGAGTGGATACACGTACATTGCAAACATCACTGGTCCTAGAACAGATCCTTGAGGCACTCCATATTTCAGCGTTGAAGGTGCCGAGAGGAACTCATCTATAGCAACACTTTGGGTGCGCTCAGACAGGTATGACCTAAATCAACGAAGAACACAGCCTGAGCAGCCAAATGTGGTTGCAAACCTGTCAATAAGGATCTCATGGTCAAGAGTGTCAAAAGCGGCAGACAGGTCGAGCATTGTTGCAATCCATTTTTAGAATTAACATGGATTTATGTATTTTTAACAACACGCCCAAAAACCCGAGATAATTGACTCTTAAAGTTGAGCGTGAGGGGCAGCTTAAATGGGAATGGTAATTAACCAAGATGTTTTGCTTGGACTGGCGATATATATAGAAGTTGGAGGCAAGTTGAAATTCTTGACCCTGGGAAACAGTCCAAGAGGGGTTAAATAACCATTGATAAATGGGCGTCTAGTAGTATACATTTCTGGCATGGGACAAGAGGGGAGTAATAACTCAAGAGTAGTTGAATACACCGTTGGAGGTCCCGCGGCCCAGAGTCAGGTGAGGTCAGACTCCACCCCTATTCTATTCCCCCCCCTTTCCCCAACAGACCACTGGCAACCCAGGGTAACTGGATATGGTCCATTGTTCGCAGATGTTTCTGGCAAGCCTGAGAAACTGAAAATTTGGGAGGATAAATAGGCAGACTAGCGAGAGCTAGAGAGAGAGAGAGAGAGAGCAGACCGTAGCTAAGCAGAGACAGTTGCCAGAATAGACACATGACCCGAGTCCGATGTGCATAGTAGGTCGTTGACAACCCTGACCAATGCAGTCTCTGTGCTATGACTCTTTCGATAGGCGGACTGAAACTGCTCCAAGAGGCAATGCTGCTCCAAGTAAGACAATAACTGTTTTAGAATAATGCGCTCCAAGACTTCCAAGACATGTTTGACATTTATGGAAATAATGTTCTTGGTGTTGTTGTTCTTTTTTGCAATTATTTGTTTGCGTATTTTTCTTTGTGCCGAGTCAAATAGTGCAGAAAAATGGGCTGTTCGGCCGAGGAGAATGTCAAAGGCGGTTGTCCGTTAGGCCTTAATTACAATGGCAGCCCAGCAATGTGCCCGCTGGGAGTGTCAAATGGTAGGCAGAAAATCCTATCAAGGCTCTCATTATTGCAAAGGAGGATGGAATGATTGGAACGGGGAAGGCACCACTAAAATTCAATATAACAGAAAATTTACAATGGTCTATTACCTAATTCTGCAAATGGTGCAACTGACCTAGGATTGGGGAAAAAAACAATTGTTATCTTGCATGCCACAGACGCTCCTTCTATAGACCTACAGAAGATAATTACGTTATCAAAGAATTATCAAGTTAAAATTTCAGAAAATAAAAATAGAAGTAAAAAACAACAATTCGTTTTATGTAAATGCACGTTCTGTTTAGTTCCAATAAAAAAATGTCTGCTTATGATTAATTACTGCCTATATAGGCAACAGTTTTAGTTACTGCATCAAACTATTGTAGTACTCAGAGCCTTTAAGCGTCTTTATTGCCAGATACATTTTCAGAAAATACCGGACACTTTCAGAAATACCGGACGCCTTCCTTTCTTTACCTTTCTTGGTTAAACCACCAATGGAAAAAGTAAGTAGCTTCTTTTATTGTAATAGGCCTACATGTTCGGTAGGCCTTATTTGTTTTAATTTTGCTATTAAAATACCGCGGACTAAAATACCGCGGACTAAAAATACCGCGGACTGTTCAGTTCTATATCGGGCACTGGCAATTTTAGGCTAGTTTTAACACGATTCTGAGTTCTATAATATCTGATAAGAAACAGACATCCCCTCGAAGCTTATACAACTTTTTTTTTTTTTTGCATTCCACGATGTCGATGTTATGTTGTTGGTTTTCCTGAATAGTTTAGGTAACCCATTCCATACCCGGTAGGCTATGCGTATTGGGAATAGGTGCTTTGTCTGCAGCACAGCATAAAAATATTTTTAAAAAACAATGAGGCCTGGTAGCTAGCCTATATAATATACCTATTATTAACACTGGAATTGAACTCGGGGCTACCACAATACAATATTAACCATACATATCCTATTTAACTATGCCCATTCACAATGTTTGATTTTTCACCACAAAGAATGTGTAAATATGCTAACACCAATTAATTTTAATGTTAAATTTTATCAAGAACTCATAACATCTCTAAAAACTAACAATAAAAATTCACAAAATCAATGATCACTTGATTAACAATATTTATTCTTATATTATTTGTTGTAAAATTACAGATAATATTCATAATAAAAAAAATAATAACTCAAAAACTAGTTAGCTTTAATTTTAAATGTAGAACAGTCAATACATAAATATTCTGGTGCAGAACAGAAAAGGTGAATGAAAAAGAAATACAACAACTAGACACTACCTATATAAGAACTAATAGAAAAAGTAACAATATACTCCGGTCTAATAAAGATCATTATTATGAAAAAAAAATAACAACTAGTTTTGCGATATAATATTATATGAAAGTGATGCGTGTATATGATAGAGATGTTAGTATCTTTATACAGTTGAAGGCAACATTTGAACACCTTTCGACCTGTTACAAAAAAAAAGTTATTAATATTGTCAGCAAACTGCAGGATTTCTAAGTTCCACAAAAAGGCACTATTTGGGTTTAATATAGATGAACCATATACAATTATACGGATGATTGAACATTAATAACGTCTCAAGCAGAGTCAAGCCCATCTAAATCTGATATCATGTTCGGACTGCCCTCAAACATGACGCTATGGGGATAGTTGTACTCTATAATAGGCTTTAGGTGTGAGGAAACATCCTAGACTCTATACATAAGTTAGGTAATCTTTAGTTTGATGTTGCTTGGGACTAAATGACAATAAAACCAACACCACAAGATAGAATGAGTTGTTTAGTATGTTTCTCTTTTTTTTATTTTTATATATGATCTGTTTACTTATAATATTACTTATTAGATATAGAATCTAGGCCTTCAATTTTGCAAAACCAAAGGTTTAGAGTTAGTGTTACTTCTGCTAACTTCTTCATAGCTCTAACTCTAACCCAATCTTTCCCCTTGCCAAACATATAATCTAGTCTCTTGAACATTAACCATAATAAGTCTATCAATTTTCTTGAAAAATAAAAGTCATTTCAAGTTGGAAAGTTGTAATTCATCAAGCCATGATGTAAATATGGCTGTGTCAACATTAAAGGAGGGAAAAGCACTAAGTTGAAAGACATACAGTTTGTGTGGAAATTCGACCTTTTTTTTTTTTGGTTTCCTTTAAATGTACAAAAAGTAAGTTAATGTTACAAACAGCTTTAAATTACGCTTCACATTTCTTAGAAATCTGGTCAAAAGCAAAAGTAACAAATATAACCAATAGCTAAAGTTAACTTGATTTTTCAAAAATCTGAATTTTACATTAACTATTTTGAATCTAGGCTTACAATTTCACACCTGTGTGAAATGGGTGCAGTAGGCCTCTAGGAAAACATTCTGCTTTTTAGATACAATTTTATCTGTTTGAAAGAACACACTTGAAAATTTTGTAAATAATCATTGACATAATTATTTCAAAATCGTTTTATCTACTACAAAAGAAACTAATAACTATAAAACTATTGTTAACTAACTGTGAACACTTCTTGAAACAATAAATAATTATGGGCTATTATTTTATGTGTTATGTGTAAGTTAGGCTGAGACAGACACATATTAATCAAAGGATTAAAACAAGATTAAAAACTCTCTTGATGAAACACCATACAAAAAAAAAAAAAAAAAAAAAACCTCTGGTGAGTACATAATAATATGTTTGTAAACATGAACATTTCTTTATAAAATAGAATGCATAAGTATAATTTTTTTTTTATAGAAAAATACTGAAGTTGAATAAAACAAAATCTACCAATTGACAACAGGTGATAATGTATGTAATTTTCAATATCTATGACACTCAAAGATAAATCATTTAAAACACTGAACACACAAAATGGACAAATGTTACCGGTAATTTAGAATGAATCCATTAAATGCATGATTTTCAAAGATCCCTAATTATGCACTAGTTTAATTACACCAATAGTTCCAAGAAAATGTTTGTTAAAATTTGTAAAAAAAATTCATGTACACATTTTTATTTAAAAAGTAGGTACCATTATTTTTTCTTTAAAAGAAAAATACTAAAAAAAATTTCAAATAGTATAACATAATTTATATTATTTTATAACATATTTGAAAGTTTAATTTTAGTTATTCTTTTTCAATTATAAGAAAATAAAAAAAGATTTATAAAAATGTTCTATAATTATTATTTTTTATGTAATTGTAGGCATCACATTTTGTAACTTTTATAATTTGTTTTAAATTTGTTTTAATATATAAATATTTTTAATTATTAAAGTTCCAAAGAAATACATATTTTTTTAAAATTATAAAATGTACAAATGAAAATGTTTCAAGGAAACATATGAAAATATTGGACATCCTTATAGAACATTTGCTGTTTCCCTTGTTGATGAAAGAAAATGTACAAAATATAGATACAAGCAAGCTGTAGAGTAATGTGGAATGCTGAAAAAGCTATCTTACTTCATACATTGCTTATTAAAATGTGCGCAGGACATAATGAATTGAAGCCTTACGAAGTAATTAATAATAAAAATAGTAATTATTAATATTGTAATTATCCTTAGGTTATCAGCTTGAGGAAGGATAAAAAAACAACAACTAGGAAATACTAGTTTTAAGAACTAATGTAAATACAGTCTGGCTACATATAGAATAGTGTTAGTGAAGAAATAAACAGCTAAAGAGCTGAAGTGTAGACGGCAAGGAGATTAATGCAAAACCGTGGCTGGAAATAGGAAAAATTGTTGAATCTTGTTTGTTTTTTTAAATCAATTACTTTTATGTGGTAATGATAACAGTTATTTCCCTTCCATATGGATTGAACGTTGATATATTTATTTCTATTAAGTTTGAAACTCCATTTCTAGGTCTAAAGATGTGAAGGTCAAGAGAGATTTATTACTTTTAGAGTGTGGACGGATGGAATGTGTGACCAGCACAAATACCAGCGTTTATTTATGTATAAATATAATCTTAGCCCTCCGGTCCCTTCAATATTTCTCGAAAAGGTTTTGGTGTTTTATTTATCTGATATAAATAGTTATATTTATAAATTATTGTTTTTCTCTTTAAAAATTGTAAACAATTTTTTTTACAATTTCTGGTGAACTAGTTCAAAACATTTCAAGTTAGAGGTCATATATTATGTCACAAACTGGGAAATATAAACAAAACAATTTCTATTATCATTTTTCCTTTGAATACATACAATTTAAAAAAAATTTTTTAAAGAAAAATTGACTTCAACATCTTTTGTAAAACAATATGTAATACTTCATTATTTTGTATAAATATATACATATTATTTGGTAGAATATTTTTTTTTCATCTTATAGGTGTAAAAGTTGGTAATGCTTGGCTGTATCCGCATATAACTCTATAACATTGTTGTTGGCAAGACATCCTCTAAAACTAAACGAGGTGTGGACATGTTTTCAAAAGCATCTGAAAATATATACTTATCCAATGGAATGAATAGAATAGTTTTTAAAAAGACATTTATATATTTTTATATGGTAGTGATGCGCTGTATACAAATGGAATAATTCAATGGAGCCCATTCAAATTAAGTCAAATATAAACTTTGGTATTAGTTTTTTAGAAACATATAAACAAAAATTCATCGGGTACAGTGATAAATTAAGTGATAAAAGTAATGTAAAGTAGTAAGCCAAAAGTAGACCACTGATTTCAATCAAGCTCAATATTGTGAGATATACATTAATTTGGATATAAAATATATAACACAATTTTATGTTTCAAGTAAAACAATTCATGGTCCATTCTTCATCCTTAAAATAAAAGTATTAAGAATTAAATAGGCTAAACTGAACATAGATAGAAATAATTCCTAATAAAATATATTTGTTGTATTGGGACTATTTAAATAGCACCAGGCATTTGTGTCAATTGTAATAAATATGTAAAAACTCAAAATAGGGCGAAAATATAAAAATGTCCAGATTGGGCATTTAGATTTTTTTACTTTAATAAAAAAATCTATTAATGAATGATTTTATTTTTTAGTTTTCACTTCTTATTGCTAGATGGTTGTTCTTTTTATTAGGATGTTTTTTTTTCAAAGCTGTTTTGTATAATTAAACATAACAGGAAAAAATAAGCTATGCCAACAAAATACACTTGGGCATCCAATTAGACACACATGTTTAATATTATATTCAATGTATTTTAAAATCTAAATGTACTTGAACTCTGAGTCCCCAAAACAATATTTTAATGCCAGGACATGTTTAATAAGAAAATATAATTTGACACAATCAAGTGAGAAAAGAAATCATTTAAAATAATTTAAATTGATAAAATATAACTTGAATGTGATAAGATGGAGACACTAATCAAAATATACGACTAGACTCAAACCACAGATAAGCGTATGACTCAATTAACTTCTGTACAGAAGGTGCATTATGTAACATATTATAAGATAAGGTTAAATAATACAAAAAAAAATAAATCAGCAAATAAATACAATATTAAGGTCACACCATTGAACAAGCAACCAATAAAGGGAAATAATTCACTCCTTCTGAAGGCATTGAAAAAAATTTATTAAAAATATTTCATACTTGCTTCACAAAAAGAGAAAAATTCAATCATATTACAACTGCAACATTTTAAATCTGCCATTGTGCAACTAGAGATTTTAATGCACTACTTTAGTACAATACTCTCATTCTCAAAGTAAATACTATTACAGATCAAATAAAATCTTTGACAAAAAAAGCAACAATAAAAGTTACACAAGAATTAAATAAAAGACCAATCATCATGTGATTAGGTTAAACATTTTCCAATAGAGCTTATTACTTATTGTAAGATGAGTAGGCTAAAGTTAAACTAAAACATAGGCTAGGAATATATTCTGAATAGAACATTAAATACAGAGCAATTCATAATGAAACGAATCATATAATGAATATTTAAAATAAACACAATTGATGATTAGAAAAGTAAAAAACAAAAAAAGATGAATGGAACATTTAATATTCAATATTGAAAAAAAAATGGTGATTGGAACATTTACAATTATTATATTTAAAAGGTTTACTGTATAAATAAAAGGAATACAATATAACATGTAGACTTTAAAGATGAAGAATATGTTGTTTCAATTAATTGATGAGCTTTTTACCTATAGAATTATAAGTAGACTGGAACAATAAATGAATGCACTAGAGGTGTGTGACATATAGGCTTCACAGGTGCACAGACAGGTGTGTTCAGTGTTCATGTTTCTTGTCTAGACGTTCGAGGTGGAGCCAAATTTTTTGGCTTTTTCTGTCAGCTTCAGTTCTTCCTCATTAATCTCTTCTTCGTTTGGATCTTCTTCAATGATTCGAACCTGGTGAAACGGATGAATTGAACAGTTTACAGATTACAATGTACCGTAAATCAAATGATCTATCCATTAAATATATATTACTAGCTAAATTGCCCGGTGTTGCTGGGGGAAAATAAAACAGGCCTGTATAAGCTACAGATAAAAATGTACAATGTCCAGAATGCTATACATCTAATAATAAAAAAAAATATTTTTTTTTGACTGAAAACTTTTAGAAAAGTAATTAGAAAAGTAAAAATGTAGAAAAAACGGAATAAACTAAGTGGAGAAACGAACCCAGCTCGCCCGCATGGCAGTCCCATACGTTAACACTTAGCTAGCGAAGACATGTCCGAAGTGAAATTGCAAAAGGTCACATGTCTTTGAAAGAAGTAATATGATTGGTTGAACACACATGTAGTGTATCCGTTTGTGTTTGTTACGTCATGGTTTATGTGTGTTGTTTTGTATCGTTCGGACCGAGATCACGTGGGACGAGAAAAGCATTAAAAGCATCAGTTAGACGATCGTACACAACGAAGCGTGGCGTGTTTCTTTCCTGTTCAGCATTAACAATATATGTTAATTTTTTAGCGACGAGGATATGATCTCATTTCACAGTCTACTTTATATATATAGATATATTCTCATTTTTTTTATCTAGTTAAATAAATACAAAATATGAATATTGAAGTATATCGTATACATAATTGTAAGATTAAGAGTGACGATGGAAGAAACAATATATAATAGTTTATTAAGCGCACAAAAAAAAAATACTTTTGCATGTTCATAAAAAGTTTTAAATATATTTCATGGACAACTAACTACATGAATCAATGTTGCAATACGTGAGTCTTTGTCAGTCTTTGAGTGAAAAAGAAGCTATTGAAAACGAGGTGACATGATGGGATCCTCAGTGTTAGCCAAACATTTGACAGTACAAAGTAAAGAAGTACCCATCAGACCGATCCTGATCATAGGCCCAGTGATGCAGCGTTCACCAGTTTCTGTGAAAAAGGCACACTAAGGGATTTGTGGCCAGCACAATGCCAAGCCACCTTTAATTTACCCCAACTAAAGTCAGGTACCCATCAGAGCTGTGTAGACTGAGGGACACCATTCAGTCCCGGGAACAAATCCTAGCCTTCACTGGGATTGGAACCCAGGACCTTCGGTACAGGACAGAAGTAGACAATAAAACGCTACGTCATCAGCAATTCCACGCAAGACATAGGTCTTCTTATACATCCCTTAGTCGTTAAATGGAGATTCAATGTTTTTGAACTACCCAGAGTAAGCCTAACATTAAAATGCCAGGGGATGCAGTTGCAAACCAAAAACTCAATTATTAAAAAAAATTGCAAATGATTATAAAAGTCGAGCGCATTTTTCCATTTTAGAGCTTATAGATCTATAAGGTGATGAAGAACTAGTTGAATTCATTGGCCACATCGTATGAGTGGATTGTGTGGACTATCAAAATAGGCAGTCCCCTTAACTTCCCCTAGAGGATAAACATAAGGACTGAAACCATTTTCTTATCTCATATGCAAGAACAAATGCATATAATTATTATTTCTTCCCGAGTGGCATCTGGGTATGGAATGGGTTGTCTGAACAAACCAGGAAAACCAGACATTTTAGCATAATTTAATCTCATCAAAATGTAGGTCTAGACTCAGATGAGCGCAGCACGCAATAATCTTCTTTATAGAAGGAGCGTCTTTAATATATAACACAAGATAATAATTTCAGATATATGCCTTCAAGTCTCGTGTGAAAAAAAAAATTTTACGTAATTTTAACGTCGATCCCCTTAGAAATTGTTTTTATTTAGCTTTGCCACAAGGCCAATGGCGTAACAGAGGCATCTAAAAACGGTTTGGTGTATTTATTAGTTGTACTCACTTTGATCTTGTTGGCCTTGTACTTGCTGTCGTCATAGTCGCTAGAGAGAAGACACGCCTTCGCCTTGTCCAGACTCGCGTTCACTGCAAAGAGGTGCTCGTAGAGAACGCCTGCCGCCATCCCTCCTAAGATTGGACCGAGCCAGTAGACCTAAGCAAAGGGAGGTAACCGGTAAAATTTGAAAATACAATAATAGACATCAAGGGAGAGAAGTTGTAAAAATAATTCTTATTCTTGATATAGCGGCAGTATTTATATATGCATTTGCAAGACAGTTTAAAATATTATATGTAAGGGGGGGAATTAACTGAGGGAAAGTTGTTCAGAGTGTACTGAGTGTAAATTTTGAGTGTGTGTGTGTTATTGAATTATATAACACACAATATTAAATTAATATACATCTATTTACATTCAAGGGGAGGGGACGGGTATATCTGTGCATACCTATATTGTGGTAGGCAGGTAGGATTAGCTACCTGGATGAACCAATACTAAAGGCTACTATTACTAGTTAACTATACTAAATACTAAATTACTAAGCTAAACACAGAACAGCAAACCAACTACAAATAAACAAACATAAACAACGCACACTACAACAATGTATCTATCAAGGGAACAAATAAATTTTTCATAATACACAAGTTTATTCAAATATAAGCCCTAACCATCAATATCAACAACAACTAACTCCATCGTCTACCAACTCTTAATACACATACTACAAAATCATAATTCAAATCTTCTCATCACTTAACACACTATCTAATATCTAACTAAGAAAATAAATACAAGAGACCTAGCAATTTCTAACATCTAACTTAAACCAACATATAACAAGAGACTAATTTAAAACCAACATATAACACGAGACTAATTTAAAACCAACATATAACACGAGACTAATTTAAAACCAACATATAACACGAGACTAATTTAAAACCAACATATAACACGAGACTAATTTAAAACCAACATATAACACGAGACTAATTTAAAACCAACATATAACACGAGACTAATTTAAAACCAACATATAACACGAGACTAATTTAAAACCAACATATAACACGAGACTAACAAGGTAGGTTTTATCCGACCTAAGGTATATAAATATAAGAATAAAAAATAGAAAAACATTAAGTAAAAATAATAATCTTTACATAAATTCAATGCGATAAACACGTTGGGCTGACCGATATTCAACATGGTCGCCGCCCTGGTTTAATTCAGTGATGGTAAATCATACTAAAATCTATATGCTATCTAAACAATCGGACATAATATTAACTCATCTTAATCCATCACCAATGTTAAGATATTAATCTACAGTTTAGGATACTTATTTTACATCAAAAAAGCAATAGAAAAATGTTATAATTAAACTTACGAGACTAGTATGCCATTTTCAACGACCACCACCCATAGAGGGCCAACAACTAACCGGAAGGGAGATTAAATAGGGCGACCCAAACACTATCACTGACCAATAAAATTTATTGACCCGCAGCCAATCGGATTCAAACAACCTGAAAAAGCGCTCCAGTATAATTAGTTAAAAACTTAACTGTGCTTTGTTATGAAACTAAAAGAAAATATAATGAGAACAGTACAAAAACAACTTGTAGACCACCTGTCTACATACACGCCGCCCAAATTTTTTATCGTCCTCGATAAAACACATACCCCATACAAAGATGTTAAGCATTCCACAATGCTACAAGACCAATCAACAAAAGACTCCTGATTACCCATCCCTTAGCCAGACATTCCTAGAATATCCACAAAAAAATCCACGTCAGTAAATAAACAGACGCCACTGAAGGCACTCTTCTGCAATTTATGAACAAAAACATAGGGTGGCAACCACAATGCCCAAAGTGAGCCTTGACGACTTCACAATGACATACAAAAAGTCTCGGTGAAAAGAAATGCATCATTAAAAACACATACGCTCACTCATGTTATCTCACAACCTGGCAGCCAATTTATATACCATAAAAAAACGGAAATCAAACCACATAAGAAATCCTGGCATAATAATACATAAAAACAGTAAATTATAACAATTTGCTTCCTCAGTCCGCAACTGGTGTGGACAAGAAAAAATATCTTATTTTGACAAGAACGAACAGCATCCGTTCCCCAAGAACAATACTGCCAGTTCACAAAGAACAATAAAACATACATCAGAAATCATGCTATAAAAAAAACATAAAAATTATTACATTTTGTTTCCTCATTCCGCATCTGGTGCGGACAAGAAAAAAATTATTTTGACCAGAACCAACAATGTTAGTCCCACATGAACTACACCGCCAGTTCACGAAGAACCATGGTATCAAGAAAACATGCCTCCCACAAAAGAGACAAAAAAATTAATTTACCTACGTAAACAGTTCATAAAAATACTGCATTGAAAAAAAATATTTAAATTTACAGGTACGAAAAAAACATGTCAACACAATAACAAGGGTGTGTCGACAACAACGGTTGCATTATTTACATATTAACATAGGAAAAAAAAGAAGAGGTTCACAAAAAAAAAAAAACAGTAAATATATTTGCAGGTGGTGACAAAAAAATGTATGCCGAAACAAAACACAACATGGCAAAATTCCTCTGGTAGGCCCAGGTCAGAACGTCTGAAATCATCCAATTCCTGGCGTCTGAATGAAAAACACTTCTTTGGTCCATCTGTCCACTCTTGGACACAACACTAGCCCCTCCAGGGCAATACACTAGCCCATCCAGGGCACTACACTAGCCCATCCAGGGCACTACACTAGCCCATCCAGGGCACTACACTAGCCCATCCAGGGCACTACACTGGCCTCTCCAGGGCACTTCCAGACAATCCATGGCTCCCCCTTGGCCGAGGGAAACCAGGCAGGTGGCCTTGATCGGCACACCTCTCATGGTGGTGGTGGGGCAAGAAGGTGGTACTTGCCCCAGTTGCATCTCTCCGGCAGCAGCCATCGTCACTGTCGCCCGAGCCCAGGACCCTGGTGACCCATATGGGGGTCCCAACGCCAAGGCCTGGCCCAAGCATACACCGCCAGCTTCCAGGCTCCAACAGCTACAGGATGCCGGACCCTGGTGACCAAAGTGTAGGTCCCAATGCCAGGGTCTGGCCCAACACACAGCTAGCTGCACAGCCCCAATGGTCACAGGACGTCCACTGCTGCCGTCGTCTCCGTCGGCCCTACCTATGTTGGTCTCTCTCCTACCTACCGCTAACTGCCAAAACAACAACTAAGCCTAACGCACTAATACCAAAAATCAACAACCAACCTAGGTCTAACAACTATCCTGCATTACTCACAACAACCTAATCCACAGAGAACTACTACTCAAACCTAGATCCAACTCCTATATACCAAACAACTATACCACAAAATACCACTCCTAGTCAAACAAAAATAAACCATCAAAACTATCCTAACCGAGACCCTAATCTACACAACTGAGGCCTAACCAAAAAGAAACTAACTATATTGGTCCATCCAAGCACAGATCCCCACTTCATGACACCATTTGTAAGGGGGGGAATTAACTGAGGGAAAGTTGTTCAGAGTGTACTGAGTGTAAATTTTGAGTGTGTGTGTGTTATTGAATTATATAACACACAATATTAAATTAATATACATCTATTTACATTCAAGGGGAGGGGACGGGTATATCTGTGCATACCTATATTGTGGTAGGCAGGTAGGATTAGCTACCTGGATGAACCAATACTAAAGGCTACTATTACTAGCTAACTATACTAAATACTAAATTACTAAGCTAAACACAGAACAGCAAACCAACTACAAATAAACAAACATAAACAACGCACACTACAACAATGTATCTATCAAGGGAACAAATAAATTTTTCATAATACACAAGTTTATTCAAATATAAGCCCTAACCATCAATATCAACAACAACTAACTCCATCGTCTACCAACTCTTAATACACATACTACAAAATCATAATTCAAATCTTCTCATCACTTAACACACTATCTAATATCTAACTAAGAAAATAAATACAAGAGACCTAGCAATTTCTAACATCTAACTTAAACCAACATATAACAAGAGACTAATTTAAAACCAACATATAACACGAGACTAATTTAAAACCAACATATAACACGAGACTAATTTAAAACCAACATATAACACGAGACTAATTTAAAACCAACATATAACACGAGACTAATTTAAAACCAACATATAACACGAGACTAATTTAAAACCAACATATAACACGAGACTAATTTAAAACCAACATATAACACGAGACTAATTTAAAACCAACATATAACACGAGACTAACAAGGTAGGTTTTATCCGACCTAAGGTATATAAATATAAGAATAAAAAATAGAAAAACATTAAGTAAAAATAATAATCTTTACATAAATTCAATGCGATAAACACGTTGGGCTGACCGATATTCAACATGGTCGCCGCCCTGGTTTAATTCAGTGATGGTAAATCATACTAAAATCTATATGCTATCTAAACAATCGGACATAATATTAACTCATCTTAATCCATCACCAATGTTAAGATATTAATCTACAGTTTAGGATACTTATTTTACATCAAAAAAGCAATAGAAAAATGTTATAATTAAACTTACGAGACTAGTATGCCATTTTCAACGACCACCACCCATAGAGGGCCAACAACTAACCGGAAGGGAGATTAAATAGGGCGACCCAAACACTATCACTGACCAATAAAAATTTATTGACCCGCAGCCAATCGGATTCAAACAACCTGAAAAAGCGCTCCAGTATAATTAGTTAAAAACTTAACTGTGCTTTGTTATGAAACTAAAAGAAAATATAATGAGAACAGTACAAAAACAACTTGTAGACCACCTGTCTACATATAGTTTTTCAATCATAACAGCTTTACATACTTTTTGAAAAAAAAATTTCAGTTTTTCTAAAGTAAAAAGTGTATAGATATATTTATTTTACATAACAGTAAAACGTCGTTTTTAAGGTTTAAATGGGGGCGATATCCATTAAACAATGAATGTAGGCCTACCGCAAGTTTATATCGTTATCTACTACTGGTAACCGATAGTCATTAAAATATTCTTCAATTAAACACACAAATTTAACTCTTGAATAAGACCGCGACGGACGGAAGAGTCTGTGAGTTATTTCTGAAGTCCTAAATCTAGGTTTCACTGTTAAATATACTGCAGCCTAATTGTAATACATTTTAAAAAAGAACAATACTATTGATTATAGGAAATGAAGTGAAATAAAGTAATTGCCGATAAAAAATAAAAAATAAGTATAGTATAAGAACAATATTTAAAAAAATTAGTGTGAGTTTAGTAAGTATTCAAAAGTGTATAAGTTTATAGGCCCTAGTTTAAAAAACTATAATGCAGGCATATTTTTGTGTTTTCTTGTTCATAACATTATTTTTTAATGTTTAATTCATAATGTATAACGTTCCCTGGATATGTTCGATTATTGGATCAAGAGAGAGCACTCAGAAGAGCTTGAAGGTGTTTAAAGATTTCAAAAGTTACCTCTCTTAGTCTATTAATCATTGATCGGTTGGATCCATCTGTCATAATTATTGTTTGCAAGAAAATCGTTAAAAAAATTATAATGCAGGCATTTTTTTGGTGTTTTCTTGTTCATCATTTCTTATATCAAGATAGTATAACAATAGACAACATATCTATTTAATTTTATGTTTCCTTTATCTTGAATTTTTCTTTTTCTATATTCTTTGGAACAAAAATGATTTTTTATTCTTGGTCTATGCAAGCTGTAAAATTGAGATTATTACGAATTCAAAGAGAAGGACTAAATGAACGATACAAAGGGTTTTTAAAATATGTTCATATGCTAATCTATTTTATATAGCACAATATCACATCATTATTAATTCAGACGAATATTTCATGAAAGATTTGTGTGTAAAAATATTATTGTGCGTGCACTAAAATACAACACTATAACTTTGTTTACAATAATTTCTTTTTCTATTATTACTTTTTATTGCTAGTTTATATCGTACTACATATATAGCCTACATGTATAATTTCAAATAGGCGTTAAAAATAGCTTTGCAATACTTTTCTTATAAATACACATAGGCTGCTGCAGAATAAGTCTGCCTTATTCGATATTTGGTTGATGATTCCATAACATTTAGGGTTTGAAAGTACATCACTTGAAATGGTGAGATTATTGATTATACACTTATTGCTGAATTTAGGGTTTGATAGTACATCACTTGAAATGATGTGATTATTGATTATACACTTATTGCTGAATTTAGGGTTTTACTTCCTTTACGATTACTGGTAGTTAATTGTGACAAAAACGTTTTAAAAGAAAGAATTCAGAATACACTGGACCTTATACCAATGCAACTAGAGGGAAAGAGAAAGAGAGAGAAAGGAATAAAGAGAGTGAGAGAGAGAGAGAGACAGTGGAAAGCGAAACCAACTGTGATAGTAAGAAATTATTGAGAGAAGGAAAAGGTAAGAAACATTGTTTTTTAAAGAAAGAAAGGTTCATACAGGTGGCCAAAGAACGTGAGAGAGAATAAATAGAAGATGAATAAAATATATATACATACAAAGAGTTTTTTTTAATAGATAGAAAAGGGGCGGGGGAGAGAGATAAAGGGCGTTAGATGAAAAAAGTTAAATCAGAGATGTAATAAGTAATAGAGGGAACATTAATAGTTAGTAATGATACAATAAGAAAGAGAGAACGACTTTAAGATAGTGGGAATCAGTGGGAGATCATGAGAAAAAATAACAGAGAAATAATAGCCTACAATAATAATAGAAACAAATAAAGATAGATATATAACATGATTAAGGATCTTTTGGATGATTTTCGTTTTTATTTGATTACATTAAATCATTTAAACCTAAACACGAGAACAAAAGGAAAAACTAATCTGTGGATTGAAGATACATAGTATCTAGAACCTAGAACAAACACACAAACAAGCAAAAAAAAAAGGAAAATGTATATCATTTTAAAAAATTCATTAAAACAACAACAACATGTATTTATTCTTTCTACATCTAAAAAAATAAATAAAAGTTGAAATTAGCTAAAGAAAATTAGAGTCTACACAAATTGAACATATCTTGGGAAAGAAACGTACTGGCGATAATTTTTACTCACTGAGATAAACCCTATATATATATATATATATATATATATATATATATATATATAGGTCTATACATATATATATAATACACATGGAGTGCTCAATCTCTTAAAATAAAGCAAAAACAATGTGGAGAAAATACAGACTCATATATAGATAAGTGCACCCAAGTAAGATGGCCAATTTGAGCCAAAGATACATACAATTTAAACACTTTATGGAAATGCCTCAATCAAATTTGATGAAAGTGAACTCTTTTACACTGAGCACACATTTTATGAATATATTCTCTTATTGCTTTTACTAAAATTATTAAATATATTATTTAAAATTTAAAATATTTAAAACAAGATCATAAAGTTTATGTTTTATTTTATCTATTTCCGGGTCAAATCGGTCATTTTACTGAGGTTCACTTATCTATATATAAAAGTCCGCATTTTCTCCGACAATTTAGTGATTGAGCACTCCATTTATATATAGTTCAGTGTTTTTACTATTTCCATAGGGAGACAATTAACTTACACCATTTTGTTGAATTGATTTGTTTAACGTTTATGAATGGCAACATTTCTACTGTCTCTATAGATATTTAAAAAAAAATAATTTCAGACCAATTGTGCAGACTTTGCATAATGGTTATGACAAAATATAAATCATTGATGTGATGATATACACTTTGAGCGTCAGTTATTCTATATGACATTTATTCTATATGACATTTATTCTGTATGGCATTTTTTGTGTATGACATTTATTATGTATGAACTGCGTTCGGAAGACTTAATGTTCCAAATGATCTATTTTTTATGTGGCCTACGTTACGCATGACTTATATTATTTGGTATAACGGTACAATATTTTGGCTGAGGTGGCGAATTAAACAGAGCTACATAAGAGCGGGGTAAAGTTAAGCCATGGCGCTATTCGTGTAACGTCAAAACAGACACAGTAAAAAAAAAAAAAACTACTAAGGACAAGCATAAGGAATTAATACCATGTTGATGTACCAAAACCATATACTACTTATATCAGTATAGTGTATAACGTATAGTTTAGAGTTTAGAGTATATAAAGTATAAAGTATAGTTTAGAGCGGGGGTCGGCAACAATTTAAAAAAAAAAATTATGTGGCAAAGTTGTAAGCCTATTTCTATTTCATTCAGCGCGCCAACAGCCTAAAATAATAATTATTTTATTTTGTTTAAAATATGCTGAAGGACAAAAACATCTGTAATCAAGACAAATTTCCATTTTTTTTTATCAATAAAGAAATCTAATCTTATCTTTAATGTCATTCTGTTCTAGGACACAAATGTATTGTAGGGGTGCCCTTTTCTGTGTTCTTCCGCGTGGCATTGAACATTGCTCTGCCTTGGCACGCGTGCCGTAGGTTGCCGACCCCCTGGTTTAGAGTGTATAAAGCTACACAGAAAAGACCAGCTAGCTACACAAAGCGACCAGCGAGCTACAGAAAGCAACTGGGGGCTAAGACCATCTGTATTACATACATTTACGATACACTATTGGCAAATACTGGTAAAGGACCGCAGCTAGAACGCCTCCAAAGATGGGGCCTACCCAGTACACCTAAACAGCAAAAATGTAAACACTGTCAGTTGTTAATTTATCAATTTTTACTTTAAAAATATATATATGTAAATAAAATATGTAAAAAAAATGTAAACATACGTCAGAAAAAAATCGAAAGACTTGAAAATCATTTTGAAGTTTCAATGTAAGATAATTAACGTTATGAAACATTACAGAATCTTATTATCTGACTTATATTTTTTTAATTTAAATATGTTTAATTCATTAAGTAAAACGTTTCCTGGGTATGCCCGCTTATTTGGATCAAGAGAGAGCATTCAGAAGTTCCTGAAGGTGTTTAAAGATTTTCAAAGGTTATCTCTCTTAGTCTATTATTCATTTATGGGTTAGTTCAAGTTGTCATATTGTTTGCAACAAAGTCGTAAAAAAAAAAAAAAAAGGCAACCCACAACACAAAAGCTGTTATGTTTTGTTATGGTTTGTTTCCATTTATTTATGTTACTTTTTTCGTATTTGAGAAATATGTATAAAACTAATATAAAGAAAAAAGAAGGCTAAAAAAATAACGTTAATACTCAACGAAATAAAAAAAACAACGAACTACCCGATGTACTAAAAATAAAACGCTATCAAACATGCTAATGGCAAATAAAAAATATAACGTAAGGCCTAAACTGGTGTTTTTTTTCTAATATGAAACATACAACAAGAATGTTAATGGCGATACCTACCCAGTGATCGTCCCAGGTCCCCATCACAAGGGCTGGACCAAAGCTTCGAGCTGTGTTCATACTGGAGCCGGTGTAATCGATCTGTTTGCATGAGAGAGTAAAGTATCGATTCAGTAAATGGAGTAATCGATAAGACTTTATTGACTCAATCAGTAATACCAGGTGTGCATGTGGCTAATCATTAACTTGTTTTGATGGTGGTCTTGTGAGTAATCGATTCAAATGAGTGTTGCTATAAATTAGAATCTTTATTTTTATTTTTAGAAGTTGTAGGCACAAAACAATTGCATCAGTTCAAGAGGTCTACTACCTATAATATTAAATGAGCTTAAAGTAATTAGGATGATCTAATTTTAAGTTAAATCAAGTTATTTCATAGCCATGAGAGTAACATTTAGATTTCCTGGTATACAGATTTACAGGTGGAAAGATATTTAGAAAGATAGATGGATATATATATAAACCCATAGATTGATAGATACATAGATAGATAGAGATTTAAGGATATTTAGATATATATAGAGAGATTTATTTATATTTAGATAAATAGATAGATAGTTGGCTATATAGATAGTTAGAGAGATAGAAAGCTAAAAAGATAGATAGACAGAAAGATGGATGGATGGGTGGAAGGTTGGATGGGTGGATCGATGGATGGATGGCATTATGGATGAATGTATGTATGAATTGGATAGATGGATAAATAAACATACAACCAGACGGTAACTCTTTCACACAGTTTATTGGATTTGTAAAATTACTCAACAAGGAACATCAAAATGAATCCTAGGCAGTAATAATAGTCATTGAAACTATAACTGTTTCACTCAAGCATGAGGATTGTTTTATGTTCCATAACTCATTTCACCATTCCCGCTATTGATGACAAGCAAAATCAACTATAAGAAACAGAATATCTTCAATCATACACACAATCGCTAGATGATTGCAAGATTCTCTCCCTTCGTATAATGATAAATTTAGATTCGCGGCGATTTCCGACTGAATAAAACAGTCATTTATTATGACTATGCTAATGGAGGTGGGGGGTGTTAGGGGGGGATTCAGCTTACCGCCCAGAGGTGACACATGGTGACAGATAGGCCGATGGCCAGGGGCGCCGAGCCGTTCAAATCTTTCCTCTTGCTGTCGCAGGAAGCGAAAACAGTGAAGACTAAAACGAAAGTGACGAACAGCTCAACACCAACAGCTGCAAAACAAAACATAAGTGGGGGAGGGGGGAGTTAGATAATATATATTGTCTCCACATGTACAGTTGAATAAGTTCTAGACAAATCCATTACAGTAACACTATAGGAAGATCAGGAAATTGTGGTCTAGTGGCAGAACGTGGGATTGTCATTATCAAGGTCTTGGGTTCGTATCCAGGCGTGAAACCTGGACGGTGTCTATAGGTTTACACAGCTCTGGTGTGAACATGATAATAGTTGAGAGTATGGGGTGGGGGGGGGGGGGGTAGAAATGAATTATGGACGGGCAAGGTACTGGCCACAGAATCTCTTTTTAGCAGTAAACCCAAGGAAAACTGATAAACCTGCATTTGAAAATATCCAAGGATCGAAACATTGAAAAACGGATATTTTATTTACTTACAGTACTTTTAAGCTTTTACAGATACCTATTTACTGATAACTATTTACTGATAATTATTTACAGATACATATTTACTGATACCTATTTACTGATAACTATTTACTGATAACTATTTACAGATACCTATTTACTGATAACTATTTACTGATAACTATTTACTGATAACTATTTACAGATACCTATTTACTCATAACTATTTACTGATAACTATTTACAGATACCTATTTACTGATAACTATTTACTCATAAATTTTTACTGATAACTATTTACATATACCTATTTACTGATAACTATTTACTGATAACTATTTCGTGTTAACTCTTTTCAGTTATAATATAGTATTTGGCTGTCTGGCTTGCATGCATTGGTATACTCAACACCTTTCAGTATTGGCTATGTAAAAAGATTTCAACTCGAGATAGTTTATAACGGCAATCTAAAGACCTTTTCAAGCCGTTTAGTCATGTGGTTAGTACACACGACTGTCAACACGACGACCCTGCAGGAGTATTGGCCCCGGGGACGTCCGTCTGCTTAGAAGTTACTCCACCGTTCATTGGCGTTGGCGTTACAAGAAGAGCACTGGGCTCTCGAGTGACTCTCTCCACCGTTGCCGGGTGTCCATCATATCTGGCCAGAGTCCAGGGCCCAGTGTAGGCCATGAGCTCCGAAACCGAAACAGTCTAGGTCTTCTAATCCAGCTTCTAAAACAGGGGTGTGTATCAGGTGGCCCGCTGGCTACTATACGCCCCCCCCCCCCCCCAAAGCATATTAAAATTCAATTTATTGTATTAAAAATGTTAATAAACTTTCAGAATAGTTGGCCCGCCTTGTTGTATAAAAATTCCTCAGGAAGATTGGCCTGCTCCGTAACAAATGTTAATATGAAGCTCTATATATTATTTTAGCGATCCGAAGGTCCTGGGTTCGATTCCTAGTGGAGGCTAGGATTTTTTCCGAGGACCTGAGGATGTTCCTGAGTCTACCCAGCTCTGATGGGTACCTGACATTAGTTGGGGTAAAGTAAAGGCGGCTGGACAATGTGCTTGCCACACATCACCTAGTATGCCGTGGTCACTGAAATGGGTGAACGCTGCATCAACAGCCTTATGACCAGTGTGGTCCGAAAGGTAACTTACTGTGTACTGATAAGAAAAATATATTCATTGCGTCTCTGTTGTAGAGGCAAACTTGGTAGTTTATCCAGTTTCTTACCTTGACCTACGGTTACTTTTTTGTTGACCAAGGTCATCCCCAGACTCCCTTGATAGTCTTCGGGTGTTAACCCCAGAAGTATCCCGGCTCCGACCACAGAACCAATCAGCTGTGAGATAAGAAGAAGGAGGGAAATACGTATCAATACATAGAAAAAAACAAAATAAGAATGTTAGGTATATAAATTTAACAATAAAATATGTTGTGTAAGCTTACTGGCGGGCCACAAAAGTCCACTTAGTGGGCCACTTGTTTAAGACCCTGCTCTATGCCGTATTTGTGATTAGTTCAATAAAGCCTTATATTTTAAAGGCTGTTCAAAAATAAGCATGAAATACAGGTTTAAAGTTCTATATGTAACAAAATATTGACCCAAAATGGCTTCTAATATAAAATAATACGTAGTTTAAGAGCTGCTCTTTAACTTATATAAAGTAAAAAATATATTTTCCATAACTTTTAATTTCTCTTATTTATTTCATATGCGCAATAGTATAAAAATTAATTTTAAATTGTATGCTAATTTTAAACTTTTAAAATACCGGTACAATAAAGGGAGGGCTATAAAAATGTAAAAATAAAATAAAAGGTGTATTATCTCCCTTGAGTTTAATGCGCAAAAACGCGTTACATGTAATAGTTCCCCCTTGGCATTCTCCCACATTGCACAGTTATATTATGCGTTCATGGTATATATTTTCGGAGTCCTAGATCAGGGATCGTCAACCTACGGCACGCACACAGAGCAATTTTCAATGGCACGCGGAAGACCACCAAAGAGGCAAATTCAAAGTTCTTTAACAGGAAAGGAGCAGTGTAACCATTCGGGTGTTGGCACGCTTAATGACTTAGAAATGCCACTTTGGCACACTATTATCAAAAGGTTGCCAAAACCTGTCCTACCTAGCGGGCACACCACGTCGTTTCGACGAGGAATAAAAAACGTGAAAACCTCGAATACACGCGAAAAACACTCCCCCCCCCACCCCCCCAGGTCGATACGACAAGTTGTGTCCGCATGGTAGATGGTGGAAACACAAACTATGTTGAAAACGAAATGTTAACAATAAATTAACTGATACGGGAGAAAGATCATTCTTGTAATAATAAATGAGTGCAGCTTAATCTCTTTGCGATTATTTTAACAATTAACAACGTTTTCCAAAGTCAACAGTTTACATTTCTAGGCTCAATATTTAATTAGTGATGCCTTGTATAAATGGATTAAAGTTGTTTGTTTGTTTTTTTGGGTTGTATTTAAGTCGATCCAGGAATCACCAAAATTAGGAAACAACTTTATGATAATTCTATCGTGATGCCAAATCTGAAGTTATGCAAAACCGTTGTAGCATAAACCCTTGACATTCAAAATGACTGATAAACATCAGAAATATAAGTAAATAAATAAAAATAATTATTGGTTAACTGAAAATGTATCTTTTATGAAGATTCACACAAATTTTGTTTAAAAGTGATGTAAACAAGACTAAGTGTGGACAATGGATAAAGGGTAGAAGACCGCTGTTTTAACAGTTAGTTTAAGTTGCTTTTAACTGAGTTCATAAGGAAGATAACTAAGTACAAGAGAAGGGATTACCATTGTTGCTTTGTCATACTTCAGAAAAGATATGCGTAAAGTCAAGAAATATTTATTTTAAACATTAATAATAAAGTTTGAATTATGTATGATATACATACAAAAAAAGTAATTAGTCATTGTGTTTTCAACATTGTTGTTTCTGAGCGATAATAAATGTTTTTTATAATAAATAGCAGACTTGTTGGTATAATAAATCACATTCTGTAAGCATGGGCCTTAACGTCTAGCGATACGCTCGCATTTAGAGTACACCGCTGTGTTAACGCATACGGGACAGCCCCTGTTGCGCGTTCGAAGTTTATCGCACTGCAGAGAGGCTCCAAGACTCGGTGGGGAGGAAGCGATGAGCGCAACAGCTACGCCTCAACGGCTCAACCCCACCTGATGCCCAAAGTTCCAAACCTATACTCTGGGATTTGCGCTACCGGGCAATATTGCAGATATACGGCCGAGCCACCACGATAATGATCCAAAAGGAAGAGGTGGGAAGAAAAGTGTAGTGCATGTACTGCCGAGACCGTACCCCTATATTACGCAACACGCTCTGTCTGGCTAGTAGTGGCTAGTCTCGGACACGATCTGGTGTGCCCTCCCCCCCCCCCCCCCCGTCTTTCCATAGTCACACCGTTGACTAAAGAGTTGAAAGGCTCGCCCGGTTTGTTTGTTTGACATTTATACATCTGTATTATATGAAATCAAGGGGTTTTACGACTTTTTGTTGGACGTAATTTACATGGATATTCTGCAAGTTCCATATTAGTATGTCTTTTGTTCTATATGTCTTTTGTTCTATATGTCTTTTGTTCTATATGTCTTTTGTTCTATGTGTCTTTTGTTCTATATGTCTTTTGTTCTATGTGTCTTTTGTTCTATATGTCTTTTGTTCTATGTGTCTTTTGTTCTATATGTCTTTTGTTCTATATGTCTTTTGTTCTATATGTCTTTTGTTCTATATGTCTTTTGTTCTATATGTCTTTTGTTCTATATGTCTTTTGTTCTATATGTCTTTTGTTCTATGTGTCTTTTGTTCTATATGTCTTTTGTTCTATGTGTCTTTTGTTCTATATGTCTTTTGTTCTATGTGTCTTTTGTTCTATATGTCTTTTGTTCTATATATCTTTTGTTATATGTGTCTTTTGTTCTATATGTCTTTTGTTCTATGTGTCTTTTGTTCTATATGTCTTTTGTTCTATATGTCTTTTGTTCTATATGTCTTTTGTTCTATGTGTTTTTTGTTCTATATGTCTTTTGTTCTATGTGTCTTTTGTTCTATATGTCTTTTGTTCTATGTGTCTTTTGTTCTATGTCTTTTGTTCTATGTGTCTTTTGTTCTATATGTCTTTTGTTCTATATGTCTTTTGTTCTATATGTCTTTTGTTCTATGTCTTTTGTTCTATATGTCTTTTGTTCTATATGTCTTTTGTTCTATATGTCTTTTGTTCTATATGTCTTTTGTTCTATATGTCTTTTGTTCTATATGTCTTTTGTTCTATATGTCTTTTGTTCTATGTGTTTTTTGTTCTATATGTCTTTTGTTCTATGTGTCTTTTGTTCTATATGTCTTTTGTTCTATGTGTCTTTTGTTCTATGTCTTTTGTTCTATGTGTCTTTTGTTCTATATGTCTTTTGTTCTATATGTCTTTTGTTCTATATGTCTTTTGTTCTATGTGTCTTTTGATCTATATGTCTTTTGTTCTATGTCTTTTGTTCTATATGTCTTTTGTTCTATGTGTCTTTTGTTATATATGTCTTTTGTTCTATGTCTTTTCTTCTATGTGTCTTTTGTTCTATATGTCTTTTGTTCTATGTCTTTTGTTCTATATGTCTTTTGTTCTATGTCTTTTGTTCTATGTCTTTTGTTCTATGTCTTTTGTTCTATATGTCTTTTGTTCTATGTGTCTTTTGTTCTATATGTCTTTTGTTCTATGTCTTTTGTTCTATATGTCTTTTGTTCTATGTGTCTTTTGTTCTATATGTCTTTTGTTCTATGTCTTTTGTTCTATGTGTCTTTTGTTCTATGTGTCTTTTGTTCTATATGTCTTTTGTTCTATTTCTTTTGTTCTATATGTCTTTTGTTCTATGTCTTTTGTTCTATATGTCTTTTGTTCTATGTCTTTTGTTCTATATGTCTTTTGTTCTATGTGTCTTTTGTTCTATATGTCTTTTGTTCTATGTCTTTTGTTCTATGTGTCTTTTGTTCTATATGTCTTTTGTTCTATGTCTTTTGTTCTATATGTCTTTTGTTCTATGTGTCTTTTGTTCTATATGTCTTTTGTTCTATGTCTTTTGTTCTATATGTCTTTTGTTCTATGTCTTTTGTTCTATATGTCTTTTGTTCTATATGTCTTTTGTTCTATATGTCTTTTGTTCTATATGTCTTTTGTTCTATGTCTTTTGTTCTATGTGTCTTTTGTTCTATATGTCTTTTGTTCTATATGTCTTTTGTTCTATATGTCTTTTGTTCTATGTGTCTTTTGTTCTATATGTCTTTTGTTCTATGTGTCTTTTGTTCTATATGTCTTTTGTTCTATATGTCTTTTGTTCTATATGTCTTTTGTTCTATGTGTCTTTTGTTCTATATGTCTTTTGTTCTATATGTCTTTTGTTCTATACGTCTTTTGTTCTATATGTCTTTTGTTCTATATGTCTTTTGTTCTATATGTCTTTTGTTCTGTCTTTTGTTCTATGTGTCTTTTGTTCTATATGTCTTTTGTTCTATATGTCTTTTGTTCTATGTGTCTTTTGTTCTATATGTCTTTTGTTCTATGTGTCTTGCTATTGTTTTCTTATAAATTTTTACTTGTTCTCCACTTGTTGCAGCAAGAAGGTTGGCACGAAGCAATACGAAAAGTAAAAACTGTAAGGGTCTACTAATAGGGATATTAGCTAGGTAGACACACTGTGCTGTTATTCTAAAACTAAGGTCTCAATAAACTCCAACTTGACAGATGACTGCTTGTTGATATAGACAAATGTTGTGGGCACAAATAGACTCACAAGTTCCCTATTGAGGTTGTAATCATTCTAGGAAATAGAATTGTTATTAAAATTCGACTAGTAGCTACTTGGAAGTCGTGACTGTGCTTTATTTTGAACCCACTCACGGCCTTAGACTTGGCAAAACAAAACCAGTGGCAACTCAAGCTTTCCCGAGCTTGCTAATACATATACTTGAGTATAGATATCGATATTAGCGTAATGTTTATGTAGCTAGTCAATACAGGCAAGCTATGACCACATTATAACACAAACACACACACAGATGCGACATTTCCCATATAATTTAACTGCATCTCAAATTTCTCATTCAAAGTTGTATCACATGCAGGGTAAACACACACACACACACACGCAAAACAACAACACATAACTACATACTAGAAGAAACACTCACACAGCAGTTTGTTTTGTTCACATCAATTCGTGTTCTGTCCATCATTTTTCTGTTCACCTATTTAGTGTGATCTAGTTTTATGAGTCCATTGGAAAATTCAACAAACTCATCATAAAGCTAAAATCACCCAGTCAATGGGTGAAATCAACATATTATCCGGATGTATAATATACCATATTTTATACTCGTTTTACACATTAATCTAGCATTCAGGCTTACGCATCCATAATTTGCCAAACGAAAATTGAACATTTTTTTATCAGTTCTATTTTGTTCATTGGGTCTCCCTCTATAATTCTCTCTCTCTCTCTCTCTCTCTCTCTCTTTTTCTCTAGCTGAAAATCTCTTTCTGTCTCTCACATTTTCTATGACCTCTGTTTCTCTCTCTCTCTTTCTCTCTCTCTCTCTCTCTCTCAATCTCTCTACCGTATAAGATAATGCGTAATACGCCACTGATTATGAATTAGTTTGTATGAAGTTACTGAATATTCTGTGATAAGGTAATTAATCATCTCTACTTTCTCTATAATTGGTTTAGACAGCATACAGCGCGATAGATAAAATATGACAACGGAAGAAACCAGAAAAACATCTAGTCTATCTGGACCACGGGAGTAATGAAAACATTAGTCCCCCTTCAATAATGACCCATTTATTTTTATAACAAGATTGAGCTTTAGCTGCTCATGGAACATTCTCATTCAACAACTCTTGAGCCCTTCTACATTTGTCAGGTAACTATTCCAGGGTTTTCATTTATGACAGTTTCGAACTAAAGACAACAATGTGATGTCTCTTTGTACCAGATCAAACTTCGTTTCGCTTTATTCAAAATATTTTTTTGTTTTTTTTTGCACAGTTAAAGGTGGTTTCATCTTTTTATATTTTTTTTTCTTTCAATGTGATGTAATTATTACATGATGTAATTTGTATGCCTGAATTATTCATACAAGATCTTCAAGTGTAAAATAATTAGTAAAATTGCTAAAATGAGAAACACTTTTAGAAATGCGGGATGAACATACAGCACAATAATGTAATGAAATATTCAGTAAGCTAAAAAAACAACAATATTTAACAAATGTAAATTGTATTTATTTCAAATAGACATTCGTGAAAGAAACGGGTTACCTGAGCTAGTTAGTAAGAAACAAATAGTTGGCCTAAACATCATTTGAAAACATTTATAACAATGAAAAAGCTGATTCACACCATTAGAGTCAGTTGTGAATCTGTTTTAATAGGAGCGTATAAAACCTATCAGAAGAGAAACGTATAAAACCTATCAGAAGAGAAACGTATAAAACCTATCAGAAGAGAAACGTATAAAACCTATCAGAAGAGAAACGTATAAAACCTATCAGAAGAGAATCGTATAAAACCTATCAGAAGAGAATCGTATAAAACCTATCAGAAGAGAAACATATAAAACCTATCAGAAGAGAAACGTATAAAACCTATCAAAAGAGAAACGTATAAAACCTATCAGAAGAGAAACGTATAAAACCTATCAGAAGAGAAACGTATAAAACCTATCAGAAGAGAAACATATAAAACCTATCAGAAGAGAAACGTATAAAACCTATCAGAAGAGAAACGTATAAAACCTATCAGAAGAGAAACGTATAAAGCCTATTAGAAGAGAAACGTGTACAATATATCAGAAGAGAAACGTGTAAAACCTATCAGAAGAGAAACATATAAAACATATCAGAAGAGAAACGTATAAAACCTATCAGAAGAGAAACGCAAAAAAACTTTCAGAAAAGAAACGTATAAAATTTATCAGAAGAGAAACGTATAAATCCTATCAGAAGAGAAACGTATAAAACCTATCAGAAGAGAAACGTATAAAACCTATCAGAAGAGAAACGTCTAAAACCTATCAGAAGAGAAACGTATAAAACCTACCAGAAGAGAAACGTATAAAACATATCAGAAGAGCAACGTATAAAACCTATCAGAAAAGAAACGTATAAAACCTATCAGAAGAGAAACGTGTAAACATATCGGCAATATCCATAAGACTTTGCTTTGACGTGACATGACTAATCAAGAAGGATTAATTATTTACTCACTCGATTACACGTGAATGATTCTCTCTTTAAAATGTTCTTTGAAGGCATAAACATAGATATTTAGTCTAAAACAATAATAATAATTACACAGGGATGTTAAAACCATCTTTCCTATTTTAAGGACGCCAGCAACAAATGATACCGTGACATGAAATTTTTTTTGTTAGTGTTTTCTTTGCTAAGACGTAGAAACATTTTTTTTTTTTTTTTTTTTTTTTGAATATAATATGGAGTTTTTAACATTAATTGAAGATAGTTGAGTAGGAATGATATGTTGTTAGTCCATATTAATTACGGTAGTTTTAAAACCACATTGCATATTTATATACATAAATATACATAAATTTATATACATAAATATACATTATTAGACTACTTCTAGTATATATTTCTATTTTATTCTCAACATATGTCACAAACTTTACTCAATTCAACATGCTATTACTTAAATAGAAGAAAAATATTGTATTATGCACTCAATATATTGATTCAGCCGCCATGTATGTAATAAATAGGATGTAACTAAAGACATTCTAGTGAATTTCTAGATTCTAGGTCTCCTAATTATCTAAGATCAAATATAAATGATGTTGAATTTGAGATGAGACTATTCAGCTTTACAGATTGTTTGAGCTAATTTGTGTAGACTAAATCCTAGAATACATCATACAGCCGACAAAGACAGAGTTCTTTTCTAAAGCTGACTACTCTTTTTCTATTACAATAGGATCGACGCAAACCTTTCCTGCTATTTTTTGTCTTTTGCTGGCTCCGATACTTTGTCCAAAAGACAAACCTGATGCCTATAAGACTATCCGCTACCCAGAAGACCAATATCATGCCCAAAAGAACAATTTGTTGCCCACAAAATCTGTCCGATGCCCTGAAGACCAATCCTCTGCCCAGAAGACATGCCCTAATAACGGATGCGCTGTCCATAAAAGCTATCCGTTACACATAAAACCAAACCTCTGCCCAGAAGACATGCCCTAAAGACGAATGCGCTGTCCATAAAAGCTATCCGTTACACATAAGACCAAGCCAGTGCCCATAAGACCTATCTGATGCCCATAAGATCAATATGTTGCCACATTTTATCAATTGTGTGGGGACTTATCATAGTATCAATCAAACGTTGGAGTGGCGACTTATCATAGTATTAATCTAACGTTGAAGCAGCGACTTATCATAGTATCAATCTGACGTTGGAGCGACGACTTGTCATAGTATCAATCTAACGTTGGAGCAGCGACTTTTCATAGTATCAATCTAAGGTTGTAGCAGCGACTTGTCATAGTATCAATCTAACGTTGTAGCAGCGACTTGTCATAGTATCAATCTAACGTTGGAGCAGCGACTTATCATAGTATCAATCTAACGTTGGAGCAGCGACTTATCATAGTATCAATCTAACGTTGTAGCAGCGACTTATCATAGTATCAATCTAAGGTTGTAGCGGCGATTTATCATAGTATCAATCTAACGTTGTAGCAGCGACTTGGAGCGACGACTTATCTTTCTTAAAGACGTGAATTTTTGTTGTTTTTAAAAATATCTTGTTTTTATTTAATTATTTTTTTTATTGTGCACGCTGTGCGATCTATATTGTGAGCTATTTATCCACCGGTGCGCTAGAAAAAAGGTCAATGACATGACCTAAATTCTACATCGAATATAACGCCAATTGTTTTGTTAATCCGTGGCAAGGCATTATTCTGTAGTTTAAATCAATGCGAAACATCATATGTTTAGAGTTTTTTGTTTGGAAGGGAGAATCGTGTCAAAGAGAAATAAGCAACAAAATCTAAAATGACTGACTGCGGGGACTGGCCAGGAACATACAATGGCGGTAGCACGCCCTCTCCACGCGCGCGCTAGGAGGAATAACGGAAGTACAGGTAAATCGATGTATCCTTAGCATTTAACTCCCTATGCGGCACGTGGAACCGATGACGTGGATTATCGGCAGTGTGATTCGTGTAGGCCTAAGTGCGGCGTGCTTTAGCGAGATCGAGACTTCCAGGCGCGTGCGAGTTAGTTTACTAGTTGCCCAGAGCCGAATTTAAAACATGATTTGAAATAATCTATGTTGATAGATTAGATTATATTAAAATAATCTATGTTGATTGATTTCAGCACAGATTGTCTATGTTGATAGCTTTATGCACATATTGTCTATGCTGATAGAATAGAGCAAGGGTCGGTAACTTAAGTCACGCGTGCCAGACCTGGCACGCAGAGCGTTTTTCAATGTCACGCTAGAGACCTCCATTAGATGTTTCTTGATGAAAGAACTTGTTCGTGTATTAAATGAGGTATTGTCTGTTGAAGCTGATGTATAAATGAGGTATTGTCTGTTGAAGCTGATGTATAAATGAGGTATTGTCTGTTGAAGCTGATGTATAAATGAGGTATTGTCTGTTGAAGCTGGTGTATAAATGAGGCATTGTCTGTTGAAGCTGATGTATAAATGAGGTATTGTCTGTTGAAGCTGATGTATAAATGAGGTATTGTCTGTTGAAGCTGATGTTTTTGAATGACATAGCGAAATATTTCAGTGAGTTGAGCTTGCGTTTACAAGGTCAAGGTCTCACATCAATTAAACTGTTAGACCACTGAAATGAATTTGCATTGAAAAGGGACATATCGTGCCATGAAATCAATTTCAAAACAAATAACTACCTGTACTTCCCAAATTTAAGGCATATATTATGATAGATATTTGTGCTTTTTTCAGAAGTACATTGAAGCACTCAAAGGCAAGACTTTAAAATTCAGGGATATGTTTTCATACCACATCAAGCCTGACTGGCTTGATTTTACTACAACCTTCTTAGAAGTTGATCTTTTTTTTTAAGTAGAGGGATATTGTTAATTTGAAAATGCAGCCAGTTAATTTTACACATCTAAAAGACGGGCATCAAAATGAGACAATTTGCGGAAAAATAAGGAAGGCAGATGCTTAAGAAAGGCATCTGCCAGGCAATCACTCTACTTTCAGCAGTTCAGCCTTTGGTTCAATTTACACATGTTAACATATTTTATCGCACATGAAAGCTGTTTTAAGCATACAAAGCATACACCTACACTTGACCATTCAGAATTGAGTATATCTGAGATTATAAAATTAGCGAAGAGCATTAAAGACAATGCGTTCATTAATTGATACTGAATTATTACATTTAAAGGAGTTTTTATGCTCATCTTCAATAATTAAACATCAATATAAGTAATTCTAAAGAAATGTATTTATTTTATTAGTTTAAAAATATAATAGACTTAATTTCTAGCATTCCAATTATTAATGTTTAAAAAATAAATTCCTTAAATGGACAAACAATTAATGAAGGAAATGTTTATTTACAAATGTAAATAAACAAATGTACAAAAAAAAAAGAGCATGAGAAAAATACTTCGAATCTCCTACGTAGAACACTGGACTAAAGAGTAGGTCTGGTACAGAATACCCTCAATTTCAGGCCCTCAAGAAAACATTATGACAACAATCAAATGGCGCAAACTGGCATGATTCGGTCCTGTGTTGCGGAGTATTAACCTGCCAAGGCACTGCAGAAGGCTGACTGTATTGACTGTATTGACAACCGCTCAAGATAGGCAAAATTGGAGAAAGTTTACTGCTGAGGTGTCCATGCGCTCCCCCAACGACCCAACGGTCAAGGGATTGATGATGGTGATGAACGTAACTTAATTATGTCTTTTATTAAAATACCATAATGTTGGAGTTCAATAAAGAAATAATAATTAGTCAGTAATATTAGTTATATTACAAAAAAAATAACTTATTTGGCATTAGACCACCATTGAATCAAATTTGGAAAATTTAGTGTAATTAAAGGGAGATAATCAAGTTGTTTTCTTTGAGCTAATATTTTTAATATGTTTTTTTTCCTTTATAAAAGAATAATTGATTTATAATATATAATTAAACATGATCAAATTGTAAATGATAGTTGAAAACTAGTTTAATGTTATAAGACTTAAGAATTTATATGTACTTTTTTAAACATTTCATTTACTACTCAGTTTGTATGCTTACTACGTATCTATTCCGCTAAATGTTATTCGTGAGTAAATGATTAATCTGTATATAATATAATACATAAATTCTACACACTTTGTTTTATTTTTCTCCATATTACGTTGTTTTAAATATCTTACAGTTAATAATGGATGTTTACGTTTAATACATGTTTAAATTAATTTGAATATGTATGGATGTTAAGCATGTATGTAAAAAAAAAGAAGAATGAATGAATTTAAATTTAAAGTTAGAAAACTTTTGGTCTCGTAAATTATTTTGTCTTCTATCCCCTTAACTATGTAGCCTGTGTACTGTTCTTCTATCCTCTTTTCTTCATTGTAAAATATATGAGATTGTACATGTAAAATCTTGAATAAACATATTTGGAAAAAAAAAATACATTACTTGAATATAAAATTAAATTCCCTAATTCCCTGTGAAGATTGAATATCCAACACTTAAGTGATAAAGTATGCAATAATTAAACATACATGAATATAAAACGGATGATAATCACAAACACGTTATTTTTTTTATTAAATCTATAAATCTCCTATGCTTTTGCCTTTGGTCTTGTTAAGGCGCTAAATAAATTGTCTTATAAAAGGAAAAAAAAATACTACAGCAGGTTGACTTTTAAGCTGTTGGCACGCTGAATGAATAAGAAATCCTAGTTTGGCACACTGTTAGCAAAAGGTTGTCGACCCCTGGTCTAGTCTATCAACATAGGTAATCTATGGTTGAATTTAATCTTAAATATTACAGACGCTCCTTCTATAAAGAAGATTATTGCGTCCTACGCTAATCCGTGGTCCGAGTCTAGTCTTGCTTCTTTACTAATGTTTTAAATGATGTTAAGTTACTGGTTTTCCTGGTACGTTCAGGCAATCCATTCCATGCCCGAATGCCACTTGGGAAGAAAGAGTACTTATATGCATTTTTTCTCGCATAAAGGATAAGGAAATGGTTTTTATCTTTATGTTTATCTGAGCTTTGCAACAGGCTGTTGGGTTGTATTTCTAAATTAGAGTTTAATACCTTATGTATTATTACTACTTTACAATTTGCACTTTTGTCCTCTAGTGTTTCTAGGTTTAGTGATTTGACTATTGGTGTTACTCTTGTCAGTTGTGAATATTCGCTAGTAATGAGTCTTGCAGGTCTTTTCTGAATGTGTTCTTATTTTTAAATGTTTTCTTTAGTTGATGGGTCCCTTCAACATAGACAATCTATGAATTAATTTATCAACATAGACATCTATGGTTGAATATATCAACATAGACAATCTGTGCTCTAGTCCAGGGGTCGGCACCCTTTTTAATAATAGTGTGCCAAAGTAGGATTTCTAATTCATTCAGCGTGCCAACAGTCTAAAAATCAACCTGCTCAAGCACTCAAATGTGTAGTATTAGACACTTGAATTATCTTTTCGGGATTTTCAGCGTGCCATTTAAAATCGCTCCGCGTGCCCAGTGTGGCACGCGTCCTGTAGGTTGCCGACTCATGGACTAGAGCACAGATTGTCCCTGTTGATAGATTTAAGCACAGATTATCTATGTTAAACGAGTCAAGCGCAGCTTTCTCATGTTAATAGATTCGAGCAAAAATAATTGTGTTCGTGTGTTGGAGCAGTCAGGACTGTGTTGAAGTCACAACCAAGATGTACGCCAGCTGACGCCCTCTTGTTGGTCCCCCTGGTGAATTGAAATGTTAGTTGTTGTTGTTTTTATGTAGCGGCAAATGAAGATGATTGGGAACACGTCTAAATGTCTCCAAATGATACTTTTTCCGCACGGATGGGTGAATTAAGAAGTAGATGAGTGATCGTTTATATCAGTGGATCTATGTGATAAAGTAGAGAAGCATGTAGCGAAGACTGGATAATATAATAAGTATAATTGTGTCATTTGTAAATGGGCTGGCTTGTCATAGAAGTTGAGAAAATTCATCTTATCTAATGGATGACTTTAATGGCGACCTATTTAACCAGGGCCTACGGAAAGTAGAAATAACAAATCGATTCTCTATATAAGGAAGGGTAAAAATAAAAAATAAAAATAAACTATAGAAAGTTTAAGTTAAATCTGTATTTTCTTTCAGGTTCCAGGCACTTTAATGTAAGGCATCGTCTGATTGTATGATCATATATTGTGGCCACTTGCTATAACTGTTTGATGACTTTTATATGGTCAAAGAAAATAGAGACCATTTGTAGGTATTTTTCATTCTGCATGGAAGGTCAGAAATGAATGTAAAACAACAACAACAACTATTTTATGCCATGAGTAAAACTCACTCTATCAGCCTTTTGATTTTATAATATATCAAGTGTGAGGAGCTGAAAGCGAAAGCTACTCCCCCCCCCCTCACACACACACACGCCTCATGCTCTCCCATGCGGGTGCCCTAAGATCTGTGTAGCCTACCATTCAAGTCGATTTTACACACTCATATTTAATAGTAATTGAGCCATGTTGTTGTTTTTTATTATGTGCAGCATTGTTAAGTTTATAATGTAATAGCAGACGAATGCTCGTCCTGATAGTCACTTATTGAGAGACCTTTTTGATTATATCCTTGACACGTCACATCTGCGGCCCGTGGACCGCATGTGGCCAAAAACAAAAAGACTATAACATTTCTTGTAATGTCTCAAGCAGCGATAGTTTATTCTATTAAATCCCAACACAAGGCCAAAATATAAAAATATCCTTTTCTAACAACACGCTCCCTGTTAAGTGCATACAATTATTGTTTAGAAAATTGGTTTTATTTGTTAAAAGTATTATTTTCTTTGCGCTGTTTGTCTAGCATTAACGATAGCTTTTGTATGGCTTTGTTCACTATACCATTCTATATACATTTTGTATATCTCTGCAGCCATGCTTGACCTAAACACACAATAACGTTAAACATTTCAGTCTACAAAATCACGTGTATCTTAAATAATGAATATCATACAAACGTGTGTGCGGATTTTAAGTGTCTTTAGATGTCTTTAAAGCAGAAAAAAAAACAGAAGCAAAAAAAAACAAAACACAATTCCATTGAAATCTCTTATTATTAAAAAAGTAAAGTACCCTTCGAACCAAACTGATCATAAGGCCGGTGAAGCAGCGTTCACCAGTTACTGTGGCATGGTAGGTAATTGTGTGGCCAACACAATGCACTGCCGCATTTACTTTTCGCCAACCAAGGTCAGGTAACCATCAGTGCTGGGTAGACTCGGGAACCCGGGGAAAAATCCTAGCCTCCATCAGGATTCGAACCCAGGATCTTCGTTACGCCAGTCGAACGCGCTACCACCCCTCACCTTATTATAAAGTTAGTAATTTATTTTCTTTTTTTCCCCTAGAAATTGAACGACTGTCTCATTGCTAGTCTTCAGATTTCGTCTTGAATTAATTTTGAGTTCACGTGAAAAGCTTCTATGTTTTTTTTAAACATAAATCTATGTTTTATTGCTACCCCACAGAATGGTACTGAAGTCGGCAAAATTAGATATTTAGTATAAGGTGTTTAATAAAGGCAAATTCATGTATCTATACAGTGAAGAAAAAATTTATAAAATTGATTAAATAGTTGAAAAGTTATTCAACATTATATAAGTAAAGGTAAAGAAAGTCGTTTTGGAGAAAAATGAAAAAGAAAACACTACCGATTTTTAACAGTTTAGCATTGTAAGATAATTAAATATTACCAAGATGAACAAATATTAACCAATCGCCATGAAATTAGGCAAATACTTTAATAATGAGTCAATAAACAAGCTGTTAAAGTTTTAAAAGTTTTAAATAATATTTAGTAGACTTAAAAACAATTTTATCTTTTGAAGATATTTCGTTTGATTTTATACAAAAGCTGCATAAACACACATTTTTTTTTAAACTTGCAAAAAAAAATTTTATCTGAAAATTTTACAGCTCTAAGTTAAGGCACACAGCATTACAAATCAATAATAACCTAAAAAATGACCTAGGAATCATTTTACACATTATTTTGCATTTATTGAAAAATCAGTTTTACCGACTTCCCTACCGGTTCGTGGGGTTGCATCACAATTTATATTTTTATTTGATTCTTCACATGGAAAACGTTTTTTAATATATGTGAATCTTTCTTTTCTTTTAAAGAGGGGATAAGAACAGCTATGTTCGGAAACATATTTAATTTGCACAAGGTCATGTTATAATCAATCAAGACTAATAGCGTATTACACAGACCTATATGCAACTTTATACAAGCTACATACATTCATTTAGCTCTATCAAGTATTCGTCCACATACAGCTACAAGTTGCTGTGATAGTTTAAGAGAAAATTCCGGCTCAAATGGGTAACAAAAAAGCATGTTTAGCGAAATAAACAAAAAGTTACAAGGGAAATAATTTATATTTCATTTATAGTCGCCCTTGGTTAGTGCTTATAAGCGCCCTGCGCATTTACTAGAATTAATACGCTCAAGGCTGGTGGACCATCCATCAAATAAAGCTCCAGTAATCTTTTGTTAAAGGTTGGGTAATCCTGTCATTGTTTACTTACGGCTTCAGTTATCTATTCGGGTGTGTCAAGGTTTCTGCTAAACTTAGTATAAAACTATAGAATTAGATTGTCTCAAACCTACAAAGCTCAGTTTAAAGGCAGTAAACTTTTCAAATAGAATGTTTACTTTAAATTAAAACAATGGAAATATAACGTGCGAACATTTGTTTTGACAACTGGAAGATTGATGGTAAACAAATTCATTAATTTCGTTATAATTTTGTAATTTTTATTTATTTTTTCTTGTGAATTTTTTTCAAGCGTATGTTGCGTTCTCATAGAGAAATGGTCTAGAGTCTAGATGGAGAGTCAGGTGGAGCCTTCAATGGCAGTGTAATGAGTTAAAGAAAAAACAACAACACAGAGCTAAGTACAGTCAACACGTCACAACAATACAGATGTCCTTAATGTCCTTGAAGCATTAATCAGTGATAAATATCTAATAAGGATTTTTGTAAACTTTGGTTCCAAGTTTCACTTCTTTGAACTTAGGCCTCAAAGGTGGCGAAGTGAGTAAATGACCGATACGCTCCCATTAAGAGTACATCGGTGGGCTAAGGCATGGGGAACGTCCCCCGTAGCACATCAAATAATGATGTCACGACTGCAGAACTCACCGAAACTCGGCGAGGAGGAAGGACTAATCACAACAACTCCCGTCTCGCCAAGCCTTGTGCCTGGACACGAGCAATGCCTCATCGTTAATGATCCAGTGGGAATTACGCAGATGGAGAAAAGTGTGCTTGGGTGAATGCGGCCTGCCTCATAGGCTTGTCTTAAGCCCACCCCTATCTTGTTACGTCTTGGACCTAAGATCTGGAAGGCTCGTCCGGTTTCAAAAAGAATCTTAACTTCGGTTTTAAGTTTATCTTATAGATTTTTTAATGTAAATCTAAACCATTTGTGGACAAGCAGATTCACGAATGGAACATTACAATCAAACGAAGCTTCCATATACCCGTAATACCCTGTTTACAATACATCGCCGTAACAGCTGGAACAACAGTCACTGCTTGCCAATGCCGTAAATACGCTCAGAAGTGTACGCAGGAGCGAACTTTTTTTTTTCGTGTTGCATGTTATTATTTTAATCAATAAGGTAACGATAATAGGGTGGCCAAACTGACAATTTCTAAATCTCGACGTACGTTTCAGCTTACGAATAAATGAAAAGCTAACATTCTCAATAGGAGCGAATTTTGACACTCGCCACATACGCCATTGTTTTCCACGTTACGTCTCTGGTTTCGATAATCCGTTTGAGCTCGGCCTGTGTTCGAAAATTCAATTTTTAGAACCATTGTGGCGACAGACGAAATAAAAAAAAACAATAACCAAAAACATGAAATCAATAGAAGCTGTTGATCTTTTATATTTGTCAGACTCTATTCTTTTACAGGTCGGCTGCTTCCGCTTTGTTTTTTAACACCAAAAGCCAAGAACAGAAACTTAGAAGAATGGCGGTGTGGGAGGGGCAGGGGTTGGATGCTGAGTGGGGGGGAAGAGATGATGTCCCTTTATGTAACCAATGACTCATATTCTAATAATCCATTCATGGAAGTGAAGTTTGAAAAGAAAAATTGTTTTAAATACAAATGAATCATATTACTTTCTATTTCCTGTTCACTACAAGGTCGACTTCAAACACTTTAAATGACGTTATTACCCAGGTCTACTTAAATGTAAGTCCTTACTACATTTTTTCTTTTCTGGTGAAGGCCATTGTCTAGTAGTTTTTTCCTGCATTGTGATAACAGTTTTTTAAGTGATGTAAGATTTCCTGGTGTGTTTCCTGGCGTTTCCTGGTGTGTTCAGGCTACCCATTCCTTGACATTTTGTGTTTTCAATTAAAATTATAGTGCTGATCTTTACTATAACAGATTAATGCAAAACGGATGCTTGGCCTTTGGATTTGGTTGATCTCATCTCTTAGTCCTTTTAATTTCAAACCGGCTACACATTAATCCCCCATTGTCGTTACTGGTTTCACAGAAAGCTTTAAAATGTGTACATTATAACCTTTAACCTTTAAACCAAAAAGAGTAATAGGTGAGTCTATGCATTTATTGAGATAGGAAGCACTGCCTATAGCAGGGTAGGCAACCTACGTAACGCGTGCCAGACTTGGCACGCAGAGCAATTTTCAATGGCACGAGGAAGACCCCTAAGAAGATTTTTCAAGTCTTTTCTACAAGTATAGAGCAAGATGACTTTTAGCCTGTATGTGCGCTGAATAAATTAGAAATCCTACTTTGACACACTAATGTAAGGGTCTGTAACTGTTTTAAGTTGGCAGCCGTTTCCAAGTTTAATTTTTATTCTTTTCTATGTTTTTTATCCATTTCCGCCCGCCAGAGAATAAAAGGGTTGAGTGAAGTAGAGCCATTCGCTATGTGCGTGTGCGATTGATGGGGTTAGCTGTGTGCTTCCCTGTTTTGA
Organism: Anisus vortex; assembly: GCA_949126835.1. Classification (NCBI taxonomy): domain Eukaryota; kingdom Metazoa; phylum Mollusca; class Gastropoda; family Planorbidae; genus Anisus; species Anisus vortex. The sequence goes on from OX421499.1 coordinate 24,039,854, forward strand.
CCTTTGTGTGGACTTAGTGTCCAGTGGTCATCTTTTTCTAGTACTAAGGTGTGGCTGCTAAGGTAACTATAATAGTTTTCATCGATGTTTTATTATGCCTTGTATTTAGTGTTTACACACGGGACTGGTATGAGTCTGGTGTGTAATTTGTCATTTTATTTTTATTATTGAATGGTTTATTTTTATGATGTTTTCCTGTTGTTATACGTGGTGCACTTAATTGTTTACCACGTGGTAAATAGCACTACGATTTGTGTTTTATTGGGAGTGCCCATTGCTGCTTTGATTACAGGTTGTAACAGGTGGCGCATTTATTTGCCAGCCACGCTGTATTGTTTATATTTCCTATTTACAAGTGGTTCACTTCATTGTTACCCACTTTGTAATATGAGGTCGAGTATGTTTGATTTTAAATGTGGTTGGCTTGGGCGCCAGAATCACATTTAATTAACTGTTTTCTAATATAGCCTTCAGTGGCTTTTTCATAGTCACTGGTGGTGGTGATTTGTAGTCCTTTTGTATATATTATTATAATGCATTCCATATTTGGCATAACTACTTGAGATGCCTTGTCTGGCATGACATCCTTTACTATTTTATGTTTACCTTTTATTTATATGTATATTATGTTATGAATTTAAATTGATGATTTATTTATGTGTTTATTGTGTATTTCAGCCAGGCGATGTATAGTCTGGTTGGTTTTTTTTAGTTGATTGATAAAATATGTTTTTTAGTGGGATGTAAATATGTTTTCTTAGACAGCAGAAATTTGATTGTTTGTTCTAGTTTTAGTAAGAGTCTATTTTTAGTTTAATTTAAGTTAGGGCTTCAGTAGGACTGATTCAGAGTTATGTGTTTTTTTGTAATGGTTTTCTGGAAGTTAGATTTAGAGTATTTTTATGTGAATAAAGTTATAGTTTTATAGTGTCACTTTAGCTTCTGTTTTCTATCTTTGTTTCTTTTAAGTGCTGTGCTCTTGTGCTGTTTTAGTTAGCTAGTAGTAGTTATTATTTTATTTAGTTTAGTTCGCTAAGCCTTAGACTTGACAGTCACCTTGGGTTCGGTTAGGCCAAGGTTGCACAGACCACGATCCCCCCCCCCTTTTTTTTCCCCTTCCTTACTCTTCTTCACCCCTCTATCCCACTCCCACCCCTTACACTAATATTAAAAGGTTGCCGACCCCTGGCCTATGGTGCAACCACCGTAGAAGATACAAGCCTCGAGGACTGCAACATATAGTCCCACCGACTCATCCGATTGAACTAGAAAGTGTTATTAGCTTCCCAAAGACTTTGTTGCCGTGGTATTACCAAGGCTTAATCATTAATCCTACCCGCGTCATCATAAATAATATTTCTGAGCTTAGACAGCAATACTTCAATATAAGGGCGTGTGTAATGTTCCCACTCATACTCAATTAACTATATATTTAATTATGATCTGCAGAAACGGAGCAGCTTTGCGTTAAAACTGTAACCCCCAAAACAAGGTGGCGGCGGGGGCCACAATAGATAAGAAGCTGTTACATAATGAATAACAAACGGGACTCATACATAATAACTACTACAACTTAAAAATTGTGTAGCAGTTGACAACTGACATATCAACCCACTTATCATAAGGACGCTGAATATATCAACAGAAAAAGGTTCAGCTGAGGTGTTATACAAAAGCTATCATAAAAAATACCAGAACACCCTAATCAGTGGTTTAATAACATGTCCTCAATGTTGAATCTTTGATTCAGTCCCAAGTTTTCTTTCTGGTCAACTATTTATCTTATTAATAGCAGACACAATACGTATCCAAATACATTCAAACTTTGTTTTTCATTGATTATCCAGAAAGTGACGAAAACCAAGTCAATTATTTTCATATAAATTAAAGACCAAGTGAAGAGCTTTTTATCAAAATTGAGTTAACATTTGATTTTGATAGTAAATAGTGTATTCAGTATCTGAATGTTAAAAAAAACATTTATACAAAATATCAAAGATACATTTTAAGTAATTAGTTCAATATTTGCACTTAAATGTGTGTGTTTTTCGGATGATTACTCCAAATCTCGTAGCCATTTGAGATGTTTTTATTTCCGGCAATATAGGAAAGTGACGTAACATAAAGGATTCCGACTAGGAAAAATGAATATTGTCACGTGTTTTGAATCTATTGCCACATGTTTTGAATCTTTTCCCGGTTCTTATTTTTAACAAAATGGTTAAATATAGATTTATAGCGTCTATTTTTATTTATTTATTTCCCTTGTGATACGTCACTGCCGTATGAGGATATTCCAAATCTCGTTCCTTTGAGAAAAACCTCTTCACTTGGTCTTTAATGTAATTAATTTAATTTCTATTAATTTTGTTCTAAACACTCAGAAATTACATACCAGAAAGACATTTTATAGATATAAATATAATAATAATGAATTGATGCATGATCAAAAGAAAACGTTTGTTAATTTTTTTTATTCAGGTTTATAAACATATTTGATATACGTAACAAATACCGAAGAATTGAAAACCATGCTTACTACACATTAGTTGCACTTATTTGATTCATGTGTAGTTGAACAACTTAATCATGAAACTACAGGTAACTTTAATTGTTATTTAATAGTTTTTCGATTCAGGTTTCTTTCTATAATGCGGTTTTTAATAAAGTTTAAATAGTGCGAAAAAGAACGTTTTAAATGAATTGTTCATAGACAAAATAAAAAATATAATGTTTAATTAAACTACAACAATGCCTAAACTAAATATTGTTGCCTGTTACCTCTAAAAATAATTCGTTAAAGAATCTTTAGACACGTTTTACGATTTATAAAAGGAATGATTATTCTTAAGATGGCGGACTTTGTCATGGTAACCAATGCTCAGATGAAGTTTTCATTTAATGTTTTCTTATCTAACTCAATTTCCTATGTGGATTGAAAACTATTTTATTTAGTAAATAAATACACGATATTGATTTTTCATTCAGCAGCCCCGTATTTGTAAACAATAAGGATTGTATATAAAATAAATATAAAAGATTGGGTTGGTCGTTAAACTTTACTGTGCACCTGGTAGGCTCGAGATAGGCAAAAATGGAGAAAGATGACTCCTGAAGTGTCCATTTGCTCCACGAACGATCACAACGACTTAAGGGTCTGGTCATGATAATTACTAATTGTGTTAAGGTTATAAACTGGAGCGCTTTTTACAAAATATTCAGAGCAATGTCCAATAACAAATTCTTTCAAATTATATTATGTTCTTCGAAAGACCGGGTTTTCCAGTACTGCGAAATATTATTTAATACTTTTTAATATTTACTACTTGTATTTTTTTGTTAGTTTTATTGTTAGTTTAATATTATTAATAAGAAGTCAAGTGAGCACAACCTTTGGATACGTTTTAATACCAGAAGTTGGACGTTTACTTTTCTTACGCACATTTCACGGCGAGGGGAAACAATAAACAAACAAAAAATCTAAATACCGAAAATTAAAATTTCTCACCATTTTATATCTTTTTCATTTTTTTATGTTTTGTCATTCTTATAACCGTCATTTTGACGGGCATAATAACTAGTATTCTATATAATTATATATAAGTTAAGTATACAGAGTTGGTCAGCAGGTTTCTTGCTCACAGGGCATACTGGGGAACTGTGTGGCTCTAACAAAACCTAACCACTTTTTTCTTTTAACTTAACCACAATGTCAGGTAGATTTCAGGGACACCCGTGGACCCGGGAAAATATCAACCGGACCAGGGTGCCGTTAAAACAACGTGACCGTATCCATTTTATAGTTTATAGGCCTACTTATAAAACAAATTATACTCAAAAATATTCTATACTTTATATTTAAATACTGCATACTTATATACACCATAATTATATATATATATATATATATATATATATATATATATATATATATATATATATATATATATGTATGTATGTATGTATTTACTATATAATTGTACAAACAATGTATCTATTGTTCTCTCCAGTGTCACTCACTACACGCTGCCGGACGGTCACTGCACGAGTTGTCAGTGTCAGCATTGCCATTTGACAATTGAGTGACACGTGACCGTGAGAGGCAACAGTATTTACTTCTACCCTAGTTACCCGACCGACAGGGGTGGGAATGGGGGGAGGGGATCTGGGACGATAAAGTCCGGGCGTGTTGGTGGAATATGGAGGGTGAGGGGGTGGGGTCTGGAAAAGAGGGGAGAGGTGGGGGATTTACGGAGCTCAATGAAGAAAGAAACGTTAAAATTGTGTTTTTCCAAACCTCAAGAGATAAGATTGTTATAAAAAAGGGGGCCAGGTAGTACTTATACGGTAAACGTACATTTCATTTTTTGTCCTATTCGTTTAATGATAATTTCGGTATTAGCTCGAGATAGAACTGAAGGGTACACACACACACACACACACACACACAACCTTATCGCAATGGCGTAGAACTCACAACTAGTGCATCGGATTAATAGTCTTACTAAGTTAACACGTACTAGATATATAGATTATTTTATTTTATTATAGACCCGTCGCTATAGCAACGCTAATAAGATGAGCCTTAACGCTTAAGCAGTTTCAAGGCCTACTTAAGTATAAGGCTCAACAAATACCTCCCTCAGCCCCCCCCCCCCCCCAAACCCCTCAAGCCAACACACACACACATATTTAAGACGTTTTTCTGACATTATAATGACTTACAAATCTTTATTTTTTTTGTGGTCAAGCAATAGGTTCCTGCTTTAAATTTTACTAGTCGCAAAAAAGTAACAAAATCCACAGCAACAAATAAACAAGTTGCTTGCTTGTTGTTGGCTCATTAATTTAACTCCAAATGTGATGTTTGTAACTAAAGCGTTGAGTTATACAACAAAGACATGAGTAATAAATAGACTTATGTTAAGACTTTGCGGAATGTTCTTTTTTTTACTGTAGCGTCACGGCCTTGAGTGGATAATTTAGGTCCCGAGCAGTGTAAAAAGGTTGTCTTAAGTAAGACATTACTAAAAATTAATTAATGATGTTAAAATTGAGCGCCAACAATAGCATTAGAAATATGTCAGAAAGATATGTCATATCAAACACTATAATAGGATGGACCGCTTGCTCTATTTTTAGAGCTTAGGCCCTATGTGTTATTTTTTTCCGTGAGTGCAACCAATATGAATGACCAGTGGCGTAGCTAGGGGAGGGGGAGGGGGGGTCCAAATTCATAAATTCCCCCGGGCCCCTACTTGAGGGGGCCTAAAAGGAGTGTCCAAATTGTTTTTTTTCTTATGTCATAATTTCGAATGTCAAAATGTAGGGGCCCCAAAATCCCTTGCAACGGCACTGTGAATGACTTCTACACTTCTACGATTCCACTAAGCGTTTCCGCTGTATACAACTTTCAATTTTAATCTTAGTTTTCCATTGAGAAAATCTTAGCGAATTACTAAACTGGAAGTCTAGATGATTTAGTGCGATCGGGAATTCCGAAATAGCAGAAATATCAAAGCAAACGATCCATTTTTTTAAATAGTCTTTTAAGTTTATTTGTTGTAATGATATATTATTTGGAACATTTAATACACATTCATTGCACAGTAATAATTTCTTTGATAAAGTTTATTTTTTACTTGTTCATGTTTATAAACGTTTCAAGTCCAGGTGTCGTTGGGATTTCCGTCGTACGGACATTTGCGCAGGCGCAGAGATCAAGCTCAGCGCTATGTAGTTAGCGGTCAACAAAAAAACACTCTCCGGATTGGAAAAATCCGTGACATTTGCAATCTAAATATGTCCCCTAATATTAGCTTCTATCCTTAGCCTTAATCTTAGATTCGAACACAAGGCGTGGTAATCCCAACGAGCTACAGCTTAACCTTTATATTATATATTATGTATTGCGTTATTTTGCTTTTATACCTGATTTAATTACGAAACGTACTTATGACATTAAAAAAAATTATCTTTTAGAAAGGACGAAATTCTAAGGTATCGTGAAAACAATCAAGTCGAATAGACAGCTCGATACAGTACAGCACAGTACAGCACAGTACAGCACGGCAGACTACTGCACAGTCAATAGCACAGTCAAGCAGAATACATTAAAAAAAAAAAAAAAAAAAAAAAAAGAGCACACATAATAAATGGCAAATAACAATATAGTATTGCACAAACCAGTTTAGCAAGATACAGTAATTAGTTAACAAAACACATTTCAGCACTGTACAACACAGTAAAGCACAGTACAGCAGGATAAGTATAGTAAAGTCATGCCCAATAGAGATACACAAAGGTTCGAATACGTGAGTGCTCAGTATCGATCCCAACAGACCTACATCACTACTTTTTTTAATCATGTGATATTAACGTACACCTCGTGGAGGGTTCGGATATTTAATTGAGATGTCGATACGACACCGGATAAAGAGCTTAGCGTCCTTGACCTGATTGTCTCCACTTACGCCGAGAGATGAGGGCGTGCGCTGTCTATGCAACGGAAATACAAAAGAAAAATCAAATTGATATTTTCTGCAGTGGTGGCCTGTGAAGAATATGCTTGGGGTTTTCCTCACAGATCTTGGGGAAGAGGGAGGCGAAGGGGGGGGGGGGGGCGAATAAATGTGTGTAATTTCACATGTAGGCTATATCTGCGCCTTCTATACAATAGGGATTAACAGGACTTTTGCTATGGAATATTCACCACTGAGAAATGTAGCCTACCAACATAGAAAAAATAATTGCGACAATTTTGAGCATGGGGTAGTTTTAGAGGCAAATAGGCCTATGGGGCAACATAAAGTAATACATTACTTTGAAGTGACACACACTATTGTTGAAAGAGGGTTGCATGAAAACCAAATAAACTTATCTTAACAATTTTCAAGAATAGACTCAAACCAAAAATATGCGTAGTCCTTAAATCTTCTTATCTTATCTTATACATTACAGACGCTCCTTCTATAAAGAAGATTATTGCATCCTACGCTCATCCGTGGTCCGAGTCTAGTCTTGCATTTTTATTAATGTTTTAAATGATGTTAAGTTACTGGTTTTCCTGGTTTGTTCAGGCAACCTATTCCATGCCCGAATGCCACTCGGGAAGAAAGAGTACTTATATGCCTTTGTTCTCGCATAAGGGACAAGGAAAGTGTTTTTGTATTTATGTTTATCTGAGCTTTGCAACAGGTTGTCATTGTGTTGTATTTCTAAATTAGAGTTTAATGCCTTATGTATTATTACTACTTTACTCTTTGCCCTTCTGTCTTCTAGTGTTTCTAGTTTTAATGATTTGACTAATGGTGTTACTCTTGTTAATTGGGAATATTCGCTAGTTATGAACCTTGCAGCTCTTTTTTGAATTTGTTCTAATTTTTTAATGTTTTCTTTAGTTGATGGGTCCCATACAGGTGCTGCATATTCTAGTATAGGCCTAACTAATGTGAGATAGCATTTTAGTTTTATGTTCTTATTACATTTGTAAAAGTTCCATTTTATGAATCCTAATGTTTTGTTTGATTTTTTAAATACTCCATCGATATGAGGGTTCCAAGATAACTTATCATTTATTATTACTCCTAGATACTTAACATTGCTAGTTTGAGTTAGTTCTTTACCATGAATGAAGTAGTTTGCTATTATTTGTTTCTAATTTAAAGGCACCTTTAGAAGATATTATTTAAGATATTATTATCTTATAGGCCTACATTTTTATTTTGAAGTACATAATGTATATTTATGTATGTAGCCTCTCTTTAAAATTCATGTATTTGAGCTACAATGTTGGTTTACTTAGGCCACTGTTATTGTTCCCGCGAGGCCTAAAGTAACAATGAACAATGATTTTATTTGCCACATAGTAGGCCTACATAAGTACACTAAAGGCATGGTCAAAGACATAACAACAGAATTATAACCTTGGTAAATAATATTAAAATTATATCGAGACAATAATAGTAATACAGAAATAAATGATTAAAAATAATAAAAAAAATAATACATTGATGTAAGGTATCACAAAAGCAAATACAACGTTCAGATATAACTGTTGCTAAAGCCGGGTAGGTGGGTGGAGCAAAGATGGCACGAGGAAAATGTGCGCAGGAGAAGATGCGCGAATGTTACAAGGAAACAATCATTATTATTATAATTGCTATTCTCTCCATTGAACAAACTGAGTTATTGTATTTTTTTCTCTTCTTTTCAAGCAAGTCAATAGTCAGACGCTGAGTGACTAAGGATGTGAGAAGGTCAATACATGGTTTCTTTGTTTCTGTTGTAGACTTAACGTCTCTACCGTTTGTTGTTATTATAGTTGTTTTTTCCCCAAGTATTACTGTTTTGTTAAGCACGTGTGTGACGCAGATGTTGTGGGGGTTTAAGAGTGTGTTTTTTTTTTCACTGACGCTTTTTTCAGGACTCATCCATTTTAAAATAGAACAAAATTGAATCAATAGAAAAGATATGTAGACCTAAAAAGTATTTTTAAAAGTATCCCGTCGAACCAAATTGATCCATGGGACCGGTGAATAAGCGTTCACCAGTTTCTGTGGCCACGGCATACTAGAGGGTTGTGTGGCCAGCACAATATAAAAAAAAAGAGCCTTTACTTTACCCGAACTAAAGTCACTTACCCGTCAGAGCTGGTTATACTCGGGGACACCCTCCAGACCCGAGAACAAATCCTAGCTTTCACCAGAATTCGAACCCAGGACCTTTGGTACTTAAGCCGAAATTTATTTGTAGTATTTGTAGGGAAAAAATAAAGAAATAGTAAAGCGGAAGTAGGTAGAGCAACCAGACTTGCACCATTACTGTTACACAACCACCGAAAGCGCCTTTATTTAACTTGTTTGCTACTGCTGTTCTGATATTGTGTAGGCCTAAGCAATGGGCTTTGATATAGTATAGAGTTAGCAGAAAACTAAGAAACAAGAAAACACGAAAACATCACAAAATATAAGGATATCATTGCATTTAGGGTTAGACTTTTCACTTTCAAAGTAGGGTCTCTAATAAGAAGAATTGGCGTTAAATCATCGTCCTTTCTAGACGTGAAGATACTTACGATATATACATTGACAGAAAGATCAGTAGATAGACAAACATATAGATAGATAGATAGATTGATAGATACACACATACAAAGATAGATAAGTAGATAGATAGATAGATGGGTGGATAATAGATAGATAAACCTACTTAGATAGTTACATAGATAAAACATGAACGTTACAACTAGTTTTGAAATGGTTCCAAAAATACTCATGTACATTTTTTTGTTCTATGAGAAATCACTAATATTATAAACTAACATCCTTGTGTTGTGAATGATAACAATCAGAATTACGACGTACAATTAACAAACAACAACAAAAAAACAATAACAGACAACATCTAAATGCAATAAACTTGTGGGAATTGCAAAATAAAATGTCTAGAATATTCAACCTACATGTGTTAAAGATGTTATATGTATAAGATTAAACAGTTATCATCTGGAATGATTTTACAAGCATTTTAAGTGTTTCATTAATGTACGGGTTACATTAGCTTCTTAAAATATCATCAGGCCACAATTTTATTGCAAAAAATAAATAGCTAATTTTATATGACATTAAAATAACAAAAAAAAATGGGGACATCCTTAAGGATAATACAGAGTATCATATATAACTAATTTACTGTAAAAAGTGTAAATTACAATACATTCTTGTTGAATTCAGTGCCAAAACCAATTTATAAATTAATTTCCTTTTGTTTTGTTGTATTGAATTCTATCTTATTTGATTTTTTTAAAAGTAGTTTACCGTAATACTTTAACAACTATTGTCTTGTAACATGTAACTCTACAGTCTACATGGTAATTGTATTCGATCTAGGTTATAGTCGTTCTATCTTGCTTTGAATTGATTCTTTATCTTGTTACCGAACAACATGCATGTTTTGACTAGCTTTCTGTTTAACATTCCAAAACCTGAAGGCTATCAATAATGTATGCCTCAAGGTTTCACGCCAGTAGCCTCTCCGTCCCTCCCTCCCCCTCTCTCTCCCTCCCTCCCCCCCTCTCTCTCTCTCCATCTCTCTCTTGCACAAACCTTCATATGAACAGTTGGGTCTTTTGTTCTCGCTACATGCTTGATTAAAATATTCGATCCCGATGGGCATTAAATCGATAAACATAATTGATTTTATCAATAAAACCAGAAATGCAATCAATAACGTATAATTAAAACCAAAATTTGTCCAAGTATAGTTTTCACGTTATTTACGCTTCAAACTTGTTTGAAACCACGAATCCAGTAATTCGAACGCCTTTGTTCTAATTCTAAACCAATAAAGAAAATAATAAAAATATTTCACTGTTTTCAAAACAATGAAAAACAAAACAAAAAAAGAAGTTTTTTTTTTACAAAACAACAAAAATCAGAAAAAGAACAAAACCAGAACCAATGATGTTAAACAAAGAGAAGTTTACAATACAGGAATTAGTAGAATGAAATATAAAAAACTTTTATCTCAAGTTGGCTGAATGTTTTGGATCGCAATATGTGATTCATACAAACATACACATTTAGTGACCTATCTCACTATTTCATAGACCTTTATCTTTAGTCAAGTGTTTTTGTGTTGAAAGTGAAGTGTCTGTGCAAAGTAACTGTTCAGTTAGTCAGTGTCTCGTGTAAGGTATTTCATTGGAGTTTGACCACTTAGGTGGACATTGAAGTTTCCTGACGATGTAGTAGACATGTAGTGGAATAAATATGTATATGGGGTGCTGATAATGTCTGTCTCTCTCTGTCTCTCTCCCTCTCTCTGTCTCTCTCTGCCTGTGTGTGTTTTTAGGGGCGCGTCCGACTGGCGATCCGAAGGTTCTCGGTTCGAATCCTGGTGGAGGCTAGGATATTTTCCAGGGACTTGAGGGTATCCCTGAGTCTACCCAGCTCTGATGGGTACCTGACATCAGTTGGGGTAAAGTAAAGACGGCTGGGCATTGTGCTGGCCACACATCCCCTAGTATGCCGTGTCCACATAAACTAATGAACGCTGCTTCACCAGCCCTACGATCAGTTTGTCTATGTGTTTATAGGTGTTGGTTTGTATGTAGCAGACTAAGTCGAATTACTCTGAGTATGGGATGCTGGCATTCATAAATATATACAAATTTACTTTTGCAACCATATACCACAGTACAGTGATTTAAAGGGTACATTTTAACCCACTTAGTGAGAACATTGTCACTAAGGACCAACGTGTGTTACAGTTGACTAGATGTCTAATATTTCTTCATATGTATGTGTGATCTCTGACTATTTACGTTTCTCTCCTTCTCCCTGTCTGTCTGTCTGTCCCTGAAAGTCTGTGTGTCTAGAATTATGCGTGTTTGAATATATTGGCTTATAGAATTGAACATTAAATGTTGTTTACATTTTAACATCCAAGCAATGTTAAAAAGAATAATAATAAAAATTATAAATGGTGGTTATTTTCACTGACCTGGAATAATATGAAAAACACAGCCTTGGCTAAGCTGATTTTTCTGGCAGCAAGCATGGCCATTGTGACGGCTGGGTTGATGTGTCCCCCCGAGACGTGGGCGATGGACCAGACAATAGTCCCCACGCTAAGTCCAAAGCAGAGGGCTATCTGCACGATTGGGGATGTCTTGTTGGTGTCGCCCTGGAGATTTATACAGGAGCCGCACCCTACCAGTGTGAGGAGAAGGGTGCCGACGAACTCGGCCACGATACCTTTCCACAGTCGGAGGCTGGAGATGTCCTCCATGCTCGTGGCCGTCTTCTGCTGCTTTCCGGAGTCCGGCATGTTGATGGACTGTTGGGAGGTCACCTTGAGCGACGACTGTAGCCGCGGCTCAAGTTCCGGGTCAAACTCCGCGAGTTTAGGACGACGCTGCCCTTGTTGGTGGTGGCCTCCTGCCGCCGGATGCTGCCTCCTGCCGCCGGGTTCTACTTCGGAGAGGTTGTCCCTGGACGAGGAAGCTGCCGGTATAGAAGACGTAGACGCGACTGAGACAGTGAGGACGGCCTGAGGGCTGCGTCCGGTACGTCGCTGTTGTGGGATGACGGAGAGATTAACGCAGTGGTGACCGAGAGGTCCTTAGTAGACATTAAAATAAAGCAACCGACACCAATCAGCCAATAGAAATATAATATATATATAAATACTAGAGCGTGTGTGTTATAAGATAAAGCTGGCGAAGGTTAGATAATACTGATAATCTCAAGAAGTGGGGGAGAACAGGTTTGTACCTCGGCCTTTAATAGCAAAGCGAACCAAGGTGTCGAAAAAAAAGGTTGTGTTTTTTTTGCCCTGCAAGCATTAAAGTCGTCGCTGTTATCAGTTGCAATTGTGTCAATATATTTTTGTTTGAATTAAAAGCACATAGTTAGCCTGTAAATGGGGTAAAGCACAAAATAAAATAATAAGATCCAGTTCAGCACAGCGTTATTATCAGTTAAAGAGATTTAGTAGCGTAGTGAAGTTTAATTATTTGTAGAAGTAGAAGCTGGACTTAGTACATGCTTTTTTGCAGTTAGATCGAGTTATTCTCTAATGCATACGTTATAAGCTTGATTAAATATTATGCCGTATTTTGTATTGATGTACCTTGTTTTATTTTACCCTAGGTTCCAGAACAGATTTTGTTCGAATTCCTCAACAATCACTTGGTCGTCTAAACAATTGCAATCTCAGCTGAAAATAAAATACATAAAAAAAAATTACTGATAAGACTATATAACATACATTCAAACTTAAAGCATTTGTGACATTAATGCGTATTTACTTTGTGATAGGTTTTTTGTGTGTTCAAAGTGACAGCCTTGTGTGTCAGTCATGCCACTAGTGACAGTTGTCACATTTGAAACAAAGTGACTCCGGAACGCGTGGCCCTACTTTTCATTTTAGTTCAAATTTAAGAATAAGGTTTGGGGTGTGACCCGCCTATATTTTAATAGAACATATTGCCATTTTTACACTATTGATTGTTACAGAATACTTGTATTTAAAGTTTTACACTATTGATTGTTACAGAATACTTGTATTTAAAGTTTTACACTATTGATTGTTACAGAATACTTGTATTTAAAGTTTTACACTATTGATTGTTACAGAATACTTGTATTTAAAGTTTGTATTGCTTTGTCATCATATTACTAAGATAAAATATGTCCAAACTCATTTTTAAGTATAGACTAACTGAAATTTGTAGTTTTAATTTCAGATTTTTAATTTTTGTTTTCTGCTACCTTGCCCAATTATTATTTCAGATCTACATTTGAGATCTACATTTGAGATCTACATTTGAGATCTACATTTCAGATCTACATTTCAGATCTACATTTCAAATGTACATTTCAGATCTACATTTTCAGATCTACATTTCAGATCTACATTTCAGATCTACATTTCAGATCTACATTTCAGATCTACATTTCAGTTCTACATTTCAGATCTACATTTCAGATCTACATTTCAGATCTACATTTCAGATCTACATTTCAGTTCTACATTTCAGATCTACATTTCAGATCTACATTTCTACATGGCTCGCAATGTCATTGGAAATGTCCCCTCCCCACGTTACAATTCCTTTTGGAATTGTCTCCACGCCACAATTCCATTGGAATAGTCTCCACGCTACAACGCCTTGGAAATGTCCCTACGCCAAAAATGCCATTTGAAATGTCCCCACGCTACAATGCCATTGGAAATGTCCCCACGCTAAGTCCGAAGCAGAGGATTTTCTGAAGGATCGGAGATGTCTTGTTCTCGGGGACCTCTGAGATTTATACACATCCCATATCCCACCGAAGTGAGAAGAGTGCCGACGTTGTATATTTCTGTAGCCATGATAAAGTAAATACAAGTTTTTCCCCTACTGCCTATTACATGACAATATAAACATCTAAACTAGTTTTAATGTCAGAAATAGACCTTTATAGAATACCATCGCAAGCAATTGAACTACAATATTATAATTATATGAGCCCATTTGATCGTCTTCTAGCTTTATCTCTCTTTCTCTCTCTCTGTATTTTGTATTATCTCATTCTCTCATTCTTTCTCTCTCTCTCTCTCTCTCTCTCTCTCTCTCTCTCTCTCTCTCTCTCTCGCGCGCGCGCGCTTTCTCTTGCTCCTCGCCTATATCATCTTTATTTTACTATGATATTTTGTCACAATGTTCTAGTTACAACTGACTTACTTTTTTTAAGCTAGGGATAGGGATAGGGATGAGACCGGTGTGTGTGTGTGGTGGGACGGGGGGTCATTCCGATAGCTTCCTGTCCTTTTATATTTCCATTATACCCGAAGGCTACAATTAACACTGGCATTCAATGGGCCACGTAGCGAAGGAAAAGGGGAAAGGGGAAAGGGTAGATGGGCGTGAGATTTTTTACAACATCCCATATACATCATTCTATTCTGAAGATTATATTCTAGTTAATAATTAAATAATATACAATTCATCCTGCAATTATTATAATTAGGCTCAGAATAAGCCTACTACACCAAATGTTAGGTAGACCATCTTTCCCTTACAATGATTTCAGTCTTCAATGGGAGTTTAGTAGCTTTTTTTTTTGGCATGTGTAAGCAAAACTCTAATTTCATACTGTAAGTTCAGGCCAATTATTTTGGTTTTCGCTTACAAGTTAAGACTACACTAATGAGATACAGCGCTTAAAACTTGTATAGCAAGCTAATGGTAGCCACTGGTTTTCGGCTAAAACCTGAAAAAAGAGTTATCAAAATTTTATCCTATGTGGACTCCCTTTGAGCCTTACCAGAAATCCTAAAGTCTTTTTTATTTATGGAAATATCCATTTTCTAAAATGGGGACATATAATTAATATCATAATATATAATATATAACTAATGTTCTTGATACTTCATCTCTTAGTAATCATAACCAGGCAAAGTTTATAACAAACAAAATAAATAAGGCAATAACCATTCAGTCGTATCATGGTCTTTTGTTTGAACTTTTGAAAATTGAAACCATGTATGCAATAAACCAAAACAAATTAGCCCAGTCAACCTGGACGATGCCAATTTAGACACTAGAAAACTGACCATTCAAAATATCCAGCGACCTTTAGAAAACGTAGAGGTTTATAAATATTTCCAGCATTTGGTAAAAGTCGTATGACATTTACGTAAACTACGTAAGTCAATATCTACTCCTACATTGTTTAGTGTTGTGTGCAATCAATAGAAGGGCGTGGCATAGAAAGTAAACAGCAAAACATCCTAACACGAAACACAAAGTACATTTGTGATGCTACCCCACGAACCGGTAGCTCATTAATGGGAATTATATAGCTTATGAATTGGGATTATATAACTCATGAATAGGGATTAAATAGCTTATGAATAGAGATTATATAACTCGTGAATTGGGATTAAATAGCTTATGAATTGGGATTATATAGCTCATGAATAGGGATTAAATAGCTTATGAATTGGGATTATATAGCTTGTGAATGGGGATTATATAGCTCATGAATTGAAATCATATAGCTCATGAATAGGGATTATATAGCTCATGAATTGGGATTAAATAGCTCATGAATGAGGATTATATAGCTTATGCTTTGGGATTACATAGCTTATGAATTGGGATTATATAGCTCATGAAAGGATTATCTAGCTCGTGAATTGGTGTTATAAATCTCATGATTCGATTCTACTACAAATGGATCTCACAATTATTGCATGTTACTATCCTAATGAGGACCTAATGTACTGTGAACAGTCAAAATGTGAATGGCTGATAGTAAGATGTCTAGAATAGACATGACGATTTATACATAGTGAAAAGTAAGATCTTTAGAATGGGCTGTATGATTTTTAAGGCGGACAGTAAGATCGCTAATGTGGACATTGACTTTTAGAAAATGAATACAAAAAAGCATATGAGCGTACTCTATGCCCTTAAGTAGGGTCGAGTCTAGTACTATACACAAACCAAAATATTGGACTCCTTCATTTTGCCAGCACTCGAATCCTCCATCAAAACTATACGATTTCTGCAACACAGTATGCCTTGATAAAAACATGTAAATATATCTGACATCGCCAGGGCGACCTCAACCTTTAATTTTCAGTTTATGGATTTGCAGACATTTTTTGTCTTTCTGTCCCATGTATAACAAGAAAGCCTCCCCTCCCCCGCCCCACACCACACACACAAGAAAAAACTAAACGATAGTATTGATCATGTTAAAGCTTAACAAACAAACAAACAAAAATACACACACACTCACAAATACACACGCACACAAACACACACACACAAATACACACACATAAATACACAAACACACAACAAAAATACACACACTCAAATACACACACACAAATACACACACACAAATACACACACGCAAATACACACACACAAATACACACACACAAATACACACACACACACACACAAACACACATAACATATGAATATAAAAGAAAAGGACAGCAGGGATCAAATACAATCCTAATACACTCCCACACACTTTAAATGCCATGACTTGATAATACTTAAGGCGTGTAAGATCAGTTTAGTCTTATTGAAACTGTCAAGTAGGATCTTCTTAAAATAATTTTAAAAAAATTATGTCCTTTGTAGTTATTGTTGTTGCAGAATTTTTTTACTTTGGTACTATCTAATAGACCTTCGTTTTTTTGTTTATTGTGTTCTTTTATATGGCTTTTGTTGACATGAATGTTTATAATGTACGTGATTCAACAATATTTGAAAAACAAGAAGGTTAAGCATTCAAAACTGAAACCGTGAGAACAAATATTATTTTGTTTTTACTGAACAAAGGCTTGTAAGAGAAAAAAAATACATTTTATTGATAGCATTTTAGAGACATGATTGGAGTGGAGGTAATTAAGGTAAAAAAGACAGTGAGAGGCATAAGTAGATATATAAAGAGAGAAGGAGCTGGAGAAAATGTGAGAGAGAGAGAGAGAGAGAGAAGGAGAAAAAAAATAGAGTTTTAGAGGGAGAGAAAGAAAGAGGGAGAAATGAAGTGTTTTTTAATGTAATATGTGTAAATTTAAAAAAAAAGAAATAATTAATAATATGAACTTTTGAAACACACCAGAAAAGAAAATCTTAAAATGTCCAGAGCAATATTATAATATTATAAGCTTACAACTAATAATTCAAAATAATTTTGTTCAAACTCGGAAAGGCACGGTGATAAAAAACAACAGCTTTTAATTTAGAATTAATTCATATCAATTCTTTCTTTTTTTTACGATTAGCTTCATGGCATGGCTATGATTTAGTTTTATTGATCAGCTAGCGAGTAAAGCCAGTAACTAAAAATCATAGTGAATTACTTCTCAAAACTTAACATGTAGAACTAGGGGTTATAAACATAGGATGCTTTAAATGTAATAGAAACAAGATATAAGATCTTAGAATAGATATTAAAGCAAGCATTTAATTTTAACATAACTTCTGAAATAAGCAGAAGAAAAAATACAGATTTTAAACAATAAAAAAGCCGAAATAAAAAGGGAGGTTTAGAGATGCGAAGGAGAAAGAGAGAGTGAGAGTGAGAGAGAGAGAGAGAGAGAGAGAGAGAGAGACCGTCTGGTCGGTGGTAAGAATGATAGGCGAAGGACAGCTATTATGGCTTTAGACAAAACTAATGTGTTTGAAATTTGTTCCACCCCCCTCCCCAAAGCAACAGATTCAGGTTGGTATGTAAACACAGGCATATATTATGTGATGCCTTTTAGGCAAAATTTAAAACAAAAGTAGAGTCAGAGATATGCACTAGTTCAGCGGTTCCCAGTTTGTGGGTCGCGATCCCTTTGGAGGTCGAATGACTATTTCACGGGGGTCGCCAAAGACCATAGGAAAAACATATTATTTTCAATGGTCTTAGGAACCGAGACCACCGCTCATCTATCCGTCTCCTGGTGGGTGCGTCCACGTGCAGATACATCCACATACGAGTACCCAACGAGTGCCAACCTCATCACATAGGGCCTACTTCCCGTACAAATACAAGTGTATGTGTACGTATTCGGTATGCCGACCAGTCAGAAATCAATTCATAACAGTAGCAAATAAGGTACTGGTAGCGACGAAAAAAATTATATGGTTGGGGGTCGCCTCAACGTGAAATGCTGTATTTATGGGTTTAAAACGTTTGAGAACCACTACACTAGTTATTTTTATTCTGTGGCATTGTATTCCCTTCAGTAAAAGTTAAGCGTTGAGAGGAGGAAGGAGGTCTAGATAGCCGCGAAAACTACGCTCCTGGTGTTCCTATAGAATAGGCTCTTCATAGTTCAATACGTCATTGTCCAGCACCGGGCAAAAGTTTCTGTGTCTCTTGTGCACCAATGAAACTACAGCAGCACGTATAAATCAATGCACAGTGCAGACATTCTCGGGCAGCAAGGATATAACAACGCCCAAAGCAGACTTTCTGAAGTAGCAATAATAACACAACGCAGACTTTCTTATCCTACAGATATAAAACAATGCAAAAAGCAGACTTATAAAACAAAGACAAAGTCACATCTTGCAATGTTCTTAGTTTAAATCAATACACAGTTCTGTTACTACTTTTCAATGCGCATTTTCAGACAATCCTTAAAGTCAGCGGGTAGTATTAGGAATTGATACAACCCCTAGAAGCAAAGTTTTTTTTCGTATAAATCCTTTAAATACATGTTTGCAATAAGTGGGTATTCCGAAGATTTTGCCTTTTGCTACACACGAAAAAAAAAAGAACAAAAGAAAATAAAAAGTTAATAAAAAGTATTTTAAACTATGAAAAATGAGTCGGTCAGATACGTTCGCAATGTGTTTTAAAATACGCACTATAAAGTGTAATATAAAAATAAAACTCAATAAATATATTTAGGCAAGGCTGGTATTCTAGAGATGGATACATTTTAAGCTTTTGGCGCGCAGAATAATTTAGAAATTCTTATTTGGCACAATATTATCAAAAAGTTACCGACCCCAGATCTAGACTATATACATTTTTATATAACCTTTTAAAGATTTAGCCTTTTACACCTACATTATAAAAAAAAAAAAGTTACAAAATCAAAGTAAAATTTATGGCACGCAGGTTAAATTAATATGGCACGCAGGTTAAATTAAAAAAATTAATGAAAACCAAAACAAACATAGTGACTATATATTATAAGGATAACGTAGTTAGGAACGCACGATTAATTCTAAGTTAACACAATTATTGCGTTTATATTTAGTTTTTTGTTTTGCATTATCTGTCCGAAGCGTTTGCCATTTGTCACCCAAGAAGAAATAAAACACCCTAAAAAATAATCACGGTTTAGCATTTTCGTTTTGTAATAGGGATTTATCAATGTGCACCATTAGGTGTAAAAATAAATTATGTTAAAAACTGATTTTTGGGGTGATGGGGTGGTAGTGTGGCTGAAAATTTTGAAAGAATGTGTTGCCCATGCCTTAATGTCTATGTGCCAAGTTTGAGCTTGATAGGATGTTGTGAAGTGGGCCATTTACCCTTCCGAATGTCGGGTCGCCAGAAACACCCATACAAGCAATAAAAAACAACTACGTGTTTTTATGTTAATATGAAGGATTTTAAAAATCTTTCCAAGTCTTTAATTGACGTTTTTATAAGAAAAAAAAAACGAATCCAGTGACATTTATATTTATTCCCAAGAACAAAGTTATTTTTTAAATAACAACCTCCTCCCCCCCCCCTCCCCCCACAAAAAGCAAAGCAACAACGTTTGTCGTATAAATATTTTATATCCATGTTTTTTTTATCCTTTAGCCTTCCAAATGTTTTGCTCTTCTTTACTAACAAAGGAAGAAACTCACAATAAAAGTTAATAGATCTATCAATAATTTGAACAAGAAGGGGGAAATCACTTAGCTATATATAGCTCAGCGTGGGAAATTTACATGAATGTCAGTCAGACGCGTTCAATAAGAATTTGAAAATGTGCACCATAATGTGTTTAATTAGAACTGTTAAAAATTATTTTAGTGGGTTGGAGCAAAATTAAAAAAAGTAAAAAACTTTTCGGACCAAACCTATCATCGGGCTGGTGAAGCAGCGTTCACCAGTTTCTGTGGCCACGGCATACTAGGGGATGTGTGGGCAGCACAATGCCCAGCCGCCTTTACTTTACCCCAACTAATGTCAGGTACCCATCAGAGCTGGGTAGACTCGGGGACACCCTCAAGTCCCGGGGAAAAAAAATCCTAGCCCGCACCAGGATTCAAACTCAGAATCATCAGATCACCAGTCGAACTGTTAACTCTGCATAATAATTGTCTTTAGAGTAAATCACTTATTGTAAAACTTAATGTCACAAAAACAATTTTAAATTCACCGTCGTTGCTTTTTTTCGGAATTGGCGACCAGGGCGAAAGCGAGTGGAACATAAAATGGGGGCACGGGTTGTGGCCATTGGCCCTAACTTACTCTTTACTGGTGGCCCTTTAGCATAAATTAATTATGCTACTCTTTCTGTTATTGGGGGGGTGTCTTAAACAAACGGCAAAGATACTCCTGCTGACCGTTTAGTTTAAGAAAACTGTTGTCTACTTTTCATATAAACATAATATATATAAAGGGGAGGAGGAGCCAAGCTGATTTTTTGTGTATTTTCCTTTAGTAAATCAGTATGTTTACATTTCCTTTAATCAGGGCTCTACAACCATTGGACGGAGGTCTGGCTAACATTTTATTGTTTATTTTGGAGTTTGTTAAAATAATGTGTAGGTCAACATATTACTCTTGTAGCGTAATGGACTCTTATTATATGATTATTTATATATATATTTATTTATATTATTTATTATATATATATATATATATATAGGGCCTATATACAATATGATCGAGGTCCCCAGGCTGGGGCTTTTTTAGCACCCACTGCAGTACGCTTAGTGCTTGTTTGTTGCCATGACACAGTTGAACAAACGGATAGGGGGCGGGGGAGTAGGAAGGAGGGGGGTGAGGAGGAGAAACTTGTCAACAAGTTGGACTGCTGCAACTCCTGGCTAAACAAGAAAATAAATGATGACCATCGCCGGTAGACCCAGTTTGTTCTTTTTGTTTTCATTTTTGTCAGCTTAAAATAAACACCAAAAGGCGTAGTCTCCCCCATGATAGAAGGAACATTTAATTTGTTTCCATTGTGATTAGTACTGATTAGTACTGATTACCAGTTCTTCTATTTGTGTGTACGTGTGCAAGTGCAAAGTGAGAGCGTACGCGTACAATTTTATTATTTATTTAATTTTGTCGGATTGTTAACATACATTCCCTTTCTTACACGTAAGCTTTTAGTTCAAATCGTCACTGAAGGGCTGGACTAAAAACCTAAAGTGACACTCTGTCATCTGCTTATAATTGTTGTCTGTGATGTGTTTTTTTATATTTTATGTGTAGTTAAATTGTGGACTCTTTCCTCGGTCCTAACGGGGTCTCCACAGTAGTATGAACAAGAAGAAGAAGAAGCCACACATCCCCTTACACACACTATGTATTCACATAGTGAATACATGTTATATTCTAGTAAGGAAGTGAGGAATCCAATATAGTTTACTGAGCTGCAAATGACAAGCTTATATAATATAATATATATATACTTATATATTGGTATATATATACTTGTTGCCAAAAATGAAGAAATATATGTGTTTGTGCTCGCATACCAAGTATAAGGAACAAAAATAAACATACACACTCACACATATACACCAAATACTAGTCCCCCTCCACACACTCACACATTCACACAAATAACCACTCCCCCCTCACTTTAAATACAAAACGAGCAAGGCTAAAAGATTAACATTAGAATGGTTATATCAATTGACACAGTTCTGAGTTTGCATTACAAAAGAGAAGTAAAAAAAAAAGATAATAATAATGTGTAGCATTGTTCAGCATAGAAGGGGAATAATTTAATGTATGTAAGGTTATTGAATGATTGTAAAATTATTTTTAGAGCCAAAACGTAAAAAAGACTAGATTTTACAACTTTAGCAGAAAAGTATATAAAAACGTTATACATTTATTCTCAGATGCCAAGAATGTGTCCTAGTGTGATTGTCACATTTCATTGGTTAGCTCTGCAGGCAATGTTTTTTTTTTTGTTAACTTCTGAACTAGACTCATATCCAGCAATTAATTAAGCCCTCCAGAGTTTGATCGGTTGATAAAAGCGAACTTTAAAAAAAAATATTTCGTGATTGAACTTTTCTATAAATAAAGTGTTTATTTGAACAATCCCATGAATTTGTTTGTTTAGTTTCGCTAAAGCTCCGAGTGTTTGTTTATATCTAGCACTGGATTTGACAACAACATAATTTATTATAAAATATCACAATCTAAAGGCTGTTCCTTCTGTGTTTTAACATACATACATCTTTGTTAGAATTTAACTGGTTGTCTTTACACAGAGAATACTGTGCAAGGTCTAAAGAAATTTTGAAAAGCGTTCTTGAGAAAAAACGTCTGGGAACAATTAAATGTTCTTAAAGAATTGACTATCACAAAATGAAATGTAAAGTAGAACCAAGAGTTATGGAACGTTGATTTCTAGATAATCAACTCCGCTTGTTGACATACATAAATATACTAAATCAGGGGTCGCAACCTACGGTACGCGTGCCAGATTTGGCACACCGAGGAATTTTCATTGGCATGTGGAAAAGGCCATTAAGTCAATTCAAGTCTATTCTACAAGAAATTTAGTGCTACATCAGGATGACAGTTAGGATGTTGGCACGCTGAATGAATTAGAAATCATACTTTGGCACACTGTTATCAAAAAGTTGCCGACCCCTGCATTCAATCATTGTTAATTAGTAAACGATTCAAGATACAACTCAAGAATATAATATAACACCAATAAGTTTCTTTTTTTTAAAATTTATTAGATATAACTATAATGTATTAGAAATACTTTTCTTGCTTTAATATTGACAGTAATGAGTAAATCTTGTCATTTACTTCTTGTATTGAATAAAAAAATATTACTTAAAAGCAAATGTGCCTTTACTCATAGTACTATTTTATAAAACTATTTAGTTAATTTCTTAGACATTCCTCATAAAGATTATTTGATGACTTTCACCATGATATATTACATAGTTAACCTCTATTAGTCCGCTATTACTAGAAGATCTCTATCATAAAGAATTAATGCGTGTACGTACTGTTTTCCTTTGAGATAAGCCTTCGAGAAATCCCACTTTACGACCACAGACCACACTACGCTAGATATCACTCACACATTGCAGCCACACGGCGCTCAGCCATCGACTATATAGACTACAAGCAGGCAGAGCGGGAGTCAATAGTGTTATAACAACGGGGGGATGGGAATCGCACGGCGCGTCAACCGTAGCGGGGCGAATGTCGCTTAGCGAGATATCCCCCCCCTCCTCCCACTCCCCCACTTACTTGCAAATCCAGGTGTCTTCTTTATGAAAGAAACATTCGCAGAAAAGAAAAGACATGTGAGCGAGGGTGGAGGATGGTAGAGAGAAAGAAAGAGAGGAAACGAGAGAGAGAGAGAGAGAGAGGAGGGGGGGGGAAGACGCAGACTTTTTCAAGTAATCAATACTAAGCAGAAATTGAGTCGTTTACCGGCACACGGCTCATTTTTGCCGCACGTCCAGAAGGTGAGATGTTTACCTGTGCGGCACACGTCACATCGTGGGGTTATAGCGTTGATATAATATTACGACTATAGTTTGGGGAAAGAAACGTTTTCTATTGTACAATATGGCAATATATATATATATATGTTTACACAATCATGTTTGAAACCAGTATTCCTTATCACTTATCTTATCTTATACATTACAGACGATCCTTATATAAAGAAGATTATTGCGTCCTGCGCACATCCGTGGTCCGAGTCTAGTCTTGCATTTCTATTAATGTTTCAAATGATGTTAAGTTACTGATTTTACCGTTTTGTTCAGGCAACCCATTCCATGCCCGAATGCCACTCGGGAAGAAAGAGTACTTATATGCATTTTTTTCTCGCATTAAGGATAAGGAAAGTGTTTTTATCTGAAACTTAATTATATCAAAATGAAAACACTACCGAAGATAACAAAACTAACACAAAATGAATAACTTCTGTCAGGGGAGGCTAATCAATCCCAACATTTTAAGCCCTATCTTTTCAAAAAATAAATAAAAAAGCACTACACTTTTCATTGATTGAGCGTAGCACCATTTGTTTATCGTTTAGTTCTTTCTTTGACATTACTTGAGTTGACATTTCCTATTGAATAAAGTAATAGTGTTTGCCTTGGTTTCATCACACAGTGGGATTATAATATTATTCTGGAAAAAAAAACAACGTTCCTCTCTTTAAAGAATTCATTTCATATTAATAGAATATTTTCCTTTTAAAGGATTGCATTTCAATTTTTTTTTTGCCGTGTTTACATAAAGAGCTATCATATGGCTTTACTTGTTTTTACTTTTTTTAAATGCAAAGCGTTCAACAAAATGAACAACTTAATTATTTTTTTGGGCTTGGGACATGGAAGAAAAAAAAAGGGGGGGGGGGGACTTTCCGATAGATAGCGCATTGGTGAAGTAGGTTATAAACAAGAGCTTTATTAAGATGGAAATATATTTTATTGACTTTCAACCAGACGAAATATTGCCTTGACGTATAGAGAAATACAACGAGAAAAATAAAGTCTTTAACAACTACGCTAATAATGTCATAGGGGCAATTAAGAATCTTCACTGAAATATTAATAAAGATGCAAGACTAGACTCGGACAGCAGATGAACGTAGGACGCAAATACTTCTTTATAGAACGAGCTTCTGTAACATATAAGTTAAGATTAGAAATAAAGTAAATCTTGTTTCATGAACTTTGCATAATTTTTGTCTATTATTCACTTTCATGTATCTCGCATACATCCAGTGTAAATTAAAGTGCCATTATTTAGTCCACGGGTCGACAACCGAAGGCAAGTGTGCCAGACTTGGCACGCAGAGTGATTTTTAAAGGCACGCAAAGGCCCCCCCCCCTCCCCAGTAAAGGCAATTCAAGTCCTTTCTACAAGAAATTGAGTGCTCGCGCAGGATGACTTTTAGGCTGTTGGCACGCTTAATGAAGTAGAAATCCTACTTTGGCACACTATTATTAAAAGGTTGCCGACCGCTGATCTAGTACAAAAGACAGCTTAAACATAATAGAAAAAATAAGATGAATGCGCAGCAACAAAACTATCAATACAAAAATTAAATAATTAAATAGTAAGTAATTTATTTTTTTTAAATCTTTTTTCCAGTGAGAGAGAAATGCTTGAACATTGAACATCAAATCATCCATGTGAGTAACACGCAATAAAGCTCCTTAATGGAGCACTGTGTTTTTTTTTATCAAACAATTTGCAATTATGCCTTTCATGTCATTTCGCCATGGAGTACACAGATACTTAGACTAATGCCCTATTTAAAGCTAAGTCTATGTTAATCAGTACTCCACAGTTCCTTAATCAGATACAAAATTAGTGCTAAGTACAGGTACCCGTCGGACCGAATTGATCCATAGGTCCGGTGAAGCAGCGTTATACCAGTTTCTGTGAAACTGCATACTAGGTGATTGAGTGGCCAGTACTAAACAGAGCCGCCTTTACATTACCCGAACTAAGGTCTGGTACCCATCAGAGCTGGGTACACTCAGGGACATACTAGGTGATTGTGTGGCCAGTACTAAACACAGCCGCCTTTACTTTACCCCAACTAAAGTCAGGTACCCATCAGAGCTGGGTAGACTCAGGGACACCCTCCAGACCTCCAGAAAAAATCCCAGTCTGCCCCAGGAATCGAACCCGGTACACCAGCCGAACGTGCTGCAGAACGACCACCGTGCCGCCTCAGTACCTTAATGAGATACAAAATCAGTGCTAAGTAGTACTTATGTATGTATGTGCAAGCAGTGGCGTATTTAGGCAAAAGGGGCCCCCACACATACCCCCCTCTATTTTTTAGTATTATCCTTTGACAATTAGAATAATGCTGTTGTAAAAGCGCAATTATCACATAATTATCACTGATGTTGCATTATGTAATAAATCAAGTAAATGTTTAATGGACTATTGGGTTGTTAATGGACTTGATTGCATTCAACACTGTGATGACTAGGAGATGGAAAGTAAATCTATTCAGTGAAATGTTCCCATTCGTAAATGCACTAAGCTTCTGTTTTTCAGGGGAAAGTGCACATAGTTCATGGCTATGTTTTTTCTCTATCAGAAGGCAAGTTGTTTTGCTCTGTGTATAAGCTTTTCTCAAAAATTACATCGCAGCTATGGCATGGTGGTTTTAATGACTGGTATCATGCTAACACTTCTGTACCCATGGGCCACAAAGCGGCAAAGTATGGAAATCACCATTTAGCTAGCATCAAGAGCACACCAGTGAGCTAACGCTTGGGGGACAGACTCCGGTGTCCCACTACATGACCGTTGCCTCTCTCAAATTTCTCAAAACATTTGTTGAGTTTGAGTATGAAGCTCAAGGAAAAGTGAAGTCTGTGCCAGTCAGTGGCAGCCAAATATGTTAACATGAATACCAGACAACGTCGGCGCAGTGTTTGTGTGACATCACTGGACTACGGACAGGCACAAGAAGCAGAGTTATCACCAAGATAGAAGTTCCAAGTGGACATTATTCTTCCAGTTATAGACCAGTTGAAGCAATCCCTTGATCAGCGTATTAATGCATACATTATTGTTTGTGAACGAATTAGATTTCTTGGTCAACTTAACAATATGTCAGCTGTTAAATTTCAGCATGCAGGATTACAGGTGTGAAATTTGCCCACATTTTTGACAAAGATCTGGACGATAGCCTCGGTATTAAACTGGCTCAATTTGCTTAATTATCCAAGCAACATGTTGATTTAATGAAGGAGAATGACATTACATTGGATATGAGCAGTTAATTTACAAATTGGTTGTTGATCAACGTCTGGCAGATACTTTTCCGAACATTGAAGTTGCCCTAAGAATGTATCTGGAACTTATGGTTACCACTGCATATAGTGAACGATCATTCTCCAAACTGAAGTTGATAAAAAACAGTCTGCGAACAACCGTGACTCAGGAGAAGTTGTCTGCCCTAAGTTTTCTCAGTATTGAATCAGACATCTGGTGTGTTTTAAGTTTAATGATATCATTGAAGAATTTGTTGTTCGTAAAGCACAAAGAGTCAATTAAGACTAGTGATGTGAGCTTAAAATTTTTCAACTGTTTTATTTCAATGTTTTAAAAATATTTCAAGGACTTAAAATTATTAATTTTTTTAAAATGTAAAATAAAAATATAAAATTTATTTTAATTTTTTGAACATTTTTATTTTTTAGAACTTACAAAAAATCTATTCTGGTAAATAAATTGCCAGTTTGGCTTTGATTGAATATACATACATTGTCGTGGATCAAGAATTTGCAAAGCTTGTCTCGCCCGCTATCGAAAATAACAATTAAAATTTAATTGTGGCTAGCCACTACCACAGCTTTAGCTTCATACGCCTACATTTATGCCTTCAAAAGGAACAAGTTAAATGTACAAAAATTAATTCACGTATTTCAAATTAAAAAGTATACGTCAAATTTATATGAAATAGACGTTTAAAAAGAACCAAGAATTAGAAACTAATTGAATTTAACTTTTTTCTTCTTTTTAGATATTAGGCATATAAACTATTAATATTTATTTTTAAAAAATGTTTTGTATTGATTATATTATGTTGATACAATTTTTTTTAATAAAATATTAAAAAAAAATAAAAAATAAAACATAAGTAAATAAAAGCATAACATTTTAAGATTCAGACCAAAATGAATCATAAAGACTATAGTGGGCATGTAACTGTCAGAAACAGTCAGATAGAGATTAAAGTGAACTAGAAAATATTGCAACAAATACTGTGAATGAGAAATAGCATTTGTTTGTTAACTGACACTGACACACTGTAAGCCTACATAGAGTGTCCAAACGAGCAACTGAAGTTAAATGAAGTTATATGCTAATTGGCTCACCTAATTGGTAGTCTGATTCAGACAGAGTGGGTTACTGGTAATCATTCAGCATCAGCAACACTGTACACAGGCTCACACAGTATGTCTGAAAGCAGGAGCAAGGCTACGATGGACATCCACATGAATTAGGGAACAGGGCCCCCACAATCCCACAATCCCAAATACGGCCCTGTGTGAAAGTATTATCATTACTTATAGGTCATGTACTGTAAAAACAACAACAAGAATACAAATAGAAGTCTGGTCAAACTGTGCGAGTCCACATAGGGCAAGTGGTGCAAGGAGCGTCAGTTTCTTTGGCCCTGACACATGAACTTGTATGACTAGCATAGAACCCAGCCGCACTTACTCTTCCTCAACAAATGTCAATACTTGACTTAAAGACACCTGACAGTTTCGTCAAAAAAAACAAACAATAAACAAACAAACACTGGCGGTTAACATGGATTCAAACCAAAGATCTCGAAATGGCTATCCAAACGCGCTGCCTGCTTGACCACAGCGGCCGATGATTTAAAAAAAAAGGCAACAAAACAAGAACTGCATAGGAGAAACTTAAAGAGTTCCAAGAAGTTAACAAGTGCATTAAGTTCGTTTGTCTGCGGGTCAGTAAAAAAACAACAACTGATGATGCTATTAATTAACAACTTGTACGTCTGTTAAAGACAGCTTTAACGTAATACTAAAAAACTAACTCTTACCCCCTTCCTCCCCCGCACCTTTACTTTTCCAAAACCGCCTAAACAGTACATAGCTCTACGCCCACCCCCCGCCCCATCATTCTCCCTTACATACTGTAAACCGGAAAGAAACATCGCATTTCTTAACGATGTCATATTTCATTTACGTCGTTGTTGGGGGGGGGGGGGGCGGGGGAGGGGGCGGGGGGTACAGGTACGCTTGTTGGTGACGCAGCTGATGACGTGACCTTTAGTGTTGACAGGTCAAGTTTATAATTATAAATATGTTTTAAACAACGAAAAGAAGTCGTCCACAAATTACAAGATAAATCATACATTCTTTTTTTGTTTTTGTTTTTTTCACAACTCGCGTATTAGAAATAAATTTATGACAGAGGTATGGCAGTCAGTGACGTCAGAACTAAAAGAGGTTGGCCAGATTTTTATTCAAACAATAAGGAAGTAATTAACTTAAAATGAAAAGTTCAAGATAGTAGTTTTTGTTTCTTTAAATAAAAAAAAGACTGACTTGAGTTTTTGAAACAAAAATCGAAAGCCACAATGTATAATTACCAAATAGTTAACTACTTATTTTGAAAAATATAAAGACTTGAGACTACATAGTTTATAGTAATCATAGTCACATGACTTGTGTCCTAATCTAGCAAACATTATTACATTTTTAAATGAAATAAGTAATGATCTAACTATGTTTATATCATTTGGTTGTTCAATGTGTCCTGTGTCCTGATCTATTGTATGTTTATACTATTCTGAAATTCCAAGTGTCCTAATGAAATTAGGATCACAAATATGTTATTATTTTGTTATTTATAATCGTGGTCAATTTTATAGCTCATATTATACTATTATATGTTAAACATGTTTCAGCATCAAATATTTTATTATTAACAAAAAGCAACACTTAAGACCTAATCCTAGTCTAGCGAGTAGTGCAAATTTTGACACGGATTTATTTCATTATCATAATAATGAATGTTCCTTAAAACCCTCAAATTTCTTGCCGTTCTCCTGATTGGTGAATGCAGACTTTTTCCTCAAATTTGGTAGACGTTCTCTAACACAAACTCCGACTTCAATAGAAAAAAAAACGGAAAATATTTGTCACATAATTCCCTACTTTGTCATGGTCAATGAAACTGGTGTTGTATTTCAAACAAAGACTCTAAGCGCAACGTATAAGCTTATATTCAATGGGAGCCAATCCTCGTCTAATTAGGACATCGCCAAAGTTTGCTTCTTAAATTCGAAGAGCTTCTTAAATTACGTCCCTTTGTTAACATTTTTTTATTTACTTGACACTCGACTTAGTGCTCGCAAGTGGCAGAGTCAAAGTTGTGTACGAGTGACTCGCGTACCACTTAACATTAAATCTCTTCCACCTTAGTGGACAAATTTTATTGTCATTCTACTTAAAGGTCTTGACTTATAAAATATTTTGCAACAGACATACAATAGGCTGAAGTTTCTTGTAGCAATATATATAGAGAGAGAGGCGCTTTAGAGGCATTTTAGAGGCTCGTTACTAAAAAAAAAAAAATTAGCTTCGACTTATTGTGGATTAGAAAAGAGCAGTAAAGAAAAAGAAAGCGTGAAGTCTGCAACAAAGTCCCAGTACAACCATGGGTGTCCTGCACTCACATTTCATAGCTTCAACACAGTCCCAGTACAACCATGGGTGTCCTGCACTCACATTTCATAGCTTCAACAAAAACTGACTAACGCTGATAAGACTCCATGGTGACAATCAAAATCTACAGATCTGATGTAAACTCACACCAAGGGCGCACGTAATCATACTGTTATTCGAGACTAGGAAGTCAAAGAAGAAAGATGAGAATAGAAATGATATAGGATTCACAATAGATAGTTGGTTATTTTATTATTTAAACAAATTAAAGTCAAATAAATAATGTATAGCCTTTAAATGCAGTGTGTAAAACAAAACTTTGGTTGCGGTGATCTAGCGACAGCGCGCTCGTCTGGTGACAAGACGTTTCCTGGGTTCGACTCCTGGTGAAGGCTAGGAACTTTTTTTCCCGGGGCTGGAGGGTTCCGATGAGTCTAGCCAGCTTTGATGAGTACCTGACATTAGTTTTGTAAAAGTAAAGGTGGATGGGCTTTTTTTTTTTTTGGCCACGCAATCCCCTAGTATGCCATGAAACCTAGTGAATTCTGATTCACAGGCATCTTGGTCTAACGAGAATGCTTTGTTTCACACAATCGACGGACCTGATTTTTTTTTCATGTGAGAAAACGCATAAATAAGATTTAAATAAGATTTATATGCGAAATATTGTAGTTCAATGCTTACTTCATAGAATAATAAATTGTATGGAATATTGATAAA
This sequence comes from Anisus vortex, assembly GCA_949126835.1. Classification (NCBI taxonomy): domain Eukaryota; kingdom Metazoa; phylum Mollusca; class Gastropoda; family Planorbidae; genus Anisus; species Anisus vortex. Next base: position 24,071,013 of record OX421499.1, read on the forward strand.
ATGTATAGAATTTAAATATCAAATAGCGTAGAGATCTATATGAAAGGAGGGGTGAGTCGTTTATATCTGCAATAAATTATGGAAGGTTTTATTTTAACTAAATAATTGCATTGCAAAATAATCTTTTTTGTATAGGGACAATTAACTTAAAATACACTACAGTAAAACCCTCCCCCCCCCCCGCACATACTCGCTCACACACTCACACACTCACTCTCAGACTCACTCACACACTCACCCACACACTCACTCACACACTCACCCACACACTCACCCACACACTCACTCACACACTCACTCACACACTCACTCACACACTCACTCACACACTCACTCACACACTCACACACTCACTCACACACTCACTCGCACACTCTCTCACACACTCACTTACACACTCACTCACACACTCACTCACTCACTCACATACTCACTCACACACTCACTCACACACTCACTCGCACACTCTCTCACACACTCACTTACACACTCACTCACACACTCACTTACACACTCACTCACACACTCACTCACACACTCACTCACATACTCACTCACACACTCACTCACACACTCACTCACACACTCTCTCACACACCCTCTCACACACTCTCTCACACACTCACTCACACACACAGTTTTTTTGTTCTCCGGCCACTTGTTTGACAACAGCTAGTTGCTCCACTTGTTTGGGAATTAGGTCAAGTCAAAACACAAGTAGATAGGGGGCAGGTGGGGGTCGGGGATGCGGGGGATTGCAAAGTTTACACATTGAATAAGAACATAACTACTATCATGTTTACATTAAGCTGCTCGTATGTATTGTTCTACTTTGAATTGCTTAGTTGCAGGAGATTAGCTCAGTTTACATATTATCTGCTCGGCCTATCTACTTTAATATCTCACATACATATATTATATTATATAATATTAATAGAAACAAAACAAGGACACAGAAAATATTTCTAGTAAAGAAGAAAATCATTTTTAAAACATCCTTTTTCTTTCAAGAAGATAATGAAATATTATTAAACATGTTGTCAACGGTAAAAGAATTATACTATCTTATATATCCATTAATCTTTTGGACGGTTTAGGTCATAGGTTCTCAATGGGGGCGATATCGCCCCCGGGGGGCGGTGAGAAGCTTTAGGGGGGCGCTGACATTCCCGGGGGCGATTGGGGGGCGGTGAAGGGCAAGTGGGCGGTACAAACGTACCTGATATATTTTAACACCTCAGCTATATGAATCGATTAGTTTTTGGAGGATAAAATGTGATGTAAACGCAAGTGCCCCTAAATATCTGATGTTCCCCAACAGTAGGCGTAAATATTATTATATTAATAAGAAATAGGAATCGCAGTGACTTTTCGAAGAAGTAGGGTTCTGTGTTTGGCAAATATAGTGTGCGGCCAGCTGGTCCTTTGGTTGGTTCACCCGTCACCGGACTGTCAACCCTGCTGACAGATCACTGTCGCCCTAACATCTGCTCATATTAATGATATTTTGATCTCAGTTTAAAACCGAGATGTCCTTAATGTATTTTGAATCACAATTATCATTGATTTGCTAATGTTAAGCGGTATAGATACGTAGTAATCATACAAACTGGGTAGTTATTGTAATGTTTGAAAATATACATATAAATTCTTTAGTCATATAATATTTATATAATTTTCTAATAGTTTGTACAGTTTGATCATTTCCAAACTATAAATTGTAAGCCATTTATTTTTTATAAAAAAAACAACACAGAAATATTAGCTCAAATAAAACGGGCTAATTATCTCCCTTTAACAAAAAAAAGTTTCCACATTTGATTCAATAATGATGCCGAACAAGTTCTGTTTTGTAATATAACAAATAATACTGATTATTAGACCTACGGCTTTTGCAACCAAAATTGATACACAAATAAACAAATTGCTAGCAACACACCAGGCAAACGATTCGCATTGATTTATTTAAACCTTTTGTTAAGGCAATTTTTTGAACTATTAATTATTACTATATGTTTCCTTTTCATTTTTTTTTAAAGATAATTAATCACAATTAAAAGTCTAGTCCGCCTAAAAAAAAATGCGGAAACTATAGTCCAGATGGGCGGAAGGGGGAGGGGCGGTGAGCGGAAAAAAATTGTAAAAGGGGGCGGTGAGCCGAAAAAGGTTGAGAACCAATGGTTTAGGTACTACAGGCGACACGCCGCACTACTGTACCCATGGGACTCAAAGCGGCGTAGTGTGTAAACCGCCAGTACTTTTCTTTATAAAACACCGGCGGGTTAACGCATGGGGGACAGACCCCGCAGATCCATTGCACTGCCGAGAGGCCACGGGGTTTCGGTGGGGAGGAAGCAATAGATGCTGCAACCCTGTCTCACGACCCACCCGGTGCCTGGATGCCTGTGCCTATAGTACAGGATTTGTGCTACCGGGTGACAATGCAGATATACGGGCGAGCCACCACGATAATGATCCTTAGGGGAACCGCAGCGAACGGTCGCTGGCCTGCGGAAACCTTCCCTTTTACATGGCACGCCACGCCTTCGGCGGTGACACGCCGAGAATTCCCCCACCCCCTTTAATCCTCAAGATACCGCAGGCCAGGGGTCGGCAACCTTTTGCTAATAGTGTGCCAAGCCTAAATCATTCAGCTTGCCGCCAACAGCCTGAAAGTAAACCTGATATAATATATTTTAAAAATGTATTTTTTTAAATAAGAAAATGTATTAAGCGGCGTAGCAAGACAAAGGTGAAAAGCAAACTAACTTTATAGAGAAAATCGTTAAGAGTTTCGTATTTAATTTTAGAAAAAATCTAACATGGTTGTGATTATCAGCTTTCTTTTTTTTTCTTTTTACATTTATAGCAAATGCATAGTTTTATTACTGAACTTTAACATTAAATCTAATGGTTAATGTCTAAAACATCAATTTAGTTGTCAAGATTTAATTCACCTGCTAAAATTATCAGGTTTTTTTTCATTAGGAGGCGCTTGGAGCTCTTTCGAATTCCTTGCGCCTCCTGTGGGCCTTTCAGCGTTTAAATGTCGCATGGTATCGGTAACTTCACTAATACCCGTACTGACTTCCCGCCCCGCAAGGCGGGTCATCATTTGTGGATCATCTAGTTCCGCCCTCTGCACAATCACTCTTATGTCAAGCATGAGGGCCGAGTGCAGACCAGCTGTAGACCAGGCCGACCATGAATGGGAGCCAATGCGAGAAAACTGAGCAAGCTCCTAGTCTCGCAATCCTCGAACAACATTCCGCTACCCGGTGTATTGTCCCAACCGTTCCCTCCAGGTGCCAACTTGACTAACTGGACCGCCTTCTGAGATCAGCATGTATGACGCTCTGATCCTAGCCAGAAAGCTGAAAAGAAAACGCGGTGACGAAACTACCCACACTTTGTGTAGAAAAGTCATAGTCGTTTCATTATATTTTGACCTCAGTGTGACAATAAGATTTTTGTTTCATTATTCTTTAATCAATGAACAAACTAGTTAAGTGTTCTGTAATAGAATTGATAATTGGTTATCTTACAAAGTGGGTAGTTAATGTAGTGTTTTAAGTTTTAAAATGTACATATAATTTCTTCACTATTAAATTTTTTATAAAATGTTTAACTATTTTGTTTAATATTTTTATCACTTTGAAACTATCATTCAAAAAAACATATTATTTTTAATAAAGGAAAAAAAAAACTAGAAATATTAACGCAACTAAAAACGAGGTAATTACCTCCCTTTAGTTAAGTTTTCACTTTGATTCTATAATGATACCAAACTAGTTATGATTTGCATAAAAAGAATATTATTTATGAAATAATTATTTTTTTCTTCTATAAATCTAGCATTATGTTTTTTTTTTCAATTAGTATTTAAAGGTATAAAATTAGTTTACGTTAAACAGTTGTAAATAAACATTTTCCGCAAGTCAATTTAAGGTGATTTAAAAAAACAATTTCAAAAATTACATAAAAATAATGCTAGTTTATATATAAGCCTCTTATAGTTATTAAAACAATAAAACAAATAAACATTTTTTTGAATTAATTATAGGCCATTTATGCTTAATTAAAATTCGACTTTTATATATATCGCCACAAAATAAAGATCCAGATCTAAGAAGTAGTAAGATCAAGCCAGTCAGTCTTGATGTGATATGAAAACAGGATGTACTATACCCATCTATCTATATTAGTGTGCATTAAATAAGGGAAGTAGTTAAAATCTCTTCAAATGTTTTGAAATTGATTGCACCAAAAGATATAATCAAGTTTCAATGCAAATTCATTCCATTGGTCTAACAGTTCAAGTACTGTTGGCTCAAGTTCAATTCATGGAAATGTGTTACTGTGTCATTCAGAAACATCGGCTTCAACAGTCAATTATCCAAGACTTAATCTTGAACAAGGTAACGAGCAATATGTGCAATAGCAGATCTATATATTCCTTATCACTTTCTTGTAGAAGGCTTGAATTACATGTAAGTCAATAAACGGTGAGAAGATATACAATTTGACTATTTTAACAATAGATTCAACTGACACTGACACACTGTAGGCCTACATGGTTGTCCATGTATGAGTGTCCAAACGAGCAACTGAAGTGAAATGAAGTTATATGCTAATTGGCTCACCTAGTTGGTAGTCTGATTCAGACAGAGTGGGTTACTGGTAATCATTCAGTATCAGCAACACTGTACACAGGCTCACACAGTATGTCTGAAATCAGCGAGTCCAATAATGAGATCTTTGAATACAAACTTTCCTGAACTTTAACACTCGACGTACAGCGTGATTTTCATGTTATAGTTTGCATTCAAAAATCTCCTTCTTGTAGGTCTCCCTGGGGTGCCACTGAAAATCGCTCTGCGTGCCAAGTCTGGCACGCGTACCTCAGGTTGCCGACTCCTGCCGTAGGCTAGTCAAAGCCGCTACTACCCGGGGGAAAATGAACGAAAGTGCAATAATTAAGAGCATAGTTAGATTTATATGGATGTTTAATACAATGGTCTTCATTTACTATTCATGCTTACTGGAATACAATACCTATTATACAATTCTACATTTATTCTTTTTTTGCTGCAAAGGATTTAACGCAATCTGCAGAAAAGCCAAATAATTTAAGTGTGTTATATTATTTATAATGTATTACATTTACTATTTGATTCCTTTTGTATTTTGTCACTTGGATTACTTCAGATTATAATCAAACACAAACATATATACGAATGCTCAGTCACAAAGACAAACAGATACGAAAACCCCAAATTCGCAGCCCAAGCACCAAAAACAGAACGGAAGCGTCGTGGCAAAGGAAGCAGGACAGGAAGTGATTAACACGGGAGTCTGGCAGTGAACTGTAAGGAGCGGAGTGCTTTGACCGAGGTTTTATGTCTTACGCTAGAGTTGACCAGGTCCCGGCCCGGCACCGGGTGACGAAAGCCAAATCACGGGTCCTAAAAACATGAAAGAGGGAAAAGTTTCAAACCTAGGCCAGATTATCGTTACGTACCAGTGATACATATTTTATGATTACATTTGAGAGATGTTGTTATATTTAAACTGGAGCTCTCAATGAGAGGCATCACTAGAAACTACGCGGACATTCTTATGTTATATGTTACTCATAGAATACACCTTCACTAAGCAAGCTAAATGTAATAGCATGGAGTAACGCACTATATAAATGATCATTATCTTTATCCCTGAACCCGTCGGTGGGGTCGTTAGGGCACAATTGTTGACTGTTGTTTCATCTCTCGCCACATGTCACCGTCTTGTGCCGCCCTTTTGGGGTGCTAATGAATTCCGGTCAAATCTTCAATAATGTTCCACCAACTTTACTTCAACTGCCTCTAGTTCTTCATTCTTGCACTACTCTCTTCAGACTTGCATTAGCATGTCCTTCATGACCCCATAAATGTCCATACCTTCCTAGTTCTTGCTTTTAATACAGCTGATCAGAATTAGTACAGGTCCGACAGCATCTCAAATTTGTTCTGGGACCTATTATCTTTGTTACCTATAAATGTTCTGTTTATGATATAGGCCCTACATATCATTTTCAGATCTTTGCTCCATCTCTGGAAATGTCCCATGCTTCACAGCCACAGAAGAATACCAACGTCTCCAAAGACAGCACCAATCAACATTTTTCGCCTGATGTTCTTTAGCTTGCTGGTGCCGCGATTTATATTATAAAATATGAGTCGGCAACCTATGGTACGAGTGCCAGACTCGGCACGCAAAGCGATTTTCAATGGCACGCGGAAGACCAACAAAAAGACGATTCAAGTCTATTTCACAATTGAGTGCTTGAATATGATGACTTTTAGTCTGTTGGCACGATGAATGAACTAGAAATTCTTCTTTGGCACACTGATATTAAGGTGTTGCAGACCCTGATTTACGCCATTCTAGCTATAATTTCTACCTTTGAGGTTTCATCGGATATTGTGAATCCTAGATATCGGAAGAGGAGTCTTCTTCAGGTTTTCGTCCGTTCACTAATATTTCTTGTACAAATCCTTACTGTTATTGACCATACAAAAGTATTCGTATTTCGGTGTTAATTTCCATGCCATAAGACGCCGATGTTGCCTGTAATTTGGTCATGAGGCAGTTCAGCTCCTCTGCCGACAAGGCCATTATCGCCATCGGCTGTAAATTGTTATCCGCCTATTCCGACGTGATCCGCCAGTATATCTATGATGATCCTTTCAAGAAAAGGGGCTACAATGAGAATGGTGAGTGTTGACAGCCATGTCTGACTATAGGTATATATGTTAGTATAGGCGTTAACAATTTTAGTGGGTCACTCAGCAGAAGTATAAAAATATACGGAACATGAAATGACAAGCTCTTACAATACAGATCAAAGACGGGGCTAGTGATGTGTGTGGTGAATGATCTTCATTATATCAACCCCCAAACCCCTAGAATACATTGTTGATATATTATAATAAAAGTTATAGTACAAATGGAAACGCTGTAACAGCTATAATGTAATATTATGCTTTTCTACAAGTGCATGTTTGAAAAAGTTAAGTATCCCGTCGGACCAAATTGATCCATAGGGCTGGTGAAGCAGCGTTCACCAGTTTCTGTGGCCACGACATACTAAGTGATTGTGTGGCCAGAACTATACTCAGAGACACCCTCCAGACCGGAATCAAATCCCAGCCTGCATCAGGATATGAACCCATGATCTTCGTTACGCCAGCCGAGCGCGCTGCCGCACGGCCACGTGCCCCTAAAGTGCATTCATGATTTTGTCTAAATGATTCAAAAAGAACTTTTCACTTGAAAGTACCAATAAATGAACAAAGGCAAATTAGAATAAAAGAAGAGCGAATGACTTTTGAATTTCACAACAGATTCACACTGTCAAAACCAACTGTTTACTTCCCTTTGGTTAAGGGCTTAATTATTTCCCCTTCAACGCGTTTGCTGTTGCCGCTCCAGCGAACACTATTCATCACCAACAGAATGGCATGAATAATTTTTATTGGATGAAAATTATGGTTGAAATATTTGAACGAAATTACCTTTATAATCATATCACAAATTATTAGGATGGAAAAAAGTATAATGTTGTTTTCTATGTCAGCATGTTCTAATATCGTTTTTATACGAGATCCGTTTTTTATATACTTTTACATCGTGATCAACTTACTAGTATTGCTCTTATACTAACATATATTAGCTTATAATAAGATATAACAACGTATAACAACGTCCAGTTCACCGGGCTGTAAACAAAACGGCCCGGATTCTAGCCCTGTCGCCGTCCAATCCCTGCTGCTCTGCAGGAGTTTTGAGCCTAGTGGACGTAATAATCTTCTATCTAGAAGGAATTTCTGTAAACGTATAAGTCATATTACCTTATAATTACCTATAACAGATTATTATTACATATACCAACTTATAATAACATAATACCGTTTTTTGAGTCCCTAATTTACTCAAGGACGATGCAGTGTTACACCGTCCAAGAGTCATAACTGCTCACTGTCGCTCGACTGAGATTTCTTTCTTAGAGCCGAGTAATGCAGTGGCAGTAGCCGGCCATGCATCTGGTGCAGGCAAGGTATGAGAAACTCTCCGTCCGAGGATAGCCCTATGCTGACACACATGTTGGGTTGGCTTACTTCATTCGTGTTCCTCTTTCCGAAAGTACATTTGCTTCACCCCACAATTAAAACAGGGCCTGCCTCGTATTCCTGTGATGTCGGCTGGTACGGCGTTGGTCGAGCGGAGTTTGTCTGACACGGGGGGGATGCCCGCGTCTAAAGCGGACACATCCCCTCAAGACCACCTTTGAGACCAGCCGTAACAGGACTATGATTGTATACCCTTTCTGACGTCGCAAAACTCTCCACCCCCGGGAACACCAGAGCTTGGTGGTGGGGTGTGCAATACCACTGGGGTCGGAATAAATCGTAAGAGCAGCTTTTCTCCCGACCCCGCGGCGATTACCACTTCTCCCACTGACACCCACAGAGATGAGGGTCGAGTTATGCGGCGACCCTAGTAAAATGCATTGGCCCATTGGTCTGACTCTGGGGAACCAGTAGCTTATACACTTCACCGGCTATCGAGCTCATGGGTACAGGAGTGAATATAATATATACCAGATTATAATACCACATACCAGGTTACAATAATATATACCAGATTATAATACCACATACCAGGTTATAATAATATATACCAGATTATAGTACCACATACCAGGCTACAATAATATATACCAGATTATAATACCACATATCAGGTTACAATAATATATACCAGATTATAATACCACATACCAGGCTACAATAATATATACCAGATTATAATACCACATACCAGGTTATAATAATATATACCAGATTATAGTACCACATACCAGGCTACAATAATATATACCAGATTATAATACCACATACCAGGCTACAATAATATATACCAGATTATAATACCACATACCAGGTTACAATAATATATACTAGATTATAATACCACATATCAGGCTACAATAATATATACCAGATTATAATACCACATACCAGGCTACAATAATATATACCAGATTATAATACCACATACCAGGCTACAATAATATATACCAGATTATAATACTACATACCAGGCTACAATAATATATACCAGATTATAATACCACATACCAGGTTACAATAATATATACCAGATTATAATACCACATACCAGGTTACAATAATATATACTAGATTATAATACCTTATACCAAGAATGTTCAAAAAGCGAGTAGATGGATATATAAAAGGAAAAATAGAATAGAAAGATAAATAAACAGATAGGCGGATAGATGGATAGATAGATACACAGATAGATAGTAAAACATATAGATATAGGCCTACTGAGATCGAAAGATATGTAGAGAAAGAGAGCAAGAGACAGTTAAAGATAGTATTTATTTGTTTTAACGTAAAGTAGAATATTTATATCATTTCTTTCTTATCATGGCCTTGATTTAACAATACTCAAATAAATATGATTTCATGAATTTCTTTTTCAAGAACAGAATGTAACATTCTTACCTGTGAGTTTACTGCTCAGAGTGGACGTCCTTTGTGTACGAATCCACGATCAGTTAGATCCCCCCCAAAATCGAGAAACTCGGTCATTTCCACAGTCAGACAGTTCCAGTGACCAGGAACTAACTCTCAAACTCTGGTCACCCCCGACACGTCAACTCAACGCCTGGACCTGTCACACAAACTCTGGTCACCCCCGACACGTCAACTCAACGCCTGGACCTGTCACACAGAGCGTACCGCAACTCCGTAATCACCCTAATGAATTCACACGCACACGTATTCGATTTTATGAGTTACTATTAATAGAAATCCTTATCTTCCGATGCGATACTACAAGCGAAATCTGCGACGAGTACTTGGATGGTCCTGAAGTGTTTCCACTTAACTAATTTCGCCAACAGTAAGAGATGAGTCAGGGATTGTAGTTAACACTCAGAGGTTAAAATTATATCCCCCTTGTTTCAAAAACAACGATTTGTAGTCTAAGACAACCATCTATTGACGATTATTGATTCTCTCAGCAGACCATATCGATCCCGTCCACCAGGAAACACACCGAATAGAGACACACAGTGTAATTGTAACTCACCTTAGGGTTATTGTGGATCAAATAATTTAGTAGTAGTCGAGTACTTCTTTTTTTTTATATTTCTTCTGTTGTTTACTTTGAGCGATTGGTCCAAAAATTCATGGGCAGAACCTTCCTGCAGTGGCGTAGTCAGGAAATCAAGATTGTGGGAGGGATAAATAGTGTACACCAAAGTATGAGGGAAATGGAAGTGGGGGGGGGGGGGCAGGAGTGGGAGTATGATTAAAGGGACTCGGAGTGGGAATAGTGCACAGTGGGGGAAATGGTGAGGAGTGTGAATAGTGTACGGTGGGGGAAATGGTGAGGAGTGTGAATAGTGTACGGTGGGGGAAATGGTGAGGAGTGTGAATAGTGTACGGTGGGGAAATGGTGTGGAGTGTGAATAGTGTACGGTGGGGGAAATGGTGAGGAGTGTGAATAGTGTACGGTGGGGGAAATGGTGAGGAGTGTGAATAGTGTACGGTGGGGGAAATGGTGAGGAGTGTGAATAGTGTACGGTGGGGGAAATGGTGAGGAGTGTGAATAGTGTACGGTGGGGGAAATGGTGAGGAGTGTGAATAGTGTACGGTGGGGGAAATGGTGAGGAGTGTGAATAGTGTACGGTGGGGGAAATGGTGAGGAGTGTGAATAGTGTACGGTGGGGGAAATGGTGAGGAGTGTGAATAGTGTACGGTGGGGGAAATGGTGAGGAGGAAGAGGGGGGGGGAGGATGAAAAAAATGGTGTGGAGTGTGAATAGTGCATGGTGGGTTAAAGGAAAATAGAGGGACAATAGCATGCTAATTCTTAACTGGTACACAATGTCAACATAAGCTATTGGAAGAAACATATCTTTATCAATAATAGTTGAAACTTAAAAAGCAAATTAATGAAAGATTTTAAAGTTTGAAATGATTGTTTCATAATTAAATATGTATGAGACGAATTAAACAATTATTATTATTATTATTATTATTATTATTATTATTATTATTATTATTATTATTTTTATTATTATTAATTATTATGCTCAGGAACAAGTTTTAAAAAAAATCCAAAATATTCAACTGACACACTCGACGGCTTGTCAACAAAAACAATGACGTATTGGTATCAAGAATGAAGAAAAAATCAATGGAAATCAAAAGTTATCACAATTTAAACAAGCATACAATGGACATATATTATTTTTTTAATTACATCGAAAGTAATTTAAAAGATATAGCCTATCGGTGTGAATGAAAAAATTACACGTCTGTTAGTTTAAATTTCATGTCTTGAGAATTATTTCGATTTCTCAAATACAGAAAGACAAACAAATGTTGACGTGTTTTTTTTTAAATCCTACATAAACAAGGTGTGTGCGGAAAGGAGGAAGGGAGGGGGGGTCTGGGTAATGTTAGAGAGGGGGGCACGCGTCCCATTTCGCCATCCCCGCCCCCCCTTCCGTGGTTACGCTTACGCTTGTCTGTACCAGTATATGTGTGTGTAAGTGTAAGGGTCCAAGGGAATAGGTCCATGGTCACACGTTGAAAGATCAACAAAACGTCATTGTTGATAGTAAACATAATTAACTTGATAGTAAGACTCGTGTCGTGTTTGTCCAATTTGGCCGCTAGGCGAACTTTCCAAACTTGAGCATGGCAGGTGCTTGAGATGACCTAACACTTGTAATGGTCAAGGGCCGCTATTAAGAGGTTTCTGTTTTTTTTCTTTCCATTGTACGTCCGCACACACTCAGTTAGACGTAGTAGACAAATTAGCCTTCCGTCTTTAGTTTTAGTATACAGTAAACATTTGGGTATTGACTAGTAGTAAGTAGACAGTTGACCACAAAGCCATGTAACTTTCTCTGCTCCTACACCGTTGACAAACAAAAAAAAAACGTAAGAAAATATAGGGGCGTGGTTTACAAGCTAAGACCTTACAAAAAAGGCAAGATTCGATTGGTCCCTTTAGTCCCTTTATTAAAAATAAAGCGCATAAACCTAACGTTCTCCACCACTCCGTAATGCTGGGTTTAGGCAATAATGGGTTTTCACGAGGAAATGAACATATAACCACAGCACAAGTTTAGATCAACTATTTGTTATAATGGGAAGTTTACGTCAGTGTAAGGCTTATATTATATTTCAGCATTCGGAGACTGTTACTGCCACAGTCAGTGGCGTAACCAGTATTTGCAAAGAAATAGGAGTAAGGATTTCATAGTAGTGGGAGAATATAATTGCAAGAAATGCAGGATGTGGATGCAAACAGGAACATTTCTAAGAGATGAAATGGGTACATAATAAATATGAGGATTACAACATTACATTTAGAAAATTGTAATTAAACGGGAAAGGAAGTGTGTGTGTGGGGGGGGGGGGGGAGCGCCAATTTGATGGTTTGTCGTCGGCGCAAAATACCTTAGCAACGCCTCTGTGGGGCACCTACGGGTGCGAACTATGAGGTATGGAAAAATTGTGACATGTTAGAAAATGTTAGACTAAGATATTTTAAGATGATTTAAAAATTTTATTGAACACTAAAACACCAAATTATGTAGTCTTAGGCGAAACAGGCAAACTTTATAAGATCATTTGTTAAAAAAAGAATGTTACACTTCTGGATCAAAATAGCGACCGGTAAACAAAGCAAAATTTCTAAAATAATTTATAACATTTTACTTAAAGAACATCTGGTTGAAAAATGCAAATGGTCCGCTTATATAAAGTTACATCTAGAGCATTTAGGATTAGGATATAATATATGGTCGAACAAGATACAATAGATACAAACTTTCAAAATCAAATATTAACCTACGTATAAATGATCAAAGTAAACAAGAACTGTATAAAAGTATGCAAAAATAGTAATAAAGGTAAACTATACAGCGCTCTTAAATATAAATCTGACTGGGAAAATATTCCATCCTTTTTAAATAAATTAAATCTTAAAGAAGCCAACTATATTCTAAAATTACGAACAAGTAATAATAATTTCCCTGTTGAACTGGGTTGCCACTCCCAAATATATTATAATTTAAGATTATGTCCCCTTTGCCTAAAAGATATAAGAGATGGTTTTCACTACTTACTCCAATGTGAGCATTTCAATGCCCAACGGAGAATATATATAAAAAAATATTATTTGAACAGACCAAATGTAAACAAAATGTCCGAACTGCTCAATACTAGTTCTCTGAAAGAACTTAATAAACTAAGCATATTTGCAAAAATAGTATTATCTGTTTTTAAAAAATGAAAAAAGATTATAAACTGTTAAATATACTAACATGTATTAACAACTTTCATTTCAGAACACCTTTTATTAAATTATAATTGTTTTCATGAACTATGTTACTATGACTATACTGTATTTCTATGTTGGTGTTCTCTTTTCTTGATACCTTAAAATGAATCTATTATTCTTAATATTATTATCTCGGTAACTTTTACTATCATTTACTAATGTTAGAATATTCTAATTATGTTTTTGATTATGCCTTTATGGTACTGATGTACTTTGTGGCAAATAAATATTGTTCATTGTTCATTGATAAGAAAGGGGCATATACATCATTTCATTGGCGAATTCTGATGGCGTTCACACATTCATACTTAACTATCTCTTATATATAATCATATTTTTATTATTATAATGATTGAAACATACATTTCATTAACTAATCCTCTCGTCTGCTCGTGTGCAGCTAAATGAGTAGACATTTATTACATTTTTGTTCTCGAAAGAAAAAGTTTATAAATAACAAAAGCGCTAACACAGCATGTTCAAAACAATGTCAATGTATATTCAAGTTAAAACAATCTTTAGAAATAACAAATATAACAATATAACAAATATAACAATATAACAAATATAACAATATAACAAATATAATAATATAACAAATATAACAAATACGTTGCAAATTGGATAGAAAATAATATGATGGTTTAGTAATATGAATCTAAACCTAATTGAAGAAACCTGACAGTGGGAACGCAATATAACTGAGCTTAGTAAAATAGACCAACATATAGTAACATGGATGAGGAGAGCTTGCTGTGATTTTAATGTTAATACTTACGTGTTTACTAACAAAATGCCAATGATTTAGCAATAGATTACACACACATAAACACACACACGCACACACACACACACACACACATATATATATATATATATATATATATATATATATATTTATATATATATATATATACATGCATTTATATATAGATCTATTTATATTATATATATTGTTGTGTGTGTATAGCATGTAATAATAGTTTCTATATTGCGTTTTACAGTGTCTAGCTAGTTCATGTAGAGCAGTGGTTCCTAACTTAAGGCCGCGACCCTTTTATACAGCTTTTCACGTTATAACTACCCTCAACGGTGAACTTTGTTTTGTCGCTACCTTATAACTGTAATGTGCTACTGTTATAAAATATATTGTAAATATCTCATATAACTGTAATGTGCTACTGTTATAAAATATATTGTAAATATCTCATATAACTGTAATGTGCTACTGTTATAAAATATATTGTAAATATCTCATATAACTGTAATGTGCTACTGTTATAAAATATATTGTAAATATCTCATATAACTGTAATGTGCTACTGTTATAAAATATATTGTAAATATCTCATACAACTGTAATGTGCTACTGTTATAAAATATATTGTAAATATCTCATATAACTGTAATGTGCTACTGTTATAAAATATATTGTAAATATCTCATATAACTGTAATGTGCTACTGTTATAAAATATATTGTAAATATCTCATATAACTGTAATGTGCTACTGTTATAAAATATATTGTAAATATCTCATATAACTGTAATGTGCTACTGTTATAAAATATATTGTAAATATCTCATATAACTGTAATGTGCTACTGTTATAAAATATATTGTAAATATCTCATATAACTGTAATGTGCTACTGTTATAAAATATATTGTAAATATCTCATATAACTGTAATGTGGTACTGATATAAAATATATTTTAAATATCTCATATAACTGTAATGTGCTACTGTTATAAAATATATTGTAAATATCTCATATAACTGTAATGTGCTACTGTTATAAAATATATTGTAAATATCTCATATAACTGTAATGTGCTACTGTTATAAAATATATTGTAAATATCTCATATAACTGTAATGTGCTACTGTTATAAAATATATTGTAAATATCTCATATAACTGTAATGTGCTACTGTTATAAAATATATTGTAAATATCTCATATAACTGTAATGTGGTACTGTTATAAAATATATTGTAAATATCTCATATAACTGTAATGTGCTACTGTTATAAAATATATTGTAAATATCTCATATAACTGTAATGTGCTACTGTTATAAAATATATTGTAAATATCTCATATAACTGTAATGTGCTACTGTTATAAAATATATTGTAAATATCTCATATAACTGTAATGTGGTAGTGTTAAAAAATATATTGTAAATATCTCATATAACTGTAATGTGCTACTGTTATAAAATATATTGTAAATATCTCATATAACTGTAATGTGCTACTGTTATAAAATGTAATGTAAATATCTCATATGCAGGATGTATTATCAGTGATACAAATTGAACATAATTAAAGCACAGTGATTTAATCATAAAAATCCATTTGCAATTATATATTGTGAAATATTTATTTCTAATTACAACACAACTTCAGTGCTAAAATTGAGATTGCGTCTTTCTCATTGGCTTACACAACGAAGATCATCTTTCACAACAAGTCTACTTCTGTATTTAGATTTTATAATCAACAAACTGGAAACCCCTTTCACAAAGATAAGTTGTTGGGGATTGAAGAAGTTTAAGATTTAACAAATAATGTAAGTATATTATTAAAACCATATTCTTTTAATTTCTTTAAAAAAAAATTTAAGTGAGCGAACTCGATAAAAAAAAAATTTACAAATGCTACTAAATATAATCAAGGGAGATAATAGTCCTAGTTTTAAGTCTCTGGGGCAATGATTTTATTAAACTTTTTTTTACTACGCAATTTGCATTTAAGAAAGAAAAAAAATATTGTATATTGTATACCTGTACAGGTACTCAAATTCATAATAATATGTAAAATAAACAAACAAAAAATTAATATTTTTTACATTATAAATGTAATTTGTAAAACACCTTTTTAATTACGAACTTGTTTTCATTTGTACCCATTCACTTCTTTAATAGTAGACACAAAATCTACACTGCAAACCTTAACAAATTTTGGAAAGCCTTATAATATATAAGGTTTTAAGAATGAAAATCTAAGAGGAATTGTCTCGAACAGGTATCGGCAACTTACGTCAAGCGTGCCAAACTTGTAACGCAAAGCGATTATCAATGTCACGCAGAACACTCCTAAAAAAAAACTATTCAATTATCTTCAATAAGAAATAGAGTGTTAAAGCAGGGTGACATTTAGGCTGTTGGCACGCTGAATGAATTAGAAATCCCACACTATTATCAAAAGTTCAAAAGGTTGTCATTGACAAGTCTTAATGAGAAGTGACCTTTTCAAATGAAAGAGATAATGAACTTCCGGTGACATTTCCCGCCATATTCGTAAACAAAAAAAAACATGATTGTGCTGGTGTTTGACAATTGATTTCAACCCCGGCGGCCAGTTTTGTTTTTTATAGAAATATACAAAGGTTACAAGATAAGTTATGAGGAATCCGTTTTTAATCAAAAATAAGTAGGTGATAATTAATACTCAAAGTGTTAGATACTAGTCGAGTTAAGTTTAATTTAGCTTTTTTAAAAAAAAAATTAATCAATAGTTGCGTTTCTTGGTTATTAAAAAAAATGATCTATATCAGATGCACACAACTCTCAGTGAGATCACATTCTATGTTAAAATGCAATAAACCAAATGCCGACTTGTAGTAAAATGATAACTAAATGTTTAATCCAGAAATAACCAACAATTTATGTACAAGATCAACTCAAATATACAACAGTTTCAATAGCCTAGTCTACACACGTCTTGTCGCTACCAAAGCCTAAGATCGTCTAACGTTTTCTGCAAAATCTATGCGACGTCGACTTGAACTCACACGTCATTGTTTCTATCGTAAAACGTCTCTTTTTTATTCAATGCATGAACACCGGGTTAGAGATTATACAAATTGTGTCTTACTAAAAACAACTAGATATATTTTAAATCCTAACACCATCAAAAATAAATGTTTTGGGTGGTCCTTGGCGACCACATTGAAATGGTCGTTCGACCCCCAGGTTGGGAGCCGCTGATGTAGAGTTATTTATTTATGTTTAAATTTGGCCCTGAGTGTATTTAGTGCTTTTTTGAGAGATAGCTATTTATTCCAATATGCTTTCTCGTAGTTTCCACGAGTTTTCTGAAAGCTTGGAGAAAATCTATTCTAGTACTTTTTGCACCCAAAATCCAATAAGCAGGTATTATTGCAGCTAGTTGTGGTTCTTGATTATTGCTTAGCTACCAGTGAAGTTGAATTATTAATGTATATACGTTGAAGCGTCAAATTCTTCTTTGAACATTCATCGAGTGGCTTGAGTTTATTGTTTCACGTTGAACACGATCCTAGACAGACATGATATATTAAATATAAAAGTAGCAGTAGACTGGTTATGGTAGCCCTCTCCATTCATAACTGTTAAAGGGGTTAGACCTATATGATTTTCAAAATATTAAAGTTTTTCTGACGTACATAATCTAGAAATGTAGTAACAAGCTTAAAGTATTATTTTGGTTTTTATAACTATGCGATATGTTCCTTTGGTTTGGATCGTACACAATAATTGTTAAGTTTGGTCGCCACCAGAGTTCGGGTTCGGTTTTGTTGGGAAGTCTGGTTCATGCTTGGTATGTTCGGTTCGTGTTTGGTTCGATTACTATATCTTATATGCGAATGTGTGTCAATGTATATGTGAGCATGTGTGTCAATGTGTGTCAATAAAGGCAGTGAGCATAGGCCTGTGTGTGCCATTCGATGAAAACGTTGTCCCTTAAATGCGCCAGGATGTCGGTCAGCGTGTCATTAATATACCTGTCAGTATTTTGTCATTATTATGCCATGGCCACAATGAAAGCAATCATATGTTTGCATAAGGTCAAGATAGATTACACTGGTGTGAGAGATATGTCCTATATGAAATGTGAATGTAAGAGTCTTAATAAGATAGAGAGAGAGAGAGAGAGAGAAAGGGGGGAGAGAGAGAGAGAGAGAAAGGGGGGGGGGGAGAGAGAGAGAGAGAGGGGAGGGAGAGGCTAACGTAGATATTAAGAGCGTGAAGATGAACGAAAGAGAAAGAGAGAGAGAGAGAGAGAGAGAGAGAAAGAGAGAGTGGGGCAGGAGAAAAACTTGAAAGATGGTGAATGGGAGGGCAGCAGAGAGAGAAATATAATATTATAAAGAATGGTACAGATGGAGAGAGAAAAAAACAGAGAGAGAGGGTTTGTTATATAATGGAAAACGAGAAAGAGAGAGAGAAGCAGAGAGGGGGGAGTGTGTGGAGTTAGGGGGAGGGGAGAAATAATTAAGATAGGTACGGATAAAGGAAGGGAGGGTGGGGGGAAAGTGATAGAGAAAGTTGTCAGAGCTAGGTCGGGACTCGGGACAGTCACGGCAGCCGGGAGAGGAAGGAACTTAGATAAAGGAACAACGAGAGCGAGCGAGAGAGAAAGAGAGAGAGAGAGAGAGAGAAATGGAAAGAGAAGTAAATTTATACAATTTAATCTTATTCATATCTGACTAGGTCGTGAATAAATGAATAAATATACTGGTTGCAAGTGGTTTCATGATTTAGTAGCAGACATTTCATTGTAAAACAAAACCAAATTTCTCACTTGTGACAATAATCTGTATCGAACATCATTTGATTTCCAACACAGATGGTAGATTCAATAAAGGCAGTCAAAGTAAAGCATATACCTGATAAAAACATTATACATTGTAATAACAGAGTCGTCACACAGATATTACAATATTATCTCTTATAATATTACTTACTGTTAAGAATAAGTTATATTTTTTCCCAATGTGGGAAGGGTAAGGCGTGATATCGTTGTCACACCATGCTTGGAGATTCAAGGTTTCTATGAATCTAACCAGTAATCATGGGCCCCGATATCCCCGTGAAGTTGTTTCACGTAGGGTCGTAAGGACCAATAGAAAAAACCAACCCTTTTTTAGACCCCGTGGTTTCAATACCATGCTGGGGCAGTCCCATTATAAGAGTCGTACCGACCGGTCGCATTATTACTGTCGTTGATTTTACTTGTAAATATCGTATAAAGTCTATTCTATGTTGATTATAGTGTAATAGACTTCCTTATTTTGTGTTATACAACCTGAGTCTGTTCATTTAACTCATAGGTTCTCAACGGGGGCGATATCGCCCCCCCCCCCGGGGGGCGGTGAGAAGCTTTAGGGGGGCGCTGACATTCCCGGGGGCGATTGGGGGGCGGTGAAGGGCAAGCGGGCGGTACAAACGTACCTGATATATTTTAACACCTCAACTATATGAATCGATTAGTTTTTGGAGGATAAAATGTGATGTAAACGCAAGTGCCGCTAAATATCTGATATCCCCCAACAGTATGCCAAAATATTATTATATTAATAAGAAATAGGAATCGCAGTGACTTTTCGATGAAGTAAAGGTCTGTATTTGGCAAATATAGTGTGCGGCCAGCTGGTCCTTTGGTTGGTTCACCCGTCACCGGACTGTCAACCCTGCTGACAGATCACTGTCGCCCTAACATCTGCTCATATTAATGATATTTTGATCTCAGTTTAACCGAGATGTCCTTAATGTATTTTGAATCACAATTATCATGGAATTACTAATGTTAAGCGGTATAGATACGTAGTAATCATACAAACTGGGTAGTTATTGTAATGTTTGAAAATATACATATAAATTCTTTAGTCACATAATATTTATATAATTTTCCAACAGTTTGTACAGTTTGATCATTTCCAAATTATAAATTGTAAGCCATTTATTTTTTATTTAAAAAAAACACAGAAATATTAGCTCAAATAAAACGGGCTAATTATCTCCCTATATATATATATATATATATATATATATATATATAGAGAGAGAGAGAGAGAGAGAGAGAGAGAGAGAGAGAGAGAGAGATTATGCTAGACTAGACTTTAACCAAGTATGAGCGTAGGAGACAAAAATCTTCTGCAAAGAAAGATTTGCTGTAACATATGATATTACACTGTAGTATTTAGACATTACCCTGTATACAAAGTGCATTAATATAATAAATGTTTATACCAATACACATACATCTTTCATATAATTTTACCTTAGAGTTAACTTTACATATTTTTAAACCAAATTAATGGTGGGTGATGACTTTTTTTTATATGTGTGAATAAACAAACATTTTGTACATTAAATTTTTTGTATAATTATATAATGATCTATTAGGTAAAGCTATTCTTTAAATGTTTAAAAACATTCCCTTTGCAGAAAGTGGATTTTATTTGTTCTGGGAAATAATTAGAAATTCAAAGTATTAATAAAAGTCGAAGTGGCTCTAGTACACTGGTCTCTCTCTCTCTCTTTTTCTCTCTCTCTCTCTCTCTCTCTCTGTATATATATATATATATATATATATATATATATATATATATATATATATATATATATATATATATATATAAGTTATTGGTCAGAGCTATATAATATACCAGCAATGAGACTAGTCACATGCTGTAGGGCGAGATTATGATAACACGTAAGATTTAGACAATAGGGTCCACTGTATTTAATTCTAGACTTAGCAGGATTACTCTTGAATTTTCACTTGTGCTTCGTTAATCTGTAAGCTTTAATCCTGGTGCACAATTAATCTTTTTTTTCCGAAGCACAACTAACCTCATCTTTTTCCAGATGCACAATGAATTTTTTCACTTGTGCACAGATCATCTTTAAAGTTTTAATTGACAAGTCTTAATGAGGCGTGAACTTTTGAACCCATATGTTCGTGAACTTCCTGTTCTATTTTTAAACTAATAAACATAAAAAAACATGCTTTTGCTGGTGTTTGACAATTGATTTCAACCTCGACGGCCAGTTCTAGTCTTTTAGAATTATACAAAGGATACAATATTAGTTATGAGGAATCCCTTTTTAACATCAAAAGTGAGTAGGCGATAACTAATACTCAAGTGTTAGTCGCGTGAAGTTAAATATTTATTTGTTTACAAAATAAATTAGTCAAGATTTGCGTTTTCTTGGTTTTTAAAAAACAAAATTCGTAGATTCATAAAAACCAATAACAAAAATTCCTTTGCATTTAGCAATAAATTTGATATTTTAAAAAGGTTATTTTTCACTTCTGACTTTCACAATACATTGTTTTGTTTTGTAAACATCTTTTAAAAATGAAATACATTTTAATCCCCAACAAATTTGAGTACAACCAGTAAAGTAGCACACAGACATGTTTCGAAACAAATGATTGAATTCGACCGGAAATGTTTTTTATTTGTCGACCTTTTATGCATGCATACACGTTAAGACTTGTCAATCCTGGTGCGCAAATTATTTTCTTTCTTGACTCCCAGTCTTTTCATTGGGCACAATTTTTTTTTCTGGTAATTTAGTATTTTGTCCAGTTGAACAATTGTAGTTTTTACTAATACATAATTCTTTTAAAGCCATATAAAAAAAATATTTTTGTTTTGTTGTTTTGTTTACAGCCCAACACAATATGTCATCAAAATCAAAGGGTCCAATAAAATAACAATAAAATAACACACAATGCAGTTACAAAACAAAGGGAAAAGAAACGAACATGAGAAAAGCAATAGAATAAAAATAATAAAGATAACTATAGAAAAGTTATAGGGCTTCAACTAAGAAGCGAGTTATGTGTCAATTAGTAAAGGGGCTGGGGTGGCGGGGGAGGGGGGGGGAGAGAGAAGGTTGGAGGCGTGGTCGGATTGCAGATGTCACAGAAATAAAGCGTACATGAAACTTTAAGGGGAATTAACCTATTTTTTTGTTGTTGTTTTTTGTTTTCATACAAAGTTTTCTCTAAAAACTTGGTTATGTCCCTTCAACAGGTTAATAATAGGCTAGCGTTCTGTAGCAGTTAACCCTATTACTGTGTATACTAAATTAATTCAACACACAGTGTGACACAGGTATAGCACAATTAACTATGCACACACACAAGCACATATACACACACATATATGCATACACACACTACCACACAACGTAACTTTTACTATGAAAATAATAACCTATCTGGAAATAATAAATAAATAATCCTGAAGTTGAAAAATAGAAAGGAAAGAAGGTATTTAATATAACAAACTAAGCAAATTTAGAAAATAGATGTTTATTACAAGTGGGTATTCATAATTAACAATATCTTACAAGTTCACAGACGTTCCTTGTAGATAAAAGATTCTTACGTCCGTTTAGGTCCTAAACTCCTGCAGGGCGGTAGGGATCGGTAGGCGGCAGGGATAGAACCCGGGCTGTCGTGGTTGACAGTGCAGTGAACTAGCCACAGGACCAGCCGATAGATATATCCATCAGTTAAATAACTAGGTTTAGAAACATAATCCAGGAAGGATGATTAAAATGCAAAGAAGTTATAGGCCTAATACAAAATGCATTAAATTCTAACCCCTAAGGTTATAACACAAATAGTCTTAGTAAAAATCGTATTTAGAAATACAACACAAAGAGACCCTCATACCATGCTGAGATCAACAAAGGGGCAAACAGACTTTTCTTATCCCATATACGAGAACAAATGCATATAAGTACTCTTTCTTCCAGAGTGGCATCCGGGCATGGAGTGGGTTGCCTGACCAAGCCTGGAAAACCGGTAACTTAACATCGTTTAAAACTATAATCAGAGTTCAAGACCAGACACCAACCACGAATAAGAGTATGACGCAAAAACCTTCCGAAAAGAAAGAGCGTCTGTAACATATTATAAGATAACACGATATTCTAATGAAATACTTGGAAAGTTTCAATTTGCGATGATGTATACATTGATCTACTAAATCTGTCTCGTATAGCAGCGTTTCCGAAACTTAGATTTTCGTAGCCCGGGTCTTTTTATGTGTCTGTTTTACGACCCACTAGAAATTAGTAACATTTTATAAAGACGGATTTGGTTAACTAAAGGATAGGATTTGTCTCCTGGGTCTGAATGGTGTCCCTGAGTCTGGAGGGTGTCCCTGGGCCTGGAGGGTGTCCCTGAGTCTACCCAGCTCTGATTGTTACCTGACATTAGTTTGGGTAAAGTAGAAAGGCGGTTGCGCATTGTGCTGGCCACACAATCACCTAGTACGCCATGTCAACGGAAACAGGTGAACGCTGTTTCACCGGCCGTATAGATCAACTTGGTTCGTAGGGATACTTTTACTTTTTATTTTGTAAGGGCGTCTTTACTTGAAGGTGGTAGCATTGATAGGTTCCCACTATTACATATCATACAGTTTTTACTTTTGCCACCCAGTAATTGTGCTATCCTGGCCAGGTATCGGGTCTGATGACCCGGGCCTTTGAGAAACGCTCTCACAAATCATTCAATCTTCCAATGTGTTGTTTATTTTCTGAACTAGTCAGAAACTTGCCATCTACATATCACAATTAAAAACCTTTTCAACATACAAAACTAAACTCAAACCGCGGAAATGAGTGGGATGTAATAAAGTTCTGTAAAGAAAGAGCGTCTGTAGAAGAAAAAAAAACAAACAACTTTAAAACATTTAAAACAAAAAATTGTGAATCATTCTAAGACTAAAAAGAGACAAAGAAAGTGTAAGCCTAGATGTCTGCTTAAGCTACATGCACAAAACAACAAACGAATAAATTAGACATATAAGAATCCACAAGTTGTCAGACAACAATTGAGATGACGCATGATGGCAAAAAGTTTTTTGTATGCTTATATAAGGAAGTGTCTGTCCGTACACCTGTCATAAGAGGGGAGAGGTTCTACCCTACTATTAGCCGTTGTTAATTTTTTTTTTACTCAATAGTAATGTATCCAGTTGAACGCGAATGTTTTGTTTTTAATTTACTGTTCTAATATTGTTCGTCGGAGTAAACTTGTAGTTTTGTTAAATTAATTTCTTTATGTATTATAATGTAATCGTATCCTTATAAATTAGTCTTAGTATTTATAAATTATAAATTGCTTGTTTTTTCTTGTACTTTTACGGATGCATAAAGGGCATTCTTATCTTAGGGCGCTTATATCAAGGCATGAGCCATCTAGGGAACTGCGCTCTTCAACACACTCACTCCTCAAAACTCCGAGTTTGGATGTGCACAGACAGAAGTACCTAGGAGTGCGCTCATTTGAGTCAGTGGCGCCTTCTTTATGGAACAGTTTATCTCAGACACTGAGAGAATCTCTGTTGAGTGCACGAATAGCCACAGCCTTAGATAATTATTATAATATACTAGTATTTATGCCCGTCAAAATGACGGAGAAAGGAATGACTACAACATGTTTTGTTCAATGAATAAAAATAATAAAAAAGATAATAGAAAGAAACAATAAGAAACAATGAATAGTACAAGCTTTTACAGCAAGGAAAGACCCGGAAAGACCTAACACCACATAATTTGAAAGCATTTTGCAAGGAACATCACTCCGAATATTTTTTTAATGGCGCTCCAGTTTATCACCTTAACATAATTTGTAATACGTTTATTCATATAATAAATTTTCGAATTAAGCAATATAGTTGATGCAATAAAAATGTATTTTAGAATAGGTTTCCAATTTATGTATTTAACTTATGTCCCTATCCGTTAAACGGCCTAAAAGTCTATAGAGAACAAATATATAAGCATATAATAAAACACACGGTAATAAGAGACACTGAAAAACTCTGTGTCAAAAAAAGCATTCAAGAAGAATTTGAAGACTTTTCTTTTCAACTAAGTTGATGAAGTACACATCCATCAGCAAAATACTTGTTTAAAACTATTTTAAAATGTTATTGTCGTTTCGTGCCTCCATCGGCCGAAACCTTGTTTAAAACTATTTTAGAGTGTTATTGTCGTTTCGTTTTTGTGAGCGCGCTGAGCATGCTTGCATTAGCATGGAGTGAGGCGCGATATAAATGACCAATTATTATTATTATTATTATAATATACATTGATTGATTGCCCAATTTAGTATTATGTGTGTCTTGGAAATTTTGTTAGTTTACTCTTTACTGTAGTACTTTTTAAACAAATCTCTTAGTCTTTATCGCTCCTGGTGGAACATGAGGCAACACACCCCATGGGAGTGATTTCCTGGACAAAGCACGAATACCTACTCATTTCACCTCTAATGTGAATGTAATACGGGGATTCTTCGTCTGTGGCTCTAAGTCACCACATGCAATCAAATGATCGCTTTCTTCCCCTTTGGCATTTGGTCATGAAATGGGTTGCATGAAAAAAAAACAAAAAAAACAGGAATACCAAAATCTTTACATCATTCTAAGCCTTAATAATATGCGTGTCTAGACTAAGACCATGATCACGCGTAAAATGCAATTCTCTTCTATATAGAAGAAGTGTATACAGCAAAGATGACAATGTAAATCAATGCGATGTCTGGATGTCCTCAACGAAGCAAATAATTTCATGCTAGGATTTGTTCAAGTCTTACATTTCTTCTTCCATTTCTTTTTTTCTTCTCTGTACCCAGTATTATTTCAATTCTTCCTTTTTCCAGTTGATTACACACATACATTTTTTAAAAAGAAGTAATTTATACATCACGATTAGTCGTTGGACTGGAAAGGAACAGGATGGTCTCGAAATATTTCAATATTTATTTTTCGATTGTGTCTGCTCTCTGGTGTCTATTTCTTTAGTTGTGTCTCCTTTAATCTATTATTTAAAAAAAAAATCGCTAGCTAGCAGCTGTTCCTTGTTGCCTTGGCGTTGTGATTATGCGGGGCCGACTTTATGGTTGTTGGCACCCTGGGTATAATGAGGGAGTAGTGTAACCTGTTTGGTGTGCTCCCACCCAGAGTATAAGCTTATACAGTGTATGTGCTCCGGAACGTAGGTATCTGCCCCTGGGACATTCTATAATCACAACTCACCGTCTTATTACATTTAGAAGTTAGATAAACCTATCCCATGGATGTCCTGTATAGCCTGGCATGGTATTTATTTGACTAGAGAAAACCGCTTTCATTCACTAACACAGGGGAACACACACGAATGAAGGCAGACAAATATTTCTATCAGATAAAATTATGATCAGCTTTATTTGGCTTATTGTGCAAGTTCTATTAACTATGAAGTAAACTTACCTTGCGTCAGTCTTCCTCACACATCAAATAAACTTAATGTTCAGAAATAGAATATACCTCAAGCTACATCATAGGTTCTCAACCTTTTACGGCTCACCGCCACCTTTTACAATATTTTTCCGCTCACCGCCCCCCCCCCCAACTTTCTTTTAGCGCCCCCTCCCCTTTCGCCCATCTGGACTATAGTTTCCGCAATTTTCTTTAGCCGGACTAGACTTTTTGTGTGATTAATTATCTTTCAAAAAAATGAAAAAAAAACATGTTGTGAGAATTAATAGATAAAAAAATTGCCTTAATTAACAAAAGGTTTAAATAAATCAATATTAATGTGAATCGTTTGCCTGGTGTGTTGTTAGCAATTTGTCTATTTTTGTTTCATTTTTGGTTGCAAAAGCCTTAGGTCTAATAATCAGTAATATTTTTTATATTACAAAACAGAACTTGTTCGGCATCACTATTGAATCAAATGTGGAAACATTTTTTAGTTAAAGGGAGATAATTACTAATTAACTCGTTTTATTTGAGCTAATATTTTTTTCTTTTATAAAAAATAAATGGCTTACAATTTATAACTTTGCAATAATAAAACTGTAAAAAGTATTTGAAAATTATATAAATATTATATGACTAAAAAATTTATATGTATACTTTCAAGCATTACAATAACTACCCAGTTTGTATGATTACTTTTTATCTATACCACTTAACATTATTTAATTTAGTTCTTGGCGGTTTAAAATAAAGGACATCTCTGTTGAAGATGTTTGGGCGACAGTGATCGGTCAGCAAGGTTGACAGTCCGGTTGACCAACCGGCCGCACACAATTTGACAAATACTGACCCTACTTCAACGAAATGTCACTAGTCACTGCGATTCCTATTTCTTATTAATATAACAATATGTAGGCACACTGTTGGGGGATATCAGATATTTAGCAGCACTTGCGTTTACATCACATTTCATCCTCCAAAAACTAATCGATTCAAATAGCTGAGGTGTTAAAATATATTAGGTACGTTTGTACCGCCCACTTGCCCTTCAACGCCCATCCCCAATCCCCCCCCCGGGAATGTCAGCGCCCCCCTAAAGCTTCTCACCGCCCCCCCCCCCCCCCCCCGGTGGGCGATATCGCCCCCGTTGAGAACCTATGAGCTACATCATGCGACTTACTATGTTCTCATCAGAAGAAACAAAACTCCCATGAACACAAAATACACGAAAAATGGGAAATCGTCAGCGATCAAATGTCACTTATGAGCAAAGTCGCTTAAATATAATTACGAAGGAAACTTGCCAGTGTAATATCTAAAGAAGTCTTCTTAATAAGTGGGCGAATTTTCTTAAAAGGGGATGAAATAGTACTTTTATACCCATGGATAAATCTACGATGTCAAAGTCGTTCAGTATAAGATAGCCAATTGCGCTGCCTTCTCCATGGGTCGCGTGCTTCGGATGGAAAGGAGGAGAAGGGTTATTCCATTCGGCTCAATGATCCAATTGATTATCCAATCTGATTTTCCTAGAAAGCTCAATGAGATAAGTCTTTAAAAGATATCTATTTCAGTCGTTGTGCTGAGTGGCAAAGCATTATCTCCTGACAGGCCTTTTTCTCCTCAGATGAGAGGGGTTGCCGATAAGGTGTGATTATGTCTTACTGAAATGGAATTGTCAAATATAGGATAAATCGATCTTTAATCTTTATTTCATCTTATTTCCAAGCACACCGCGAATCTACCAAAATGGTGTTTTACTATCTGAAAGACGAGTGATTATCGACCGAATCTCCCAAAATGATGTTTTACTATCTGAAAGACGAGTGATTATCGACCGAATCTCCCAAAATGATGTTTTACTATCTGAAAGACGAGTGATTATCGACCGAATCTCCCAAAATGATGTTTTACTATCTGAAAGACGAGTGATTATCGACCGAATCTCCCAAAATGATGTTTTACTATCTGAAAGACGAGTGATTATCGACCGAATCTCCCAAAATGATGTTTTACTATCTGAAAGACGAGTGATTATCGACCGAATCTCCCAAAATGATGTTTTACTATTTGAAAGACGAGTGATTATCGACCGAATCTCCCAAAATGATGTTTTACTATCTGAAAGACGAGTGATTATCGACCGAATCTCCCAAAATGATGTTTTACTATCTGAAAGACGAGTGATTATCGACCGAATCTCCCAAAATGATGTTTTACTATCTGAAAGACGAGTGATTATCGACCGTGACCAATGCAATTTAGTTGGCTGTCTAAAGCAGAGGTCAGCAACATAGAGGCATTTTAAGTCTCTTCCACAAATGAAGAGCAGGATGACATTTAGGCTGTCGGCCCGTGGAATGAATTAGAAACACCTACTTGGGACTTGGATACATTATTATGACAAGATGGCAGACCCCTGGTCACGCGCAGTTGACTACTTTGACTTCGGTAAGCTTATAAGCATTCGGCCATGTCTACACACTGTAAACATAATTGGAATACATGAATAAAGCGATTGAAAAGCATAGGCCACCTATCTTCGCCTGTGAACTTCCTCACAATCCACCGCCCTTTTCTCCAGGTTGTGTCACTAGACAAATCTAGGTTGTGGGAGAAATTCCACCATTGTATTGCTTTTTACCCGATAATACGGGAATGATTGATGGCTCATTAGAACATTACGACGCTAATTCCGTGTGAAATAATTACTTCTACGCAACTAACTCACTTACTTCATCACACTGGGCAAACTGAGTTTCGGCGTTAATTTTAAGTATAGTTTTTAAAATAAAAGGAGAAAATGTTTACATATCCTTTATTAGACCTCAGAGGGCATGGTGCCCCAGGCACATACCAAAGCTTGTCTAGAAGTCAATTAAACTGGCTTGTGGGCGAAAAGGGAAGTGTATGCTAGACTCAAGACATACGGGGGTTAAAACCAGAAGTCTTTTGCTTCTGTGAAAATTAACTGTGTAGATCAGGGATCGGCAATCTTCATATATTTATTGTGCCAAAGCAGGATTTCTAAATCTTTCAGCGCGTCAACAGCCCGTAAGTCATCCTGCTCTAGTACTCAGTGTCTTGTAGAGGAGACTTGACCAAGTCTCGCACGCGTGTCGTAGGGTTGCCGATCCCTGGTCTAGATGTCATGTTTTACTTGATCTGCACTATATCAACAATATTGTCATTTTGTATTGCGTCTCAATGGGGCAGTTTGTTAGCTCACTATTACAAAGAAATCGGTTAAAATTTGATTTGCTGAGTTCATTCCTGGGTCGAGGTGGAAAGTGTGTGTGTGTGTGTGGGGGGGGGGGGGGGGGGGTTCTGAGTATATCCTGTCAACTCCGCCTTTTTGGAGAATATCTTTAGTAAGTTGATAAAAATATTTAAAAAAAGGAAGTTTATATCCTGTCAACTCCGCCTTTTTGGAGAATATCTTTAGTAAGTTGATAAAAATATTTAAAAAAAGGAAGTTTAGGCATTGTGATAACCAGACTCTCTAATTGCATTTTGTGACCAAAGAAACTGGTAAATCTTTCTTTATTAACCCTATTTCACCGAAAAAAGGTTAAGCCAGTGTTACTATCATTTAGCTATTTACTACACATTCTTTCTTGTGACTGTGATATGGCCTAAATAGATTTTTAATTTTAATGCCACACTGCGAAATTGTGAAACAATTAAGTAAATTTGAACGAAAAATTATTTGTAACGAAGTAAAAAAAAAAGGTAGCAAAGTATCAAGGCAATCGATTTATTAGTTTTCATGACGCGCCTAAAATAAGGTTATTTTTATTAAGCTGGAAAAATTATCGAGAGGGCTACGTCTCTAATAGCGTGGACTAATTAATCCCGGGCTATTAAATTAATCATATCATGACAATAGAAAAGAAAATATATCATTATTATTAATTTAAAATTGACCATGTAACTTGAATTTATTTTCATTAATTACATTTTCATACTATCTGTTACATTTAGAGAAGTCGCATGTGATACCTACCACTTAGCGAATAAGATATTAAAAACCAACCTTTTACATGTGATAATTTAAAAATGTATAATGTACGCATTGCCACTTCTGTGTTAAAGTACACAGGCACATTGTTTTGCATTTCTGCATCTTCAGGCCACAGGCCAGACAATCCAAAACAGCAGCAGTCGCCCCAAATCTCCGGAACCCCTGGTGACAATAGGTCAATTCTGGAATGTCACACCGGCTAGCGGTTCGGTCGTGGCGCCGCCACCTTCTGCAATGGCGAGTTTATTTTTAGCAATCACAAGAACTCAAGTGTGAGTCAATTGCGAACTTATAATAAACACTCACAAAGGAAGGGTGACGTTGAGGTGGAACATGTAGACGAAGGAGAGGCTAGAAGGGGAGGGGGACACGAAAAAACATAACTAAACAGGTTTTAGAGGGTCTGTTGACAAGGAACACATCTACCGATAAAATGAAAATTACAAATCATAAATTACATATCTTTTATAGCGCTATACATAACAATTAGTCTTTGATGGCGTTGACCTTAAAGAAAAGTACAATTCAGACCAAATTGATCCATCGGGCCGGTGAAGCAGCCTTCACTAGTTTCTGTGGCCACGGGATACTAGGTGATTGTTCGACCAGCAAAATGCACAGCCGCATTTACTTTACCCCATTAAGGTCAGGTACCCATCAGAGCTGGGTAGAATCGAGGGACACCCTCCAGACCCGGGAAAATAAATCCTAGCCTTTACCAGGATTCGAACCGAATAACTTCGGTACGCCAGTCGCGCGCGCGGCCACTCGGCCACCGTACTCCCACGTTGACCTTGACCTTATTGTATTAAATAAAATTTAAAAATAGATTTTTTTTCATTTTTTTTTTTTTTATGTCAATATTGTCCGCTTGTTTAATAACTGTGTGTTTGGGAGTTCGTTCCACCATAGAGGTGCTGCCACGCTGTAGGAGCGAGCTGCAAATGTTTTTCTCTTTACTATTAGTACCTTGAGTTGTGGGTGAAATTTGTTTTTGAATGCAGTGCTGTTTTCTTGGAAGTTATGTTTCGAAATAATCTCTCTTTACCTTAAAACGTACTTTACAGTCTGACAGGTCGCCCTTCCCCATCTTCCATCCTCCATTCACATGTTTACGCTCACTATAAGCTCTGATATGTGTTCTTAGCATAATGGTCACCAATGTACTTTTCATTTGCCATTACATGAAGGCAGATCACCTGATATTGGCATACATAATCCTTGATGCAATTAGATCAGATCACCTGATATTGGCATACATAATCCTTGACGCAATTAGATCAGATCACCTGATATTGGCATACATAATCCTTGACGCAATTAGATCAGATCACCTGATATTGGCATACATAATCCTTGACGCAATTAGATCAGATCACCTGATATTGGCATACATAATCCTTGACGCAATTAGATCAGATCACCTGATATTGGCATACATAATCCTTGACGCCATTAGATCAGATTTCACAGCGAATAGTTTAGGAATTCTAATGCTCTAGTTTACATAACAACATTGTTGTTACTCAATGTTTTGTTGGTGGAAGACAAAAAAGAATATCTAATTATTAGACGAAAAACTGTCCATGTAGTTTGTTTGATCTTTTTAAAGAAATGTTGATGTATAGTGTCTGATTAGAATGCAGATTTTTGTCTTGTTTCGTAAATGCAGGTGTTCTTGAAGAAGATTGAGGGGAGGAGGGAGGGATAGAGGATGGGGCTCTTGATGACAAGCTAGAAAAATAACAACATCACAAACATGGATAATGTCATTCATGGTAAAGAACTAGCTCAAACTAACAATGCAAAGTACTTAGGATTAATAATAAATGATAATAAGTTATCCTGGAATACTCATATTAATGAAGTAATTAAAAAGAAATGTTTTAGTGACATTCCTATTCTTTCTTTAAAATGTAAAATAAAATTCCTTAATTCCCCTACAGTTTTAAGCGCTAAGTCCAACCAAGCTAAGAGCAACATACAAATGTATGATTTTACAGAATGTAACATGAAGTAACGGCACTTTTCTGAGGTATGTGGAAGGCAGCAGCGAGACCACGAGGGGCCCCCGCATAAATTTGGGAACAGTGCCCCCACAATCCTAAATACGGAGCTGTAGCTAGATAGAGGGTTGGACGAACAGAAAGTTAAATAAATTAACAGAGAGGTAGACATAAAGATGATAGATATGTCACATGTTTGTAATTCTTGTTTGTGATGTTTAGAATTGTACATGTAGTTTAACTGTGGACTCTACCCCCGGTCCTAACGGGGTCTCCACAATAATTTGAAGAAGACGGGTGTAAGTAGATCAATAGATTATAATTATATAAAGAAAGACTCATATATATATATAATATATATATATATATATATATATATATATATATATATATATATATATATATATATATATATATTGTCACGTGCGAAATCAGCTACTGACGTTAGATGATATTTTTAGTAATGTATTATTATATATATATATATATATATATATATATATATATTCTGTTGATTCATATCCATCTTGGATCTCACAAGGTTGTATAAGAACTTGTATTGATGTTATTCAATTAGATTTGATGTTTATTTTACTCGTTTGCTATGAATCTTTGTGTATGAAATGATTTAGATAAACTGTACCTTTATATATAGGAAATTCACAATCCTGTTTGAAATTGAACACAATTTTATTCCAACAAGTTGAGATGATAAAATATAACAATACCACAGAATACATGTACCAGTATTATATAATGAAACTTAATCAGTTGAGATTCTTCTATAACGAACTAAGCCGTAATCCTATCTTTAAGAAAGTGGTCAAAAACAGTCCTCACACATTAGCGCCCAAACTTGAACTAAACTAACGGTATTCAACCCTCGTGCATATGACGTATTTTATTGCTATGACGTAGTGTCTAGACATAACATGTTTTATTCCTAACACGGAAACATTTCGGGTTTAAGATTATTTCATTTTAACTTTAGTTAATAATAACAGAACCAATATAATATGGAAATAAATCTACTCGTAACACTCGCCCCCCCCCCCCTTAAGACACAAAGGAATTACAGACAGCGTTAAGTATGGAATTCTTTGTAGAGTACCCATAAAATGAACCGAATTCCCAAACTATTCGTAAGATTTAATTGACTATTGGAAAATCTTTTAAAGATTAAAATGAACCATATATTACATATCCCCTTAATAACAAAGTCGCTATTATGGAATCCCTTATCACATTATCTTATCAATGATTATTAATTAAACATTTATTTATCAATTAATATTTACAATTATGATTATTGTGTGTACAACGTTGACCATAAAACTATTACCACCAATAACCAATCCCATAGAATTGATATGAATTACCCAAATAAGTGGAACCGATTAATAATTGATAGATAATTCCTTAGAAAGTTTAATTTATTTATAACCGATCACTGTATCATTAACTAATGATTTCCAGTTATTATATTATTATGATGTCTAAATTATGACATCAAGAATATTAAAAAAAAAATGTTATAATCTCAGCTGATTTAGCTTTTACATAGCATAAAATAAGACATCCAAATTATAACATGACGACATAGAAACAAACAATTTGCAAAACACATCAATAATCAATTGAACAAACACAAGTGTGGATGTATTTAAGTTAAATACCGGTGTGTGTGCAATTGATGTATGCAATAGTTACCTTTTACCTTACAACGTATGATTGTTTCTAGTCGAATTTGAAGTTTTGTTCTGTAATGTTTTATATTGTAATATTTCAAAACATAGTTTATTTATTTTCATATTTACAATAATATATATGTTAATCAATACAATGAATGACATAAAAGAAAACATTTCATGAGAAACTGACTTTTATCTTCTGGCTTACCAGTTACATGCGCGACAACGTGTCAGCGACCACATTTTGTTTACCTGGTAAATATACCACATTTAAATTATATGCTTGGAGAAATAAGCTCCAGCGAATAATTCTTTGGTTCTGTTTAACCCTGGAAAGGAAAACTAAAGGGTTATGATCAGTTAAAATATCAATTGGATATGGAGAACCATTGATATAAAAATCTAAATGTTTCAATGCCAGGATTAATCCTAAAAGTTCTTTTTCTATCACACTATAGTTTCTTTGATGCTTATCAAATTTTTGAGAGTAAAAACTAATCGGGTGTTCCAATGAATCATCACCCTTTTGAGAAATGACCGCTCCCATCCCTGTATCACACGCGTCAACGGTAATTTTAAAAGGTTTACTGTAATTGGGTGTTACTAATACAGGTGCCTCAGAAAGAACATCTTTTAATTTCTCAAAAGCCTGGTGGCATTCATTAGACCATTTGAAAGTGCAATTCTTCTTTAATAGATTTGTTAATGGAAATGCAATGGTTGAGAAATTTTGACAGAACCGACGGTAGTACCCCGCTATCCCGAGAAAACTGCGGAGTTGTTTACAGGTTTCAGGAACAGGGAACTCGCGAATAGCCTTAACCTTTGCATTTAATGGTTTTACCAAACCATTTCCCACTATGTGACCTAGATACTCGATGGTTGCATGGCAGAACTGACTCTTAGTCAAATTAATGGTGAGATTAGCATGAGTCAATTTCGTAAATAACAAATGTAGTTGATCTAAATGAGATTTAAAATCGTCACTAAAGACAACAATATCATCGAGGTATGCATGACATTTAGGAATGTCCTGAGTAATGGTATTTATTAACCGTTGAAAAGTAGAGGGTGCATTAACCATACCAAAAGGCATGACCTTAAATTTGTACAGTCCGTCAGGGGTTACAAACGATGATATCTCCTGAGCCCTCTCCGTCAGTGGAATCTGAAAATACGCCGTCAATAGGTCAATTTTCGTCACAAACTTAGCATTACTCACTTGATCTATTAGATCGTCGATTCTTGGTATTGGATAGGAATCAGTTTTTGTCACTTTGTTTACCTTACGGTAGTCCACACAAAACCTCATGGATCCATCGGCCTTAGGTACCAATACGCAAGGGGAAGACCAGTCACTACTACTAGGTGTAATAATGTCATTGTCAAACATGTAGCGAACCTCTTTACGGATGCATTCTAACTGGATAGGATTTGACCTGTATGGATGTTGTTTAATAGCTTTAGTATTTTCATTTAGAATAACATCATGCTTAACTACACTAGTTCTACTAGGTACATCTCCAAATAAATGGATATTTTCATTAATTAGACCTTTGATAGCGGATTGTTCGCAATCAGGTAAATGTGCCAATTTTTCATTTAGGTTTTTCAGAGCCTTTGTATTTTGCAGTTTGCTTTCTGCCACTTCACGCTCAATTTCGGGTGAATTATTCCCGACTTTAATAACAGTGTTTACCGAGGCAACAACATTTTGTTCTTCTCTGGTAATGTATGGTTTCAACATATTGATATGGCACACTCGTTGCGATTTCCGTCTATCAGGGGTCTTTACAAGATAGTTAACCTCACTAAGCTTAGTCATAACCTCGTGGGGTCCTGTAAACTTGGCACTCAGGGGTTGACCAGACAGTGGCGTCAGCATGAGAACTTTATCACCAGGTTGGAAGATACGGGTTCTTGCGTTGACGTCATAATAGACCTTCATCTTGTCTTGTGCCTGCAAAAGATTAGATCTGACAACTTTTAATGCATTATATATTTTCCACGTATGTCAGTAGACCAGTGTCTTCAGTGGATGATAACCATGTCTCTTGTAACAGCTTTAGTGGTCCACGAACTGTGTGTCCGAATACCAGTTCAAAGGGACTGAAACCAAGAGATTCTTGTACAGCCTCTCTGGTTGCGAAGAGTGCGAAGGGAATACCACGATCCCAGTCGTCGTTATGCTCGAAACAGAAAGTACTGAGCATATTCTTCAATGTTTGGTGGTATCGTTCCAATGCGCCTTGACTCTGCGGATGATATGCACTCGATACTGCATGACGAATACCCAGCCGTTCTAAGACTTGGCGAAATAACTTCGATGTGAAATTTGAACCTTGATCTGACTGCACGGTTTTCGGAAGACCATATCGGGTGAAGAATCCGATAAGTGCATCAGATATTTTGTCGGCATTGATGCTACGTAGAGGAATAGCCTCTGGAAATCTTGTTGCCGAACACATTATAGTGAACAGATACTGGTGGCCAGCCTTAGTTTTAGGCAACGGACCGACGCAGTCTATAATGATGTGACTGAAGGGTTCTGAGAATGCTGGTATGGGTCGTAGAGGAGCTACCGGAATGGTCTGATTCGGTTTGCCGACCATCTGGCAGACATGACATGATCTGCAAAACGATGTGACGTCACGACGTAGGCCAGGCCAGAAGAAATATGGAAGAATCCTATCGAAGGTTTTCTGAATCCCTAGGTGACCAGCATACGGTGAATCATGGGCCATATGTAGTATGTCCTTGCGGTAAACATTGGGTACCACGATTTGATGTACTTCGCTGCATGTTTCATCGTCGTTTTCTTTCCCTCTCCATTTCCTCATTAACAACTCGTCCCTCAGGTAATAACCTGCGGCCATTGTTTCTAATTCTCCTTCATTCTTTGCTTCTTCTTTTAGCTTCCCGATCTCTGGATCTTTGCCCTGAGCAAGAATGAGTAGTTGTCTAGGCGACAAATTATTTTGATCAGTATGACTTGAGTGACCACCTAGAACATCCGCCATGAAGGTTGCTTGTAAGTCAATCTCTGGTGTTGGTTCTGGTTTCTTTGTCAATTCATTAGTCATCTGTTGTTTCTCCATAGCTCTGGTGATAACACATACTGAATTTTCAGTATTCTTACACTGAACAGAGTCTTTGGTTTCTTTAAGTACAGGATGTACCTGATTTTTGGCAATGTCACTTCTTAAAAGTAATGAAATGCCTCTGTAGGGAAATTTCTTCACTATCCCAACAATAACAGATCCACTGAAGTTATTACACTTCAACTGTATACGATGTAACGGTGCCGTAAGTGTTCCAACCATAGTACTGATCAAGGCATACTGGCCTGTATGAGTCAATTTCGACGTTGGTACAGTATTCTTCAACAGTAGAGATATATCAGCACCGGAGTCACGTAGAATTTTAATCTTCCGTTCTCTAGCTTGATTATCTATAGGTGACACATAGCCCTCGCTAACATCCGATAGCATGCACTCGGGTAGTTCTCTGCCTACTGAGTTTCTTGCTACACTACTGCCTCCATAAGTAAACGTTTTATTTACTGATTGTTCATCTGTCACATTCCCTTTGGAGTTGAAACTAGAATGTTCAATAGCCTCAGTCTTCATTTCAAAGACTTTTTCTGACTTTGAGCAACTTGGACATGCGTGTTTCGCCATCTCTTCATGACTAACATCAGATGTCTTTCTTTCAGCTTTAATTCTTTTGTGGGCAGTTTTATTTATGTGAGTTTCAGTTTGTACGGCGATGTGTGATAAAACCACGTTGTTCTTGTTTTTAATGGGTCTTTTCTCTTTATGTAGACTCCAACAATTTTCTTTTATATGTCCATCTTTCTTACAGAATGTACAGGTAATTCTCTTTTGTACAAAACTTGAATTCTCTTGTTTATCGGCTTTTTGTTTACTTTTATCCTTTATTGATCTTAACTTCCTCTCTGTATTACTGTTTTGAGTCCTCAAACTTGTTCTGTCATTTTGAACATAATGGCTATGCGGGTGAATAATGACATATTCATCGGCTTTAACTGCTGCTTGTTCTGCTATTTCAATACCACGATCAGCCAAATGAACTTTTATATCAGTGCGAATCTTCTCAGTAAAATCCTCCATCAGTATGAGATTATATAGTTTTTCATAATCTTTATTCACATTCTTAGAACGTAACCATCGATCAAGATACTTTTTCTCTAATCTCAGGAAGTCAACATGTGAAACTTCTGGTTCCTTCTTGTACTCACGATATAACTTTCGATACTTTTCTGGAGTTAGAACATAACTCAATAGTACTCTGCTCTTTATTAGTTCATAATCATTGCATTCCTCTGGAGTCAAATTCAATACTACATCTAGAGCCTTGCCTTTTGTTAGAGCTGAACGTACAAGTACTGCTTTCTTATCTTCAGGAAATTTATAATCGATCGAGTTTCTTTCGAAGACCATAAAGAACTCATCAATCTCCATGTTCTCCATGCTTGGGACATGCTTTTTAAACTTATATAGTTCCACATTATTTGTTTCCTGAATCGTATGAGTTGACGAACGAGACTTTGCCAATTCAATCCTTTCATTACTAGCGATTCTTTCTTTTTCCAATTCTTTCTCTTTCAATTGTACTTGAATTTCTAACTTCTTCATTTCTAACTGGAATTTCATTTCTGCACTTAGTTCATTTCCATTCATTTTAAAATCATGGTTATTTATGTCTGTTTTCAGGGTTTCTGATACATTGAGAACCACTGATTCTTCATTATTCATAGTATTTTCTTCAAGCATTATACCATGTCTTTTCAAACAGTCCTTAATATCTTGAATCAATTTACTCCTAACTGGTGTAACTTCAGTAATGTCTATTCCCAGAGAGTTTGCCATCTCTTTTAACTGGGTTAGTGACATGCTATTTAACTGTTCTGACGTGATAGCAAAAATATTCAATTGCTCCAACGTAAGATTAGCTTCCGCCATGTTTTATATTAATGACGTAAATAGAAGATAAAAATTTCAACTTTACCTTTTATAAAGTCCTTTGAAATATTTTTACACCACTTAATATTTGTAGAAGATAAATTTTAAAGATGATTGTGTACAAAGCTGAAAACAGTATGTCCGAACACAGACAGTGCCTCCCACGTAGACAGAATTTGAATAAATATTTGTTGTAAATCGTTTTCACTAAAACAGTTGTATATTCTCAATTTCTTATACATACAAACTTTAGATCCAGGACTCGAGCCCCCAATCTTTTGTCACGTGCGAAATCAGCTACTGACGTTAGATGATATTTTTAGTAATGTATTATTATATATATATATATATATATATATATTCTGTTGATTCATATCCATCTTGGATCTCACAAGGTTGTATAAGAACTTGTATTGATGTTATTCAATTAGATTTGATGTTTATTTTACTCGTTTGCTATGAATCTTTGTGTATGAAATGATTTAGATAAACTGTACCTTAATATATAGGAAATCCACAATCCTGTTTGAAATTGAACACAATTTTATTCCAACAAGTTGAGATGATAAAATATAACAATACCAC
Source organism: Anisus vortex (assembly GCA_949126835.1). Lineage (NCBI taxonomy): Eukaryota > Metazoa > Mollusca > Gastropoda > Planorbidae > Anisus > Anisus vortex. Next base: position 24,110,787 of record OX421499.1, read on the forward strand.
AGAATACATGTACCAGTATTATATAATGAAACTTAATCAGTTGAGATTCTTCTATAACGAACTAAGCCGTAATCCTATCTTTAAGAAAGTGGTCAAAAACAGTCCTCACACATTAGCGCCCAAACTTGAACTAAACTAACGGTATTCAACCCTCGTGCATATGACGTATTTTATTGCTATGACGTAGTGTCTAGACATAACATGTTTTATTCCTAACACGGAAACATTTCGGGTTTAAGATTATTTCATTTTAACTTTAGTTAATAATAACAGAACCAATATAATATGGAAATAAATCTTCTCGTAACAATATATATATATATATATATATATATTATATATATATATATATATTATATATATATATATATATATATATATATATATATATATATATATATATAGAGAGAGAGAGAGAGAGAGAGAGAGAGAGAGAATATATAGAACTAAAAATATATTTCGTTCCAGAGTCATACTAACACTAATTTTTACTTTACGTGGGTGTTGAGACATGTGTAGGAGAGCAGGTATGAAATAAGTCAATCTCTTCTATTGCCACACCAAGCAAGTCTATAATATAAAAGGTCAATTGCTTTCCCCCAATTAATGCTAACTGACGTAATTAAATCATTATTTGGGAATGCCCCTGTACAAAAATAATCTGTGCGGTGGGATAAATAGCTAGTCATAGGCTAAAGGGGAGTAACCAGGCTGAACTACACTTGCTCTATTAAGTGTCGGAGTTACCGAACGTTCCACTTGTGTTTGATATAATTCTAACACTACAAAGTCTGAGTGAAATATTTCTATTCTATAAATTCATTGAAATGGCTTTATCGATATATCTTGTAGTTATTTTAGCGTTTACAACTGGATGTGTTTATGGTGGTAATATATATATATATATATATATCTATATTTAAAGCTATTAAGATATCTATCTATATATTTATGTAGGCCTATCTGTATATATAAGTACATGTATCTATAGATCTTAATATCTTTATATGTATATACATTATATATACATTTAAATTTATAAGTTATTATTTTAAGTATTTTTTGTTTGTTTGCACGGAGTGTTCCATATACGTTACGGACGCTCTAACTAAGTTCTTGTCGTCCTAAGCTAATTCAAGTTTTAAATTTAGTCTTTATTTTGATAACATAACAATGATGCTAGGATGATAGATTTTCCTGAATAGTTCAGGAAACCCATTTCATGCCCTCGAGTGTTACACGTGCATAAAGAGAACTTGTATTCATTATATCTTTGTCTTTCTGAGATTTTCACGGTACCGGGCCGCAAAATATAAATTGTTGGTTCTCAGAATAACGGACATAATGATCAAACTATTGTTGAAATAATCGTGAATTACTAATGATAGACCTTTAAAATTGTATCTCACCCCAAACGACAATTTACGATATTTGAACATGATTATATTTTATATGTAGATCTATTTATAACTGTAAATATTTTTATTTATGATGTAAAAAAATGTGTAAGATTTTACATTTATTTTTGTTGTTACTTATAGATTAGATAGCAGAGACAATGTAAATGTTAATGAAACCATTAGAAATGTAACTCAATCTCCCCATCCATGTTTTATTGCGAGAAAAATGGTTTTGGAAAATCTAGTTTCTAAGTCAAGAATAAATAAATTCGGTATATTAATTTATGAAAAGACGAGAATTAAAAAAATATATTTTAAGTCATTATTTTAATTCCCAATAGTTAGACACGCCAATAGCCTACATTTCAAAGTAGGCCTATATTTTGTCTACAAGTAAATATATTTAAAATTGTAAATTTAATGAATTAATCTTCTGAATAGAAGCTGAGTCATATATTTTCTATGTATACAAATCAGTGTCTACTTGACTGATCAAATATAGACAGACATAACTATTCTTATTTTCGATCCGTGCAGGTCAGTTATTCTTGCACTATGACCTTTGTCATACGCAAGAAGTCAAGGCTGTTTCCGTTAACTCTCGTTCAGTAAAAAAGTCAAAATATTATTTATACCACTTTTACAATAATTAAAATAATTTAATAGCTTGACAGCCTATACAAGGCCAAGAAAAAGTTGGTAATTGTCGCTTACGATTTCGGCCAATTCTTGACAGGTCCCTCATCCCTTTCCCGTCGTTACAAGTAGTCATACAAAGTCAGGCCCACAACGTTCCAATATTATGAGATCACAAAAATGTGCCAATCCTCTTTCCAGATCCTCTTCAATTTTATCATTCATAGTCGTTTAAGTATTTCAATAAACAATCTAATTTATTGTAGTTAATTAGTTAATTAACCGGAGGCTTCTAATCCCTGCTCTAGATAGCACAGGTAGTTCCTTTAATCTATGCATTGTATTCTCAACCTCTTCAAGCCCCTAACGAGTTCTGCCACAGAGGTTTCCAGATTGCCTCCAAGTACCACGAGTGCTGGGAGTCTGCGACCTACGCCAATAAATTCACGGAGCTATACGAGCAGCACGAGCGCTACACGCCAGCATTTCTGCAGGCTTACGCAACACACATGTGCAGGTATGGAGTTTAGCGGGCATTTACCTGCTGCTGTTTCTATTTCACAGATTTTTTTCATAAATCTAATGTTTAAGACCATTCTGAAGCCAAATACGTTTGTGTTATTCAAGTGCCATAAATAAACATTATTTATTTAACATCGTTATGGTCTACTAGGTAGCACATGTTTTAAATGTTTAAAAATAAAAACGGCTCCATGGCGTAACATATATAGGGGTGGAATCAAAGGGAGGCGATACACCAAGACCCTGTCGAAGACTAGTCATACCGATAGGGCGTGCCGCGTAACATAGCGTACGGTTTCCTAAACTTTCTCCTCACCTGCGGAATTTTCCTGGATCGTGTCAAATTATATATAGATATTTCACCATTGGATTTTTGAACGATAATAAACATCATAACCGTAACCAGAGATTTGCTTGCATACCAATTAGAACTGTCTGTTGTGTGTGTATTCTACATCAATTTAACGAGCCAGGAGAGAACAATAAATATTCCAGGTCAACTACAGCATCGGCGCAACATTAACGTGGTGGGGTAGCTAGTGTTCCTGCACTGTCTCCCGGTAACACAAATTTAAGACTAATACTAAAGGACTGGTCGTCCAGGCGCCGGGCTTGCCGAGACCGGCTTTTGCACACATTTCTTCCTCCCCACCAAGTCTCTGTGGCTCTCGCCTGTGCTATGAAATCTCGTTCGCCCCTGTAATAGGTTAGAGCTTTCATACTAAAAAGGTTCACCCTACTTAATGCTCTGGCCTACTGCATCACCTTCATTTATTTAGTGTGATGAATTTAGTGTGATGAATTTAGTGTGATGAATTTAGTGTGATGAATTTAGTGTGATGAATTTAGTGTGATGAATTCATGTTTTAGATTGTACAATAACATTTGTATTGGAAACTAAATTTCAATGGTTAAAATATTTTTTGTAATGTGTATGGTTATTCATAGAAAGCATTACTATTGTATATCTACAATTAGTTGCGGTAAAATCTTTAATGACTTTTAACTAATGACTTCCATAATTTACTCTTACTGTATAATGAGTAGTGAATAATGGTTTGGGCATCTCATCGTATATTAAGCACGTTTATAACTCATTATCACAGGTAAATGCTTAAACATTTTTACATTATTTACATATTTTTTTATCATTTACTTTTTTAAAAGTGAAAACCGAATTACGACATGTGGGCAAAGTAATTTTCTTTAACTTTAATTTAGTATATATATATATATATATATATATATATATATATATATATATATATATATATATATATATATATAGAGAGAGAGAGAGAGAGAGAGAGAGAGAGAGAGAGAGAGAGAGAGAGAGAAAGAGTGAGAGAGAGACTGAAAGAGTGTGTGAGAGAGTATACTAATTACCACCTTCTAAAGCTGCCTGTGCTATTTCTAGCATCTCTATTTCTCCATGTACCAAACAGTGTTGTGAAGCCTCAAGCACTAGAGTGTTTGAAGAAAGACGTTGCTGTCTGCAGTAACGCCCAGAAGTTGATCCAAATTGCTGATGAAAGTGGCGGAGCTTGTGAGGGGAACCACTTGAACCCGTTCTTCAAAAAACGTAAGTCGTCTTTTCTTGTTTTGTTTCGTTTTTTGTTTGTTTTTGTTGTGATTGTTCTGTGTTGTTGTTTTTTCACTTTTTGATATGTCTTTAAAGAATTATAAGTCGGTTAACCTTTATTTCACTGCATTACTCAAATGACATGAAAACATTAAGGCAGTAGAGCAATGGTCTCCAAACTATTGTTCTCAGACCCTAAAGTAGCCTGCCATGGGGTCTAATGCTAGACTGCCGTTGTATAAGATAACTTATGTGAAATGTGATTGTCTTTTAATGCAATTTTACTGCACTCGTCTTTTTAAAGTAATATTTGCGTCCGCATGCCGACGCCCATAAGACTAATTAGAGCTTCCTTCCGATGACCTATATTTGTTCCCCAGTAAAATATTATTGTATAACTTGAACGCTAATTAGCACCGAATATTTTGTGATTTTTATAGTGTATTTTCATATAGTGTATTTCAGTTAAAGAAAGTTGAATGTCCCTATTCTAGTTTGTCTAATTTTTAGAAACTCATACATTGAAGCAGCTAATAATATAATATTTTATATATAGATAGAAATATATATTATAACATAATAGATGAATGTATAGATAACCAGATCGTAGATACATAGATAGATACATGGATCGATAGATTTAACCTCTGACCTTTAATGGTAATCTGTGATATGTTCAATGGTTTTGGTTATTGGTTATCTCATTTATTGATCTCCGTGATAAAATCTGTGTATTATACGAACTTGGGTTAATTTTTAAAATTTACTATTTCTTTAGATATCATAGACCATCTGCAAACTGTGAAAGGGGATTCCCCATGTTTCAGCATCGCCGACGACTCGTACAAGTGTTACGTGGAAGCTGGTGAACAGATTATGAACAGTGGGGTTGACACGGTGGACATCAGCAAGTTTTATAAAGTGGCCGATAAGTAAATAGATTTATAATTGTATATATTATTTGGTGTGAGTATTTAGGTGTGTTTGTTCAGCTTTCCCATAAAGAATTGACGAACTTATCTATTCTAGTGTGACTATGTATTTTAAACGCATACAATGTGCACCAATAACATGTACACATATAGATAGAAAGACAGATAGATAGATAGATAGATAGATAGATAGAGAGATAGATAGATAGAGAGATAGATAGATAGAGAGAGAAAAAGCTACTAATTAAAATAGATGGTGAAAAGGATAAAGTAATGTCCGTCAGACCAATTCTATCTGTAGTATCTGTGATGCAGAGTTCACGAGTTTCTGTGGCCATGGAGTGGCCATAACACTTTCCAGCTGCCTTTATTTATCCTCATATAATGTCATGTATCCATCAGACGTGGGTGGACTCAGGAAAAGCCTACAAATCCTTGAACAAATTCTAGCCTGCAACAGGCTTCAAGTCCAGGTCCCTGAGCATGTCAGTCGAGCACGCTGTCGATCGGCCAACGTATCCCAATCGAAAAAGAGATAATATATTATATAAATATATTAATGTTTGATAGTTAGACAGATAGATAGACAGATAGATAGACAGATAGATAGACAGATAGATAGACAGATAGATAGACAGATAGATAGACAGATAGATAGACAGATAGATAGACAGATAGATAGACAGATAGATAGACAGATAGATAGACAGATAGATAGACAGATAGATAGACAGATAGATAGACAGATAGATAGACAGATAGATAGACAGATAGATAGACAGATAGATAGACAGATAGATAGACAGATAGATAGACAGATAGATAGACAGATAGATAGATATAATGATCCTACCTACCTACCTACATCCTACATATCACGTAGTCTGTTAGACCGTTGGGGCGCCACAGATGACACGTAAACCAGCCTCCTCCATTCCTCCCGTCTCTCAGCCGTTCTCATTGCCTCGCATAGCTTTGTACCTGTCCATTCCCTGATATTATCTTCCCAACGTTTCTTTGGTCTTCCTCTCTTTCTGCCTCCTCTGGTGGTACCCTGCAGGATGGTCTTTGCAAGCCCGTTGGTTCTGGTGACGTGGCCATACCATTCCAGTTTTCTTTTCTTGGCTGTGGCCAGCAGGTCTTCATATTTTCCAATTTCCTGTTGTATTCTTTTTCTTATCTGTTCGTTGGAGATATGGTCTTTGTAACAGATACCGAGCAGGGTCCTGAAGCATCTCATTTCCATGGCGTTTATCTTCTTTTCCAGCTCCGCTGTTAGTGTCCATGACTCGCAAGCATATAAGAAAATGGAGAGGACCAATGAGCGCATCAGCCTGATTTTGGTGCTGAGGGCTAGGTTCTTTTCTTTCCATATTGTCTTGAGCCTCTTTAGTGATGCTGTTGTCTGGGCAATCCTGGACATTACTTCTTCTTGAAGCTGCTAACTGTTTCCAAACTCTGCCCACCAATCTTGATCTGCGTGGTGATGCCGCTGGTGTTACTAGTCATTCATTTAGTTTTTCGGCACTGATTTGCATGCCATAGGATGCGGAAGTCTTGTCTAGTCGCTCCACTAGATATAATGATAAATTAGAAATAAAACAGGAGGATGGTTAAATGGATAGTTAGATAGATAGAACTGATTAACGATTCTATAATTACACATGTTCTGACTTCTCAGGTTCTTCGATATTATCTGGGATTGTCTGATAACTGTCTTCAAGTCCAACTCAGACGTCTGTGAACAATGGCAACTGCCAATGCTGCTGGCACTACAGAAGACAGCCATGCCATCTTTGTTTGGAATGCGACTAAACAATTACCAAGTGGCGAAATTAGAGGTAAATACTTCTTCTTTGTTCTCAAATTGTATTAAAGGAGGAGTTGACGCATGAAAACATATCAGATATAAAGAATAGAGATGATATGTCAGATTTCCAAACAGTTTGGAATTGCCGGTGATTTTCTTTGTATATTTATCCTATTTCGAGCTGGTTCGTAAATGAGGCTGGCTTGGAGTACATTTCTGCAATTTTTAAGTGATATTCCACATGGGAAATCTTTACTGATTCCAACGCATAGCCCTCTAACATACTGGAATATTGAGCATTAAGGTTTATTTCTAAACAAAAGTGTTTTAATAATATAAATGAAGGTATTATTCAAATTATGAAATTTAAACTAGTTAAACCCATTTATGTTTGTAAAAGCTAGTCTTAATTTAAAATATAGTTTTCATCATTGACTTTGGTTTGTATATATATTAAGCTTTAATTTACATTAGAGAATTTAAAAAAAAAAAGTTTCCCTCTGACTCATGTTTAAATATACATTAGATCCTTTATGTCTGATAAGTTTTTACAGACATTAAAGTCTTCAAAATTGAGCCTGATTTTAATATAGGTAGTATACATTGGAGCCTTTATGTCATATTACGGTTTTTGCAAGCATTAAAGTCTTAATAAATGAGCCTGATATTAATATAGGTAGTATACATTGGAGCCTTTATGTCATATTACGGTTTTTGCAGGCTTTAAAGTCTTAATAAATGAGCCTGATATTAATATAGGTAGCATACATTGGAGCCTTTATGTCATATTACGGTTTTTGCAGGCATTAAAGTCTTAATAAATGAGCCTGATATTAATATAGGTAGTATACATTGGAGCCTTTATGTCATATTACGGTTTTTGCAGGCATTAAAGTCTTAATAAATGAGCCTGATATTAATATAGGTAGTATACATTGGAGCCTTTATGTCATATTACGGTTTTTGCAGGCATTAAAGTCTTAATAAATGAGCCTGATATTAATATAGGTAGTATACATTGGAGCCTTTATGTCATATTACGGTTTTTGCAGGCATTAAAGTCTTAATAAATGAGCCTGATATTAATATAGGTAGTATACATTGGAGCCTTTATGTCATATTACGGTTTTTGCAGGCATTAAAGTCTTAATAAATGAGCCTGATATTACTATAGGTAGTATACATTGGAGCCTTTATGTCATATTACGGTTTTTGCAGGCATTAAAGTCTTAATAAATGAGCCTGATATTAATATAGGTAGTATACATTGGCGCCTTTATGTCATATTACGGTTTTTGCAGGCATTAAAGTCTTAATAAATGAGCCTGATATTAATATAGGTAGTATACATTGGAGCCTTTATGTCATATTACGGTTTATGCAGGCATTAAAGTCTTAATAAATGAGCCTGATATTAATATAGGTAGTATACATTGGAGCCTTTATGTCATATTACGGTTTTTGCAGGCATTAAAGTCTTAATAAATGAGCCTGATATTAATATAGGTAGTATACATTGGAGCCTTTATGTCATATTACGTTTTTTGCAGGCATTAAAGTCTTAATAAATGAGCCTGATATTAATATAGGTAGTATACATTGGAGCCTTTATGTCATATTACGGTTTTTGCAGGCATTAAAGTCTTAATAAATGAGCCTGATATTAATATAGGTAGTATACATTGGATCCTTTATGTCATATTACGGTTTTTGCAGGCATTAAAGTCTTAATAAATGAGCCTGATATTAATATAGGTAGTATACATTGGAACCTTTATGTCATATTACGGTTTTTGCAGGCATTAAAGTCTTAATAAATGAGCCTGATATTAATATAGGTAGTATATTTGAGATATAGATTTTAAGAAGCCCTCTCTAGATCGGTCCTACAACACAGATTATAATTTTTTTTCTTATGTGAAAATTAAATAATAATAAAGCTTGAATCGAATGCATAACCTTGTAGAGTCATAGACGATTTCATCAAATATAAAATTCGACTACTTTTAGTCCAATTTTTCGTCGCGATGTGCAACGTGCAACACATTTTTACTTGATAATCTCCCCTATAAGGTTGACCCCCCTTCACATGCCCCGTTACATCATTACTTATAACAATAGCAGTTATTAGGACTTTGGACTTTGGCTAAACTGAACAAATCCAGATTACCTATTTAAACATTAGAAACGAATTGAAAAAAATATTTGTTAAAACATTTTTTTTTGTTAGTCTGGTTTTTGAATTAACCGCTGTTGTTGTTTTTTGTTGCTTTATATTATTTTGTATATATATTTATTTTTTTTTTTTGGGGGGGGGGGGGGGGGGGTTAAGAATCTTTTTGTTGTACGTTAAAAAAAAGCTTTCTAATTTATATAGGTCTGTGGATAAACAGGATAAACAATTTTAATATAGTTCTTCCATTTTTATAGCTTTGTTTTGGTGATGTTCCTTTTAATATCGGCCGAATACGTTCTTGTAAAGTTTATTTCCGTTTCTATCCAGTCTCTGTGTTCGAGGGATTAGTATTTGGCGTAACAACCACATTTACTGAGTAATTGATACCAAAGCTTGTATGTTCTTTGTATAACTACAATTTGTCAAACTGTACATTGGATTTTTTGTGCTCTAAAACTGTATTTTTTTTAGTACAATAGAAACCTTTTTTTCAGGGGTACTGTAGCAGCCTTCGTGAGTCCATGGCAGTTACATGTGGGATTCGTGGCTATACCGAATCAACCCTATACCAACAGCACTATAACAATGTATTCGATGAAAACGTATATCTATAACAGGGATCGGCAACCTTTTGAAAAGAGTATATCTAAATTAGATTTCTCAATCATTAAGCGTGTCAACACCCTAGAAGTCATCCGGCTTTAACACTCAATTTCTTGTAGAACTCTTGTAGTAATTTCCATTTTTGGGGAGTAGTCCGCGTGCCACTGAAAATTGCTCTGCGTGCCAAGTCTCGCACGCGTGCCGTAGGTTGCCGATCTTTGACCTATAACATAACTTTTTTCAACGTTTGCTTCAGTTGGAAGATGCCAGCAACATTCCCACGACCACAAGCCCACTACCGGAAATGGATTGTGTTGTAAAGAAGGAGAAATACTACATACTGATGAAAGCGTTGCTGGAGAGACCTCAAGCCGAGCCTGGTGATCTAGTTCTTCAGGTGAACACAGGCGACGACGGACAGGTGAGATTTTCCATTCGTACCTGTCTTTATAACCACATATAATCATATAGATCGATTTGTTTTTATGATACTCTCTATTTTATATAATATAATTATTTAGTACATAATAAATTAATATACTCTTTAGGAAAATATATCTGGCGCCAAACCATTACAATTTATAGACTTGTTAACTTGTGTAAAACTATTTTTAAAAATCATTTTGTCATGTTTTTGTTTTTTTAATAATATTACCTTCCGTGTATTAATATATTTGTATTTAGCCCCAACTCAGCCTAGTTGGCAGCTCTGCTCAAGACAATGAGGATATAACAAACTTTGTCGACATGGTCGCCAAGAAAGAGAGAAAAGAGAAAAAGAAGAAAGAAAAGGTAAGTGACGAGAACAAATCAAAGGGACATAACCAAATATATTTTGTAGCTGCAGTTCCCATTTGTTTTCTACAGTTCATGTTCTTGATATATTTCTTTAAAATAAAATTTAAACAAACTTTGTGACAAACGGTAATTTACATTTATCCAGGGGTTGGTAAACTTATATTAATCGAGGGCCAAACTAGAATTTCTAAATTATTTCATGTTAAAGTCATCCTGCTCAATTATATATATATTTTAAAAAATTATAATTTTTTTTTAGGGCCGTAGCATCATAAAGGCCAAAAGTTAAAAAGATTTATATTTAATGAAACAATTAACATGGATAGCATGGATAGGCGCGCTATATAAATCATCATCATCATCATGTTTGTGATTATCATCCTTTTTATTTGCATCTTTACCACATACACAATTTTATTATTTAACTTTTACATTTATGGTTTATTATTGTCTTAAAATTATTATTTAGTTGTGAAGATATAGATCTAGATCTAGCATCTGCTATATTATATCGATTGCACTTTGATCTCAGCTTTACTGAGATATTCTCTTTACGAGTTTATAGCAGTGATACCTATCTAAATTTTCAGAAAATTCAAGTTAAAATAAACATAGTCACTGTGATCTATTTTGTTTCCCTCCCTCCCCTATTTTTCAGCTTCATCCTCGTTCACCTCCCCCCACCCCTCCTCCTTCATCTGTTTTTTTTTCTCTCCGCAAAACAAGAATTAAAAATGTTTACAAATACAAAGATTTTTTGTTGTTGTAATTCTTGGCTTTGGAAACAAATTTCTTTGTTAGTCAATTTTTTTTTTATCGAAATTTACTTTAATATTAGTCCAGTACAATGCTTTACGCCCAAGGCAAGTTAATTTAATTGGTGCGACGAAAGGGTTATGCAAATTAGGCTGAAATTGACCTATATCTACGGCGCAAAAAGTTTGAAACCGCTCTTAAGTTTAAAATTGTTTATTATTGGTGGGAAGAAAAAGCGATGTTGCACGGCCCAGGACTAGAAACCTGAGCTCAATAAGTGCGCCCAATTTGAGAGTAGGGAAACAACTTTTAAACCCCCTCCCCTTTATCTTATCTTATATAGACTATTACAGACACTTCTTCTATAAAAAAAAAACAACAAAGTATTGAGTCATACGCTGATCCATGATCTGAGTCTAGTCTTTCAGCTAGCCCGGTCAACTACCCAGTAGCTCTGTTATACGATATAACTGGGCCGTCGCTGGTGACACAAGCGATCTGCTGTAGGTGTAGCATACCGGTGGTACATACATTTATTCTTATATTATTAATCCCCAAAATACATTTTGACCACTTACTTACTTACTTACTGCCCGTAACGCCGTGGGCGCATAGGGTAGCAACAAAGTCCTTCCATCTTTCTCTGTCACGTGCGACAATTCCAATCGTACCCCAGGAGTGACCAAATTCTTTTAATTCCTGCTCCACAGTTCTGCGCCAGGTTACTTTTGGCCGACCTCTCTTTCTTTTCCCTTCTGGAGTCCAGTGTAGTGCTGTCTTGCAGATGTTCCCTTCCTCTCTTCTCAACACATGGCCAATCAATCGCCAACGCTTTTTCATTATGATTGTGCCCATGTCTTCGTGGTTGGATTGGGACATTAGTTCTTCGTTGGTTATTTTCTTTGGCCAAAATATTTTCAAAATCTTTATGAGGTTTTTCGTGTGGAAAGTGGAAAGCTTCACAAGGTCCTGTTGTGTCATGCGCCAACATTCTGCACCATATAGAAGGACAGGAAGCACACAGCTGTTATATAGTTTTATTTTCGTTCTGGAACTATATTGACATGATTTCCAGATGTTGGTCATGTTATAAAATGCAATTCTTGCTTTGTTCAGTCTGTTTTGAATATCTTCTTTGCTTCCTCCATCTGGTGTGAGTGAGCTTTTTAGGTATGTGAATTTTTCTGAGTTAGGAAGATCTTTATTGTCAACTTTGACTGGAATCATAGTAGTGGTATTTAGCACCATGATCTCAGATTTTTTATGATTTATTTTTAGTCCAACTTGTGAACTAAAATTATTTAGTCTGTCTGTTTTGGCTTGCATTTGCTGATAGGTGTGAGACAAAAGTGCAAGGTCATCAGCATAGTCTAAATCCTCGAGTGTTGATAACAAAGTCCATCTGATGCCATTGTTTCTCACTTCTGTTGTGTTTTTCATCACCCAGTCAATTAGTATGTTAAACAGTAATGCGGACATCACGCATCCCTGTCCTCACTTCGAACCATATGTTGCTACCTTTTATGCAGCAGCTGTAGTTGCTGTAAAAGCTCTTGATCAGCTGTACCATGTGAGCAGGTATTCCATATGCTCTCAGAATGCGCCACAGACTGTCTCTGTGAACACTGTCGAATGCCTTTTCGAAATCAATGAAGTTGATATAAAGTTGTCGTTGCCATTCTGTACTGTCACCAACGGGATATGCGCTATATAAGCACCGTTATTATTATTATTATTATTACATTGTTCTATGATGTTTCGTAGAGCAAAAATATGTTTTGTGCAGTTCCTCCCTTCTCTAAAACCTGCTTGATCTTTTCTAAGAATGATGTCGACAGCCTCGTAAAGTCTCCCGATGATCACATTGGCCAGTACTTTGCTTGGGATTGACAGAAGCGTAATGCCACGCCAGTTATTGCAGTCACTAAGTGCACCCTTTTGGGGGATTTTGATAATTATTCCTTTAGTCCAGTCTTCTGGTACGTGTGCTTCCACCCATATTTTTCTGAAAAGTGGCTCCAATATATTAGCTGCTGTCTTTGCGTCAGACTTAAATAGTTCAGTGTTCAAGTTATCGGATCCTGGAGCTTTATTGTTTTTTAGTGATTTAATGGCATTTACAATTTCTACTTTTGTAGGTGATTCTACATTGATGTCCAATTCTGTCTGTACATCCGGAATTACTGCTTCTTCCAATGGTGGTTCTCTATTAAGTATTTCGCTAAAATGTTCAGCCCATCGTTTATTTTGTCCAGCTTCATTAGTCAGCAGTTTTCCTTGTTTATCCTTAATGGGTGCATTTGGTGATGAGTGGAAATTACCACAAATCTGCCTGGTGATTTTATATAATTGACCTTGCTCTCCTTTAGCTGCAGCACTTTTTGCTTCATTTGCTAGTTCTTCAACAAATGCCCTCTTGTCTGCACGCACCATCTTCTTTACTGCCTTGTTGGCTTCTTTATATTGGTATTTGTATTTTTCTTGTAGTCTTGTTGACCTAGTGCTGTTCATTTGATTTTTTATCTTGCGTCTCTGGTCTATGGCACACCATGTAGTTGGTGTAATCCATTCTTTTGTCTATTTCTTATCTCTAAAGCCCAAGCATTTTTCTGCACTCTGTTGGTATGCAACTTTGACATTTTCGTAGTATGAATTAATATTATTATTACTCTCATCATCAGATCTTAAACTTTGTAGTGCTTGGAATCTATTCCTGACCTGTGTGATGAAGGTGAGCTTAGTGTGAGTATCTGTTAGTTTCTGTATATTGTATCCTCGCTGTATGTCTGTCTTGTTCTGTGACCGTCTCAGTTTCAGCTTCACTTTTGCTATTACCAACTGATGGTCACTTCCAACATCAGCACCTCATTTTACTTTAACATCTATCAATGATCTCCTCCATTTGGCATTTATAAGCAGATGGTCAATTTGGTTTCTATCTCTATCATTGGGCGAATACCAGGTCAACTTGTGAATCTCACGATGTGGAAACAAAGTGCCTCCTATTACCATGTCATTAGAGCTACAAAGTTCAACTAATCTTTCCCCATTTGCGTTCCTTATACCACAACCATGAGTTCCCATTGTTCGTTCGTTGCCATTGTTGTCATGTCCTACTTTTGCATTTCAGTCTCCCATTATTATCATCATGTCATGCAGTGGTGCTGATTTAACTTCTGTCTCCAATTGTTCATAAAAAAGGGTCTTTTATTTCATCCTCACTGTCGTTTGTAGGGCCATAGCATTGTATGATGGTCATATTTACCTGCCTACCTCTCATTCTGATTTTAATTAGTCTACTGCTAATTGGTTTCCAGTCTATAAGGCATTTTTCTGTACCTTTCCTAAGGATGATGGCGACTCCTTCTTCGTGCAGGTTATCATCTTTTCCTGAATATAAAACTGTCTCTCCTGTCGAAGTTGTCATTCTTCCAGATCCCGGCCATCTAGCTTCACTGATGCCTAAAATGTGTATACCGTAGCGCCGCATCTCTGCTGTCACTTGTGCTAGTTTACCAGTTTGGTACATTGTGCGTACATTCCAAAATTCCAGTTTTGTCTTGGTTTTGGTACTCAAGACCTCTATCTTCCTGTCAGTGGCTTCCAAAGAATGGCTTTCACCACTGTCATTCATATGAGTCACTTGGGGCAACTCTAGAGGCTTATCGCACCGGTTTATAGGTATTGACTTTGTTGCTGTTTCCCTAACCAGCTTGTTTTTCCAGGACAGAGTGGTTAACCCTGTGCCCAACCCCCAACCTGGAGGACCAGGGTACTAGCTTTAGTCTGACCCCTACCCGCGCAGACCTTCCCAGCTTGGTTGAACCTGCCAGGAGTTAAAATTCCCGCTGGTATAGCTCTGGGGGTTGCAAGCTGCAAAACCACGCCAAGGCCTAGTACCAATGTTGGCAGATTTTGACCACTAACAAACATAAAATAATAGATCTAGCCTACATTTAATTTGTTAAATAAAAAAAGCCAAGGTAAAAAACCAATATCCGCGAAAAAAAAGCTATTATCCCTTGTTGGGATCGAAAAAGACAAAATCTTGGGAAAATACCCAAGGACCGGTATCGCTGGTTCTTTTTTTTTTTGTTTCCTTCAGGACTTAGGAGGTGCGTCGGAGATTAACCTCCTTGCCCCTCCTTTGGGCCTTCTATGTTAGTATTGTTTTTTTTATAAGAACCAGAGCTCGGCTGGTGGGTGGTGATCGATCTTAGCCAAAAGGCCGAGAAGTATTAAATGAAGATACATTTGGAAGCAATAAATGTTAAGCTGAATCGATACGTAGAGTAATCATACAAACTGGGTTGTAAATGTGATGTTTAAAAATGTACATATAAATTCTTTAGTCTTTTAATATTTATATAATTTTCAACCATCTTTTACAGTTTAATCATTTCAAAGTATTAAATTGTAAAGCATTATTTTTTTTTATTCAAGAAAAATAAGAAACATTATTAGCCATTTGTGTATTGTTTAAAATTCAACTTGCTGCATTTTTAAATCCTCAATATCCCTCCACTTAAAAAAACAGATCCACATCTAAGACGATTATAGTAACTTGTAGTTGGATAAATCCAGTCAGGCTTGATGCGATACGAAAACATGAGTCAATGAAATTGAAAGTCTTGGCTTTGTTTAGAAAACTCCGCTTTGATTGTTTTAATGTGCTTCTGAAAAAGCCCATCTATATATCTTAATAAATGCCATAAATTAATTATGGAAGTACATGAAATTAAATGTTTTGAAATTTCACCGCAAGATATGTCCAGTTTCAATGCAAATCGATTCCAGTGGTCTAACAGTTCAAGTGCTGTTTGCCCCCGTCCTTGTAAATGCAAGTTCAACACATTGAAATATGTCGCTGTGTCATTCAGATACATCGGATTCAACAGTCAGTTCTTCTCATTCAAAATTGGAAAAAAATTCTTGGAGGTCTCTCGCGTGCCACTCAAAATTGCTCTGCGTGCCAAATCTGGCACGCGTTCCTTAAGTTGCCGACCCCTTCATTAATCTATAAAAGTGAAATAGAGTTGTGGCACATGAAACTTATCTAATCCGGTTAGAAATGACATATATCCCGATATTCGTGATTATTTAGTATCTTATACTTTATTAATGTAAGAGGAGAGATCTTATCTTATACAATACAGACGCTCCTTCTATAAATAAGATTATTGCGTCCTACGTATATCCGTGGTCTGAATCTAGTCCTGCATTTCTATTAGTGTTTTAAATGATGTTAAGTTACTGGTTTTCCTCGTTTGCTCAGACAACCCATTCCACGCCCGGATGCCACTCGGGAAAAAAGAGTACCTATATGCATTTAAATTTTGTTCTTGCACAACGGATAATGAAAGTGTTTTTGTCCTTTATTTTTATTTGAGCATTGTAACAGATTTGTCTTTGTGCTGTATTTCTAAATTAAAATTTCATTTCTTATGTATTATTATTACTTTACACTTAACCCTTCTGCCCCTAGTGATTCTAGGTTTAGTGATGTAACTAATGGTGTTACTCTTGTCAGTTGTGAATATTCGCCAGTAATGAACCTTGCAGCTCTTTTCTGAATGTGTTATATTTTGTAATGTTCTCTTTAGTTGATTGGTCCCAAGCAGAAGATGCATATTCTAGTAGGCTATAGTGATTATTTAGTATCTTATACTTTATTAATGTAAGAGGAGAGATCTTATCTTATACATTACAGACGCATAGAACTGTCACCAACGGGATATGCGCTATATAAGCACCGTTATTATTTATTTATTTATTTATAGTAGCCTACTAACTAATCTGAGTTAGTATTTTAGTTTTATGTTCTTATTACACTTGTAGAAATTCCTTTTTATGAACCCTAATGTTTTGTTAGATTTTTAAATTAACAGAAGGTTGCGCATTTTTAAATAACATCTGAATTTTTCAGGACTCTTGACATGTAAACAACTGCATACATATGTGTAAATTAAACTGATAATTTAGAGAATACGAGTTTTTATAATGTAAAATCAAATCTGGTTTTCTCAAAGTTCACCATACTTTCAAACCATTTGAACTTGAAATACAGTATTAAATTACAGCCCGATTATAGTCTGACAAATGGCGTCACTGTCTTATTGCCAAGCTAGAACTGTTGACCAAAATGTTTTCACCTGTGCATACAATACATTTTAGTCTAAATCTGCTTTATGGATGACCAATAAAAAAATATTCGAACACATTTGTTAAAATTTTCTGTGCAGGATTATAATTAGGAGACTGTAAACACAACAATATCCCTCCTTCGCCACTTAATCTATGGCGTTAACTTGTATACTTCTGGCTCTAGACTCTAACGCTACCAGATTATTTAAAGCTAACATCATAGACTATAATAAGATGGACCGCTTGCTCTATTTTAGAGCTTATATCAACTGTTTTCCCGTGCGCAACCAATAAGTCTGTCTTATATTACTTCTACGCTCCTCGTTGTTTCTTAAATGTTTCCGCTTTATACAACTTTCGATTTTAATTTTAATTTTTCATTGAGAAAATCGAAGCGATTCAATAAAATGGAAGTGCAAAGGAAACAACGAATCGGAAATTCCGAAAATCAGTGTTTCGAGTCATCATATAGAAGAAATACTAAAGCAAGCGGTCCATGTATATTATAGTATATGCTAACATAATGTTTAATTAGTGTATCTTTAAATAGAAACCTTAATTTTATGATTGTCCGAAAAATAAAAAAAACTTTTTCTTTCAAAAAAGGTGTAAAAGAATGTCATTTTATGTAGTCTATTTATTTACAATTTATGTCATGATTAACTATTTGCATTTTTAAAATTAATTATTCTAACGCTAAAATATATGATTTGATTTCAGTAGTAAAGCGCGTGAATTCTATATATCATTTTTTAATACCTACTATTTAATGTTTTCACCAGGAAATCAAGAACTTCATTCAGAAAATTAACGCCTCCCAGAAAAAGGGTAAACAGGAGAAAAAGGGGCAACCGCCAAAACAGCCGACGTCACAGAAGCCGAAGAGAACTACACGTGACCAGAGCATGGTTGCATAAGTTGTTATTTGTTGTTGGGGATGTCAAGGATTGCGTTTGATGGAGATGACTTTAATATTCACTGTTGGTTATTTTTATCTGTATTTTTTCTAAATGTTTTTCTATGTATTGGTAATGAGGCGTCGGCAACCTAAGGCACGCGTACCATACTTGCAAGCAGATCTTCTATTTTCTTCAACATTGATTGCCAAAACAGGTTAACTTTGAGGCTGATGGCACGCTGAAGAACTAGAAATCCTAATTTGGCATTATGTTATACAAGTGGTAGCAGACAACTGTATTAGTTCTTTGTTGGGATTTGTGTATTAGTTCTTTGTAGGGATTTGTGTTTTAAATCTTTGTTGGGATTTGTGAATTAGTTCTTTGTAGGGAATAGTGTTTTAGTTCTTTGTAGGGATTTGTGTTTTAGTTCTTTGTAGGGATTTGTGTATTAGTCTAGTTCTTTGTAGGGATTTGTGTTTTAGTTCTTTGTAGGAATTTGTGTATTAGTTCTTTGTTGAGATTTGTGTATTAGTTCTTTGTAGGGATTTGTGTATTAGTTCTGTGTATGATTTGTGTGTTAGTTCTTTGTAGGGATTTTTTATTAGTTCTTTGTAGGGATTTGTGTATTCGTTCTTTGTATCGCTTGTATGTTGTTTTATAAATTTGTTTCATAAACTTGTTATGCTTGACTATTCTATATAACTGATATAAGTATCTTTAAAGTTTTTTTGTTTTTTTTACTATTTATTTATTATAAATATTTCTTTTTTCTGTTATTTTCTTTTTTTATGTATAAGTATAAGTGTTATGTATTAGTTTTAGGTTTTGTGCTTTATATATTTGTTCTAAACTTTTTTTAAAAAAAGGTGTATTTTTTTATATTGTCAAATATACCAACACTTGTTAAAAAAAACAAACCAGTGTGTTTCTTTTCTGGAAAAATAAAAAGTAAAGTCAGAAAAGTGGTTTAAAGCGTTGAATACTAACTAAATGTTTTAAAGTTAATTATTCTGTTGTTGTTTTTTTTTTTTTTTATTGTTGTTGAATATTTCAATTTTGTATTTATGTTAAAATCAAAGTTGATGTTTTCTTCATCATTCTTGCTTGTATGAGCTAAGTCTACTCAACATCTCTATAGATAACATTTAGACTGTAGTGTGAAATTTGTACAAAAATTGTTTTTTTATATTTGTATTCGTTTTTACCAAATTCACAACAATAAACAAAGAGTAAAAATAAATCACGCAACACTATTCTTTTTTTTGTGTGCAGATAGCGCAGTTTTTTTTAATTCAAATTCATTTGATAGTTCTATTTTGTTTTTATAAAAAAAAAGATTAGAAATGTAAAAAAAAATAGGTGAAATCTAAAAAAAAGAAAATTGTCGAAAGTAGATATAATATTAGGGAGAACGTCTACAATGGCACAGTCTCCCAATGTACATTTAAACACAATGCAGTTATAAGCCACTTTAATACAACTATAATAAGAGGGGAGCACTGCTATTTCATTCTAAGTCTTTATTGTCTTTTTTTTTTCGTAAAGTGCTCAAAAACAAACAAAAAAAATATTGTAGAATAAAAACATTAAAATTGTAAAAATGAACATAGCACCCAACGCCAAACGATGAAAAAGCACCTAAAGAGAAACGACAGACATGTGTATATGTGTGTAAATTATGTGTGAGTGTGTAAATCGAGGGTGAATAGTTTGTACATAGGACACCAAGCAACAGCTTTACAGCAAACTAAAATCCATTTGGTGTCTCTCAGTTTATGATTGTTTTAGAGCAAACCCAAGTTAAGGGGGCCGAAGAAGTGCAACCCTCGTCCTCGATGGGCGGGGTACATTTCCCTACCCCCGGCACTCCACAAGGGGGGGGGGAGCTATTCCCCCAAGGTCGGGGTGCATGATTTTCTAGTGTTATATAATATATAGGAAATCACTGGTGAAGCACACGCAAAGAGAAGAAATAAAAAAAATTACATCAACACTTGGAAACAAAACAATAAATAAATAAATTGTATTAATTTGTAAAACAAAAAAATCCTCTAACGTAGCACCCACAGTGTGTCATCACTCAAGTTATCTATACAAGCAAAATAATAAATGATAAATCATCACTTTAGAACACTTCGTAGAGCTAATTTAAAACAACAAAAACTATATTCAACCTAAAGATCAAAACATTTATAATTACAGAATTTTACCAATGATGATCATTTATTCTGTATTTTTGGGAAAAGTCTAAGTTTACAAAGGTAAAAATAAAATATTTCGTTTTACAATTGGTAATACACTAATACACACAAATTTAAAAATATGTATAAATGTATATATATAATTTAAAAAAGCTAGTCATTGCTAAACATTGATATTACTTTATTATACTAAAAGACTTTTTTGTAAAAGAAAAAAAAAAGGTAAATTTCACAGCCTTAGCAATATGACTATTTACAATATTTGGCAATTAATTTCAATGATTACTTAAAAAAAAATGTTTTTTCTTTCAAAAGATCAAACAAACAAACAAAAAATTCAGATCTTTTGTTAAGGTGGTTCCCCTAAAACGATAGGCCTTTAGGGACCACAAGGACGGGAGGAGGTCGTCAGATTGTAAGGTGGGCTAGAGTTTCTATATTTATCCAACATTTGAAGTGATTTTTTGGTGAACTTTTGGATAATATAAATTATTTGTTGTTCTTGTTATTAGTTTTGAGAATATTTTGTTACAGGGATTAAAAAAAACATGAGAAACCGTTACGAGCACTGGTAGCCCGGTTTTATTATTGCTTTTTACAATTTAGACCATATGACATTTTTTTTTATGTACAGAAAAGGCTATTTACCGAAACATTCAAGCAGCACATATATAAGCAAACTTAGAGGCCATCACCTTTAGAGCGCGCGTGGGTTTGTGTGCAATATATATCACATATTGAAATTATTTTCTTTATCAAAGAATATATATGTACGTGCTGAAATAAATTCATAAATAATTATTTTGATAATATTTTCTATAAAAATAAATTCATATTATATAGTTTAAAAACTTTTATTTGTATTAGATAATGAATCATTCCAATATATACTTTTGGTGATCATAATTGAGTTATAATATTTCATCTTGTGAAAATATAATGATGTGCAATAAGATAAACACATTTTTACAAGTTTTTCATTTTTAAAAAAAACCAAACAAATAAACATTATTTCAGTGTGTATCTCACAGTGTTTAACAAAGTAGGTCAAAAGGAAAAGAACATCCGGGGATGCCATTCCCAAACTGTACATCAAATCAAAGGTCGTAACCCATTTGAGTGTGGATAAAATCTATCTAAACAAATAATTTCTGGAGTAGCATACGTCTTATTTCATTACCAAAAAAAAAAAAAACTATACAAGAAATAATTCATATCTAATATATACACACTTTGAAAAAAAAATTTAATACTCCATTTATGCGACTTTTGATTGAACTCAGAGGTCAAGGTGACACGAGATGTTTTCTGGCGAAGACAAGAACAAGCAGCATGGATGCAGCAAGAACCAGTTTGATCAGAAACTAGCAAAAGTTCTTCAAAACATTGACCATAACAGAAACAAGAGAAAAAAAATTATATAATATTCAAATGTAGACTATGTATCTATAGTAAAGAACCGTGTCTTCTTGTTTTCAACTTGAATGTTCTTATGTTCTCTTTGAATAAAGCGGACATCCATAGGCGGAGCGAGCTAAGCGTTGTTTTTTATTTGTTTTTTTAAGTAAAAGCATGTTGTCGGTTCACAAGATGGTAGGAGGGCCTTGGAGAGGTGATCTGCCGCCCTCGGGGGTACTAAACTGTCTAACCTTTTCTAGAACTTGTATTTCCTCTGGAGACGAAGATCAAGAGATTATAATGAGTAAAGACTACACATTGGCAAATTGAAACATAATATATTACATTTATATAAATATATATACTGCACAAAAAAAAGCTTAGTCATTGTAATAAAATAACATTATAAACACATTTAGTTTTTTAACCTAATTATAAAAACAGTTTTATATTTAATTAATTTTAAAAGACAAAAGACGAACATTACGAGAAAAAAAAACGATATATAAAACACCTTTAAGTAAAACGTTCTATTGAAACAAGACGTAAACTAAGACGACATTTTGTTTTTTTAACAAAACAATCTTTACCTCTAAATACAAACAAACACGAGACAAAACATACATGAAAACAACAAATCGGGTTCCACAAAATGTTTACATATTATTATTTGTAATGTTCTATTTAAAAAAACAACAAACAGACGTCGGTATGGAGGAATTTACTTTGGTATAAATTACGTCATTAACGTGTTTTCCTTTTCAACAAAACACATATTTAAAGTGAGCGTGTACACTTTAAGCCAAACACAGATATTATATTTCGCAAAAAGTTTTTTTTAAACGGCTTTATTCTGCTAGGCCGAAACGTTATATAAACAAAATATAAACGATCGTATTTATTGTATTATCGCGTTTTTATATTGAAAATTTGTTCTAAAATATGTTTTTTTAAATATCATTAAATTTTTATTTTTTATTTTATAAAATTCAACAATTTACTCGATTACACGCTCCGTTATTTCTGTCTGACCACAAAATAAAATTTTTCGACAAGTAAGACTATCTTTGAGCTGTTTTTTCTTCTGATTTCAATTCTTGGATTTGAGAAATTTTACCATTCTATTTACATTCTAAAAGCGCGCTCTTAATTGAAGAAAGAAACTCGTCGTCTGCTCAGACTGTTAATGGCGGCAAAAAAATACCAAAAAGCTTTTTTTTTAATTTATAAAGCCAAATTAGTTTAAAGCTAAACTCCATGTAAACATCAATTTCATACAATAATTGAATACTGTTTCGTACATTTCTTTAATTATTATACGTAAGCTAAAAAAAAAAGGCGCCAAACGGAACTTCCGTTATACAAAGACTATAATAAGCTGGACAGCTTGCTCTATTTTTAGAGCTTATGTGTTCTTTTTTTTCCGTGCGCAACCAATAAGGC
This sequence comes from Anisus vortex, assembly GCA_949126835.1. NCBI lineage: Eukaryota > Metazoa > Mollusca > Gastropoda > Planorbidae > Anisus > Anisus vortex. The sequence goes on from OX421499.1 coordinate 24,134,087, forward strand.
TGTCTTGATTTACTTCTACGCTCTTACGATTGCGTTAAAGATTTCCGTTGTATACAACTTTCGATTTTAATCTTAATTTTTCATTGAGAAAATCATAGCGAACTACTAAACCGGAAGTCCAGAGGTCTTAGTGCGATCGGAAATTCCGAAACTAAGTGTTTCAAATTATCAAATAACAGAAATATCAAAGCAAGCGTTCCAACTTATTATAGTCTTTGGTTTATAAACAAGTTTTGGTCACATTTTGTGACAAGCTTAGAAGCTTTGGATTTTTTAAGCGTAACAGCAGGTTTAGGGCGGGAGGGAAAATTCAAAGCAATGAATTAGTCACATGCTTCCGGTCAGTTTTACTTAATGCTGCCTTGATATCAACTATAACAAAGTTATTAAGCAGCGAATCTGCAATTCTCAGTGCCTCAGTATCCTTTCTGAGGCAGATCTAATTCTTTATTTTGCGATGTAAGAACTTGATTGATATAATATACATGATACGTATACTACCTATGAAAATAATATTTCAACAAAAATGTGGTCATGGAATAATATACATTATAGAAGAATGGAAGTCTCTTTGTGAAAACAAAAGATTCCTATAAATCTATGTTTACATATATAATCCAATGTCTTCAAGAGATCATAAAGGTGTTCGCTTTGCATTGTAAAGTTCTACATTGTTCAATAGCATGGTTTTACAACGCTTTAATTTTTTTCTTTTCTATTTCACCTAGTTCAACTAAATAATGGATTCAAAATGCAAAGTAGGCGTATTTATAGACTATGCTGACATTTTGTCTTATATGTAAACAATGACAATTCCTGGAGCCATTTCAATATGATATATCAATACTCTCTGTACTCGGTATAGCAAATATTTCCTCTACACAATTTTTTTCCGGAAAAGGTTACGCTCCTTCCAGTGAAAATGACATACTATATCTATCCATGCAGTTATACGATATTTGATATACCGTATTGGTATAATATGTTTGTGGTCCGAAAAAATATACATATTTAGTAACATAAATCATACACCAGGGGATATGTCGTGGTCTGGATAGAATATACATTAGGTAAAGACTCGGATGATGTACAAACAAATAAAAGGTGCGGCAAAGGGGGTCGGGAGGGGAGTCAGGGCTGGGTGAGGGCGGAGGTTCGGAACAGATAGAACACAACGTCTGAGGTAGCCACCTACCCTCCCGTGTCTGTGGCCTGGCTACGGCTAACGCCTATGGCGGCTCTAGTCTCTGAAGTAGTCAGGATTGTTCTTGGATTTGGCCAGCGTCCTCCTTAGCCTACGTCGTAGATCCGACACTGGCATGTTGTCTGGATCTCCGCCAGCCTGAGATAAGGGGAGGGGGTCAACCCAACAAGTTTTCGGTTATAAACGCTCAACAGGGCATGGTTAGCATTGACAATAACATCACCTCTTCTATACACAGTTTAATCGTACATTTTAGATTTTCATATTTATATATAATTAATTATTATTTTAAAAGTAATTAGAAAAAAAGTTGTTTTTTTTTTTTAATTAATTTAGAAATTGAATATATTTAAAAAATCGAGTGAAGTACCTTTTAAAAACAAATTTCTAGGTTCTTAAATTTAAGTTCTTTGCATTCTCTCTATTAGCACATTAGCAGAAATTGTGCCTTTAAAATTTAACTGTTAATGTTCGCAGTTGTATTAGTTGCTCGAAATTAATGTCATTTAAAGTTGTTTGTATTTCGTCGAAAACTTTGATTGAACACGAACCAATCTCAAATACCTAGATACATTATGGTTTAATTCTAGAATTTGTATCACAATCAATGGATATTGATTCCGAGCACTTGATAATGCCTTTAAAATATGGAATTAGAACGTCAATAAAAGCACCCCATCACCAATTGAACACTATCTGTTGTCGAGAGTGTTTTACTGTTTGAATAAAATTAATAAGGACTGTTGATTGTGAATATAATTATGCTGAAAAGCCTGATTAGTTGGATTAAAAGTTGAGGCAATATGATTTTAAACCCTGAGCCTTCAGAACGTTCATGTTAAGATCAGCTTATGATGATTAAACCTTGTGATGTTCTGTAATAGTTAAACAAGAAATTAAATGTGTTTAGGATTCTCTCAACGTTGTTTGCTGGTCTGAAAACACACATACATATACACTAACAGCTGCATTCAATAGACTCATTAGTCGAGTGTCGAGTCGCAAGCGAATTAGCTACTTTCTATTCTAGAGAACAATCTCCTGTCCGAGGCATGCCGCCTTATGGCATGCCCAAAACCAGAGCCAGAAAAAAAGCGAGGGACGATTTGCGCTCTGTGTGCTAGAAGAGAGGAAGCTAGAACTGAGTATATTTTTGTTTTGTTAACGTAATTTAACTAAATAGAATATACATCTAATTAGCATTATAATAAAATGTTGTTTAAGAGAGGAAGCTTGCAGAAATACATAGAGTGGCATGCTGGAAATAAGAGCGTTTTATATTATACAACAGCAAGCCTGTTATTGGAGCTGTGTATATGTGGCAGTAATATCAGATTAAGTGGCATAGTGTAAGCGTGTTGAATATGTGAATAATGTTACTATTTTAAACATGCTGAACGTTTCTTAGATTGTATTGTTATTATTACATCTATATCAAGTAGTAGTTAGGCCTAACAGGACATGCTTAGCTGGTGCTGCCAACGAATCATTTTTTTTTGTAAGATTTTTAAAAAAGGAGGTCTATAAATTGTATTGTTCACTGGCGCGGTTCAAGTTTGAAAAATATGTCAAGTTGGCAGCACCGGATAACTGAGCGAAAATAAGCCAACGAGAACAAGAAAGGAAACATCGAGAGTATGCCAAGCAAAGAATTAGGAAATGTTACTATTTGAAGTCTAAAAATGATATATGTTTTATTGTAGGCCTATATTATGTGAATGAGCTAGTAGATAGTTTAGTGGCTCATGCTACAAGTGTGGTTTTAGACGCCTCGTAAATATATTGAAGCCATGAGTAAGCGCGCGCTCACACCAATCAAAGCATTGGTTACAGCAGACATGGCAACTGGTCTCATTGGTTGGTTTGGCGTGTTTTGTGTGTTGCGTTACCTTGACGACAGAAAGCTGGTGTTTTTGTTTTTGTTTTTCATCATCTCAAATGGTGTGCTGCCTCAGGATAGATTTTAAACCACCAGGAGATAAGAACACAACAAAGACTGGGAAGACTAAAAGTCTAAATTTAGAAACAGTATTAAAAGGAATGGTTGGAATGTTGGGTTCAAGGTGAGTTCATGGGTTGTATTAAGGGTGAAGGTCACATATTTTGTAGATGTTTCAAATACACAAGGGTAGTGGCGGGGGGTGGGGTGTGATAGACATACACAAATAGTGTCGTTTAGCAAGATTATCGTGTGTTTAAACTAAACGATAGCATACACATTTCAAACTCTATAATCTTAGTTGAAGACTTGGATTATTACTAGATCTACAGTTTACAGAAGAATCGACCATGTTAGTTTCATTCGGTTTGTCTATTATTTTTTTATGTAAATCCTTCTTTTTAATTAGTTAAAGTTCAAAACCTCTAAATTTGATATCAAATACGAATCTTTAGTACATTATATTAAAGGATTGTTTTCATATGAAAAGAAAAAAATAAGAACATCCCAGAAAGAAATGTGTATAAAAGTCAGATGTAAATAAACTTCATGAAACACAAAAAAAATTGTAAAGGAAATTTTTTTTTTTATTAAAAAAATATTTTTGCGGATTGTAAACCGGATGATGTCAATTTGAAAGTTAAAAAAAAACGTAACGATTATCGGTTGCGGTGTTTGGTAAATGTGGTTTTTGCAATGCATGTGTGTGTAGGGTGGTGGTTGCCGGAGTTGAGACGTGTTTGAGACGTGAATAAGACGTGTTTGAAAATTGGTTTTGAACGTGGTTGGGGGGACGTGGTTGAGACGTGATTAAAACGTGGTTGAGACGTGGCTGGGGGACGTGGTTGAAATTTGGTTGAAACTTGGTTTGGGGACGTGGTTGGTGGGTCGTGGTTTGAGACGTGGTTGATAAGTACAAGCCAAGCGCAGACCAACACTTACAGCATAATAAGCAGGAATTTTTACCGAGCTCCTTCCTTCAACACTGTAACAAAATATAGAGGTCAGTGTTCTCTTTGTAATAAATTCAGTTATAATCATGAAATAATATAAATTACAGGTATTATTATACAGGTCAGTCTATTAGAGCAGGGGAAAAAATCAAAACCACACAATACTGCAAAGTTATCTTATCGTTTTTTTTTTAAATACTTTTATCAATAGTTATACACAAACTAAAAATTTAACTAAAAAGTCATAATTACTTTTTCCTTAAACATAATGGGAGGGAAAAATGAAATGTTGTTCATAATAAAATTGTTATAATACTTGCCATAAAAATGTTAATCAAAATACATGCAGGTATATGTCTCGTTTCTTAGAGAACATGCTATTATGGGATATACGTAAAGCTTTCATTATTTGTACGTGTGCTAAAACAGTCCTCCAACCCATACTCCAATACCACTTACAACAAATGTTACAAAAAAAAAAAAACTGTCCAACTTTCCCACACATTTTTTCTTAAACTGTTTAAACCTAGCTCTATTAAACCCAACGAAGTGATTGTGGACTATTAGAAAAATTGTAAACAGAGAGATTTGTTGTAAATTTTTTTAGAGATTAATTTTAAATTCTAATTATATCTTGTATATTCTTCCTAAACCCACTCTTTCTCTAATTTTATGTTTGAAAATATTTGTTGTTTTTTCGTTACCATGGAGAAGATGATTAATGTCTATGACAAATTTTCGTCTAGCCAACCATACAAAGATGACAACTATTTACGCTATTTCTTTATTTAACTTGATTACATTCAGATGTTCGTTTTTTTGTTTTCTTTAATTAAATCCATGAAAAAATCAATTTCATATACAACGTAAAGTTATATTTATATTTCTTGACAATGAAGTTGCAATGGTGTTATAAGATAGAGTCGTTTATGTTGAACTGTTTGAATTGAAGTCAAAATAACTGTCCCACTTACGTTGGGAAATTTATAAATGTGTATGTTATAAAATAGTATAAGTAGTTAATGCACACTTTTGAGTACATTCAGATACCAAAATCTCAGATTGAACCCTTGATAAAAATAAAATGCTAGTCCCTTTTCTATATTAGAGGTATTGATTTGTTCAACAGTAGATTTATATATGAATAGATTACAAGCAAGCGAAATAATGTAGGTAGGCATGTGTGTGGGATAAATACATAGGAGTGACCTTTTTTTTATTCCATTTTTCTAACCTACGTCCGATAATACTTTGAAATAAAAAAAAAACATATAAATACTCCAGTTACGTTATTGATCACTCTAAGATGGTGGCAAAACATGCACTATGATTGTGTGGTCATACAAAATGAAAATCAAAATGTGCTCGTATTACACGCATATAAAATGTTACTGCAACGATACAGTGTATTCCAAAAAGGATTTTAAAAACAACTATTAGTGATCAATATTCTATAAAAAGATATCACGTTTTAAAATATTTGTGTTTACGGCGGTTAAAAAAGAGTTGTGGAAGCGATAATATTGTAACAGGTGGTACACTAAATCTATGTTAGTGAAGGACTGCTGAGATTTATCTGATAAATTTTGGTGACTTTTTGTTTTGTTTTGTGACTGGATGTTTTGTTTTGGATGAAGTGGCTATTCACACCCGATAGACTTAGTAATCGATAAGGAAATGTATGAAATGTTAAAAAAAATAAACAGATTTCACTAGTAAGTATCGGTTAGTTTATAAGGAAGGGATGGCATTGTAGTTTGTTTTGTTGTTGTTGTTGTAATTGTAGTTTTGGTGATTGTGTGCTATTTCTTATAAAATATTGTAAGAATGTGAATTTATTACAATATATTTTTTTGTTTTTTTCCCCTCTTCTTTTTCATTTTTTTAATGGATTCTAAGGAATTTGGACTGAAAATTGGTCCAAACAGCCTAAAGGGACCCGGGACCGAATAGGCGCAGCCTTTGTTTAATTTGAGACACGAGAGAAAGAATTTATGAAGGTTGTGAAGCTAGAAATGAAAAAAACTCGGAAACTGTTATTTTCTACCATTATACCGCAGTATTGGTCAGCGACACAAATATTTTAAAATGTGACATTATATCAATTTTTTTGAACGATATGTTTGGCTTCATGTAGGCTATATTTATTCTAGGGGTAAAAGAATGTGTTCTTTGTGGAAAGGTGTGGGTGAGGTTGGGGTAGCATTCAGTCAATTTTAAAGGTTTGTAAACAAGATACGGAACTCTCGAAATGCTACGAAATATGGATGTAGACTTCTGGGATGTCTGCGCCGGAAGTACCTTGTGCTGGGTACGGTGATGATCTGGGGCGCAATTTTAATATCATCCTTCCGCTTGAACAGCTTTTGCGCCCAGCTCGGCAGTTCATTGTCAGGCGTCTCGGCGGATGGCGTAGCCGCAGTCCGGTTTGCGTCGTCGCCTCTTGTCCACGTCGCAGTCCTTTCGGCGTCGGTGGCGTCTCGCGTCCATGCCGCAGATCGGTTGGCGTCGTAATCCCTGGACAGCGGTGCAGCTCGATAGAGGTCGACATCTCTAGACCAGGCCCCGGAGCGGGTGGTATCGTAATCTAGTGACCATGCGGCGGAAGGCCGGTACGCCTCGTAATCTCTTGACGGCGGGGCAGACCGGTAGGACTCGAGATCCCTTGACCACGCCGCGGAGCGGCTCACATCGGCATCCCTAGACCAAGATGAGAGATCAGTTTCCACAAAGGATCTTGGTCTCGGTTCCAATCTGAGCGCAGGAGATCGCTTTTAGAACATAGGGGTTGAAAAAAAGAAATGTATATGATTGACATAGGCTATACCTCGACACGCTTCAAAATAATATTTTCTTTGCTCAATAGAAGGCTTCTCAGTTTTAACGTAATCTTAGAAAAAGAAAAAGCTTTTAAACTGTTGATTGTTGGACTAGATAAGTGTTTGTTCTTTTATTGTATGTTGGAATTGAAGGATTAGCATTACATCTCATTTATTTTCCAAGAAAGTGCTTGGGTTCTATCTGATTAGAGGACAAACTGTTGAATTTTGCTGGAATAATGCACTTGTATTCTGTGACTGCTAGAAATGGACTTTGAAATTATTATTTTTTAGAAAAACATTGCGCTCAAGAACTAAAAGAAAAGGCCCGCTCCAATAGATCTACCATGTGACAAAAAAAAGTAAGTCTGTGTTTTAAAATATCATTATGACCATTGTTCATGTCAGAAAGTGAAATCATATTTGTTGTCTTTAGAATGTATTTGTTCGGACTAATGAATGAATGAAAATCGTTAAGAGATGAAAGAGAAAGAATACAGAAGGTACAGAGTACAGGTGACATAGAATACAAATGGTACATAATGCCCACCCTAGTGTAAAAAATGATTTTGGCAACACTGCGTTGGGAATATGTTTGAAAAAAATTAAGCGTCGTCACAGTTTGAGCATAGCTAATCTAAGAAATGAATAAGAACCTAGCGGTTAGCTCACCAGACTGTCAACCAAAAAACCACTTGACACGTCGCGGGTTCGAGCCCCGCCACCGGCAGATCCCTGTCGCCCTACAGGAGTTTTGGGACTAGATGGCGTTAATATTGAGTTGTTATCACATGCGCTTAACCGGCAGCAGTGAAACCTCTCACAGATTAATGGTCTTCTAGAGCGCACTGAGCATGCTAAAATAGCATGGGTAGAAGCGCTATATAAATTACCATTACCATTACCATTAAACGTTGCCATTTTTTAATACAGATTTCACGACTAATTCCCATACAAAATGGTGAAGATTAAAATGTATATAGCAGATATTTTGATTTATATGAAAATACAGGGACACTCCGATTTCTTTAAAAATTGATGAGCTTATTTAAAAGAAATGTTTGCGCGTTTAGAACGGTGTCAGGAGATATACAAAATGTAAGATGTGAAACGAAAGTGAAAAAGAAACAAATTAGTATAACTGTAGGCCTAAAAGTATCGGAAAGTTAGAATATCATTTAGTGTTCGGTACTACATATTCGCATTGCAGCGTTATTTTTATATACTATGAATACACTGGTATTTTCTGAAAATGCAAAAACAAAACAAAAATTGATAAGCATTAGATTAACAGCCGATATAGCAGAAGATATATTGAAAAGTTCCATGCTGAAAAAAAAAGCTATTACATTTAAATATGACAATGTCAGAAATTGCATGAAATAAAAGCATTTTGATAACAGCCCATGTAAAGTATAGTAGAATGTGAAATTTAGATATTGTTATTCAATACAATGGGGGACAAAACAATGAAATGACCGATCACCACATGCGTCTAGGATAAGATCACAGATACAGGTTCATTTCTATTAGCATACAAGTTTAAATTAGGAGGTTTTAAAACACACAAAATCACGATGCAACTATAACGGTGGATTTCAGCCCACTTCTGACCTTCCATGGCGATTAACTGTAGTGAAAATAGCTAAGAACACTTCCCGAAGAGTTTCATTTCTTCTCTTTTGCACTTTTCTCAATATACCGTTTTCAAGTTAGTATTAATATTATTTTGTTTGCTCAACATCTTACTGTTATAGCATCGTAAGGGAATGCCAGAGTGGGCGGTACCATGAAAACTTGGAGGCGGAGATCAGAATTTTATTGGTCATTGGAGTGGAGGACGATTAGTCAATAGACACAACTATGATGTGAGGTGATGAGCAGGCATTATATTTAAAAAAAAAAAAAAAGAACCAAATATGCATCACAAAGTTTATGTAGGTTAACGCCTGGAAGGCGGTGCACACATTTTCCATCCTCCGTTTTACAGAAACCCAATCCCGATCTCCGCCTCTGCCAATAAACACACGAAAATGATTATGGTTTTGTATTGGTGCTTGGGGTTGTTGTTGTTTATGTTTGGTCATTACTTTTGAGAAGGATGGGACGGAATCTTGAAGTCGCTGTCCAGATAGCGGTCCAACAACTGACGCTGTCTGTCCATCTTCTCCTGTACATCTTTGACCCGTTCTCTCATGCGAATGAAACTGGACGGCTCGTAAATTAAGTCATCAGGAGACAACCTCGACTCCACACGGTACTGTGGGCGGGGTCAATAAAATGGGGTCAAGGTTAGAGCATCAAGGTCACAAATAATAACATTGAAGAAGAAGAAACATTTAATGATAAGAACGAAAAGAAAATATGAAGAAGGAGTAATATGGGCTAAGTGTGAACACATCACGTCTATGAATAGAACATTACAAAATTGTATTCTACTATTCTGTCTCAAATGCTAGGAATACTACAAAAAACACATTATGCTAAAATAATTGTCTAAAAAAATGCCATTGACTATAGAAAAACAGACAAGGAAGAAATGACATTTTCTTTCAATCTAATAGTTTTGTCAAAATACCACACATTTTTTTTTAAAATAAGTATTATCCTATATTTCAATAACTGTTTTCTTTGTAATCTTTAATTTAATTTTTTTTAAATTATAGAATTTGATACAACTTTCTAAATGATCAGAAAAATAGCATGCAACATTTTTTTCTCACCCACCCACCAACAATAAAATAAAGTGAACAGCTTCCGGTTTTTTGGACTACGTACCTGCCAAGACAAGAGATTTTTTGGTTTTGTGAAACCGTCAACATCTCTGATAGCTTTCCTCTCAGTGGGTTTGGGCTAAACAAGGGGGGAATTTAGAGTTGTTACCAAATACAAACTAAAGCATTCAATGACGTTGTAGTACTGTAAGGTCTTAAACTAAGTACTTCTTTCGCAAATAGTTTAGCATTTAGCAAGCTGCTAATTAAAACTTTGATATAACATTCTTGGCACAACATTTTCTTTTCTAAAAGGTTTTCTACAATAAAACACTATTGACTAAAACTAAACTATTAAACTTTTTAAAAAGTTTTAACATTTTTACAGCTTTAAATAGTTACAATTTTTCTCTTTACTTTAAAAGAATGTTTTTATTTAAACAATAAATAGTTTTATTATAGATTGTAATTATAATAACATTATTTTTGTTAGATTTTAAGTATGAATTGGAACAAAAAATAGGTCAGATGTTAACTAGTAAAAAAATAGGAGGGAAAAAAGGTAGGAAAATAATGAATTGCGCAGGCGTAAACTATGTTGCATAAAAACAAAAGAACAGTGCTGCCGAATTAGCATCATTGTCCAACATTTAAACTTAAGCAAAAAGTGTATTTATGTCAAGAATTTTTTGTGTCAATTTGGCAACACTGTTTAACACAAGGCGGCATAAATTGATGATGGACAAAAAAAGATAAAAAGAGTCCAAATGCATAAAAGATATTAGTTAATGAACAAAGCGGTTCATCTGCGTAGATCAACATCGTGTCTTAATACATGTATGAATTACTGTTGTATGATAAACTCATGTCTGTGTAATTGTCTGTGTCTGTGTTATTGTGAGGAGTCAAGATGTATGTTCTATAAATATATTTTTGTTCATTTCATACATTCACTGAAAATATACCCCATTGTTTTGATTTACGAATACTAGAACAATTGAGAATACAAACCAAGATTCTAAATAAGCAATGATAAATTTATCATACAATTTTTAAATACCAACAGTTGTAAATGCCTGTCTAACTATCATAACTATATTATTGCAAATAATAAAAATATAAATAATGGCTAATGTTTACACATATATTTATTAACTTAACCGGAATGAAGCAATGTCTAAATCTAAAAAGCCATTCTGTTACGTCAAATAATAAATGATTAATATAACGGTTGCATTTTTTTAAAGTTATTCAAAAATAAATAAAATAATTTAGCAACTAAATCAAATAAAATGAACCAAGCTTTAGCTACTAAAGAAAATCATTTTTTTTAAAAATCACTACTATGAAACAGAGCGACTCAGTAAAGAGTCACTAATTTTTTTTTATTAAACACAATACTATGTATGGCTAATGTAATAGCCTCTAATAGTTCTATCTAGCTCGACTACCACCGGAGTAGGTCAAGGGAGTTGACTTACCAATGGCGGTCTTGATGCTTGCAAAACCCCGCTTGCTGGAGTCCGAGAGTAAATTCCTTCCTGAAAACAAGATGTCCTCTAGCAATGGGTGGTTTTGGTACCATTTTAAAAACAATGACCGCTATTCTATGAATGTTTAGAAAGTTTAGATCTATTTCTCATGAAGCCTGCATTCTATTATTTTACTTTCTTTTTGTAACTAAAAGTTTATAGATCTATTTATCAGTTTAAGAGTTGAGGCGGCTATAATAAAAAAAATATACAGAGGCGCTTGTACGGCAATAGAGATAAGTCTATATGTGAGTCTACGTTACGGCAATAGAGATAAGTCTATATGTGAGTCTACGTTACGGCAATAGAGATAAGTCTATATGTGAGTCTACGTTACGGCAATAGAGATAAGTCTATATGTGAGTCTACGTTACGGCAATAGAGATAAGTCTATATGTGAGTCTACGTTACGGCAATAGAGATAAGTCTATATGTGAGTCTACGTTACGGCAATAGAGATAAGTCTATATGTGAGTCTACGTTACGGCAATAGAGATAAGTCTATATGTGAGTCTACGTTACGGCAATAGAGATAAGTCTATATGTGAGTCTACGTTGTATAAAATATGTTGCTAGAAGAGGGTAGGTCATAGGTCAGTTGGTAAGTGGTTGGTGTTGAATGGACAGAATGAAACTGACATAAACATTGATCCGTGTTCCTTACTCTAAAGTCGATTGCGAAATTCCCAATTTTCTCATATACTTAACCCAAATATATAATTGTATTTACTACCAATAAATGCCAGTATGCGTGAAATAGTTTAATGTCAACCAGCGAATGAACTTGAAATTTTATTTGTTTATATTTTCCAGTAATCAGAGAACGAATAAAATTCTTTAAAAAAAAATAATACGAGTTAAAGAATTCCTAGCGTGAAAACATCGTTATTAATTTTATGAAAAATAAAGGTATATTTTTCATTTTGTTTTGTCCATTATAGTGAAAATAAAAAGACTTTCCGAAACCTTCACATAGTTTTCCAAAAACCACAAATGAAAAACCTAGTCAACTGTCCCAAACTTTCCGAGCCCATGTGAACCTTTTTTGATAGAGAGATAAGCAAAAAAACAGACATAATAAACAACCAGACAAACGTAGAGACGATTAAACAGACATTCAGACAGATAGACGGATAGACGGATAGACAGATAGACAGATAGACAGATACACAGATACACAGATAGATAGATAGATGGGTGGGTAGATAGGTATTTAGATAGATAAAGAGACGCACAGATAGATAGCTACATCAATAGACGGATGATACACACACACTATAGAGAAAGGTAGATAAATCTAGAAGAGCCGCTGTAGCGCCCCTGTTATTTTTCACTTTGCCTTTATTTCTTACCCTACCTCTCTATTTAGTAACCTCTATGAATAAGTCACCCAATTAAACTGTGTGTTTTAATTTCCAACTTAAATTACAATATGTTTTCAACGAAATATATTATATCACATTGTCACTATTGTATTAAAGTTCTTTTGCACCCTATTTATCAAAATGATACCTACAGTTCTCCTTTTTAATTATAAAGTAGTAAAATAGTTTAATCGTTACCTTTAAAAAACTATCATGCATAGCTAAAAGCTTCATTTAAAAGATTATTATTAAATCACTGATAAATGTGAAGAAATTACAACATGTTTACGTGCATTAACATTTCAATTTATTTTTAAAAGACGTAATTAAGATCTACTTTTAGCGACTAAGCCAAATAAGCTTATAACCATCACCGAAAACAAAAAAACACAAAACAATATTAATTTAAATAGAACATTTAAAAACAAAAACAGCCGCTATGTTAAATCTGTAACTATGTGCTGTATGTTTTTGATTCTTACAAAAGCATATTGTGTAAGTTGTTTAAATGTGATGTTACGTGTGTGCTATACAAAAAAGAAAAAAAAAACAACAAAAAAACATAATGACTTAATGTGTTAACGTCAAGCGACTGAAAGCTGCAACAAGTTAATGAATGACACATGTAGATGACATGGGAATGAAAGTAATGACACGTTGTGGCAATGGACGTAATATCTAAAACTAATTTATCGTTTGATAATTGGGGAGATTTGTGATTTTAATTAACGTAACTAGGTTGGGAGTCATTCAAGGCCCCCAATAAATGACATACTTGGTGGTTTATTGTGAGTGTCAGTACTAAATACATTTTAGATTGTCATCAAATCAGTGTAGCATGTTTGGAGACATTTATTTGATTTTGAAATAAATCCATGAAAATTGTGAAAATAATTTTTGGTTCTCGCTGAAATAACTGCAAGTCAACAAGATATAGAGAAAGATACGGAAGATGGGTAGGGGGGACGAATGAGGGAATAGAATTATGAAAAGATGGAATGAGGCTTAATAGCATGGGATGAATCAATGGGAACGTACGAGAGATGAATGAAAGCGAGTGAAGTATAAAAGCTGCAATGATTGCTGAGCAAGGAAAATCAATCAATCAAGCACATAGTTTAGACCAAATAAACAAAAGGATCACACAACATTGAAAGTTTCACCAGACAGGCATGCTAAGGTTGAAAACAATCACTCCACACGGAGAAAAATCTATAAGATATAAAGACAATGGATTCCATAAAATGTGTATATCAATAGAATCGTATCAATTGCCTTTACTTTAGACAATGTAGATAGAATTTTTTTAGATACCTTAGAAAAATATATATTTAAAAAAAGACAAATCAATGTATAACAATTTATACAGAAATAATTAGTGAAAGTGCATAAAATAAATATATTTTTGTGTGAATTTAGTCAAAACGTTGAATTCTGTTTCATCAAAAGCACAAAATAAAAATAAATGAATAAATACAAATCTTGTGAAATTATTTGTGAAAGAAACAAAGCAATGAAAAATTGTAGATAGCCTCTACACCAGTCGTTCTGAAGGGTAAGGGTTCGGTTTCAAGGGATCGGGATATTTTTGGTGGGGGTTGGTTTATAATATAAACGTATCGTCTCTCGCTTCGGTGCTCGGTTTAAATGCTATTGCTTTCCTTCGAGAAAAAATATATAGGGCACTTTCTAGCGCCCTTATTTTTCCCCGGTTTTTCGCTTTCATATCTTTTTATTATATCTTGTATATGCTATGTAATTACGGCCCACAACGGCTAACACACGGTTTGGCGTATCGTGAATTCGCACCAGAAAATAAATTCCTCCATAATTTGACTGTATTTGCGTTTGTTATTTTCATATAAAAGACACATAAGGCCGGGAATAACATAACAAAACCCTGGTAACCTTTGACATTCAAGTGACATTGACCTTACCTCGAGCTCGTCCCGCTTCATCTCTCGGAGCTTGCTGGCCGCGTACTCCGAGCGAGGTCTCCTCTGCTTCGTGGCTCCTTCCGTTTCCAGCCTGCTTCCTATGATTGCCGCCTGCCGGAGCAAGAAGCCAATCAGATTTTGGTTAGGACACCATGAAGGCCTTCTTTGGCTTTTGGTGGTCAGTTATAGACATGGTAAGAGTTTAGTGTCAGTTAGTGCCACTAACCGTGCCATTGACCTGCAAAACTACCCACTGGTCGTGCAATTTTGTCTCGTGCAAGCGTAGAGCCTCGTGCAAGAATCACATTTTCTGAGAAATTATTTCGGTAAGGGTCAATTTAAAAGTTTCTTTTATAGTTCAAAAACGTCGAATATCTCTGTATATTATATATTATTTTTTATTTTTATGCTTACAGTAATACTAATAGTTAACACATTTAAAAAAATGACTTTTTGTCATTGCAATAAAATAACTGTTGTATATTTTTTCTTAAAGAGAAAGTTCCGATAAAGAGTAAAAAGCTTTTAAAAATTCTGCTCTTTATTTTATATAAAAGTAAATATTATTTTCTCATTAAGACGTCATTTGAAAAATAAATGAAAATTAATTGACCCTTATATCTGTTTATAACCGTTTCCCCCGAAATGATCATTCTTTTTGAAATAGCAAAAGAACCCATATAGAATTTGCACAAAGATCTTATATGTGTTAGCTGTCAGCCATCAATACGAGTCACTTCCTGTTAGTACGCAGCCATTTTTTGGTGTGACGTCACGTGGTGGAGGCCATCGCCCAAGCGGCCAAGCAGAGAGAAATCATGATGTTATATTATGTTCTCAGGAACACATAGTATAGCTTTTATACATGGTATGTACACAAATACAAACGCCAAGACCGCCACCGAGTTATTTTTAGTTCTATCTTATAATTATTATTATGTTCTTTATAAACGTATCTTAAGCTCAGTAAAACAGCTCGTTTTTTCTTTTATACACAGTGACTTTCGCAAAAAAAATCAGAAGTGGTTGCTTTTTTATGCATCTATTTCTTCTATAGTTTAATTGGATTGTGCTTTGTACAATGCCTGTATGTATCTTCTTTTCTTTTATATAAATATTTAAAAAATTATATATTTCGGATATATATATTATATTTTAATTTGTAAAGGGTCGTACACATAAGACCACAATTGGAACAACTTGCTTCCGCCTACTCTCTCCTGCATACAGCAGTGAAACATAAAAAAAATTGTTACAAACACGACACTGGACAAAAATAAGGACACAATGAATACATAAAAATATAAAACAAAAACTGAGAATTAACTCTTATAGTGTATTTAAAACGAAGAATAATTAAAACTTCACTGACTTTTAAAAGACGGGGTTATAACCCATTATATTCCGAGAGGGAATAAAACCCATTATATTCGGTGGCCATCTTGCTTTTATCAGTAAGATTTCATGCATAAAAAAATAAATATTATTATGTAATTTAAAAAAAAAGAAACATTTAATAAAGCAGCAGTTATGGCAGGGAACTCTGTTTTAATAAAGCGCTAAGACAGATTCAGTTGAAATATACAGTTAGGAAGCAGACTAATTTCTCCACAAGTTATTTATAAATATATATATAATAAAAATGTAGATAGGAAAAATAGATATGAAATTATGATGATGGAATTTGGATACTAATAATGGAAGCTTTTATTTGCTACAAATTCTGGAAAGTTTTATTATGTGAGTAAGATCAGACCTATATACCTTTTTCCTTCTTCTTTGAAACAAAATCTTACAAATAAAAATAAAAAAAGATATGGAAATAAAAGCGGAAATTATAAAAACGGTAACAGCCATTGAAATCAGACGATAGTCAAATATACAACAACAACAAAATAAAAAAAAGGGGTAGATAAGCCAATAGATAACCAAACGATATAATAATAGTACAGACACATAATAAGCTGCAGCAGGGACCTTATTCAGCCTTGACCTTCTGAAGTCTATTCTCCCACGTGACTGGAGGGAAAATTCCGCACACGTAAGAAATGTGAAAAAAAATCCCTAAATTTTTTTTTGGGAGAAATAAGCTCATTGATGTGACTGTGGCCCTTATAACATGCTTTATCGAGAAAAATTAAAATATTATCTTCTACGGTAGACCAGACCACATGTTATTTCCGATAACAATTTTGACTATAAAATGTGAATATTTATAAAAATGTTAACTTTAAGGTCACATTTACAATTTGCAGCATACGTTAAATATCTTGGTAAACTTAACTAAGACCGTTACGAAATCGTAACGCGATTTAAAATATAATTTTTTTTATTTTTTTTTACTTTTCCTCTTCCAGCCCTATTCACGAGACCCATTCACGAGGGAGTAGAGACGTCAGAAGTGAAGGCTGAATAAAGTCTATAGAGGAAAAACATGGCGGTATGCAACAAGTTGTCATCAATTGTGTTTAACAACAATATTGTAATCAAAGGTATATATATGTTTTTTTAAATCTTAACTTCGCTTTCCTTCCTTTCTCTACACCTAGTAAACTTTTATTTAATGTTTAAAGTAGTGTTATTTGAAGTTTAACTAAACTTTATAATGAATTCATTAAAAATATAAATAATTTTATAAATGAACTTGATGTTAATTTTTCGAATAAAATATTTTACGTTGAAATATTGCATTCTATTTTAATTAGATTAGATTTAACCCTAAAAGTATTTTCAATTTGTGTTTTTATCGAAGGAAAACGAAAATAATTTTATTTATATAAACTGTAATCACCTTAGATCTATTGCTCGGCCCTGGGCCATTCCAAGGAACATACACTTGGGGGAAGTTCCCAAGAGATGGGCGTGGTGGCTTCGTCTCGGGCCCATATTTCCCACGGTGGGCATACAGATATCTGGACAAGGCTCTCTCCTTGACCTCTGGGATACTGAAGTAGTACTCAGATGGTTTCTCATAGCTCAACCTGGGCTCACTACCGGCCCTCGCCAGGGATCCGGGGTAGGACTTTCTGGCCTCAGCCCTGGCACGGGCGAGCCTAGGCGCATCGCTTCTCAAATTTCTAGGCCTGTGGGCCCAGAGGTTTGATGTCGGCAGCGGGTCTTGGTGGGGTGACTCGTAGTAGCTTGCACGGTGTGGGGGCTCCACTGACCTGGCTCTGGCGCTGCGCAGGAGATCCGCCCTCACGGGCATGTGTGCCCACAGCTTCGTGCTGGGCAAAGGCTCCTGGGGCTTATACAAAGGACCAGCTGATTTCCTTGGGCGTGGTGGTGGCAAGGATCCGCCGCGCGTACCTCTATACTCGGCCGGTGGGACAGAGGCGGCGCGAGCTCTGACAGACCATGGGGATTCGCCCTGTGAGAGAACGACTGGCTTAGAGGCGACGATGTTATTATTAAAGGGTCTAAATCTACTATTAGGAACCAGCATAACATACACAGGCCCCCGGGGAGACTGTGTGGCCAGCAATGGCGCCGCTACCTTGACGTACTGCTGCTGCTGCTGGACGTGATGTCCAGGAAGGGGCCGGGACGCGGGCGGAGCTGTGCTGGCCCGCACCCTCCTGCTGACAGAAGCGGCTCTAGGGCTAATGTGTTGCTCTGTGGACACCTGCATGGAGGAGGTTTACAACTTTCAAGGGCAAAGGAAAACACCGAAACACTATTTTGAAGAAGAGAGGGGGCTTTTGATGAAGTTTGATGAAGAAGCAACAGTCCGGGGGTGGAGGGTCAAGATTTCCAATTGGGCAATGAAGAGTGAAGGGGAGAACAATCGTGAGCACTCATTGGCTTAGAAAAGAGACAAACGCTTAAAAGAACTGGATCACGTGATTGCCTTTATTCCTGGACATTCAGAAAGGTTTTTATTATGTTCTTAAAAGTATTTGTTTTAAAAAAAATCTGTAGTTTTTGTTATTGTTGCCCATCTAGAGCTAAAGGCATTCACGCATCCATTCTTGAAGCTTTGTGCTACTGCCGACAGACTGACAGATTGGGCTCAACTTGACATTGGAAGATTAGATTCTGAATATACAGATAAAACACATGAAATAGTTTAACACAAAAGTTCTCTTTAAATGTAAATCATTGTTTTTTTGGCCTAAAAAAAAGTGACGACAAAAAACAAATTGAAAAAAGAAACAGAAATATCATTATCCCCTAATTTATTTGTTACGAAAAGTTGTTTTTTGTTCCTGAACAACTAGGCTGGTCTGTAACTGTCTTACAGAGGACACAATGACTGTATAGTATACATAAAAATAAAACATTGAAAGCACATGTAAACACGTATAATATTTTTTATTATTATTATAGACTTACTTAAAAACGTTGTTTTGTCTGTTAAAAAAAATATATATATACATTCAGGACAGAGCAGGAAGACTTAGAAAATGTAATTTGGAAGTCCCTTTCTTCAGCATCAGCCACCGCTTCTGTATTTGTTTTGCTTTTTAATGATTACACACAGAAACAAATATACGTTTGGTTATGATAACATATAAAATGACTGACGACATATCTTTTACAAAAACCCTAATAATAATCTAAAGAAAGGTATTCATTTATTTATTATTGGTCTAGTTGAATTCGTTTTTTCTCGGATTCTTTTTTAAATATATTTTGGGCGGGAAAAGTTTTACCGGCGGCGGCGACGAAGTGGCGTTTGGCATTGGTATGAACGTTTAGTTCAATAAAGTTTGTATACACACCATGTACTAGGCAACTGTGAACGCCCCCCCCCCCCTCCCCACCCTGCAACCATCCCACCCCTGACGCCAGCATACGCCTGACGTATGTGGGAATGAATACAACATCAAGCAGAGCATGCATGCGTTAGAGTAGCAATCAAAAAGCAAAATTCTACAGATTGAAATTAATTATTTGTATGTTGGCTACCTACAAAAATGTTTTGTGTAACAATGTAAATAATAATGAACCACTTTTAACTTATCTGTTAAGGTTCCATAATGCAAGTGTTCTGAATATCCGCTAAGTAGAGACCATGTCCTTAAGGTCAATTTGAAGCATAGGTTAATTTAGACAACTTTTAAAAATAGTTTGTCTTTGCTTGCTCCATTGAAAATTAGAGAAAGACTTTTGCTAAACTTAGAGAATATAAATAACTAAATACTACAGAAATGTACATTTTCAGAAATGTGTGAACTGGAACTATATAAAAGTTAACATTCTTTGATCTACAACTGTCTAGATGAAATCTCGTACACCGTTATTAGCTTAATGGTAAAAGCACTAGCCAATGGGAATAGGCAGACGTCTAAGCCTTGCTTTCTATTGGTTGTTAATTGCATAGAGAAGCATTGCAAGCATGTAGTGGTTCAAGACTTTATGAAAGTTTTTAAAGGAATGCATAAAAACTGTTTCACTAACAAATCTATATTTGTAAATACATAGATATAGATAGTAGAAAAATATTACTGTAAATTTGTTTTCATTGTTGGGTGTCAGAAATAAAAAAAAGTACAAGAACAAGTTTTTCACTTGAAGAAGAGGAGACTACTGGTATTTTTATACGTTCTTGATGCTTCTCTCCCTTTGGTCTGTCTCCAAAAGAACAAGACTCTCCTAGGCTTTGTAAGAAAAACAAATATCATACAAACATTTCTGAGAAAGTCCACCACAGATCTCTTGTCAATTTTGGAACAAAAAAATTTTTTATTTACGTACTCAACAAAGTTTGTAACGAAATATAACTGGGCGCATTTGAACAACACAATAATATATCATGCGTATGGAACGAAACGACTTAAAAATGAAATCAAGTGTTTTTAGATTTGCATAATTGCAGTATACACTGTCATAGAAAAATTTGCACTGGATGTGAATGAAGACTTATGCGACACCCAACAAAAGTGAAGAGCTTACGATTGTTCTTTGTCTTTTACTTAAAACAATCAATATGCGGCAAGTCTAGACTATGTCTTAACGAAGCAGAACTCTATGTAATTACAAATGCATTCATTTACAACTGGAAGAAAATGCTGACATATCATAGCAAAGCAAAATGCATGCTGATTGCTAAGCTGTTGTTTTTTTTTGGGGTGGGGGGCTTAAATGGGGAGGGTTTGAAATAGCCTAGAAAAGTATAAGCATTAGTTATTGTATTATGCATATGTCTTGTTATAAGAGATAATTTATCTAGGGTACATGAAAATCAGCCGCAGTCACCAAATTGGAAAATGAGCGAATGTTTTTTTTTTGGGGTGTGGAGGATAGACTATAGCGGAAGACATAGATGGCTAGAAAGAAGCTGGAAAGAAGCGAAGGAAATAAGCGAACTATTTTGTAAGCACAATGGCATGGCGACATTCTTAATGTAATGGGTTTTTAAAAAAAAATTGGGGTTGGCATACAAGGGTAATAAAAAAAACACAACATTAAGCAAAACCATACCCTAGCTATCGTGCAGTCTCTAAACTAGTTATTGCATGGTATTATTGGTTTTATAAATTGACAATCTTTTATGTATTCTATTTACAGGAGTATAATATATTATATTATAATAATGTATAAAAAATGTAAAGCCATGTTTAAAATATAGAGCTTTTTAAAATAAATATAACTTTATTCGTCTTTATCCTTAACGATTCTAAGATATGGATAAAACAATACATTCTGTTTATTTGAGTATTGTTTAGGATTAGCAGATGAACAATTTTAGTTTTTTGTTTTGTTGATTTTTACGTTTGTTTTTTTTTTAGTTTGTTTTTTTGTTGTAAAAATTGAAGTTGCAAAGTGGTATGTTTTATAATGGATATGAAAGTGGGGAAATTATTTCATGTTTGGGAAATAAACAATACTCAAATAATACATTGAAAAAATTTAAGAAATAACAATGACATTACGGGACATTTTAGAATGCTAATATTTTGTTTCGTTATTTAATTTTAGCAGAATCCGAAATTTTGATGTGCGTTTGCATGTCAACAAAACCGAAAGAAACAGTTACCGATAAGCCGTCCCGAAATGTCAAATAATAATGTACGCCCGAATTTTGAGTAGTTGGAGGGGGGCGGGATATTTTTTTACCTTTATATTAATCTTTTCAAGCACCGTTAGCTTGCTAGGGGAGCCACTGTCGCCACCGCCAGCCCTGTAGACGGGGAGCTGCAGCTTCCTGTCCCTAGGCAGAGCCGCCTCGCTCACGACTAAGGGGAATACGTCCACTCGGTGGGACTGGCCGTCGCTAAGCCTCGACCGGTAGGATGACACGGGCACGCTGTGGGGTGTCCCCGAGATGTGCACGGGCATGGTGACTGTGTGGTGGACGTACGAGGGCCTGGGGGTCAGGCTCGTGCACCGGCCGTACTCACCCTTGCCCGCGTGGTCCCTGATGTCTGTACGGATGTTTCGAAGTCTGTTTAAATAGGTGGACAAAAATGTATCAGCCTCGCTGACGGGCTTGGGCGATATGCTGAGAATTCGTTCGTCGATACCTATCTGCGATCCCTTTAATGGAATGGGTGGAGGGTAGTATTTAAAACCGTATCGATTCTGGCCGTCTTCTGACACGGCGCTGCCTTCCACGCTTAGTACTAAGCTGGCGTTCCTGTACTCGGGTAGTTTCGAATTCTCCAGGAGGGCCTTAGCCCTAGAAGCCGCGCTGGACAAGAGCGTATCCAAAAGGTGGCGACTGGTTTGATGGGGCCGATTCAATGAATCATCGGTGTATTTAGAAATTGGTGATAAACTATAGGAACTTGATGAGGTGGGGGAGGTAACACGGGGAAGAATGGATAGATGGGGTTTGTAGGAAATGTTGCTGTCTTCAGGGGTCAACTCAAGAATTGCCTGCTTGGACGGACCATACGGGATGTAATCATACATGTCGGCCATATCGGCTTCGTATGAGCCGTCGTAGTCTCCGTCGTAGGTGCTTAGCTTCAGTGGGGACACGCCGGACGGTCTGGGGCAGGTGTAGTTGCCGAACGTTTCCGGGGCGTCGTAGTACTCGTCCTCGCTGTCCACTGGAGACGAGGCCCTGTCCAGCGCAGACGATCGGACAATCCTGTACTTCCTCCGGTAGGAGCCCAGCGAGTAGTCCTCCTCATCTTCCTCGTCGCTTCCGCCCATGTCGTAATCTCTCGACGCACTCACTCGCGGGGTGTAAGGTGACGGAGACCTCCTCGAATAAGAAGCAGGGACGAGCGCGCCTTTGTGCAGAGTAGAAGAAGAAGACTCGGGCAGATACAGCGAATATGGAGCTGTGTACGACCTAGCCTCGCTGGGACTTTGAGAGCGAGGAAGAAGTGAACTATATGAAATGTTGCTAGAAATGTCTCTAGAGAAAGGCCTAGGGGGGAGGGAAGCGCCTCTCAGATAGGAATCAATTCTGGAGGACAGCAGCGAGGCTGGTGGGGGTGTGGACGCGAGGGCTGTTTTCACCTGCTGGATGTTTCTGTACGGGACGACCGACCGAGCGGTAGCCCTGGGCTTGATGTCCACTGGAGACAAGGACCGCAGGCGACTGGCTGGGCGACTGACCCTGGTTGGTGTGTTGTCCCGGGACCTAGTTGGTGAGTGCTGCAAAAATCAGGCTTATAAATAACACTTTTCTTTAGCTCCTCGGGAATCAAACAATTTCGGTTTGGAGCAAGGCTTGGCGAAATAAAATATATATTAATATTTACTAAAACTATATGATATTCAGGTCTAATTTTATTTTGCTATAGACAACAGTTTCATATAGAGTTTAATTAGAACTAGTCTACCATTTATTTTCCCGCAATTAAAAATCGGTGCTTCTATTTCTAGATATTGTTCTAGATATGTTCACAAACATCTAAAATACGTCAATAGTAACTAACACTTGTTCACGCGATATTTCCATAGTATAGTTTATTTTATTTTGGAAATAAGAACCAAATATACTATAATTGTATTTATTATCCACTAAAGAAAAGTTATAGAACGGTATTTTAAAATATTACTTTGCTATGTAGGCCTAATCTAAAAATGTTAATTCTTCAATGACCAATTATGTCGAAGACATTTTCGATATCAAAATACGAGCCTTTCAACACAAGCACAGTTTACTCATCACCCTATGCAAAAAGTGTATTCTAGCAAGCGAATAATTTGAACACATCTTTCTCAGATCGATATTAACAATAAACTCAAGTTTATAATAATAACACTTAGCGTCTAAATTTGTATACAATCTACAGGTGGCTGACTGCTATGGCTTTTAGACATTAACTCACACACACACGCACACATACACACATGTAAAAAGACAAACAAACAAACCGACGAACAAACAAACAAAACAACGAGATGGAACCAGACACGTCAAGATAATGTATCGCAACATCTGCCAATGCCAAATTGAACGATGCCCAGAACTAAGAATGGTTCGAGGAGATGTTTTTAAATGCTTTTTTTTTTTGGACATTAAAGAAACCAAAAGAAAACGTACATATCTTTAAAACAAAATACCACAAAGGAACTTTCTAAAGTCTACAAGAAACTCAGGAAAAAATGGAGGCTTTTTTTTTGTGTGGAATAATCAAAAATATATAAGGAATGAAAACAAAACAAAAAAATAATAAGGTAACTCTGAAGGATAGAGACCGACATTTGTAATGAATAGGGGGCTAGGTGGGTGAAAGGGGAGGGGGTGAATGGGTTATTAATAAATGAACATGGTAGGATGATGGAACTGGGCTGGACAGATGGAAACAGATGCTTGATAGTGTGAAGAAGAATTGATTCGAGGATGACATGGGGCGGGTGGGGGGGGGGGGGGGTTAATCCCACCCCAGGTGTGGGTGAGTGTTGAGACCTTAGATTAAATTTTTTGGATCTCTCTGTTTAAAAACTTTCCCAAAAGCTTAAGTTTTAAAGAACAAAACATAAGTAAGTGAAAAAAAATTAATAAAAAAAACAAACGTTAGGCCGAGAAGAGATCTGTGGAGGACTTGACCTACATTAAAAAGTGTTGTCATAGAAACTATAATACACACACAAGGCTATTTATTTCTATTTTTAAGTATGATCACGTGATGTTATAATGGTTTGGCTGGAGTTGTCGTTGCTGATGATGATTTAGTTTGTAGTCATTTGTGACCGAGCTCCTCAGAGATAGACAGACAGACTGACATTTGGACTTATATTGGCTAGGTATTCTAAACAAGATGTGATTGATTTAATTCAATGATTACATGAATTGACAGCATGAAATGACCACATGTAATGACCACGTATAAAAAGACATCATCTTCATTAAAATGAGCCCACTTTGATATTTTTTTAAGCTAGGGAAAAAAACAACAAAGATTATATAATTGATGTGATTGTTATACATTCAGTATGAAATAATCAAATCAATGATTTGTGTGTGTGTATGTGTGTGTGTGTGTGTTGATAGTTATTAACAATATTTTCAATGTTTTTTTTTTCTACCAATAAAAATTGTATTTGTTTTTAAAAAAGAGAAACGTAAAAATCTGTTATGATTTATGAAGTATTATTAAGGATTTTTTTTACCCATAGATATAATATGTTATTTGAAAAAAAGCTTTTATAACATTAACATGATAGTCAGTTTTGAATTACGTTGATAATTGATAAAATAAATGTGATAGAATATTAACTTTTATAGCATAGTAACATTTTGAAAATGTGTGTATATTATAATAAAAACGTGTTTAATAGTTCAATGTCTTATGAAAACCGTTTGTAATAATTCAATGTTTTAGGACAAACTTGTTTAATAATTCAATCTTTTATGAATAAGTTAAAACGCTTTTTACTTAACTGTTTTTCATGGCCAGTGTATTTAATAATAATTGTACGTAGATGTGTTGTTGTTTTTTTCTAAATTTTTTTATCATTCATTGCCTTATAATGCATGTCAAAATGGGCATGGGCAAGAAACACCGACATTTGCACGAAGAGTAAGGCTCTCTATCTTATGAACCACTCGGCCGACTACACAGTAGGTCTCTTAATAAGACAACTGTACTCACACAAATTAGTTATGAGATACATTCGATTTGATTTATTTG
This sequence comes from Anisus vortex, assembly GCA_949126835.1. Taxonomy (NCBI): domain Eukaryota; kingdom Metazoa; phylum Mollusca; class Gastropoda; family Planorbidae; genus Anisus; species Anisus vortex. The sequence continues at coordinate 24,159,591 of OX421499.1, forward strand.
AGTTTTTGTCTTGTTTCGTTTACTTTTATCCTAAATTTTGATTCTATTTTCTATTGTTTTTCTTTCCTTGTTTCCTTGCAGCTGAAAAGTTGTTTTTTTGTTTTTGTTTATGGATGTGCTTGAATGAATATTAAGAAATGAACAACATTTTATAGAGAGATATATATATACAGTGATGAGAAACAACAGGAGCAGACTACTCACGATGGCTGCGTTGACATTGCGTAGGAGTTCATGGTCCCTGCCTCGTGAGCGAGTGGCCGCCTCGTAGGTATCCTCTAGGACAGCATTCGAAAGATAGTCCGCCCGTTGAATGCTATCTTCTATGCCGTAGTCGTGACGGACATTTGCTGGACACACACAAACAACAAAATAAAAATAATAAGTCAGTAGTTGTAGAAGGTAGTAATTAGTTGCTTCTTATTCAAATGAAGGACTGAGATTCCACCCATCCAATTTTCCCATAATCAGTCCAAGAGATGCTAAATTTTCACCTTGCTGTTCTGGAAGGGTTAAACGATTGGGTAAAAATATCACAAAGAGGCATGTCATGAAATTTGTTGCAGAAAAATGGTGGAGATAGATAGATAGATAGATAGATAGAGAGAGAGAGACAGAGAGAGACAGAGAGAGAGACAGAGAGAGACAGAGAGAGACAGAGAGAGAGACAGAGAGAGAGAGAGCGATAACAGTATCTAAATGTCAGGCATTGATTGTAGAACAAATTAACATCTCAGATCACCAAAATCCTTAATGTTTGACTAACTGTCAACATATTTTTAGACGTATTGGATATTCTCCAGCAGAAGACTCTGAAGTAGTAAGAAACGAACTGTCTGGTTTATGTAGTGAAAGACATTGTAATAACAAATGTCCTGAGATGGAGATGGGGTGGGGCGTGGGAGGGAGGGGAGGGGATTGGAAGGGTGGGGACCCAGATACTTCCTGGTCACGCCTTATTTATCGTTAGAGAGATGTCAAACAAAAAGTTGCAGATGTGAAACGAACAACTTTTGTGTTAAAGTGAACTGGGGGCGTGAACCCAATGATCGGAACCACTATTTAGAAGAAATACAATGCAAAGAAAAAAGTCAAATTTGGAAATTTTGGAATGACGCCAGAATTGAGGTCATTGACTAACCAACCACATGCTACTACTATGTAAAAAGGCCTCTGCATCTCTGCATAGAAGGAATTACTGTACATCATAAGATAAGAAACATAAGGTACGCTACACACGCATTCATTAACCTGAATTAGTATGCATATAAATAGGTTTATACGCCACACCCTAAGTGCCATTGTGCAACTGGAAATCTAAAATCTGTCCACTCCACAGGGAAGTTCAAAACCAGGTCTGATGCCCAAATCTAAACTTTCTAAAGCCAGCCACGTTCGACAGAGATGCACAACATTAAAGGGGGTTGGGGAATGTGGTCGTTTCCGAAGCGTCGTGGAGCATCCAATAGGCCAAAGCAATCAATTGAATTATTTACATAGGCTTTTAGTAATAATAATAAAAAAGGCCGCAGTAAGGAAATATCGCGCCTGCGCCCCCCCCCCCCCCCCAGGTTTGTGCCAACTCAATATTTGATAAGACACTAGGCGCCCCTGTGACCACCCTTTCTGCGGAGCTTGAGATACATGCAATATGAAAAAAAACACGATGCGTGATCGACCTTTTGTTTAATTCATTGAGTGTTTCATAATTTAACGTACACATCGGGAATTGAACCAAAAGAAAACGACCCCTTAAAGGTTTTAGCATGTAACTTTTGTTATCTTTATTTTTCGGTAAACATTTATTTATTTTACCCCGAAACTATTGTCTTCGTGGTTCTCCTTTCTTTAAAAAAAAAGTTAAAACGTTTTGGGAGGTCATCGACAACGAGTTAATGTGTTACGAATTAGCTCGCTAGTATGATGTGAAGTAGGTCAATAAGGCTTCAGCAGATTTTGCAAACAAGATTTTCACCACCCAGAAAGAAACAAAAACAGAGTTTAAAAAAACAATAACTTAGATACCAGTGTAAAAATACGCGTAAGCGTCATCCCTGACTGAACCGATATACGGTGACTACCCCCCCCCCTCTCTCTCTTTCCCTAAAGAAAAATAAAAGTGTGTCTATTCCAAGCAACGAAAAACTCACCAAAACTGTTGTGATATCTGGGGGCAGTGATGGTGGGTGTCTGCCGTCTCACCGGCATGGCGTATGACCTTGTGTGATACACCGAGTGACCTTTAGTGCCCTGCACAATAAACAAAGTTTAAAAAAATAAGAAATCAATAAAGGATTGTGAAAACTCCAATCATGACATGAAAAACCTTAGACAAATTCAATGATCATAAAATTGACAAGTCTTAATTAGGTGTGAACTGGTATGATCGTGAACTTTCGGTGAAATTTACCGCCATTTTCGTAAACAAAAAAAACATGCTTTTGGTGCTGTTTGACAATTGATTTCAACATCGACAGCCAGTTCTGGTCTTTTAGAAATATACAACGGCTACAAGATTAGTTAGTTAGTTTAACATCAAAAGTGAGTAGGCGATAATTAAAACTCAAAGTGTTAGTCGCGTTAGGCTAAATGTAGCATTTGCTTATATAAAATAAGTTAGTCAAGGGTTGCGTCCTTGGTAATTAAAAAAACACAATGCTGAGATTTATACAAAACAACAACACGAAAATTATTTTGTATCAATCAATTAGTTTAGAATTATAAATAGGTGATTCTTCAAATCTGACATTGACAATCCATCGTTTTCTTTTGGCGCCATCTTTTGGAAATGAAATAAAATTTAATTCTATACATATTTTCGTACAACCAGTGACGTAGCACACAGACATGTTTCGAAGAAAATGATCGAATAAGACCGGAAATGTTCTTCTTCTTGACCTTTTATACATGCATAATCGTTAAGACTTGTCAATTGGCAATATGTGGCATATAGATCGTATAGAAATTTTTTTTTTTAATTATGAAAGACTAGTATTATTTAAAAGACATGTAATTATGAAGCATTCGAATTCACATGACATAGCACAAAGCTTAATTATTTAGCACTTAATGGAACATGAATTAGCACTGAACAGACGACGATGCAACACTTAAAAGACTAATTAATCACTATATCACTTTATTATAAGCTGTGACTTAGCAGCGAAAATACTACTGCTTTGAACTTAATTACCCACGTTATAACGCGTATGTTCACGTCAAAAGGGTTCCAAAACTATTGCGCATATATTTCAGAAGCATATTAAGTTTCATAAACAACTATTTGGAGCCCCCCCCCCCCCCCCCCCACCCCAAAAAAACAAAACCTGGACAAACTAATAAGAAAATGACATCGTTTTGAATGAATCACTCTTCTACTAACTTAAACCTGCAACAAACTTGTTTTTTTTTTCCGATGTAAATTTCATCAGTGAAATCTAAGAAAGACAATTACAGCTAAATAAGATAGATGTTAAAAACTGGTTGCTCCCCTTGCGCCACTGTCGACTTTAAGCCGTGATTCCCTTATTCAAGTGCATGAGAAGTAAATACATTTAAACTTTAAACTCTACTTTGGTACTGGAGAACAGAGGTCGGCAACCAAGGGAACGCGTGCCAGATTTGATTTTCAATGGCACGCGGAAGACCTCCAAAAAGGCAATTAAATCTGTTTTTTTTTTACCAAAAATTTATGCTAGAGCAGGATACATTTTTAAGTCTTTGCACGCTGAATAAATTTGAAATCCCAATAAGGCACATTATTATGAAAAGAATGCCGACCCCTACTGGAGAACACACATTTTATATCAAAATTTGTTGTTGTTATTGAGAACGTCTTTATAAGGTGCACACATTTTTTTTAGAACGTTTTTTACATAATAAGGTAAAGTATATGTTAAAAACCAACAACAGCCTAAGATTAACTCTAGGTATACTGCGACCACCCCTTTACCAGCCCACCACCCCACCCCCAGCCCGAACACAAAAAGTAATGATCTTTTTATACACACAATGTTCCTTTAATTGTGAGATTGTTTGGACTTTAGTGCAGTGTGAATGTGTGATTATATTATATTTTGCTTATACTACTTATAGCCTAATCTTATGTCCGACATGGATTAAAATATATATCGTTCTAATCTCCATAATTTAGCAAAAACATAAGTTTAGAAAAAAAAAAAAAAAATTCAAATCGATAAATCTCATTTAAATGATATCAAAAATAACTAATACTATTTGTCTTCTTTTAGTGACCGTTAATGGTTGTTTGTTCTTTTACTTGACTGTGGCTTTTAATTATCTGAACCCTCTTACAGGGAAATAAAGAAGATGTTTGGATTTCATTTCATTATCCAACCTTAAAACACGAATTGCCTTTATTATACAGCTGTTTTTATACTGTTATAAATATAGTCTAAGGGGACGGGGTGGGTCCGGTAGGGATGAACGAGAAACTAAAACAATAGGAAAAAAAAACACCGAAAGAAAAAACAACAACATGTTATTGGTTTAAACTTTAACATTTGCACCGATACATTTTAAACTTATTCCGTAAGTCGTAAGTGCAATAAATGTGTTGTTTTTATTGTTTCAAACGTTTTTATTTTTTCAGCTACCACTGCACTTCCTCCCAAGATGGAGCCGATTTGTGACTTCAAAGAAAATTTTCCCATTGATGTAACGCATGAACTTTAGAGTTCCAAATAATTGTTCAAGTTTTTTTATATAAAAAAAAAAGTCTTTTATCGATAAAGAAAACCTTCAAACTTTGATCTTTTTAAAGCAACAGGAAATAGATCTATGTTATATGTAAAAAAAACTTATAATGATTCAAACAATTTTTTTTATTGATGTTGTCTTTTTTATGGTTGAAAATCAAGCTGACCAACAAAGCGAGTATTATGTCAAGGAAACTTTATGAACTAGAAGATTAAAAAGAGTATCCACACTTTCATACAAACCTGAGTCACACACTATAATTCCAGAATATTGTTGTAAATAGATCTAATTGTTTTGTTAAGAAAATAAGCACACCCAACCACCTTGTCGATGGTAAAACGAAAAGTGCCTGTACGTGTGCTATATGGGTCGGTGCTACTAGACACACACGGCAAAGGAAAGACTTAGTGAGTCTATTTGAATGTGTGTTGGTGGTGTGTGTGTGTGGTGTGGAGGGTGAGTGTAATAAACGACACTGTTTGCTCACGGACTCAGCACGGCGGTACAGGTAAGGAGCGAGTTTAGTTGCTCAACGTTGTGCGCCACCCACCCCCTATGCGCCACCTTCCCCGTTGCACACACTGGCTGTGTACCCGCAAACTCCCGAGCAAGCTAAAACTGCTTGAGTTTGTACTTTTATACATTACCTACACAAATTGAAACCTTTTACGTCATCACAACCCCTCCGCCCATCCTCCCCCCTTTCCACTCCTTCTTTCTTTCTTTCTTTTCTTCTCAAAGCACATTTAATTTGTTTTTCTTTTTTTCCCATCAAGAACCAATGTTTATGCGATTCTATTATTAGCACTTCTAAGAAATGAGGACAAAATAAAAAGAAGTGTGTTGTACACAGAATACTAAATTCAATTCTCTTTTGATTTCTGACATAGACTCTACACATCTATAAATGAAATGTTTACAAAATTATAAAATTAAAAATAATTTAAAAAATCTGATTAATGGCTTTATGAATACATAGCCAAACCTGTTTTTGATTGTTAGTTTTGTTTTTATTGTACAATATTTTCATTTCCTCAACTTTATGTTGTAATTGAAAAAAAAAAAAACAGCAAAGAAAATATGTTTAATTCTTTTAAACTAGCTGCAGTGATTAGTTCATATGCCAAAAGTTTAAGCTTTCAGTGGAAATTTAGTCTTTATAAAAATAAAAGAGTATTTGATACGAATCTCCTTCTTTACAATAATGAAAAAAAATCAAACAGCACTTTCCCTTTGTTAGTAATATTTCAGTATGAAGCGTTATGTAATGATTTCACTATTTTATCCTTCCTCTTGCGTTAATCATGAAATATGAAAAGTAATTATTACTTTAACCGTTTCACGTAACTAATAATATAATTATATTTTTGACTTTGTTTTAGATATTTTTGAAAAAGTCCTTCTATATAACTTTGTTATCAATTAATAAAAACAAAAAATTAGCTCTATCGAAAACCTATTCATTACCTTATTTAAACCTTTACATGTCCAATGATTAAACGGCGCCAATATTTAAATTAATGTTTATGATATATAGATCTATCTGTGATATACACAAAAAAGTAAATATAAAAGTTGATATCAAAACTTGAGAATAGTGCAGCGGCCTAAGATAAGTTCAACTCTTATATACATTGGGATAAGTAACGGGCTAATAGCTTATATCTTTTAATACAAGTTCTAGCAAATGATGTTATTATATGAAAAATATTTTGCTGACGAAATATAGTTTTAACTTTTGATGTTGTAAATGTAACAAACATTACGAAGTTGGGGGCTAGACATGGTCGTTGTACTGGACATAAATTTCTATTTTTAACAAGTGTCTGCTACTGAGGAAAAAGCATAAGCTTTGACAAGATATTTTAAGCAATTATTCTTTCTATTTTACGGGAATCACCGTGCTACCATTCGTTTATTTCCTGACCTGAAAAGAACGTGTCTGTACCATTAGGATCAGACCTCTTTCAGTGTGGTAAAAAAACGTCAGCAACAACCACTCTACCGTAGTCACATGATCTTCGTTTCTAAACTCTAGTAAAGTTAATTGGTGAATTCAAAGCGAATGGGTGCTGCTCAGGGCCGTATTTAGGATTGTGGGGGCCAAATTTATGTGGGGGCCCCCTCGTGGACTCGACCCTGTCAGTGTCACTTAACAATCAAATGTGATTTCCCATTCACAGTATTTGTTCATTGCGCGCTTCTTCAACAGCACTATTCTAATTGCCGAAAGAAAAGACACAAATATTTTTTTTGCAATGTGTGGGGGGCCCTTTTGTGTGGGGGCCCCCGATTTATAGGAACATGTGGAACATGCCTAAATACGCCTCTGGTCGTGCTACTCAATGGTTCTAGCCCTATGGCAATAATACGTATTGACCTGTAATTTGTGCGATGTTCGGATGTACAATAGAAAGGGTAATATGGCATGTTCGCTGATTATTTGTATATATATATATTTATATAGTGTGTTTGTGTGTGTGTGTTTGTGTGTGTGCATGTGTGTGTGTAATATTTTTTTTGCACAGAATACATGGTTTTAGAATTGTCTACAAACTTAAATTGCTTAAAGACTCCATAAAATGAAATTGTACTACAAATGTTCCGTAAAATGAAATTGTACTACAAATGTTCCGTAAAATGTATCCTTGTCCACAAATGAGGTCGTAAGGATTGCGCTCCCTTTAAATCTGCAGCGCCTACACTATGGAACTGCTTGGGCCGAATCTGAGTCAAAAGAGTCCTGTAATAAGCATTTAAAGACATTGCTCTTTAACTAGTGTATTTTGTGCCTTCCGCTCTGGATTGTGGAAATAGAGCGAACTCGGTTCAATAACATGGAGAGGTGTGATTTAGAACTAATCTTTATTATTAGTATTATTATTTATAAAAAAAACACTCGTTTTAGAAGTCCCAAAACTCTATTCTTTTTATACTTAAAAATGGTAATCTTTTTACTATATAACATAAATTACCATTTTCCGACTATCTAAACAATAATATCCTCGTGAGGATAGCCCCTCACAATCGCCGATAGAGATCTACACGTACATACAAAAACATTAACAAAGAGTAGCTAAATGCTAGTCTTGCATCGACCTCTAGCCAGTAAGCTCAAAGAAAGTATACACTTCTATAGGCCACTATGCTAGGAAATGCTAAAAGCACCAACAAAAAAAAATTATAAGGAACAACTTGCTTACACCAAAAAAAAAACAAGATAATGCTTTGAAAATACTTTTTTTTCTCTCTACGACCTTTTGTTTCATTTGGATTCCTGCAAATCTACAACAACTATAGAGCCTGCACTTTGGAGTTTTGACATTTGACCTTTATACCGCCGGCTCATCCATTTACCATGGGCAGATAATCATATCAGTCTGAAGAGATATGTTCAAGGAGTTCTTCGGTTCCTCACGTGCAGTAAATACAATCTTTAGAGGTGGACGTGTGTTGTATATTGGTTGAGTGGGCTGTGAATTGTGTATCTGTGTATAGCAAATTATTTGTATATTGTTGGCAAGTTGTGTAGTTGTATGGCAAAATAAGTACCAGTACGGAAAATTGTGTACCTGTATGGCAAACTGTTTGTATGTGTATGGCAAATTGTGTATTTGTATAGCAAAAAAAAAGAATATGTACGACAAATTGCATTTTGTATGGAAAATTGTGTACCTGTATGGCAAATTGTTTGTATATGTATGATAAATTGTGTATTTCTATGGCAAATTGTTTATTTGTTTGGCGAACTGTGTATTTGTAAGGCAAAATAAGTATTGTATGGCAAATTTTTTGTATATGTTTGGCAATTTGTGTATTGGTATGGCAAATTGTGTATTTGTATGGCAAATTGTGCATTTGTATGTCAAAATAAGTACCTGTATGGCAAATTGAGCACCTATACGGCAAATTGCATTTTTGTACGGAAAAGTGTGTACCTGTATGGCAAATTGTTTGTATAGAGCGTTTGCAATGGGTGGAGCTTAGGTTTTTAGTGACGTCATTTGGAAATAGAAGCCACTTGAGGAACAAATATGGCTAATGTTCTTTATCATGCAAATATTTATGAATATTGGCTATCCTACAAAAAATAAGGAGGTAAATAGTAGTAGATCATCTTCTATGATCTATGTCTATGATAATAGGCCTAATACAGCTTGAATCTTAATAAAACTTAAAACAAAAAACATCATTTTAAAAAAACCTCGAGCCTATATGAAACAGTACTTTATTAATACAGCGGCCATTGTACACCACTAGACAAAGTAAAAAAATCACGTGCTTATTTTGTCACGTGATTGCAAACGCCCTATATGTATGGTAAATTATGAACTTGTATTGCAAATTTCTTTTAAGGAAAATTGTGTACCTGGGCGGCAAATTATGTCTTTTTACGGAAAATTGTGTACCTGTAAGGCTAATTGTTTACCAGAAAACCCGTATGTCAATGTACCTGTATTGCTAATTGTGCATCTATCTTTATCGAAAAGTGTGTATCGGCATAGGGGGAATTTGCCTTTGGATCAACCATCATTAACAGCAGGGATCTGCAACGTACCAAGCGCGTGCAAGACTTGGCACGCAGAGATTTTTAAGTGGCACGCGCAAGACTCCCAAAAATTCAATCCAAGTCTATTCAACAAATGCAGAGCAGGATGAATTTTAGGTCGTTTGCGCGCTGAATGAATTAGAAATTCTACTTTGGCACACTATTATCCAAAGGTTGCCGACCCTTGGTCTATAGTATATTGTGTACATGTCAGACAAGGCAATTTGTGTACCTTAACGTAAAAACGCATTTGTGTGTGTACCTTGTACAACAAAATATCAAACATGTACGCAGCGTACTACATATTATGAGCATGATACCGACTCACGCCAAAGAAATCATTTGATCACCTAGCGAGCACACCTGTACCTTCATCCCCACTCGCCCCCCTCCCCACCCCCACACACAACACTACCCACCTGGAACACAGACAGGTAATTTCCTTGCACAAGGTCAATTCTGAACTCTCATCATCATCACACAGGTAACTTACAGACATCAGTCTGGAAGAAGGAGGGAAAAGTGGAGAGAGATGTTAGAGAAGAGAAAGTGAGGGAGAGAGTGAGAGAAAAAGAGAGAGAGAAGAAAGAACACCTTAGGTTAAAGTATTCTCTGAAGTCAGGAAATTTTTCCACAACAAAAAACAAGGACTAGTTTCTAGACTATAATATAGACTATATTATAAAAAACAACAACAACAGTAGTTGCACATCTAGCAGAAATCTTCTGAACGTTGAGATACTGTTGGCACGTTCTGAAGCTATTAATAGAATAGCAAGGGAGGTAAGATCTCTGAAGGTATTTGTGAGCTTTTATGAGTTTATTTACCACTAAAAGGTAAATTAGAATCTAGTGGTAGATCTATAGCGATTTCTCGAATTAAAAATTGAAGTTTAGAGAACGGTTGGTAAAAGCTGAACCCTCTATCTCTGATACTCTCATATGCATTGACCTACTTTCATTTAGCCAATGAATCGGTCGGAATTGAGCTGAATCATATAATAATAATTCGTGCAGGATCGGTATCCTATATAATGTGGTTCTGATACTAAGACCCGATATGATATATAATAATATATTAATTATATCGTTACTACAAAGTTAAAAATAACATCGCGTTGTACTTCTTCGGGTTTTAAAATACCATTATAATATTTATCTTCTTAATAATATGCTTATCTTATTGTGGGACTTTATGTAACATACTTGCGCGTAAATTATTATATTATGTATTATAATATTTCAAAAGTTGGGGAGAAAAACGGCTAAGATGGCAACGCCTATTTCATAAGTGCATGACAACTTGAGTGGTTGCCATTAAAGTGAGCGCTAGCTCCATAACCATGCTTGACAGTAGCGATATAGTGTTAAGGCAGATCCGGTGACGTCTAAATTGCATCAACTAACTGATGTTACAGTATTTGCCCACACTCTGCATTTGACCGACTGGCGCTAAGTGGCGGCATTGCCAGTAATTGAATGCAGCATTGCCTTCTAGCGGAGATTATTATAATCTCAGATGATGCGAAAACATATGTGCAGATCTATTTTTATTTTTGAGCATTTCGACTGTAGTAGTTGAAGATATAATATCCGTATTGGAAACTTATTTTGTGCATCATTAACCAGACCTTGGCAGATAAAAGAAATAATATGCCTGTTATAAACTGAACACAAATGACAAGAGTAACACCAATAATTAAATCACAAAACCTAGAAACACTAGAGGACAGAAGAGCAAAGACTAAAGTAATAATAATACGTAAACCATTAAACTCTTATTTAGAAATACAACCAATAACAAACATTTACAATGCTCAGATAAACATAAATACAGAAACACTTTTCTTATCCTTTAAGCGAGAACAAATGCATATAAATACGCTTTCTTCCTGAGTGGCATTTGGGCATGGAATAGGTTGCCTAAACAAGCCAAGATAACAGTAACACAACATCATTTAAAACATTAATAAAAATGCAAGACTGGACTCGGAGAACGGATGAACGCATTAATCTTCTTTATAGAAGGTGCGTTTGTAATATATAAGATAAGATCGATTGAAGAAACAATACTGAAACGTCTTATCAATTATAGAAATATCTGTAATAAATCACCCACTATTAGAATTCCTATGTTTAATATTCTAAACAAAAGGCGATTTAAAACTTATTCAAAGAGAAATATCTTTATTTTCTCCGTTCAGGATGGATAGTGTAGGCCCTTGAAAGTAAACGCAGATAGACATCAACGCGTGGTATAGTTTAGATAGTAAATACGCAAATAGAACATAAATGTTGAAGTGATTGGCGATGCGCCCCTGAAAGAACAATGAAGGTGTTTGAATTGAAGAAAGGGTCATTGTATCAGGTAAACATCAGCGGTCTAGGCACAGAGGCGTCGTCTGGGTGGGATGTCTGCAGATATAGCTGTGCCAAGTCTATTGAATTCGTTGGTTGTTGTTTTGTTCAAATGTTCAGACCGTGTGTCGGTGATGGGGAAAGAAGGATGGAGTGGGCTCGTTGTAAATGAGTTCCTAGTTCTTCTGTTGTTGTTACGCACAATCTATGCATTTGTGAGTCAGGAGTAAGGGGAGATAATGCTATAATCCTGTTCAGCTCAATAGCGTAATTCCTAGTAATGTAGCTTTCCAAATGCGCATATAAATGTTAAAATTGTAATGATTGAGATCAGTTTAAGTTGCAAGCCTTTTCTTAAAACCACAAGCTAGTGAAGGAATGAAATCTTTTAAAGGATTAGAATATGTTAAACCTACATTAATCAATACAGATATTCCAAATTTCTATCTACACGGTAAATAGTAGGACTGTATAGTAAACCTGTTTTACTTTTCCACCTCTAGCTATATGCGAGAGTTGGGGGTGTTGTAGGGGGGGGGGGGCGAAATAGGCTTTGATAAAATATATTTTTAGTTTTCTTCTAAACCCTTCAACCAAAAGTTAAGTATTCGTTACTCGAAAAGATAATTGGATGTGTTGTTGCCAAGGCGATGCTGAAGTAGGTGTTTACTTTTGAAGAACTGTCTTTATTGAAATGGGTGGATGCAGTATATATATATGTATATATATATATATGTATATATATACTAATAATGTAATTCAATGCAGGAACAGTAAATAACTTGATGAATGCGGGCTAGTCTATACAGGATTAGTTCCCAAATTCCTTCCATAGAAAGTTCTCATTGGCATCTCACATTAAACCAGAGTAGAAAAAGATCAATATTGTTCCATACTCATTTTTTTTCCAGATAGGTGGCGGCACAAAAAAACTACCTACACTGGTTATATGTATGAGAAGTAAAAAAAACAAACAAGAAAAGAACTTCTAGAAAAACTCATTAATAACATTCTTTATGTAATGATATCTGCACAACTATTTTTTGTTAAATACGATGTTGAACTGTTTGAATGTTCCTTTACATAATGCTATTGTATCTACTTCATAACAACATGGTTTCTCTGCAGATCACTTTACCGTAATGCCATCTACCAGTGAGCTGCTTAAAATAAAAGTTTTGAATTAGTTCATGTAAAGATGAAGCTAATTAAGTTGCCTTTTAAAAATAAAAATCTATTCTGATTCTCTATCTGTGATCTATTGTCTTAAACGGGAATTCCTCTGATTGTTTAATCTGTAGGCTATAGAGTTTGATAATCTGGAAACTATCAAACAGATATGAAGCTCACATATGGATGTATGTCATCACAAATGAATATAAATAATCTTTCTTTCCGAGTGGCATTCTGGCAGGAGTGGAATGTGTTGTCTTAACAAACCAGAAAAAAATAACACTTAGGTGCTATCCATATGTAAGAACCCAAAGAAGTAATATTTTTCAAACCCACTTTCATGTGCGTAAATGCAATTTACCAGTTTGAAAAAAAAATTGTTTACCACAGTCACAATCCATTTGTTTAAATATTTCCTTGTTTTAACATTGTGTTGGTTCACGTTTAAATTTTATTAAAGCAAAATAGACCCAAGAAGAACATTTTTTTTTCCTAAATATTGCATTATAGAACAATAATATGAGTCTTCATATATTTTCAAATAATAAAAATAATAATAATAAAAAAACATAGATACCTTTTAATTACTGTCATTTTTAAATGTTACGTTAACTGTATTTAGATATTTGCTTACGTAGGCTACACATTAAGTCAAATTGGTGCATACGTAATACGAGGATACCCCCCTTAACATCTTTTAAAAATAAAACTAAACAAAATTCAATGACTAGCTTTAAACAACGAACAAGCGTTGGTGAATTGAAGGATCGTCCGTAGCATATTAGATTTGTTATAACAAGGGAATTAACTCGTTGTAGAGAAAATACGCAATAAATACGAATCATCTCGCCTTTACATGGTAGACAAAACAAAATACACTGATCCCTTTAAAATACATTTGGGAAATCTTTATATCTTTTGATCTCTTTTGTTTCTACAGGTTTATGATGCATTGTTCAAAACAATCACCCAAAACGGATTTCGCATATGTAAACAATAAGATTATATTTCAAGAACAATAATCAAAGTAATTTTGTTTTAAACGAAAAAAAACGTTTCCTCAGTTACCTCCCGTTTATTTTGTTCCCGCATTTTTAATATAATTATAATAACAGCGCACCTGTTTACTATTGTGTGTGATTACGTGTTGACAAATAGTTCCAACAGACACACACTCACACTCATACACACACAAGCGCGCAAGGAAGAAAAGAATTTTAGCTAAAAATAAACCACGTTGCTAAGGCTGACTCAGACGGTTAACTGAGTAATTTACACCACCGTCTTAGAATTTTGTTTTTTAGTTGGCAATAGGTGGGCGTATATCTAAACTTTAGATCCACGAATGTACATATCATTATGTGTGTGTGTGTGAATGTGTGTACGTGTTGTTTCAGAATTCGTTACATAGTTTAAATTTACATGTTCTTTAGTTATTTTCTCTGTTTGTTTTATTTCTTTTTTGTTTTTGTCAAATTATGAAAGTCTAATTTATTATTTTGCTATTGGTTGCCTTAACTACGTTTGTCTGTGATGCTTACATATGTTACATTGATGTCCGTTACAGTGACTTTGTAATTAGGTTTGTTGTTTCGTTGGTCCTAGATTTTGGTTAACTCAAATGAGCTCTCTAGTTTTCTTTTTCTCCCTTTCTGTCCCTACCCCTCCTTCTCTCCCACCTCCCCAATTCCCACTCTCTCTAGGCTTATCTATATATATATAGTAAACTGTGTATGTGTTTAACCAATCAAATCGGTTTATTTCAAGACACGTGACCTAATTGTCTCATATCTTACTTTTGTGATCCCTTATTGACATGTGTTTTCCCTAGCGTAGTGGTTAGCGTCTTCGACTGCCATTCGGGCGACCTAAGTTCGATTCCCCAATGATAGCTTTTTTTTTTCTTCTATTATTTTAATACTTTTCTGTTTATTTTAGTTTATGAAATGTTTATCTGTAGCTAATGCAGTAAGTAAGCTGCATAAGTAACTTATGATAATAGTATGTTATAGTAAAAGTATAGGATAAAATAGTATAGTAAAATATTGTATTATAGCTTAGTATATAGTATAGTGAATTATTATATATTAAATTATATTAAGTGAATGATTAGGATTAATGTAGTGCTACATATCAAATGTTTGGTTGAGTATGTTGTGGTCAGAACTTGTGAACAATGTTAGCCTACCATTTAATCTGTACGCTAGTGTTGCGTTAGTTGCTTTATATTATGTTTCCTGGGACGCTTGTGTTATGTGTAACATTCATAAGTGCTGACTAGGACGAAATACTCCTACAGTATATCTCAGCATTGTACAATTAGCATTCCAATCGCCTTGGCTTTCTGGCAACGAACTACGGAATAGCTTTACCTGCAGAATGTGGGAGTAGAGCAACATATACATGGCAAAGTAGGAAAGGTAGAAAGAGAAAGAGAGAGAGACTCACGGAGCATTAGTAAGAGAGAGAGAGAGGCAGAGAGAGAGAGAGATGCAAACAGAGAGAAGATAAGGGGGGGGCGGAGGCGCACGGATATAAGGAGAGAGGGGGCAAACAGGGCGAGAGAGAGAGAGAGAGAGAGAGATGGAAAAGGTCTGTAAAGAATATATATTTTTTGCCAACTAACTTTATGTTTATCAAAGCAGTTGATGGGAAGATAGTGTGAGGAGGAGGGGAGGGGTCATGGCGTCATACAAAAACAATTTGCCAAAATGTAAAACTCATAAAACGAAAGAACACGTAACGTTTGCTTTATCTTGTAGGAAAACAGTTTACATCTTTAACTCCGACTGCCAACTGTACCATTTTCTGTACCCAAAACAATGCGTAGAACTAACATTTATATTAACTTATAGGATTTATACTGTTGCTCATTGGGGTTTTGATTGCTTTAAGTTTTCAAAGATTTTTCTTAACCCAAATTCTGCTTCTCATTTTAAGAACAATTCCTTAATGTAAAGTCTGCGATTAAAAATTATACTTAAAAAACAACAACAATACGGACATTTCAAAAAAGGTTAGCGGTGAGTCAAGCAGTGTGAATGTTTTTTTTTTTTTTTTGTTTTGTTTTTTTTAGCGTAGTGGGCCTTGCGTTAAAAAGTTTAAAATATTGGTTTTTAATTAAATAATTTAAAATAATATTCCAGTTTAAGATTTGACGTTATCGATAAAACTATTTATAAGCGGAAATATTCGTATATAAAAAAATTTACTATGTAACTATTTAGAAATAAATATCGCAAAATTATAAAGTCAAAGAAAAGAAATTAGCAATGCTCAGTACGCTCTTGGTATGAATTGCAGTGGCAGATGTATTAGCCAAAGAAAAAGGTCTTTAAGTGTTGTTGTTTTTTTAAGATTCTCTTGTCTCAGATTCTCTCAGTATCTGTGAAACAAATTTTGTCTAATAGGCAGAATAAGGGAATTCGATACAGCTTCATTGGCCAAACTGTGTGAAAATTTAATTACATTATTAACAGGGCTACCGTTAAAAAAAAATATATCGTTTCATGTTGTTTTATATTTTAAGTTATTTATATTTTTAATTAATCTTTGTGTGATATGTAGTTCAATAAACAATATTATGAAGAAGTTGGAAAGAAAAATAAACCAAAACTGATCAGAAAAAAATAAAAAGTCAGTCACGCAAAGACGTTGTTATACTAAAATGACGATCAAAAGACTTGGTGAGAATTAAAACTTTCAAATAATTAAATCGGCCGTTAACTTTTTTTCACAATGTAAAATGACACAATATTTGTTCTCTCACTCTTCCATTTACATAGTTCAGAATTTTTGCTAACGTGCATACGAATGTTTATCATACACATAAATACAAATACTAGTCTATTGAATACACTTTTGATAATTTAGCTTTCCCACAAGCTGGACATAATATAGTTTCTATTTCTTCACGGTCACATACACTCATATATTATAAAAAAAACATATTTATACAAACCATTTAAATGTCCAATCTATTCCCAAATCCCCCTTAGCCCTCCTTTATACATCTTCGACCCTCTGGTCACTTCAGAAACTCCCAAGTCATCTCCACTTATTTTTTCCACTGGTCTATTTACGACACTGTCCTTATTTTCTAAGAGGCCCTATATATTGAGTTTATTCTATTGAATGATAGTCCTAAAGTTCATAGTCCCCACTTTAGTTAATTAAATTTATATATTTAAAAAATAATAATTTTATTGTAAGACGCAAGTAGGGCCAGCATAAAGATTTAAGAACAGTCACTTTTTTATGTCAAATAAAAAAACAATAAGCAGTGTAAGATGTATATACAAAATATAATTCAATCATGTATAGCATCTATATAAGGATACACAAGTATGCGAAGCCATATAATCTAGCGAACGGCCCAAAAGATAAATCTGGTTCGATGGAATTACTTTACTGTATAAAAAAAACACGATTTTAAACATCAATTCGTTAATTTAAAGCTTAACAAAATTGAACACATCGATCTAAGCTTAAATAAAATACTTATTCACATAGTATAAAAGTAAATAACGCTAACAAATACTCTAACACACCACGAAGAAAACTTTAATCTATTTCTTATCATTAATCCAGTCGCTTGGCTTTACATTAGTTCGTACCAAAATTGAACATATGACACTCACCCGAAGTCGCCAAATGATTGGTTCATATAAATTACTCATTGCTTGGTTTATTGTATCCTTTTTATAAAAACCAAGTAATCACGTGAACTCCGTAAACAAAAAAGATTGCTCCGAATTAAAAAAAATGTGTCAAACTGAACTAATGATCTCAGTTCACTTGTGTTTGGTCCCAGCCTCCAGTGGACAACTCCGCTACTACAGCCAGAAACGTGTCCGGTGCTCGCTTTAAGTCTGGCTTCAAACTCGCAACTCAAATTTCTCAACAAAACTTGTTTTTTTCTAAAATAGCTTCGAGTTACTGGAATTTGGGGCGTAAAGTAAATATGAAGCCTAAAAATAAAATAAAAACGGTTTCACAGAAAAGAAATATAAACAGATTTCTGCGCCCCCCTCCCCCATAAGGACTAGCTCGTAATGATAACGCGCCAGAAGAGATAACATATCCCCCCCCCCCCCCCGCCTTCCCCCGTGGGTATTAGCATTGCCCCAAAGCAGGTGTTTATGAAGATATTCTTCACGTTCGGTTTTATGAGATGAAGATAGAATGTTGATAAGAGAAGCTACTCAGAGAAGTCATTCATTTAAAACTAAGATATAATCAACACGATTGACAGTTCGTCAATAGCTGATATTGTATAATTTTTGCTGTCATTGTTATTGATACCATTTTTTATTCCTTACAAGCATTTAGATTAAATACGCAGTAGTTAAACTTAAACTAATAATAATATAAGCTTTGCATATAATCTGATGTATCCTGTTGTTTTCAATAAATTGAAATAAAAAGATAACATAGCGCTCATTAACCATGTGCAAAAGTGTCCAAATCTGTTTTAAAAACCAACGCTATTAGGTATGCAAACGTCTGGAATATTTCATACCAGAAGGAGCTGTTTTCTTGACTTTAGGCCTACTTCTCCTATGTTGGATGCCCGATTCTCGTATGTTGGATGCCAGATTCTTAATTCTCACCATCCATACACAGTGAAGAAGACAAATCATTTCAAGCAGAATACGTCTGAAGACTACAAATTGGTATTTCCAAGCAAAGGATTCTTAAAAATGCTTTGTTGGCTTTCTCGTTTTGAATAAGGAAATTCTTCCATACTCTCTTACCCCTGGTATATCTATATTTTTACTATATGGTTGCGAAGCGTTGGACAATAAACGAAAAAATAATGGCATATTTGGCTTTACAGAAGAATGCAGCGATTGGAATGTACAGAGAAACTAATGTTGAGGGGCTCAAAATGGTAAATGCTAATAGAGAAGTAATTGTAAAGACCATGAAGAGGAAATTAACCTTAGTAGACCATATAATAATAAAAAAAGGAAACATCAAAAACATCATAATAACAGCAAAGCTGGAGGGAAAGTGATGCAAAAAAAAGACAGAGAAGGAAGATATTAGATGAACTTGCAGAATGGCATGGCATGGCGAAATCAACAAAAATGCTAGAGTTTGCCAGAAGAAACGATACGTGGAAATACATGATCGCCTACGCCTACCAGCATATCAATTTATGATGATGTCCATAATTCACTATCTGGTGCCATTTCTAAATTTGGGAAAATATGTCTTCTATGAAAAAAAAAGTTCTTAACAACCACTTTGAAAAAAACTATTTTAATATTGTAACTTTATTAGCTTCATGAGGACTAAGTACAGAATAAGATTAATACCATCATTCATGCTGAAGGAAACAACAAAGACCAAGGGGTATTTCACTTACTTTTTTCTTTAAATTTCGTTTTCGCTTTGTAAAATTCTTCATTTAAATGTGTTTTTGTCCACCCAAAATTTATTTTACGATCTTCTAACCCTTCCAAATCCTGCAACAATGAACAACTTGTAGTCAAGATGTAATCACTAACTATTTAACTTATTAAGAAGGGAAAAAAAATAATTTGAAATATGTAAGGTTTTAGGCTGAGCAGTAGGCTAACGTTCCGATGCCTCTCCCCCCACCCCATTCTCGGTGTAAATATTTTGATTTTGTTAACCCTGCATTTCTGATTTTTATTTTTTATCCACTGGGCTCACAAAACCCAAACTAGAGCGATAGATAGAAATATGGATAGATAGATAAATAGATAGATAGAAATATGGATAGATAGATAAATAGATAGATAGAAATATGGATAGATAGATAAATAGATAGATAGAAATATGGATAGATAGATAAATAGATAGATAGAAATATGGATAGATAGATAAATAGATAGATAGAAATATGGATAGATAGATAAATAGATAGATAGAAATATGGATAGATAGAAATATGGATAGATAGATAAATAGATAGATAGAAATATGGATAGATAGAAAAATGGATAGATAGAAATATGGATAGATAGATAAATAGATAGATAGAAATATGGATAGATAGATAAATAGATAGATAGAAATATGGATAGATAGAAATATGGATAGATAGAAATATGGATAGATAGATAAATAGATAGATAGAAATATGGATAGATAGATAAATAGATAGATAGAAAAATGGATAGATAGATAAATAGATAGATAGAAATATGGATAGATAGATAAATAGATAGATAGAAATATGGATAGATAGATAAATAGATAGATAGAAATATGGATAGATAGATAAATAGATAGATAGAAATATGGATAGATAGAAAAATAGATAGATAGAAATATGGATAGATAGAAATATGGATAGATAGAAATATGGATAGATAGATAAATAGATAGATAGAAAAATGGATAGATAGATAAATAGATAGATAGAAATATGGATAGATAGATAAATAGATAGATAGAAATATGGATAGATAGAAATATGGATAGATAGAAATATGGATAGATAGATAAATAGATAGATAGAAAAATGGATAGATAGATAAATAGATAGATAGAAATATGGATAGATAGATAAATAGATAGATAGAAATATGGATAGATAGATAAATAGATAGATAGAAATATGGATAGATAGATAAATAGATAGATAGAAATATGGATAGATAGATAAATAGATAGATAGAAATATGGATAGATAGATAAATAGATAGATAGAAATATGGATAGATAGATAAATAGATAGATAGAAATATGGATAGATAGATAAATAGATAGATAGAAATATGGATAGATAGATAAATAGATAGATAGAAATATGGATAGATAGATAAATAAATAGATAGAAATATGGATAGATAGATAAATAGATAGATAGAAATATGGATAGATAGATAAATAGATAGATAGAAATATGGATAGATAGATAAATAGATAGATAGAAATATGGATAGATAAATAGATAGATAGAAATATGGATAGATAGATAAATGAATAGATAGAAATATGGATAGATAGAAATATGGATGGATAGAAATATGGATAGATAGATAAATAGATAGATAGAAAAATGGATAGATAGATAAATAGATAGATAGAAATATGGATAGATAGATAAATAGATAGATAGAAATATGGATAGATAGATAAATAGATAGATAGAAATATGGATAGATAGATAAATAGATAGATAGAAATATGGATAGATAGAAATATGGATAGATAGAAATATGGATAGATAGATAAATAGATAGATAGAAATATGGATAGATAGATAAATAGATAGATAGAAATATGGATAGATAGATAAAAAGATAGATAGAAATATGGATAGATAGATAAATAGATAGATAGAAATATGGATAGATAGATAAATAGATAGATAGAAATATGGATAGATAGATAAATAGATAGATAGAAATATGGATAGATAGAAATATGGATAGATAGAAATATGGATAGATAGATAAATAGATAGATAGATAAATGGATAGATAGATAAATAGATAGATAGAAATATGGATAGATAGATAAATAGATAGATAGAAATATGGATAGATAGATAAATAGATAGATAGAAATATGGATAGATAGATAAATAGATAGATAGAAATATGGATAGATAGAAATATGGATAGATAGATAAATAGATAGATAGAACTATGGATAGATAGATAAATAGATAGATAGAAATCTGGATAGATAGATAAATAGATAGATAGAAATCTGGATAGATAGATAAATAGATAGATAGAAATATGGATAGATAGATAAATAGATAGATAGAAATATGGATAGATAGATAAATAGATAGATAGAAATATGGATAGATAGATAAATAGATAGATAGAAATATGGATAGATAGATAAATAGATAGATAGAAATATGGATAGATAGATAAATAGATAGAAAGAAATATGGATAGATAGATAAATAGATAGATAGAAATATGGATAGATAGATAAATAGATAGATAGAAATATGGATAGATAGATAAATAGATAGATAGAAATATGGATAGATAGATAAATAGATAGATAGAAATATGGATAGATAGAAATATGGATAGATAGAAATATGGATAGATAGATAAATAGATCGATAGAAATATGGATAGATAGATAAATAGATAGATAGAAATATGGATAGATAGATAAATAGATAGATAGAAATATGGATAGATAGATAAATAGATAGATAGAAATATGGATAGATAGATAAATAGATAGATAGAAATATGGATAGATAGATAAATAGATAGATAGAAATATGGATAGATAGAAATATGGATAGATAGATAAATAGATAGATAGAAATATGGATAGATAGAAATATGGATAGATAGAAATATGGATAGATAGATAAATAGTTAGATAGAAATATGGATAGATAGATAAATAGATAGATAGAAATATGGATAGATAGAAATATGGATAGATAGAAATACGGATAGATAGATAAATAGATAGATAGAAATATGGATAGATAGATAAATAGATAGATAGAAAAATGGATAGATAGATAAATAGATAGATAGAAATATGGATAGATAGATAAATAGATAGATAGAAATATGGATAGATAGATAAATAGATAGATAGAAATATGGATAGATAGATAAATAGATAGATAGAAATATGGATAGATAGATAAATAGATAGATAGAAATATGGATAGATAGAAATATGGATAGATAGAAATATGGATAGATAGATAAATAGATAGATAGAAAAATGGATAGATAGATAAATAGATAGATAGATATATGGAAAGATAGATAAATAGATAGATAGAAATATGGATAAATAGAAATATGGATAGATAGAAATATGGATAGATAGATAAATAGATAGATAGAAAAATGGATAGATAGATAAATAGATAGATAGAAATATGGATAGATAGATAAATAGATAGATAGAAATATGGATAGATAGATAAATAGATAGATAGAAATATGGATAGATAGATAAATAGATAGATAGAAATATGGATAGATAGATAAATAGATAGATAGAAATATGGATAGATAGATAAATAGATAGATAGAAATATGGATAGATAGATAAATAGATAGATAGAAATATGGATAGATAGATAAATAGATAGATAGAAATATGGATAGATAGATACATAGATAGATAGAAATATGGATAGATAGATAAATAGATAGATAGAAATATGGATAGATAGATAAATAGATAGATAGAAATATGGATAGATAGAAATATGGATGGATAGAAATATGGATAGATAGATAAATAGATAGATAGAAAAATGGATAGATAGATAAATAGATAGATAGAAATATGGATAGATAGATAAATAGATAGATAGAAATATGGATAGATAGATAAATAGATAGATAGAAATATGGATAGATAGATAAATAGATAGATAGAAATATGGATAGATAGATAAATAGATAGATAGAAATATGGATAGATAGATAAATAGATAGATAGAAATATGGATAGATAGAAATATGGATAGATAGAAATATGGATAGATAGATAAATAGATAGATAAAAAAATGGATAGATAGATAAATAGATAGATAGAAATATGGATAGATAGATAAATAGATAGATAGAAATATGGATAGATAGATAAATAGATAGATAGAAATATGGATAGATAGATAAATAGATAGATAGAAATATGGATAGATAGAAATATGGATAGATAGATAAATAGATAGATAGAAATATGGATAGATAGATAAATAGATAGATAGAAATATAGATAGATAGATAAAAAGATAGATAGAAATATGGATAGATAGATAAATAGATAGATAGAAATATGGATAGATAGATAAATAGATAGATAGAAATATGGATAGATAGATAAATAGATAGATAGAAATATGGATAGATAGAAATATGGATAGATAGAAATATGGATAGATAGATAAATAGATAGATAGAAAAATGGATAGATAGATAAATAGATAGATAGAAATATGGATAGATAGATAAATAGATAGATAGAAATATGGATAGATAGATAAATAGATAGATAGAAATATGGATAGATAGATAAATAGATAGATAGAAATATGGATAGATAGATAAATAGATAGATAGAAATATGGATAGATAGATAAATAGATAGATAGAAATATGGATAGATAGATAAATAGATAGATAGAAATATGGATAGATAGATAAATAGATAGATAGAAATATGGATAGATAGATAAATAGATAGATAGAAATATGGATAGATAGATAAATAGATAGATAGAAATATGGATAGATAGATAAATAGATAGAAAGAAATATGGATAGATAGATAAATAGAAAGATAGAAATATGGATAGATAGATAAATAGATAGATAGAAATATGGATAGATAGATAAATAGATAGATAGAAATATGGATAGATAGATAAATAGATAGATAGAAATATGGATAGTTAGAAATATGGATAGATAGAAATATGGATAGATAGATAAATAGATAGATAGAAATATGGATAGATAGATAAATAGATAGATAGAAATATGGATAGATAGATAAATAGATAGATAGAAATATGGATAGATAGATAAATAGATAGATAGAAATATGGATAGATAGATAAATAGATAGATAGAAATATGGATAGATAGATAAATAGATAGATAGAAATATGGATAGATAGATAAATAGATAGATAGAAATATGGATAGATAGATAAATAGATAGATAGAAATATGGATAGATAGATAAATAAATAGATAGAAATATGGATAGATAGATAAATAGATAGATAGAAATATGGATAGATAGATAAATAGATAGATAGAAATATGGATAGATAGATAAATAGATAGATAGAAATATGGATAGATAAATAGATAGATAGAAATATGGATAGATAGATAAATGAATAGATAGAAATATGGATAGATAGAAATATGGATGGATAGAAATATGGATAGATAGATAAATAGATAGATAGAAAAATGGATAGATAGATAAAAAGATAGATAGAAATATGGATAGATAGATAAATAGATAGATAGAAATATGGATAGATAGATAAATAGATAGATAGAAATATGGATAGATAGATAAATAGATAGATAGAAATATGGATAGATAGAAATATGGATAGATAGAAATATGGATAGATAGATAAATAGATAGATAGAAATATGGATAGATAGATAAATAGATAGATAGAAATATGGATAGATAGATAAAAAGATAGATAGAAATATGGATAGATAGATAAATAGATAGATAGAAATATGGATAGATAGATAAATAGATAGATAGAAATATGGATAGATAGATAAATAGATAGATAGAAATATGGATAGATAGAAATATGGATAGATAGAAATATGGATAGATAGATAAATAGATAGATAGATAAATGGATAGATAGATAAATAGATAGATAGAAATATGGATAGATAGATAAATAGATAGATAGAAATATGGATAGATAGATAAATAGATAGATAGAAATATGGATAGATAGATAAATAGATAGATAGAAATATGGATAGATAGAAATATGGATAGATAGATAAATAGATAGATAGAACTATGGATAGATAGATAAATAGATAGATAGAAATCTGGATAGATAGATAAATAGATAGATAGAAATCTGGATAGATAGATAAATAGATAGATAGAAATATGGATAGATAGATAAATAGATAGATAGAAATATGGATAGATAGATAAATAGATAGATAGAAATATGGATAGATAGATAAATAGATAGATAGAAATATGGATAGATAGATAAATAGATAGATAGAAATATGGATAGATAGATAAATAGATAGAAAGAAATATGGATAGATAGATAAATAGATAGATAGAAATATGGATAGATAGATAAATAGATAGATAGAAATATGGATAGATAGATAAATAGATAGATAGAAATATGGATAGATAGATAAATAGATAGATAGAAATATGGATAGATAGAAATATGGATAGATAGAAATATGGATAGATAGATAAATAGATCGATAGAAATATGGATAGATAGATAAATAGATAGATAGAAATATGGATAGATAGATAAATAGATAGATAGAAATATGGATAGATAGATAAATAGATAGATAGAAATATGGATAGATAGATAAATAGATAGATAGAAATATGGATAGATAGATAAATAGATAGATAGAAATATGGATAGATAGAAATATGGATAGATAGATAAATAGATAGATAGAAATATGGATAGATAGAAATATGGATAGATAGAAATATGGATAGATAGATAAATAGTTAGATAGAAATATGGATAGATAGATAAATAGATAGATAGAAATATGGATAGATAGAAATATGGATAGATAGAAATACGGATAGATAGATAAATAGATAGATAGAAATATGGATAGATAGATAAATAGATAGATAGAAAAATGGATAGATAGATAAATAGATAGATAGAAATATGGATAGATAGATAAATAGATAGATAGAAATATGGATAGATAGATAAATAGATAGATAGAAATATGGATAGATAGATAAATAGATAGATAGAAATATGGATAGATAGATAAATAGATAGATAGAAATATGGATAGATAGAAATATGGATAGATAGAAATATGGATAGATAGATAAATAGATAGATAGAAAAATGGATAGATAGATAAATAGATAGATAGATATATGGAAAGATAGATAAATAGATAGATAGAAATATGGATAAATAGAAATATGGATAGATAGAAATATGGATAGATAGATAAATAGATAGATAGAAAAATGGATAGATAGATAAATAGATAGATAGAAATATGGATAGATAGATAAATAGATAGATAGAAATATGGATAGATAGATAAATAGATAGATAGAAATATGGATAGATAGATAAATAGATAGATAGAAATATGGATAGATAGATAAATAGATAGATAGAAATATGGATAGATAGATAAATAGATAGATAGAAATATGGATAGATAGATAAATAGATAGATAGAAATATGGATAGATAGATAAATAGATAGATAGAAATATGGATAGATAGATACATAGATAGATAGAAATATGGATAGATAGATAAATAGATAGATAGAAATATGGATAGATAGATAAATAGATAGATAGAAATATGGATAGATAGAAATATGGATGGATAGAAATATGGATAGATAGATAAATAGATAGATAGAAAAATGGATAGATAGATAAATAGATAGATAGAAATATGGATAGATAGATAAATAGATAGATAGAAATATGGATAGATAGATAAATAGATAGATAGAAATATGGATAGATAGATAAATAGATAGATAGAAATATGGATAGATAGATAAATAGATAGATAGAAATATGGATAGATAGATAAATAGATAGATAGAAATATGGATAGATAGAAATATGGATAGATAGAAATATGGATAGATAGATAAATAGATAGATAAAAAAATGGATAGATAGATAAATAGATAGATAGAAATATGGATAGATAGATAAATAGATAGATAGAAATATGGATAGATAGATAAATAGATAGATAGAAATATGGATAGATAGATAAATAGATAGATAGAAATATGGATAGATAGAAATATGGATAGATAGATAAATAGATAGATAGAAATATGGATAGATAGATAAATAGATAGATAGAAATATAGATAGATAGATAAAAAGATAGATAGAAATATGGATAGATAGATAAATAGATAGATAGAAATATGGATAGATAGATAAATAGATAGATAGAAATATGGATAGATAGATAAATAGATAGATAGAAATATGGATAGATAGAAATATGGATAGATAGAAATATGGATAGATAGATAAATAGATAGATAGAAAAATGGATAGATAGATAAATAGATAGATAGAAATATGGATAGATAGATAAATAGATAGATAGAAATATGGATAGATAGATAAATAGATAGATAGAAATATGGATAGATAGATAAATAGATAGATAGAAATATGGATAGATAGATAAATAGATAGATAGAAATATGGATAGATAGATAAATAGATAGATAGAAATATGGATAGATAGATAAATAGATAGATAGAAATATGGATAGATAGATAAATAGATAGATAGAAATATGGATAGATAGATAAATAGATATATAGAAATATGGATAGATAGATAAATAGATAGATAGAAATATGGATAGATAGATAAATAGATAGAAAGAAATATGGATAGATAGATAAATAGAAAGATAGAAATATGGATAGATAGATAAATAGATAGATAGAAATATGGATAGATAGATAAATAGATAGATAGAAATATGGATAGATAGATAAATAGATAGATAGAAATATGGATAGTTAGAAATATGGATAGATAGAAATATGGATAGATAGATAAATAGATAGATAGAAATATGGATAGATAGATAAATAGATAGATAGAAATATGGATAGATAGATAAATAGATAGATAGAAATATGGATAGATAAATAAATAGATAGATAGAAATATGGATAGATAGATAAATAGATAGATAGAAATATGGATAGATAGAAATATGGATAGATAGAAATATGGATAGATAGATAAATAGATAGATAGAAATATGGATAGATAGATAAATAGATAGATAGAAATATGGATAGATAGATAAATAGATAGATAGAAATATGGATAGATAGATAAATAGATAGATAGAAATATGGATAGATAGATAAATAGATAGATAGAAATATGGATAGATAGAAATATGGATAGATAGAAATATGGATAGATAGATAAATAGATAGATAGAAATATGGATAGATAGAAATATGGATAGATAGAAATATGGATAGATGGAAATATGGATAGATAGAAATATGGATAGATAGATAAATAGATAGATAGAAATATGGATAGATAGAAATATGGATAGATAGAAATATGGATAGATAGATAAATAGATAGATAGAAATATGGATAGATAGATAAATAGATAGATAGAAATATGGATAGATAGAAATATGGATAGATAGAAATATGGATAGATAGATAAATAGATAGATAGAAATATGGATAGATAGATAAATAGATAGAGAGATAGATAGAGAGATAGATAGATAGATAGATAGATAGATAGATAGATAGATAGATAGATAGATAGATAGATAGATAGATAGATAGAAATATGGATAGATAGAAATATGGACAGATAGATAGATAGATAGATAGATAGATAGATAGATAGATAGATAGATAGATAGGCCTATGTATGTAAAGATAGATATGTTGTTATTCGTGTAGGTGTATTTAGTATTAAATAATGTTACTTTTCTTTGTGAAACGTTCAACTTTCAAATCAAAATATATTCCCGGGAAATTTTATCAAAACAGGATCCTTTCTGCCACGTCCTGGAATAATATTTTGTAGCTTACGCTGCCCTGCATGCGCCCATCTCGTGCTACTTTCTCTTTCTGCCCCAGGAAGAAGAAAACGAAGAACGAGAAATAGAGTTCACCTATGTTTGAAAAGTCAATGTCATGTTCTACTTTTTTTTTAATATGACCGTGTCAGCAAACACGCTAACATCTTAATCTAAAGTGTTTATCTGATATTTGAAATCCTCCTTTTGTCTCGCACATGTTCTGCTCTTTTTCTCAGCGGTAAGCAATATTCCTCTAAATCCACCCGCCTCACCCGACCCTACCACCCAACCCCAGCCCCCGGGGTTACAAGGTTTGACTAGTTGCCAGATCGGACACCGTTGCTATAGAAGCGGCTCCGGGCGACCTCTTGCGTCATGATAAAGATGCAGATGATCTTTCGGGGGTGAACCACTAACCTATATCGATGTTTAGACGACTCGGGGTTTCGAGACTATAGAACAATTAATTGTGCACGATTTGTATCCGACTGCAGAACTATATAGACTATTATTTGTATTTCACTGCAGAAATAAATATTTGTATCTGACTGCAGAGATAAAATATTTGTATCTGACCGCAGAGATAAAATATTTGTATTTGACCGCAGAGATAAATTTTTGTATTTTACCGCAGAGATAAATATTTGTATTTGACCGCAGAGATAAATTTTTGTATTTTACCGCAGAGATAAAATATTTGTATCTGACTGCAGAGATAAAATATTTGTATCTGACTGCAGATATGTAGCCCTATGTAGCCGTTGTTGTTGTTTTGTTGTATTAACTTTATCATATATATGTGACTTACTGTGTTTTGTGAAAAGGTCTTGTCTCATAAGTTCAAGACCTTCCTTCTGTATAGAAGATAAATACCTCCTTTGCCCAAGCCTCCTGCAGTCCTGCAGTGCAGCAGGGATTTGGACGGCGGCAGGATTAGAACTCCGATCATTGTGTTGTCAGTTCGGATTAGGAACCGCAGTTAACAAAGATACGAAGTTATAAGTTTTTGTGTGTGTGTCTATATTTGCATAATACCTAGTACAATCTCAGCATGTTTAGAAAGTAAGGGGGGGGGGGAAATGAGAAAGTAAACGAACATCGTAAAACAGAAATGTACTAAAGCCTCGAAGGTCTTTTAATATTTTGTAAGTCTACCTATTTGCCCCGAATTGGTCAGTTGTTTTTTGTTAGTTTGTTAAGACATATAGAATCGGGTACAGCAAGGACAACAAGGACTCTGGTTAGGCTTGCCAAATCAATGGTATAACAAAAATACGGACTTTTAGTCAAGTCTAAAAGATGTACGCATATCAAGCCTTCATGTGGGAAAGTAAAGTCAGTTCGGCATTGTGGTGGCTACACAAATACCATGTGTGCCGTGGTCAGAGAAAAGCTGCTTCTCTCTGCTTAAAGTTCTATGTTCAGAAACAAAACGCCATTACTTTTTACATTTTGTTTACATGGGGATGTGAAACTAACAACAAATCAGGAAATATAATCTTAATGTAAATACACTTCATTTTTTCTTTTTTTTCGCAAAACGTTATATTATAGGCCCTATATAATAACAATATCAGATAAAGTCAAATGTATACGGCAATGGTTATCGTTAACGAAAAAATCAATCAAAATGCATTGCAAAATTATCTTTCCATTAACCAAGACAATGCATGGGGTATCATAAAAAAGAGCTGTGGGTCGGGGGGGGGGGTGGATAGTAAGAGAGATAGAGAGTTCAGTTATCATATAAATAAAGAGATATGATAAACATTCTATACCCTTCGATTGCCTCGATTGTTTTGCCAACCCCATAAGAAGCCTAATATAATTATAATTATAATTCACGCGCCCTAAAGGATAAAATAAAGTGGAAGTTGTTTTTTATAACGTTAAAGTAGATCAAAATGAGAACTATGCCAAATCTTAGCTCGTAATATTTTAAGATGGAATACCTGTCATATACATAAAAAGAACATGTTATTTTTCTTTTTAAAAGAGCTAGTGATTTATCTATAATTTATGCTAGAAAGAAATAGTTATAGTTTATATATTTGTGTAATATGTTGAATAAATAATATTTAATAGGGTTTAAAATAAAGGGCGGGGGGGGGGGGGTAAATAAAAAAACAACTACATGTATTGAATTATGTTTAACAAATAAAGTAGCCTTGAAACCTTGGTTGATGAAGAGAAGAAACATTAAATGCACAATCAAGCGAAACAATAACACACAAAAAAAACAGCCTCTAGACTTTATCAATATAGATTATTTGTATTACGATATGTGGCAAGCTTTTTAGGGAAGCATAGCTATAATCTATCTATATATTTTTAAAGTCTTTCTATGAAAACTTGTTTGTTAGTTGTCGTTGTTTCTTTTCATTCTAGTGAGATTGGAAAGAGGGGCGGGGGGGGGGGGGGATGTGGCGCAAGTGTTTAAGCTGCAATACCCGATAAGTCACAGATCCTCTTTATATCCATTAAGGAGATATTTTGTTCTTTAGTCATGCGACAAACCTCTGAATTTTCGAATTATATCTTAGCTTTTTAGGTTACCAAAAAATTTCATAAATTTACAACATTTTAATGAAACTATAGAAAAATATTAATGACTAGTATTTTTCACATTTTCTTTTCAATTTATTTTGTTTGTTTTGTTTTCGGCTAAAAGTAGAGTTTATGACCTACTTCCTAAAAAAACAAGTCAAGAGTAGCCCTGCCCGAACAAACGATAAGACTGAATTTTAAAAAAATAAAAATTGTTTCCTTCAACAAAGATTGATCATACCCCAGTTACCTTGAGTTACGTCTCTTGGTAATCTAACCCAAAATGTCAAGCCGTATCAGTTCTCTGCACTAGAACTTTGCTCCATTAAACTATAATTAGATATGAAAAATTACAGTCTCTCTCTATATATTTATTTATATATCCGCATAGTCCAAGAAGCATTTTTTTTAGACGGAAACACGTTTTTGATAAGAACGTGGATACCCTACCCCGGAGACAACGTCTAATCT
This sequence comes from Anisus vortex, assembly GCA_949126835.1. Classification (NCBI taxonomy): domain Eukaryota; kingdom Metazoa; phylum Mollusca; class Gastropoda; family Planorbidae; genus Anisus; species Anisus vortex. Next base: position 24,191,732 of record OX421499.1, read on the forward strand.
ATGTTTAACAAGCATAATTACGAGGAATCATAAAATACATGTATTTATTACTGCGTACATACCCTCTCCCTCCCCAATACACCCACAGTTTTTATTTCTTTTAAGAATTGATAATGAACGTTTTTGATCGAGTCATTAAAGGTGACATAGCTTCCGCTGAAGCAGACGTAGCCTATCAACCGGAAATATGTCGGTGAATAAATATCACCATCTGCAAATGAGACGGGGTGATCTTTTATTATTCTAGATCTAGATCTATATTCCTTATACAATTTCTTTTCTTATTTCCCATTTGTTTAAAAGTTATGTGTCTTAGCCACAAAGGACTGTTTTAGCACAACAATATGAACATCTCCAACTATTTCTTTGTCGAGATTTCCCATTGATCTATAAAAAGTAATATTATAGAAGCCTTGAGTTCGAATCCAGCTAAAAGAGATAGTGTCGCAGACTCAAACCAAATGATGCGATGGGCATCTGAAGTATATTAGTTGGGGGAAAGTAAAGGCTGGTAACACCATCCCTGTGTGTGCTGTGACCACACGAAACAGGTAAACGCTGCTTCAGTAGGTAGTTGGACTAATATGGTGTAAAATAAGTTGCGGTATTTACTTTCTTTTCAGGTGTAATTAAAAAAATAATATTCTGAATTTTTTTTTATCTACTGGAAATGAAAGAGTATAAAAAAAAAGACAAATTTTAATATAAACAGGAAATGTTATTGATGGGGAAATTCCGAAGCCTACGAATCTAGGTCAAGAAGAAGGTGGTTGCTATGGAGACATATAATAGTACATCGTAACAAGAAAAACGATTTCATAGGCTCCAAATAATTTGTTATATTTTTTTTTAATTGCACATTTGGTCGAATAAAAAAAGTTCACAGTATGATCAAACTGATCATAGGGCTGGTAAGCAGCGTTCGCCAGTTTCTGTGGACACGGCATACTAGGGGATGTGTGGCCAGGACAATGCCCAGCTGCCTTTACTTTACCTCAACTAATTTCAGGCTCCCATCAGAGCTGGGTAGACTCAGGAACACCCTCAAGTCCCGGGAAAAAATCCTAGCCTCCACCAGGATTCGAACCAAGAACCTCGCCATTCGAACGCGATGCCGCTCCGCCACCATGCGCAGTCGACTAAAGTGAATTTATTTTAATAAAGGGTGTGCTACATTTGTCGTCATTGGTTCATATAAAGAGATTGATACAACACTTTAAATTGATCTTAATGGTAAATGTGTATGCTTGTTATGGATATCATTATTACATTATTAGATAAACAATAAAAGCTTGGTACATGTTTATGTACTGGTCTGCACAAGCCAATGGTATGCTTAGAAAAAAATTATTGTATCTAGTCCATTCAGTGATTACTGCATATGCAATGCACTGAGAAATTTAGCAAAGGCTTTGTTTCTAAATGAATCCCATAATATGTGATAAATATTGAACCCAGTTATAACAACTTGATAATTTATTTTTCACACACTTACAAAATAAAAATATGTACAAACTGTATTAACATACAGATAGATAGACAAATGCTAATGGTTTGCTGATTAATGGAGAATAGTTGTGCATTAAATGTTTTGTTTCAGCAGAACAATAATTAAATTAATGGCACTTTAAGCACGAAAACTGATATTTGAAAAAAGTCTTTCTTAAGTATATCTGTTAAGCCTACTTATAAAGGTAAATCAATTTGTTTGTTTTTTTAAATATATTTTTTTAAGAAAACTGGCTTTGTGGTTGTTGTTTTTTTACCTTTGTTTGTGTATATATAATAGATCTATCTATAAAAAAACCATATTGTGTAGACATAATAGATCTATCTATAAAAAACCATATTGCGTAGACATAATAGATCTATCTATAAGAACCATATTGTGTAGATCTAATAGATATATTTATAAGAGTTAGAACCATACAAGAACTGTTAAAAGATTGTGATTTACCCAATCTGCTCTATAAACCACGATGTGCAGTAAAAATGTATTAATAATATCAATAAACGTTTTTAAACGTTTCTAATCGTCAGGTTTACGACCAGGAAACATCTAATCTAGATGTAGATGTACTTCCTCTAATCTGTAATCTGTATTCCCAAAGGGATACAGTAAACCCCATTGCAACAAAACAAGTTGTTTTTCTTTCCTCTATGCTATTTGAAATAAAATAATATGTTTTGAAAAAAAAATAAACTTACGGGAAAGCTTGAGCGAGTACGTCGAAACAGGCGAAACTCTGAAACCTTTGCTCGTACAGGGGGCAATCCTTGAGTCGGCAAGAGAAGATGGTCCCAGGCGCACGTGCTTTCCAGGTAAAAATCTACCTACCATCACCCACGCACAGCTCAAAGTCTGTGTTCGGTAGTGGGGGGTTCTAAGTCTCGACCTCCCAAAACTATACTTTAAGGCTAGTTTTCCGGGACTAATTCTGTAAATTATGTGGCCTTTTGAGTAATACTATGTTTACAGTTTAAATACTAATAAAAACTATGCTTCGAAAAAAGAAATGCAATTTTTTCGAATAAACAGAGAAGGAATTTTAAAATCTTGATTATTTTTTTACTCACATGAACCTGAATACCCCTTAAGTGAACAATAGGCTGTTCCAAAAGAAGCGCAACTCTTGTGTGTAGAGAGGTGGGATCTGCCTATACAAGGGAAGACGATCGCTAGAAGAGTGAGTTATTTTTAAGAAAAGAAAAAAAGAAATTGAAGCAAAAGGAGAGTGGATGTGGGGGGAGGGGGTTGCAAACAACGGATAACAAGCGGGAAAAGCAAGGTACGTTTTCGAGCAAGATACAGAAGGGATAGGACTAAACTTGTGAACAGATTATTCTTGCGTAACAAAGTATTCAATCTTCTGTCTTCAATTTTCATTGAAATCACCCAACAATTATACAACAATAATGTTTGTAGTTTAAAACAACAACAAAAACAACAAAAATATATCGATCATGGAGAAAGTGAAGGGTAGTTTTAAAATAAGTTTAGGAAATATTATGAATATTTTCATATAAGATAACAATATTGACTGACTAAGCTTATGTTATAAAAAGGCCTTCATTAGATGTTGCCCATGTGTGTCGAGTGGGTCGTATCTGACCAGCGGGCCGTAATTTGCCCATTCTTGCCAGGACCGGCCCTAGGGTTTTTGACGCCCATAGGCAAAAAAAAAACACTATTTTGCGACATCATTAAAGTGCCTTCGGCGGGGTCTACCGGGTATGGAACTTCGGAAATGTGTTTTTGTTAATAACTGTTATAACAAAGGACTAGGAACTAGTAATTCGTCTGCCTATGCTAGTAGCGCGAGGAAGTACTATACTTTAGTTTAGCCTATATTTTTAAATCCCCAAATTAAAAAAAAATCCTCAATTATGCGCCCCCGCCCCCCAAAAAATATTTTGCGCCCTCAGCATACGCCTAGATTGCCTATCAGTGGCGAGGCCAGGTTTTGACGCTAAAGGGAGCGAAATTTTAGGAAAAAGGCCCCACTTTTAGCAATTTTTCCAGATTAATAGAATAACTAAGAATTCGTACGTATCAAGTGTTATAAGAAAACCCTGTGCCTCAGGATACACACAATGTATAATAGTGCAGTTTTATTTAACCATTCACTATTCTTTTTCTACCAGCTAATAGTGATGGGAATTTCTGCATAATTGATTGCATCTAATGCTCATTTTCGAGATGAACTTCTAGTATCGAAAAGTATTTATAGATTCAACTCGAGTGCTCTATAGCAGGGGTCGGCAACCTAAGGGCACTTGTGCCAGACTTGGCACGCAGAACGATTTTCAGTGGCACGCGAAAGACCTCCAAGAATATTATTTAATGCAAGTGAAAACAACGTATGTCAGCATAATTAGTGGGTGCTGCATGGCGAACTACATGGGAATCACACTGAACGTCGACTGTTTAAGTTAAGGAATCTTTGTATGCAAAGCTCCCATCATTGGACTAGCAATCTATGATTGAATCTATTGTTAAGATAGTCAATTGTATAGTTTCTCGAGTCTCTTCTAGAAGAAAGTGATACGGAGTATAGGTAAAGTCTTTGATAGATTCTTTTCTTGTCTGGAAGCAATTATAACATGTATCTTAATGGAAAAGAAATTCCGTTATTGAATGAGGAGAACTGACTGTTGAAGCCCCTGTTTCTGTATGAGTTGGCGACACGTTTTAGTGAGTTAAACTTCCATTTACATGACTGGGTCCAAAAGCACTTGAAGTGTTGGACAACTGGAATGGATTTGCATTGAAACTGGGCATATCTTTCCGTGAAATCAATTTCAAAACATTTAACTCTTTCCCTAATTTAAGGCAAATTAATATATATGAGCATTTTCAGAAGTACACTAGTTAGATCTATATTAAAACAATTAACTCGTTTGGTATCACTAGCATCAAATTTGGAGAATTTACTTGAAGGGAGATAATTAACCCGTTTTCTTTAAATTAATATTTCTAATATGTTTCTTTTTTGTTTCCTTTTTAAAATTAATATTGTCTTACAATTTATAATTCTAAAGTGATCAAATTACACAAGATAGTTGAAAATTATATAAATATTTTATGACTAAAAAATGTACATGTACATTTTTAAACATTAAATTAACTACTCAGTTTGTATGATTATTACGTATTTCTTCCGTTAAAGTATAGTGAAGAGGTATCAGGTATCCACATTAGGTTAAAATTATGTATTTTGTCTTCTATCCCCTTAACTATGTATGTACTGTTCTTCTATACTCTTTTCTTCATTGTAAAATATATGAGATTGTACATGTAAAATCTTGAATAAACATATTTGAAAAAAAAAAAAAAAAAAAAAAAAAAAAAAAAGGATTATAATGTAAATCTCAGATCAAACAGAGACTTTACATATATTACTAGAATACTGGTCCAGCGGTTAGCTCACCGGACTGTCAACCAAAAACCAACTGACAGGTCGCGGGTTATAGCCCTGCCACCGACGGATCCCAGTCGCCCAGCAGGAGCTTTGGGCCTAGTGGACGTAATAATCCTCTATCTAGAAGGAACGTCTGTAAACTTATAAGATAAGAATAATATCGTGACAACTAAATTCAAATGTAGATAACTGATAACTATGAATGTGTAAGTTAAGTTTAAAAAGCTGATAATAACAAACAGGTTAATTTTTTATTAAATATAAAACGCTTTAATGATTTTCTATATTACACTCCTTTTCTTTTGGTCTTGGTCGTGCTACGGCACTAAATATACTTTCTTATAAAAATAATATAGATTTAGTTGATCAGTTTGACTTTCAAGCTGTTGGCACGCTGAATGAATCAAAATGATTGTAATAAATTAAATTGTTGAAATGCAAATTAAATTTAAAAAATTAGAAACAGCATAAATTGTTTTTTGTGGCTTGTTAAAATTATTAATTAAATATTTTTTTTCCCGAAAGGGCCCTTTTTTTCGAAAATGGTCGTAGGGGGAGCGGCCGCTCCCCCTGCTCCCCCCCCCCCCCCTGGCTACGCTACTGCATATGGATGGCCCTGATTCCTGCCTAATTATAAAGTTTCCATTACATATTATGACACCTTCCATTTTTCTTTGGACATCAAAGAAGAAAAAATGAAAACGGGAACTCCTACTAAGCATGAACTTTTATGATTAAGGGCAGCGTTTCTCAGTGTTGTTGTTTTTTTTTTAACATGATCGTTTACTTTCCCTTTGTGACCCAGTGACCTTCTCATCATCCATACCATATATTACAATCAGTTGCGTATTTAGGCATGTTCCACATGGTCCTATGGAACAGGGGCCCCCCACACATTTCAAAAGAAAAATTTTAGTCAATTCTTTCGGCAATTAGAATAGTGATGTTGTAGAAGCGCGCAATGAACAAATACTGTGAATGGGAAATCACATTTGACTGTTAACTGACACTGTCAGGGTCGAGTCCACGAGGGGACCCCCACATAAATTTTGCCCTTGGGAACAGGGCCCCCACAATCCTAAATACGGCCCTGATTACAATATAAAATACAAAATAATGAGCTTTCTCATATTTTTCATCTATAACATTATAATATAACGTCTGTAGTCTAAGGTTGTAACTAAGATGGAGTTAAAATATCATGAATTGTCTGCCAGGGTCTGGTTCACTATGAAATAACCCAGCGGGCACACCACGTCGTAGCGACGGGGAAACATCGCGGTTTCCACGTGTTTTTGTGGTTTCCATGTTTTTTTCCTCGCCGATACGACGTGGTGTGCTCATTGGGAATACCCTCAAGCCAGTCGATAAACGTCCAGAGAATACTTTATTACTTTAACTTATTTCATCATAATCATCATGCATCATTGCACGTCATCCCAGCTGGGATATGGGCCGCCAACCACAGATCTCTAAGGCCTCTGTCCTGAGCCATTCTTTCTAGTTCAGTGCCCAACCTTCCTAATGCCCCGACTCCTTAATAAGCTTTTAACATTGTGGCGACCCCCCCCCCCTTTTCTCATCACAACCGTACAATTATCTTCGTCGCTACCAGCTTATAATTGTAATTCGTTACTGTTATAAATTGTAATGTAAATATTGTACATGTAGGATGCATTTCCATTTTTAAAACTTAAAGCTTTGTGATTAATCGCACGTGTTAACATTAGAATAAAGCCTTGTGTTGAATACTTAAGATGTAAAATTCATTTATTATTACGTACTAAAATATACTAAAGTCTCGTTTCCTAGGACCGGCCTAAAAAGGCCTTTGTGTTTTCCGATGGTCTTAGCCAGTCTTAGGCGACCCCTTCTAAATGGTCGTTCAATCCCCATATAGGTCGCGACCCACCGCTGTTCTAGTTGGTTCCATTAAAATTTGTAGACCTACACTATCTTAGCGGTGTCTGACCAAGGTCATGTCGCCAGGCATTTCTGGGCGGCCTCTTTTACGCTTGTCTAGGGGGTTCCACTTTAATGCTTGTCTGGGGGACATTAGCTGGCGGTTTGCGTAATTTATAATGAATTAAAATAATGAATAAATGATGTTGATATCTACACCAGATTGGTAAAAAGCTTCTTTAAAACTCTGCAAAACAACAACTCAAAGATGTAATTAAAAGTATAAAATATGAATTTACGTTAAACTGGTAAAAACCAACATTTTCTGCAATTAATTGTTCGTTTCTTTCAAAGGAGGTTATTTGTTAAACATTAATAATTACAAAAACTACATGATATAAGCTTAGTGCTAGTAAAAAAAGCCACTTAGGATTTATTAAAGTAATAATATATAATAAATTTGTTATAGAATTACTTATATTTAATTTTAATTAAAGAAGATGCGTTTAAAACTCTTTTAATGTAATGCTAGTCTGTATCAATTTTTGAGCGCCTTGTCTTGAATGCTGATCACTAATTGTTTAATGTCAGATACATATTTAGTCAGTTCTGATTGGTCAAGTGTAAGTGGCCTCTTTGTCTGCTGAATTAATACAGCTTTCATGTGCGATATTATGTTAAAATATGTTCACATGTGTAAGTTGAACCAAAAGCTTCAATTAGAGCGAATACCTAACAGTTGAGACTAGCAGATGACTTTCACAAGCAGCTTCCTTCCAGATTTTCCCGCAAATTGACCTATATTGATGTCCATTTTTGTAAAAATATTTAATTTGAAAATCAACTTGCTGCTATTTAAAATCACCAATTTATCTCCACTAAAAGATAAAGAATCCACATCTAAGTAGATTGTATTCTAGAAAGATTACATTAGTCAAGCTTGATGTGGTGTGAAAACTGGAGTCCATGACTTTGAAAGTATTAATTATGTTTAGAAAAAGTTTGTGTGCCTCAATGTAGCCTACTTTCTGAAAAAAACACATCTATCTTTATATATGCCTTAAATTAGGGAAGGGGTTAAATTTATACATGCTTTCAAATTAATTTCATGCCAAGATATTAACTGTTTCAATACAAGTCCATTCCAGTGGTCTAATAGTTAAAGTTCAAGTGTAGTGCGTGTGGCGTGTGCTTAAGGGAAGCCTAGCATGCGTCGCGAAACACCGGAGAGGGTCTTGGCCCTACCAATCTCTCTTTACGCCCTGGACTTAAAGTCTGGAAGGCTCGTCCGGTCCAGTTGCGTAGCTAGGGTCATCTGCGCCCGGGGACATGACACAAAGGCTGCGCCCCTTCTCGGACCGACAGAATCTGGGGGCTCATTGCGCCCCGAAGAAAAATTTTACATTTTACGGTTTATATGGTTCATTTTCGAAGCATCTGGTATTTTAATGAATTAGAATACAGACTAATAAGTCTCTATACGATTGTAAACAATTTATTTGAACAAAAAAAATATTCTACTAATTATACATTTGTCATTTGTCTCAGCGAAAAGAGTTTTGACGTCTAGTAAAACGAGAATATGGTGTTTAGCTTTTTTAGACGTAAAAACCGTATTGATATCTCCTGAGTCTATCAATTATTATATAACAATTATATAACACAATTATTATATAACATAACACGTGCAATTTCTTCTTCTGCAGAAAGTCCTGCATCTCTTGCTAATTCTCCAGGCATCCTCCTTTTGTCATCTAATCCTTCTGTCAACCTCGATTCCCCAAGTTCTGCATCTTGTTTTTCCATTGTCTACCGCAACCTGGCTCAAATTATCACGAACGTTGACAAGTTCTTGCTCCAGCGATTCAAGATCAGATGCTTGCTGCTTCCTTGGAATTCAATAGTAGGATCCTGCAACCGTTTCTGGACACGATCAATTTTCCAAAGTAGGCCTATGATGTTCCAGAAATGTAACAAAACTCGAAAGTTAAAGTTTAATATACCTGCCAGCAAAGTTTCTGCATTACTTCTGGTGTCAGGCGTCATAGTTGCATCTTCTGGTAATTTTTCCAACAGCTCTACTAGTTCATCTAGTCCATAGGTTCTCAACGGGGGCGATATCGCCCCCCAGGGGGCGATGAGAAGCTTTAGGGGGGCGATAACATTCCCGGGGGCGATTGGGGGGCGATGAAGGGTAAGTGGGCGATACATACGTACCTGCTATAATTTCAACAACTCAGCTATTTGAATCGATTAGTTTTTGGATGAAATACGATGTATACCCAAGTGCTACTAAATATCTGATATCCCCCAACAGTAGGCATACATATTATTGAACAAATAAGAATCGCAATGACTTTTCGATGAAGTAGGGGTTAGTACTTGGCAAATATGTTATGCGGCCGTCTCGTCTTATGGTTGGTTCACCGGTCTGTCGCCTTCACATCGGCTAATATTACTAATTTTACTCGTTTTACCGAGATGTCCTTTAAGACGTTTGAATCCTTTGTAGAGAGGTAACCACAATAGCTGAGCGGTCTAGATACGTAGTAATTTTACAAACTGGGTAGTTATTGAAATGCTTGAAAATATTCATATAAATTCTTTAGTCATATAATATTTATACAATTTTCAAATAATTTTTACAGTTCTATCATATCATTTCAAAGTTATAAATGCAAGCCATTCAGTTTTTTATAAAAGAAAAACAAATTGAAATATTACCTCAAATGAAAAGGGTTAATTATCTCCCTTTAATTAACAAATGTTTCCGCTAAAATTAAGCTGGGGGGGGGGGGCGGTGAGCGGAAAAAAAATGTAAAAGGAGGCGGTGAGCCGAAAAAGGTTGAGAACCTATGATCTAGTCCTTCATAAATAGCTTTAACATCTTCTGATCGTGCACTCCAGCGTGTTTCAGACTCCCTCTTCACTGTGATTGGCACAACTCTTTTTAATTATTCCCAACAAGTTGTTGAACGAGAGAAAAACAAATATATACTTTCAACTGTTCCAAAAAATGTGATAACAACTGGATCCTGTTTAGCTGAGTGTACTCATGCTAAGTATATTCGACTCGAAATTATCCAACCTGTATAATTGTTAAAACCAGATTCCACTTTCAGTATATGAAGAAAAATATTTGAACCCGAACTGATCTTTGTTTAAAAAAAAAACGCCATCAGCAAAGTAGAGTGGAGCACCTTAATGCTCAATGCGGGCGCCAAAATCATGCTTGCCAACTGGTTTGTAATGAAGATATTTGTGGAGCTCCAAAATTCAATTTTGCAAACGTATTTGGGATACATTAGTTTACATCAAAATAAAATTAAATAATTAGATTAATACTCATTTTGGCGCCCCCAAACGTGGCGCCCGGGGACATATGTCCCCCCCCCCCCGCCCCTTGCTAGCTACGCCACTGGTCCGGTCTTAATTTGGTGTTTTTGAAGCGTGGAAATCAATTCAAGGGAGACAATAAGCATTTTCTTCATTAAAATGTATAATGTGTGAATTGTATTTTTGCTTATTTGTTATGTAGCAATGTAGGCCTATATAGGCATATATTAACACATTGCGTGCAATTAAAAACAATAAGTCTAATTTTTAAATAGCATATTGAATTTAATTCAGACAGAAACAAAATATATTTAAGCTTATGAGTACTTTGATTCATTTTTGTCTCAGGTAACGAACAACGCCTCGGGTTACCAACGAAGACGAGAGACATAGCGTATAGCCTAAGAAGCTTTATCGTTGGTGACAACCGATCGCTTTAAGTACAAACGAAGACCTCGTAGTAATAACATTGCTTAGCTTTGCACGCGTGTGCAGCCTTGATTTGATTGGCTAGGCTTATTGGCCTTACACCTTTATACTACACAGCAGTAGCATAGCATATTTCTAAGCAGTTTTAACTCTCTAATTATTTTCCTTGTAAACCTCATCAGTGTGCAGAACTGTGGTGGAGTTGCTACAAAGCAACCCAGCAGGCACACCACGTCGTATCGACGGGGAAACAACGTGGAAACCACTAGTTTACGTGGTTACCAAGTTGTTTCCAGGTCGATACGACGCGGTGTGCCCGCAGAGAAAATCCTATAACAGTTTGAGGTAAATAAAGAAATAATTTTGAAAAATGCGCGAAAACTGTTCATATGTGTAACATTGTTATTATAATGTGTAGGCCTACAGCATGGCCAAATTTCCACCATCATAAAGAACAACGAATTAGGCCTAGGCCTACCCAACTCAGTCGATATGTCTAACTGCGTAACTTATAAGCTGGAAAAGCAAAAACGTGTAGGTCCGGTTCGTCCATATAGGCCAGTAATGGCGAACCTTTTAGAGGCCGCGTGCCCAAAGTGCAATACAAGACCAACTTTCTTCTTTCAACGTGCCAACACAGCAATTTTTTTTAAATAATACTGAGATTTTAGCATAGGCCTACTTTAGAAAAAAAAACAGCTCATAAAGTTATCTGCGCGCCATCTGTGGCACGCGGCCATAGGTTCGCCATCGCCGATATAGGCCATCTATAGGCGGCGGCTTAGGGCGCAATATTTGGGGTTCCGCATAATTGAGGATTTTTTTTTTAATTTGTGGATTTAAAAATATAAACTAAATTAAAGTTGAGTAGGCCTACTTCTGCGCGAAACTAGCATAGGCACGATTACAAGAAAAGAAGATAGGCCTATAGAAAAAGGCATAGGCCTATCAATGATGATGAAGAAGGCATAAGCCTATCAATGATGATGAAGATGATACTTTAGAGAACTCTGAGTCAAGAGACAAGATCAGAAATAAAAAAATGTATACCTGTGATGGATGCATTAGAGTCAAGTCTGGCACAGAGGGCCTCAGTATAAGATTAAGGCCTACAATGGTGCTGCAAACGGTTTTCATTCTTAACAAAATATTAGAAGCTACAGAAGAAGAGATTCGTGAAGGCGTTAAAGTGCTTTATGTCAAACATATCATAGCTCAGATAAACATAAAGACAAAAACACCTTCCTTGTCCCTTATGCGAGAACAAATGCATATAAGTACTCTTTCTTCCCGAGTGGCATTCGGGCATGGAATGGGTTGCCTGAACAAACCAGGAAAACCAATAACCTAACATCATTTAAAACATTAATAAAAATGCAAGACTAGACTCGGACCACGGATGAGCGTAGGACGCAATAATCTTCTTTATAGAAGGAGCGTCTGTAATGTATAAGATAAGATATCCCGAAGATGTGCTGGACACCAATCTTGTAGGAAAAATCAAGCATTCTAATCAATATGTTAGACATAGTCAAGCCGGGCCTATGGTTCAGCGGAACATGATAGTCTGACACATAATTAAGGATCTGAAAGGGTAATATTTATATTATAACGATCGTGTCCAAACAGCATACCATAATGATAATGTAGAAGCAATTTTGAGATTGTTTATAAGTAGGCTATGATAGTTGCAAATTGCTATGGAGAAAGATCTTTTTCTCAACTGAAGAGGATACATTTAGAACAACAATGACTCAAGAAAAATTGATAAATTATGTTCCCTCAGTCTCATGTAGCCTACGTAGAAAGTGACAAACTACGCAGTTTATCATTTGATTATGTCATCATTGACTTTGCTCTGGCAAAGGCGAGAAAGAAAATATTTTAGTTTAATATAGGCCTAATTCTTGAATAGGCCCTACTTAGGCTACAACATGTTTCAAGAGATTAGATTATTAGCCTTTGTCAAGTGTGTCTTTTAAAATAACTTTTGTTTCTTTTTGCCAGAGTTTACATTTTTAAGTTTTTAAATTGTATTTCAGTATAATTAACCCTCTAGGGTAGGCTATCCGAAAATCATATTTGGCACTGAAATATAATATCTGGACTTATAAAGAGCCCCATACCCATACATCTCCTCAAATAGTCAAATAGCTTAGGGTCTTATCAAGTCTAAATCCGGCCCTGCTTGGTGGTCAATGGAACAAGCCGATTACTTAGATATATAAAAAAGCACCGATCAGTGTATATTATATAGATCTAAATTATATAAAATAGGCCGATTCCAATAATTAAAAAGAATAGCAATTATTCGAATTTATTATTAAAACTTAGTTTAAATGCTAATGAATGTATTTTTTTGCAGATCTTTCATAAAATGTTGGATTTGTCTGCAATTGACTTGTACACAAACACTTAATTAAACTAAAAATGAGCTTTTCTAAACGTTATTTACAAAAACACTTAACTGGAATAGGAATACCAATTCTTAAACATCACAAATGTCTGCAACAACAATGCAGACAAAGTTCGACAATTGGTCAATCGAATATATCGTATTGTGTTGACCTTGTGAGGTTTGTAGACTGTAGACTGTAGACTAGTGTAGACTGTAGACACATTAGTCTGAGTAGTGTCTGTACTGTACTAGTGTCAATAGTGACTCAATAGTGTAACATAGGCCTATTCATACTCATAGACTCATACTACTCATACTCATACTCATAGTCATAGGGCCTACAATTTACTACAAACATACATACAGTTCATACACAACATGATTTCATACAGTACATATATATCACATATATGCCTCATCTCATACTCATACATACTCAACTCATTATCTCATAGACTCATAGATCATAGGCTATTAGGCTATTCATAGATAAGATATATTATAGGCCTATAGTCTATATTATTATATATAAATAATAATATTTATAGTCAAACTCACCCTCTCCACCCCTCCCCACCACACACCCACCTGTGGACCTCCCAGAACTCTTCTCAGAGCACTTTAAGTTTAAGGAGAAGATAGAGAATCTGCGTAGTTCTCTGGATCATGATGCCTATTGCCCTTCCCCACCCTCTCCCGCCTTCTCTGGCTCCCCTCTCACCTGCTTTCAACCTGTCACCATCGACCATGTTAAGCGCATCATTATGAAGTCCCCCATCAAGACCTGCGAGCTTGACCGTCTGCCAGGCTTTCTGTTCACCCAGTGCTTGGACAAGCTCCTGCCGTACATCACCGATACCATTAACACCTCCCTCTCCACAGGCATCGTTCCTAACTGTTTTAAATCCACCATCGTCCGCCCACTCTTGAAGAAATCCAGACTAGATGTGAATGAATGCCGGAACTACCGTCCAGTATCAAATCACCCCTACCTCTCCAAGCTCCTGGAGCGCATCATCCTTGAGCAATTGAACGTCCACCTGTCCCTGAACTCGCTTATATATAAATGCCCGTGTTCCAGTCGGCATATCGCCCCAATCACAGCACTGAGACAGCGCTACTGCGGATCACCACCGACCTCCTGAACGCCGCAGACAGAGGTCTCGTCTCTGCCCTTGTGTTATTGGACTTGTCCGCGGCCTTTGACACGATCGACCACCACCTACTCATTGATCGCCTCAGCTACACGTTTGGCATTCATGATATAGCCCTCTCCTGGTTCAAGAGCTACCTCGCCGGACGCTCCCAGACCGTCACTACTGAATCTTTGTCCTCCCAGCCCGTCACCGTCCACTATGGTGTACCACAGGGGTCCGTCCTCGGCACAGTCCTCTTCACTTTGTACACCCAACCCCTTTCCTTCATCATCGAGCGACACAACCTTAATTATCACTTTTTCGCTGATGACACCCAGCTCCTAAACAGCGCCAAGCCTGAGAACATCGACGAGCTCCTTGCTTCTATCTCCTGTTGTTTCCTGGACATCAAGAACTGGATGACAGAAAACAAGTTGAAGCTAAACAGCGATAAGACCGAAGCCCTACTCGTAGGAACGAGACAGAAGCTTGCTTCCCTCAGCGTGACTGATCTCCAGTTGGGTGACGCTACTGTGCCCTTCTCCTCAACTGTAAAGAGCCTCGGCTTGTTTCTGGACTCCACTCTGTCCATGCAACCCCACATCTCCTTCCTCATTAAAACCTGCTTTTTTCACCTGCGACGTATTGCCACTATCCGTCGCTACCTCACTCCTGAAGCTTGTACCAAGCTCGTCATCACTCTCCTCTTCTCTCGTTTGGACTACTGTAACTCTCTTCTGGCCGGCCTTCCTGCCTCTTCCATTCAAGGGCTCCAACGCGTCCAAAACTGTGCTGCCAGACTAGTCCTAAAGAAGAAGAAGTCTGACCACATTTCACCTCTGCTCTACTCTCTGCACTGGCTCCCTATTCAAAATAGGATTTCATATAAACTCGCATCTCTATGCTATAAATGCCTCAATGACTCTGCCCCGGATTATCTAATTTCCTGTCTGGAAATATATACAAAACCACGCCCACTTCGATCGGCTGCGCACAAACTCAATCTGACAAAACTCGTGACAGCGGGTCAGCGGGCCTTCACTAACTCCGGCCCCTTCGCATGGAACATTCTGCCACTCCAGCTGCGACAAAGCTCGAACTTTAACATTTTCAAGACCGGACTAAAGACGCACCTGTTTCTTATGGACTCCTAGCTCACTCACATTTTTAAAAATATTTGCCTGTTATTGTTATCATCGTCTGTAATTGTTAAGCGCATAGAACTGCTTGCGGAATATGCGCTATATAAGCTTCATTATTATTATTATTATTATAATATTATAAATTATATATAGTATTATATAGCCTATAGGTAGGCCTATAGGCCTAGGCTAGTCTTAGTTCTAGGCCTCAGTCTAATCACTGAAAGTCTAGGTAGAGGCAGGTAGGGCACGGTGTATTGTATCTGAAGCACTGAAGGCCTAGCTGTATAGTATAGTGCATGCAGTGTATATTATAGCTATACAAAAATTAATTAATTAAAATATTAATAGCCCTGTTATTTAATTAGTATTGAGTATTGAGGCCTAGGGATTAGTGTTTTTTACCGTCACCGTTATAAACCTTCCATTTAATTGTGTTAAATAAAAAAAAATATTATTATAAAATTATTAGCCTAAATAATTTTTTACTTCATTTGTACACCCCCATGGCCATCTCAGAGTGTCCCGACAAGGTCCCAGTCCCAGCTAGATATGGCAACCATAGGCATAGATAGGTCTAATTATAAATTATTCATTATTCGTAAGCAGGCCTAACCGACATTTGTTCGGAGTTAATGAGTCAAGAATTTGGCCAGAAATGCCAACATAGCTACATTAACATAGTCAATGTCAATGTTGAACATGATTTGAACTTGGAAACTGTTTAAAAGAAATTAATTCAAAAGTCAAAGTAGACTACAATCAAAAGTCCTACATTATTATTTTGACCTGAAGTCAATTATTTTACAAGGCCTACTTATTGGATGAAATTGACTCTAGCTTGAGGCTGGTCCAGCAGTTAGTTCACTGGACTGTCAACCAAAAACCAACTGACAGGTCGCGGGTTCTATCCCTGCCACCGAAGGATCCCTGGCGCCCTGCAAGAGTTTTGGGCCTAGTGGACGTAATAATCTTCTATCTAGAAGGAACGTCTGTAAACTTATTTATAATATAAGTAAGTAAGGCATCTAACTCTAGACGCTAGTGAATAGAATAAAGCAAGTGACAAGAAATAAAGAAGACAATACATCATCTACTCATTGAGTCTCAATCAATCGTCCTAGACTTAAAAAAATCTATGACAATGACCAAACTTTGACTTAGATCGAGGACCTTTGGTTGCATTTATGTGGTTGATTGGTTGTTTTGTAGCAGGCAGATTTTATTTATCAAGTAGGGCTTGCTTATCCAAAAGAAAATACTTGTAACTACTACCGGTACTTTATATTATTAAAAAAAAAAAACAACATTATTCATTATCATTTTGACATTTTAAATAAATAAGTCTTTAAAAAACATTATAAGAAAAATAAGGCTACTTGTGTAGGCCTACTAAACCATTACATTATTGAATTTCAGAAAAAGTGATTATGAAAACTATCTTGGAACATTACTTCTTCCAAAGTCAGCACAAAGAGCTGCATTTGCAATTAGAGCCTTAAACATCGAACTTGCTCAGGTGAGTTTGTTAGTAAATATATAAATTTATTTGTTCTTTGCATAACCTATGTAGTTGAGGCGAGTTTGTTGATAGGTAAGTAGAGCTTTAAATGAATCAAAAAATTAGCAGCAAACATCTTGTATACTGTATAGCACATACTAACGGCAACGTTTAAGGTTGACTTACTTAGTAGTAGATAATCGGTCTAATCTGTACATTGAGTTCAGTAACTGTTTTGTTTAATCTGTGCGTTGAGTCCCATGGGCAGTCAATCTTCTCTAGTTACTAGTTAATCCCATCGGTACATTGGCTCCAATAATTATGGTAGTTAGTTGAATCTGTACATTGAGTCCGATTAATTGTGGCAGTCAATTGACTCTCTAAAGCTCTTTTGAATGCAACAGTGCCAACACAAGTTCAAATGATTTCAATCTCCTTCAGGTCCTCTCTGAATATCTTCGTCTTTTTCATGGATAACATTTTTTTATTTCCCCCAACTCTAGCCCCCATTCTATGGTTATTTTTAGATATCTTTGCTGAGAGTTTCTTGTTCCACCAGTTACAATCTTTGTATCTTCACAATGTCTTTTAGTTATTTTTTTATTAAATATCTTTCTTGAAGTACTTTTTTTTATCTGTCATGAAAAATTCAATAAAAGTAGCATAACTACAGAGGGTGTAGGGGCAGCCACCCAAGGCATTAACAAATCAGCTGACCAAAAAAAAAAAGTTAATTTATTACTGAAAATAATTTCAATTTAAAATTTGAACAGACTACCCTGTCACATCTCTCTAACTTAGCCTTATAAGATAAGAAGAGGTGTATAACACCTTCCAAACCTTTCAGGCTTTCTTCCCTAGTTACGTCACTGGATTAAGCAACCCTAATATTTTTCTCGGATATCTTTTCAGAGTGTGCAATATTTTCTGGGTCATTCAGTTGTGTATTTATTGATCACTGAATTGTGTATTATCCATTGACTGACACATTATAATATAAACTATAAACCTTCACAATGATAGAAAGCAAATGTGACACCACACAGCCTTGCCATATTCTAGTCACAACCCTGAATTCCTCTGTGCACACACATCTTCACTTTAATACAGTTGTCCTTATAATATAAATCATAGAAAATATTGATGTTGTATTGATGAATGTCATAACTTTTGAGAATTTTCCCCTTGAAATCTCCTTGCAGACTATCAACCAACTGGGATTAAAATTACTTGTAATTAATATTTTATAATTCTATAACAATGGGTCCACACATCAGTACTGTGGTTAGGGCCTGCTCCTTCCATCTTCGTGCCCTGGGTCAGCTGCGACCTCTGATTAATAAAAAAACAGCCAATGCTTTTGCTGTTGCAACAATACAGTCAAGACTAGATTATTGTAACAGTTGCCTGTGGGGTTTACCCCAGAAACAACTGGATAGACTTCAGAAAGTTTAAAATACTGCAGCACGCATTGTGTCACGAGTAAAGAAGCATGACCATATCACTCCAATTCTCAAAGAGCTCCACTGGCTCCCTGTGACGAAGCGCATCGATCATAAGATTATGTCCCTTACCTATGGATGCGTGGAAGGCACATCACCTGCATATCTCAAAGAGCTTATACCGAAGCATGTCCCGTTAAGGATGCTGCGATCTTCAACACAATCTCTCCTGGAAATTCCAGGTTTGGAAGGTCACAGAAAAAAGACTCTTGGTGTACGCTCGTTTGAATCTGTGGCGCCTACACTGTGGAATGGCTTACCTGAGACACTGAAAAACTCGTTGTCAAAAAAAGCATTCAAGAAGAATTTGAAGACTTTTCTTTTCAACTAAGTTGATGAAGTACACATCCATCAGCAAAATACTTGTTTAAAACTATTTTAAAATGTTATTGTCGTTTCGTGCCTCCATTGGCCGAAACCTTGTTTAAAACTATTTTAGAGTGTTATTGTTGTTTCGTTTTTGTGAGCGCGCTGAGCATGCTTGCATTAGCATGGAGTGAGGCGCGATATAAATGACCAATTAATATTTTTAAAAAAAGATTTATTTTTCAATAGCTTTTTTTCTGCCAACCCTGCTAATTTAGAATTTACTTACATAGGTGCGTGATACTGTTTCAGAAAGAAGAATTGGCTTGATGCGAATGCAGTTCTGGAAAGATGTGCTGGAACAAATTGTTCAGGTGAGGATAAGTCTGTACTTAAATAAATAGCCTAGGTTGTCGGCCCTCTTATTCTTAACTTGTCATCTCAGTTCAACTATAAGCTTTTTTTTCTTCAGTAATTTAAAATGGACATTCTTAGTGTTTGGTTTACTACAGCTTTCTGATGCTGGAACAATAAAGGTTACATTATATAAAATCTAGAATATTTTCCCTAGATTGCATACAAGTTTGTATGTCAGATAATTCTAGCGAGTAAAGAATAGTTCTAATGCTTAATGGGAGAGATTTCTTTTCACTTGTCAAAAGTAAAAAATCACATTTTCCCTGCT
The DNA here is from genome assembly GCA_949126835.1 of Anisus vortex. Lineage (NCBI taxonomy): Eukaryota > Metazoa > Mollusca > Gastropoda > Planorbidae > Anisus > Anisus vortex. The sequence goes on from OX421499.1 coordinate 24,210,991, forward strand.
TAGAACAAGCTTCCGGAAATTCTAATTCACAAAAGGTTTGGTATCTACCATTCTTGTGTCCTACAATGACTCAAGGACAATGCCAAGGACTATCCAATTGCTGCCCCCCACTGAGATTGCACCCTTAGAGCCAGATTTGGATAAGTGGTAACAGACCATTCGTAAATGCAGGCAAGAGATGAGGAAGTCATCTTAGCTCCAACCTTTATCCAAGCCTAGCCTATGAGAACTGCCTATAGGGTGTATTCATGTTAGGTCTACTTGCTCCCTTTGTGTTCCCCTTTGTGAATGTACATTTGTATGAACCCTAGTCTGTAGGGAATCTATAGAATTTATCCATACAGATAATTTCAACCAGGCTTGTATTTGTAAATATTTTGATGACTTTAATTGGTACTGGTAAAAGTCTTTTACAGGTAATTTTAAAGTAAGAAAAAATGATGATGAGTGTGGAAGGTGTTTGGTTATGAAAAATGTGTTTCAAATGTTTGTTAGCTGTCCAGCCTCAAACAGCTTAGCAAACAATAAAAGTTTATTTTTGTAATTATTATGGCTATGACAGACAATGTCAATTCTTAGTAATGTTTCCATCAAAGCCCCTGCAAACCTTTCAGTACCAAGAGAGTAAGTTCTTTAGATTATGTTGTGATGGTAGTCCAGAGAATTAGTCGCTAGAAGAAACAATATCTTTACATTTAATTTGTGCTGTTTAAATTTATATGTTTTATCTTTTTTTTTCTTCATTTGAATTCCAGTCTCAGATACCCAACACACCTGTGGCTGCTGAATTAGCCGGGGTAAGTGTTAGAAATGTCCATGTGAGTGTTCATAGCAAGAATAACCCAGTTGTTATTATTTTATATCTCATTAGTGGTTTTCATTACATTTCATTCATTACTTGTGAAATGAAAAGCTCATATATAGATTTCCTATAGGCCCCTTATGTCCACTGAACTGAACAGTTTACTATAGTTTACACATATTTTGCACATTTTAAAGACTTTAATCAGCTGTATTCAGAAAATAATAATTTTGAGGTACTAATCATTTTATTATCATTTCTAACTGAAAATGTATTGAAAAAGTGGCAGCATTAATTTTTTAATTTGTAGTGTTTTAAATATAGTAATGATGATTAGTGTTTTATTTTAATCAGTCAGAATGGATCAAATACTTTGCAATCTCTAATTTGCTGTGTCAAAATTTGTCATATTGTTTTGTTACTACCTTGTATCCTTAACTCTTTCAGGCTTGTGGTTATTATAAGTTGTCAAAGAGATGGCTTCAACGTATGATAGATGCAAGGGTATGTTCACATATGTGGTCCAATATGATAATATTATTTTTGAAAAAAAGTTTTATGTGTCAAAGATAACTAAAACTATTTAGTGAGTTGAATTAAGTTCTGTATTATATAAAAAAATTATGATTTAATCATGATGAAGATATGAATATTTTTCATCATCATCATCATCTCTGGCGCCACAGCCCATGGAGGACTCTGGCCTGCTTCACCACCTCCTTCCACTCGGACCTGTCCATTGCCTTCTTTTTCCAGGCCTGTACCCCGATCTGTCGCAGATCCATCTCAACATCGTCCAACCATCTCAGTCTGGGTCTGCCTTTAGGTCGTTTTCCTCTGGGGTTCTGAGCATATATCACTTTCATTCCTCTGCTGTTAGGCATTCGTTCCAGGTGACTTGTCCAGCGTAGTCTGCCCTTTTTTTTTCAGCCACATTAGTAGGGTCTTCATATAGCTCGTAGACCTCTCTGTTGGTGCGCATCCTCCATCCATCTTTATCTTTGGTTGGTCCAAGACTTTTTCTGAGGATTTTTTTTTCCCAGGTGTTTAGTATGTTTTCTGTACATTTTTTGTGAGTGTCCAGGTCTCACTGCCATAAGTCACCACTGGCCTTATTATTGTTTTGTAGATGTCTTTTTTGTTTTTTCTTGAGATATTTTTTTTTTTGAGCATGTTGTAGCTACTTTAGTAGGTTTTATTGCCTGCTGCTATTCTTTCCTTTATTTCTGCTAAAATTTCATTGCTTTCAGTGATTATATATCCTAAGTATTTAAAGTTATTTACTTTTTCAAAATTATGGTTTCTAATTTTGACAATCTTTTTTGTTTGTTCTTCTTCTCTTGACATATACATGTATTTTGTTTTTTGGGTGTTAATTTCTAGTTCTGCTTTTATTGATGCATCTTCTAATTCTATGAATGATTGTGTAATATCTTTCATGCTTTTTACCTAGTAGTGCAAAGTCATCTGCGTAGGCAAGGTAATGGATGGGTTGGCTGTATATGGTGCCTGTTGCTTGTGGGCGTTCATTCTCTCTAAGGAAATATCTAGTTATTGTTTCCCTTGTGTCAATATGGATATTTCTTATTACCCTCTCTAAGGTGATGTTGAAGAGTATGCAGGACAGCGAGTCTCCTTGTCTGAGTCCACGTCTAATTTTGAATTCTCTTGAATATTCACCCTGGATCTTGATTTTACTTTTAGAGCTGTTGAGCGTCATGTGTTGTTAGTTTGTTGGGTATACCAAATTCCTGTAGTGTTTCATAGAGGTATCTTCTTTTAATACTGTCGTAAGCCATTTTGTAGTCCACATAAAGTTGGTGTATTGGGATATTATATTCATGGCATTTCTCTAAGAGGCACCTAAGAGTGAAAATGTGGTCAGTGGTTGATTTATTTTGTCTAAATCCGCATTGATAGTCCCCTAATATATTTTCAGTGTATTGTTCTAGTCATTTTGCTATTAGTTTTGTTAGTATCTTATAGGTTACATTTAGAAGGGATATTCCTCTATAGTTGGCACATTGTAGTTTGGATCCTTTTTTATGTATTGGTGTTTTGATGGCTGTTTCCCATTCTGTGGGTACCGGTATCATTTTCTCATCCAAAATTTGGTTAATAAGATTATGAATTTTACCATGTAAATAACTTACTCCATATTTAATAAGTTCTGCTATGATTAGGTCTTCACCAGGGGCTTTGTGGTTTTTCAATCTCTTGATAGCCTCTATAGTTTCTCCCAAGGTTGGCCATTCTCATTCTATAAAGGGGTCTCGGCCACCTTGTGGTAGTTCATAGTCTTCATTTTGTTCACTATCTGCATTTAGCACTTTTTCAAACTTCTCTGCCCATCTTTCCAGTACTTGTTGTTTTCCATAATAAGTTCTCCATCACTGTTCTCACAAATTTGAGGTCTGGCCTGGAATCCATTTTTTTCATCTTTTATCCTCATATACATTCCCCTAATATTTCCTTCTTTTGTCAACTCTTCAATTTCTAGTAATTTTTGTTTCTCTCATTCTCTTTTTTTCTTTCTGCATAATTTTGTTGTTTTTCTTCTTGTTTCATTGTAGATCTGTCTAGTATTTCTGGTTTCTCTTTGTAACATTGTAATTCTTGTCCTGTTTCTTTCTTCTATAATTTCTCTGCATTTGTTGTCAAACCATCCTGTTCTCTGGTTAATGTGTTTAAATCCTATTACTTCTTCTGCCGCTTTAGTTACAGATAATTTTATTCTATCCCATTGTTCGTTTATATTTGTGTTTTCTTCTTTCATTTTATCTTTTGATTTATCTAATTGTGACTACTGCTTTTTGGTATGGTTCTGCTATCAGAGGATCTTTGATAAGTTTTTCATGATTAAATCGTTTTTGTCGTTTCTTTTGACTATTCTGTATCATACTTATTCTTTGCTTATATTTTATTTTAACTAGTAGGTGATCTGAGTCAGCATCTGCCCCTCAATAGCTTCTTACATCTTGTATGTCTGAGCCATGTCTTCTATCAATCAGTACATGATCAATTTGATTACGGGTGATTCCGTCTGGTGAGATCCAAGTCACTTTATGTATATTTTTGTGAGGGAATTTGGTGCTGCTGACTGTCATGCGTTTTCCTGCGGCAAAGTCGATGAGTCGAAGTCCGTTGTTGTTGGTTTCTTCATGTGGCCTCTCCTTGTCAATTATGGGTCTAAATGCTGCCTCTTGTCCAATTTTCGCATTGAAGTCACCAATCACAATTTTTATATCATGCTGTGGTGCGCCGTCATATATTTTTTCTAGTGTATCATAGAAGCTTTCTTTTATATGATCCTCTGCATCTTCAGTGGGGGCATGGGCATTTATTAATGTTATGTTGAACATTTTTCCTCGTATGCGCAGTAAGCATATTCTTTCATTTTCTGGCTTGAATCCAATGACTTCATTGTCTGCTTCCTTCCTGACACCAAATCCGGTTCCAAGGGTATTGATATTATTACCACTATAGTATATGGTGTAATCCTTGGATGTCCGAGTTTTTCCATCGTATTTCCTGTAAGGCAGCAATGGTGACTTTGTATTTTGTAAGTTGTTGACTAGAGCTCCTGCTCTATATAATAATATTTTTATTGTGTTAATTTGCTCTAAAATGTAAGACAGCTTTAAAAAATTGGTTAAAATCAAAACAAATTTATTGGACTTTTGTTTTCCCTTTATTTTGGGAAGGAGGAGCAATTTATCAGTAAATTATTAAAAAAAATCTTCTTTAAATATTTTTTCTTTATTTTAATAGATCAATAAATTTTTCTGGTACATGTTTTTCAATTTTTTCTCTAAACAGACAGCTCTTCTACAAGCTGATACTTTTAACACAGTGAAAGATGTTGAGGATTATGCTGAAAATGTCAATTCATCCTTGTATTATCTACTCTTGGAATGTTTAGGTAAGTCCTAATTATATTACTATACTCATACTATTGTGTGTTTGTGTGTGTGTTTCCCGCTCCTCATAATAAAATGCATTGTAGGCTATAACATTAGTTCTATATTTCCATTTCTCTAGGTATAAAAAATGTACATGCGGATCACGCAGCCAGCCATCTGGGTAAAGCCCAGGGCTTGGTCACAATTCTGAGGGCTTCACCTTACCACGCATCCATCAGGCAGGTGCATATACCTATGCAGACACTGCTTAAGGTATGACAGAGAAATGTGCTTATTACCGGTATACAGACGCAATGAAACTTGCAAAATAATAGAAACATCCACAGCATAATAAAAGGGATAGTATTTGTCCTGTAACGAGGAGCTTATTCGGTCTATTAAAACTATTAGAATAAAATACAGACTTTTATTACCTAATATAACTAAATATACCTGGTGAAAATTTTTTCAATTTCAAGTAGTGCTTGTAGGTAACCGTCTGTGATCTAAGCTTACAAAGAAAGTCACAACTCACCCAAGGGGGCACGGCGGCTGAGCGGCAGTGCATTTGGCAGGCGTACCGAAGGTCCTGGGTTCAAATCCTGGTGAAAGCTAGGATTTTTTTCAGAATCCAGAGGGTGTCCCAGAGTCTACCCAGCTCTGATGGGTACCTGACCTTAGTTGGGGTAAAATAAAGGCCACACAATCTCCTAATATGCCGTGGACATAGTAACTGATGAATGCTGCTTCACCAACCCAATGGCTCAATTTGTTCTAGTGGGTACTTTACTTTACCAAACCTAGTAGAAGTGACCTTTTAAAAATTTGAGTGCATAATTCACTGCTGGACCCCCCTCCATCCCACATTTTTACCTTTAAGTGTTCTTTAAATAATCTGCTGTTAATAACTTTATAGGAATATTTTAGGATCAAAGAAAAAAAATTTTATGAAGAGAAAAGCATTTCAGTATAATGAGGTAATCATACCTTGAAAATACATAAGTTAACCCTTACAGTCCCGGGCGCATAAATAGCGGAACTGAAGGCAACATAGATAGAAGTAGGTCGGTACGGGAAGGGTTAATAAATTGTTTATGGATGTATGCTACTAATGAGCTATGTTAATATGATGCCTCTGTTTGTGTCCTAAATGAAGCACAAAGTCTCTCAAGAAGATGTCATTCGAGGGAAGACATCGCAGGCTCTCAAAGATGCAATTTTTGACATGGCCAGCACAGCCAACCAACACCTGGCCAAGGCCAGGTCTCTAAAGCCATCCCTACCCCCAGACTGCTATTTGGTATTTCTAAATGCTGTGAGTTCCACATTGAAATAATTTCACACTATCAATAGTTCAATTAATTAAATACATTGGCATTTATTTGACCTTGTTAAAATTTGAATTTTAGCGGAGCTAACATTAAAAAAAATTATTACTGCTAATAAACTAAAGAGATTTTTCAAGCTCCTGACAGCATTATTTTAGCTAAAGGGTTGGGTTGGAAATTCTTCAGACTCAAAACAATACAAAATCTTGTACCGGTACTGTAGTTTAATTGATTTGAGAACATTAAAAAAAGTAATTGTGCTCATGAACTGGAAAATTACAATATTGCCAACGGTAAATTTAGGGAAAATTGAATTGAATAAAATAAGTACCAGAATTTAATTAGCATGCTCTGTCTAATTGTAAATATGTGTACATTTAGACTTAAAAAGAACTGAAATAAAAAAAAACGTATCTTTTGTGTTGTAATTAATCTGGTGAATACATCATAATACATGAATTTTATTTCTCATCCTTTTGCTACATTTTAACAATATTTTGAATCAAAACAATGTTCATTATATTTTTATCTTCTGTTTTACATTGGGGTTTTATAGCTCTTGCGCACTTAATAAAAACATTTAATTAACTTACTGTATTTGAAATCCTAACATTTACAGTGATTTATCTCTGATATCTCTTACAATTTGAAGGTAAATAGCTTTTATTAAAACCAAAACTTTATCTTTACATATAGAGTGTTTGTGATCATTACCTGAAGACGCTACAGAAAGCAGACTTCAACATCTTCCATGGCAAATTACAACAGAAAAATCCTCTCCTAGCTTACCAGATGTTCATAAATAAATTAAGAAGAAGCTTCTGATATTAAACATTAATTAAATATTGTTTAACATTTTAAACATTTAGTTCGGTAATCTTAAGTTTTTAAAAACAGTTATTGTAGTCCTTAATGCTAAACTCAGTATTCTTGGAGATAAAAAAGTGTATATTTATATTAATTTGAATGTATTAAAAACTTGACTGAAGTTATAAACTTCTTTTAAGAAATGGAATAAAAATGGTCAGAAATTATTTGCTTTTGTGTTCAAATTGTTTGTATAATTATTAGTTTATTACTATTAGATACAACATTTATTTATAGAAACACACTGTTGAGAAGAAGCAATGCAAATAGAAGCATTTTTTAGGTGGTCTGGCAATATTTGTTCAAACTATACTAGTTGCTAATGTTAGGGATGCTGGAGAGAAATAATACCACTTATGTACACATAAGATATTTAGAAAATTTTCATCTGAAGATATTGTTACATTATTCTCATCTAATTAAACAGGGTTTGTTGAGTTTATTTTAAAAGTCTATTGACTATAGGCACAATTTTTTTTTGATTGCTTAATATTTTAAGATGGCTTTAGATTCAGTAACATTTATTTACATTAACACCTATGGGTTTTAGGACTGAAGTAGACAAGTGCCTGGGGTTAGAAGCCAGTTAAAGTTAACATGTGTAGCTGAGGGCCTAAGTCAACTAAAGTTGACATAAGGGCATGGGGTGGAAGTCAACATCAAGGGGTAGCAACAGCTAATAACAATAATCCATTCATTTTTTACTCAGGCCACTAGCAGAGATTGGACGGCTTTCCTTTGTCCCATTTCTTCTGTGCATGCATGCTGTTTACTGTATTCTAACAAGCCTCAAATATTTGACTTTTTTTTTACCAGCAGTTTAAGATTTTGTTGAGAATAATTTATGATATAGCTTTATCACAGATTTAATCTGGATATGAACTTGACTAAAAGTGATGGTAAAATGTGTAATGTTAACTTAACGACTGAGCATGCTGTGATGATGTGCTTTAAACATTATCATATATGCAACCCAACTGTAAAAAGTAAACTGAACTTTGCTATAGAATAAAAACATGTCAATAAACATGTCCACACTCTGTGGCATTAGTTTAAAACAGTTGACCTCCAAAGAGTTAACGCTAATAAGAGGCGGGCTAAACCCTGAATTATTCTTTCAGCCAGTCTAACCTTTTTTCTTTAAAAATAGTTTGATATTCAGGATTTTATTCAGTTCAAAGTGTTTTTTTTTTCAAAAACCAAATGTAAATAAGTAGTAACAATGGATGCTTATTGTCAACACTATCCGTGACAGTATTTTGATATTATGAAATGATCTAGATGTTTATTATAAACAGTTATATTTTCTATTACTAGGTACTCCATATCCAAACCATTAATAGTATTAATAGTGAAATTATTGCTAAATTTAGGAGTCCTGAAAAAAAAATTATATGAACTCTAGATAACTTTTAAGCACCATTTTTACTATGTAATAGAATTTTTTTCTTCTTTAAAATATGATAAAATCAAAATAAACGTCAATGTTGTAACACAGAAATAAATTCTTGTTCACATCACAAAAGGATACGAAAAGTACAATACAATACATGTAAAGGTCATGTCACGCAGGGTTCCTGCACCAAATCTAGAACTAATTCCAGGAGCTTTTCAGGAGAAAAACTAAAATTTCAGGAGGATATGACACAAAAATCTTCAAGTGTAAATGATCAATAAGAACAAAATAGATTCTCCATGGTGAAAAAATTATATTTTCCAATATATCATAGGCAGGAGGAATAATAAAATTCAACAGGTTACAAATATATTAAACAAAAAATGTTGAAAAAAATATTCATCACTCACTGTACACATACAAATAGACAGGGTTACTTGAATCAAACTCAAACCAAAATTTCAGGAGGTTTTCAGGGTAAAATCTAAAATTTCAGGAGGTGCTGCTAAAACCGCAAGCTATCCTATTTTATACAACATTGTACACTAACAATGGTAACAAATGAAAGAGACAAAGAATCACATGAACACATTAAGAGACAACAATCATATTGAGACGCATAAAGAAAACAATCACATGAAAACATTATCATATTGAGACATACAGAAAACAATCACATTAAAACATTCTTAACTACCGTACTCACATTGAAATATATAGAGAAAACAAACACATTTCTTAGGGTAAAAACATATATACATTTTATTAAACAAATATAATTAAAATAGACAAAGGATTTTGGTGTTTTTAAAGTCCACTGGTTTCCTTAACTCTTTCTTCTATAGAATGTAGTCAATTGGTCAGCTCTTTCTCTTTAGCTGTACGCCAAAGAGCGTTTGACTCAATTAAATATATGTGGCTGTGGAGGAAACTAGACTAGAAATATCTTTATCTAGCCTAGCTTTTTTAACTTTCATGCTTTCTACTTCTTCAAAGTCAACTTGACTTTTTCTTTTCAGTGTGTTTTTCTTTTTAGCTTCTGCAGCTTCTTCAATGTGATCTCTGTATGCTGATCTTGCTAGGGCTGCTGCCATCCGCATGCCATTAATTATGGCAATATTTTTTTAAACCTCCAATGCTGCTAAGATAATCACAAACTGTCCGTTTGGCTACGAGAGACCTTTCTAGCATATTGGTTGCCATTGTCTCTTTGTTGACACTAAAGCCTCTCTCAACTTGGGCTTGGCCATGTGAAAGAATCAGCAGCAAGCGCACAACTTAACAAAGTTCTGGATAAGAGTTGCCAAGATTAGTAGAAAAAAATTCATCTAGCAGTGTTCTGAGCAATCAAAAGTTGCAAAGGCCGTGCTGTTTTTGACAACTGCAGCGGTGCGCCATTGCACAAATGCAGCTTTAACTGTGTCGCACATGTCTGCATTTATCCTGTTTACTGCCACCAAGCAGTCTAAGGTTGTTTCCAACTGCTTGATTGAGGTGCTCTGATCTTCAATGATGGCTTTAGGCTGCAGCCATGTGAGGTTTCTTACCAATCTGCTTTTAACTGGAGACTTTTCTATAATATATAATATATATATATATATATATATATATATATAATATAATAAAAATTCCCTACACTCCATTTGAAATTGGTAAATGTCCCTCTGGGATAAATTCTTGGCGTTTATTAAGGCTTTTTTACCTATGTTGACCTTGTCAGGTGACAATAAGTTGGATTGTTTCTTAAGGTCAAGGGACAGGAGTGCCCTGGCAGATTTGCAGGTGTACGTTACTTCTGTATTCACAAATCTAACAATCAATAACTGAACCATGCCAATGGTGTCATGTGCCACGTATGGCAACAAAGGTGGGTCACTTTGATATTTTTTTTTTAAATGTGTGAAGAAGCTTGGAAATTGAAAAAAAGGTTTCAATCTTTGCCACCAATAGTTCATCATTGGAATAGTCTCTTAAATTTTGAAATGACTTTGTGTGAATGGTCTTCTTTGATGCAAGGATATGCGGAATGAATTTTTCAGTACATTTCAGGACATCCTGAAATTTTAGGTTGCTGCGGGAACCCTGAATAGAGTCCATAAGTATTTATCACTGTACACACAAAAACTTCAATTTCTTTCACTTTCAACTCTATGGCTTCAGTCACAGTTCTAAGACATTCATTTTTACCTTAGCTGATCTTGTTAGAGCGTTAAATTCATGAGATATTTGTGGCTATTGTAGACTTTGGCTCTTTCTGCAAGCTTATCATCAGAATTAGTCAGCATTGATATATGTCTTTTTCTATTCTAGAGTTTTTTAAATTTCAACCGCTCTACTCTAATTCCCTGAACTCATCCTCCCTTTTCCTCTTTAAAGTCTGCTTTTTTTCTTCCTCAGCCTTTTCTTTCAGGTAAGATCTGTATAACAGCCTGGCAGATGCTGCTGCCATTAGCATACCTTTTGTGATGCTGACATTGATAAGGCCACCATTACTTGTCAAATTATTACAAATAGCTCTTTTGGCAACTAAAGTTCTTTCTAGCATATTTGTGACCATCAACTCTTTGTTCATGCTAAGCCCATGTTCGCCTTGTACCTGCCCATGGGATGGCATTAGTACCATGCGCATGATCTTCCATAGGTCTGGGTAACCTTTTCCAACAAATTCAGAAAAAAAACAACATTGACGTACAACTGCAGAGTCAAATGATTGGAATTTTATGCAATTTTCCATCACAACTTCAGTGTGCCATTGGGCAAATTGAGATTTTACAGTGTCGCAAAGATCTGATCATGGAAATAAAACAGTTTAAAGTTTTTTCCATTTGAGCCAAGCATTCTTTGTGGTCTTCTAGAATGGATTGTTGGGTATCATCCACTTTAAGCTTCTGACCAACCTGCTCTAATTTGGTGATTTTTCCATTAATTTAAGAACAACAGCCTTTAAAAAGGCACGACACTCCATTTGTACATTAAAAACATCTCAAGAGGAGATCCATTTTGATACCAATGTTGACCTTTTCTGGTGGCAATACATTTTTTGTTTCACTCAGATCAAGATGCTGATTTGCGGGCTTCTAATGTTGCAGAGGACACAAATCTCAAAAGCAGAGATTGTATCATTATGTAGGCCTACAGGTCCTGTGCTATACATGGCAATAAGGGGGATTCACTTTGATACTTTAATATAAATGGTTGTGACAGTTTTGCAATTGATATGAAGCTTTCAACTTTTACTATCAATAGTTGGTCCTTCATGAACTCCTGCAGATTTTGGAATGACTTTGTTTTAAGACCTTTTTTAGTTTCCAATTTTTTAACATCTGGTCATACCTTGAGGGCTCGCTCAGCAACAGGGATGTTCTCAACCCAACTATGAGGACAGTGGTCAAGTGTACTACTTGTCAGCGTGGTAAAATCTTCTCTCCTGGCAGGCGTGTCTCTAAAAAGCCAAGATAGAGATGACAAAAAATTTCCCAAATCCCATGTTGATGCATTATGTCCAGCACTGAATCAGCACTGTATAGTATGCAGCCCACAGCTTCCAATGTCAATGAACTTGAAGTCAGGAGAAACTTGTTTCTGAAGTACTGTGCTTAATAACTTAAACAACGACCAATTGACCAATTGACCCAATTGACGTTAGGGCCATCCATGGGTATTTGCACTATTTTTCTGAAGTCAAAGTCATGCTTTTCTTGTAACTTTTCAAACATATCCTGAGCAGTAGCATGCTCAAGGAAAGAACTGCTATAGTACCTTGTAACAATCTGAAGTGAAATATAAAAACAATAATGACTAAAGTAGTGCATATAAATTTTCATTATTATAATTTTTTTAATAATTATTATAAATTTGAATATATTATCTGTGAAGTCAACAACATCAGGGGTCAGCAACGTTTTACTTATAGTGTGCCAAACTAGGATTTTTAAATCATCCAGCGTGCCAACAGCGTGAAAGTCAAACTGCTCAACTATATTATTTTTATAAGACAATTTTTTTAGTGCCGTAGCATGACCAAGATCAAAAGAAAAGGAGTGTTATAGAGAAAATGATTAAAATGCATTATATTTAAAAACAAATTAACATGTTTGTTAATATCATCTTTTTAAAAAAATCCATTAATAGCTAATACCCTGTTTCATTATTCGGCTTACACATTAATGGTTATCAACATTTGAATTAAGTTGTCAAGATATTATTCTAGTAATAGCCATAAATTCTTTAGGGTTAGATCTCAGCATAAGTGAGATTTACTATGAACTATTTTTTAACCTTTGATGTCAAGGCAATAATGGCAATGTAGTTATGTGGAAGAGATATGTAGTAATCATACAAACTGGGTAGTTAATGTAATGTTTAAAAATGTACATATAAATTCTTTATTCATATAATATTTATATAATTTTTGACTATCTTTTATAGTTTGATCATTTTAGAGTTATAAATTGTAAACCATTTGTTTTTTTAAAGAAAACAAAAATGAAACATTTAGAAATATTAACACAAGAAAACGGGTTAATTATCTCCCTTTAATTAAAGTCTCCAAAATTGATGTTAGTAAATGTTAGTGATGCCAATGAGTTACTGTATATACTCGCGTATAAGTCGCACTTTTTATTACAGAAAATTTTGACAAAAAGTAGGGGTGCGACTTATACACCCGACACTGTTTTTGAAACATTAGAAAAACATCACTACTCTGTCATAAATTTTCTTACATAACCCCTATAGTTGATTGGAGTTGTGTATAATTATTAGGATATGCCTTTATTTGATTTTTGCCTTATGCACAATTAAAACAATTTTTTAAGGAAAGTTTCCAAATTAGGGTGAATATTGAGAAACTTTTATGTTTCAAAGGTATGCATTTTTGAGATATTAAAAGGCAGTGTAACCCGGGAAGTCGGGGTGCGACTTATGCGGGGGTCAATGACAACGTATAAGGAAAAAAAACTTAAACTAGGGATGCGACCTATACACCGGTGCGACTTATACGCGAGTATATACGGTAATTGTTTTAATATAACTTATAACTAGTGTACTTCTAAAAGTGCTCATCTATCTTAATTTGCCTTAATAAATGTTTTGAAATTGATTTCATGGCAAGATATGTCCAGTTTCAATGCAAATCCATTCCAGTGGTCCAACACTTCAAGTGCTTTTCGACCCCGTTCTTGCAAATGCAAGTTCAACTCACTGAAATGTGTCAGAAACATCGGCTTCAACAGTCTGTTCTCCTCATTCAATACCAGAATTATATTTTTTTTCCAATAACATACATCTTAAATTGCTTCCAGTCAAGAAATGAATCTATTCAAGACTTTACTAATACTCTGTATCACTTTCTTTTAGAAGAGACTGGAGAAACTATAAAATTGACTATCTTAACAATAGATTCAATTACAGATCGCAAGTCCAATGATGAGAGCTTTGCATGCAAGCTTTCCTGAACTAAGACAGTCAACGTCCAGTGTGATTCCCATATAGTTCTACACGCAGCACCCATTAATTATGCTGACTTAAAAAATATTCTTGGTCATCTCTTGTGTGCCACTGAAAATTGTTCAAAATGTCACGCGTGCCTTGGGATGCCGACCCCTGAACTACATAAACAATAACATTGAAATTTGAACATTAAGAAGTAAAACAACGTGTGAAATACTCACATGATCTCCGTCCCAAAATCAAACATGTACGGTATATCCATTTTGTTTTTTGCCAAGCTCTTTGTTAACCCATCTACAGATGACCGTAAATGTTTCATTAAAAAATCCTTAAAATATGGCCCAAAACCAAATCAAATAAGCTATTTTGTCTGGGCCACAGGATAATTTTTTTGGCTATTTCACTGTCAGGAAACATCTGTGCAAACAGTTCAGAAATGCCAGTGGAGAACTATTAAAGGAATAAAGTGCTGGAATTATTTTTAACACCAACAATATCTCAGCAAAAGAGTTTCATCAGTCGAAACATATGATCTAATACCCGTACATGATTTTGATGTCAACTGTAACTGATCTGTAACTGTATTCACTGGTACCACTGTCTCAGACTCGGGACTCACACTCGCGACTGGTGCTGAGGGTGCAATAAAACTAACAGAAGTCGAGCCTGCAGTGGTAGATGCAAAAGCACTTATTGAAATGCATCCAGATGACCGCTTGGAATTTAGCTGGTATTTATTTGACTTAATGTGGGAAGTCAAAGCAGATTCCTCCATGTTTGTTGTGTTGAAAGGCAGACTTGACAAAATGCTTTACTAGGAACAGATGCTTTTTGAAGCTACATTTTTGTATTTAGAATTCTCCAACCACAGTGGGTTAAACACACAAGTGTATTTTGGCATTTTAAATAATCACACAATAATATGAAAAAGTTTGAAAACAATTAAAAAGAGTCACAATCAGTGATAAAATCGACACAAAAATGAACAAATAACAATGTTTACGGCAGTATTACCACGCTGGGAGAGAAAACCAACAGGAAATGATAAATAAAGCATGGTCTGCATAGAATCAAAAATGTAAATGATACACTCTTTTACCCGACTGAGCCTATTCTGACCAATTCCATTAAAAAAAAATTCCTTTGCCTAGGCAAAATGCAAACTATTGTTTAAAAAAAACAACAACTCAGCACTAAAAATTTCAGGAAATTTTAGGAAAAATATTAAAATTTCAGGACTTTTTCAAGAGATTTTCAATTCCAGGAGGCTGCGGGAATCCTGCATGTGACATAAACAAAATAAATAAATAATAATGCAGACATGTGGGTGAACAATTTCTCCTGTACAAACAAGATTTAATAGATGATGAAGAAAAATGTAAAACAATGTTATTTTAATGAAATGTACAATGTTATTCTAATGAAAGGTACAATGTTATTTTAATGAAATGTACAATGTTATTCTAATGAAATGTACAATGTTATTCTAATGAAATGTACAATGTTATTCTAATGAAAGGTACAATGTTATTCTAATGAAATGTACAATGTTATGTTTTGCAATTCTGTTTTCTCCAACTGTTGTATTCATTTTTTTTTCATGACAATAATTTAGATGCAAAACCCTTATGTAGAAAATGTGAACAAATGATCCACTTGATGCTGCCTACTAGTTACATATGAGATAGGAAATCATCAGTCTCTCCATGTCACTTCCACTTCATCTGTTCTGAACCTAGTAGGAGAAAAAGTAATTACTGGAGATTATTTTACTCGTCATGTAATTGCATAGACCTTAACATGAAATCAGTAAAGACAAAGTTCACTACTTCTAATGGCTGCCCTCGGGCCAGCACAAATGTTAAGGGACAGAGTAGTCAGCACAATGCCCTGCAGCTTTGTATGATCATATTTTTGGTATTCAGCACAATGCCCTGCAGCTTTGCATGATCATATTTTTGGTAGCCATTGGTGACACCTTAGGACTCAGGGTTTGAAACTCAGACCAGTTGAAAGAACAGCTTATCACACATATTTTGAAACTCAGACCAGTTGAAAGAACAGCTTATCACACATATTTTGAAACTCAGACCAGTTGAAAGAACAGCTTATCACACATATTTTGAAACTCAGACCAGTTGAAAGAACAGCTTATCACACATATTTTGAAACTCAGACCAGTTGAAAGAACAGCTTATCACACATATTTTGAAACACAGACCAGTTGAAAGAACAGCTTATCACACATATTTTGAAACTCAGACCAGTTGAAAGAACATCTTATCACACATATTTTGAAACTCAGACCAGTTGATAGAACAGCTTATCACACATATTTAAAAAAAAATTAAATCACAAATTACTCCGTTTAATACTTGAGGAAACTGCTTTACAGGCCTTCGGGTAAAGTAAAGGTGGCTGTGCATAGATGAAATTGGTTTGACAAGACGACTCTTTATTAATAAAAATTATATTACTGGCATTACAGTAAAATAATTAAAATTGTAAAATTTATATAGGCCTAAATAAAAATCTTTGCAAAGCTACGTCTGTGTGTTATTTAAAAATTGTTTAATTTTAAGGGAAATTTTCTAACCAAATTAAGTAAGCTTGGCCCATTAGAGACAAATATGCAAAATACATAATTTTGCATTCATTAATACATCATATTGGTACCTTTGTGTACATGTAGTTTCCTGTAAGGGTGTGACTATTCCAGATCTGTACATCTCCCAGCCTGCCTGTGCTATCATTGCCCCATTGTCTATGCAAAATCTGAAATATTAAAACACACTCTCGTTGCCTCATTTTCAAAACAAAACAAACAAATTAGAATTCTAAATATAATACACAGGTAAGTGATTTGTTTACCTTTCGTCTGTGGCATATAAAGTGGCCCCCCTTTCCTGCACCATAATTTCCATCATATCCTGTAATCTTTTATTGCCTTGGAAAAATAAATATTTATGTCTCATAAAAGTTAATATCTATAAGAAAAAGATATTTTATGATACAAGACACTATAATTAATAACAATTAATCCATTCAGTAGCCATTTATTCTTACATCCTAATTATGTAGGGCTAAACTCACAGCAATAATAAATAATTATAAAAATAACAAATAGAAGGTGCCTATAGCCTTTCAACCTCTTAGACCGCCTTGGTTTGGTCTGATACACTCAAGTTTTTTTTTTGTGAGATGTCTTTTAAGATAAGATAAGATAAGATAAGATAAGATTGCTTTATTGATCCAAATGAATGGAAAATTGACTTGATTACATAAATTCCGTCTTTCAGCATAGCTAAAACAATATTAAAGAACCATTTGTACTCAAACACATTAGACATTCACGCACACTATCATACCATTTATCATACAAGAAAAAAGTAGGCCTATTATTTAGGAGTCAGCTATTGAGCCATTGTATTTCCTGGCTGAAAGATGATTCTTTTGAAAGAGTCTCACTGACAGTGGAACAAAAGAGTTCTTAAATCTCTCTGTTCTTGCTCTTATAGAAAGAAGCCGACCACTTCGACTAGATATTATGTAACTATCATGAAGCGGGTGTGCATGATCTTGGAGGATTGGTCTTTGGGTTGAACATGGTCAGCAACATTTGCTGAACCTGCACTGAGGACACAGTGGGATGGCTTACTGAGTCATGGAACAGCTAGTTTTGATCTCTACATTATCAAACTTAATAACCAGATTGCAGACAAGCAATAGTCCAGCCAACCATAAAGAAATGTCAGGTAGAGAAAATGTGTGAACTAAGATCAGCTTCATGAGCCCTTATTCAAAACATTGCAGTTTAAAATAAACTTTCTCTATTGTACTCAATCAGTAGTAAATTAGCATCATTTAGAGAACTATTACTATCAACACTGTCAATTCTAAAATTTGGTGAATAGGGCAACACCTCTGGAAGCTTTATAAAAAGAGATAAGTACTCACATCCAACGCCACCAACAATCAGAACTTCCTGTGAACCACAGTGTGCCATGGCTCTCTCTATAATTAAATTGATAAATACAATGAAAGGGAAATATTTGTAATGACATTAAGATATTGAATAAAACAGTAAAACATTTTATTCATAAATTTACAGTAGTTACATTTTTTTTATTATTCCTTTGTTTTTGTTTAATCTATCAAAAGATTTACTTTCTTCTATTCTGAAAAAAAAATAACTTTTCAAATAAAATAACAATTGTATTTTTCTAAAATTTAAAACTAACAGTTGAAGCGGATGATAGTGTGGTAAGTTGTATACATAATATGTAGTTAAGGGAAGGGCAGGGGGAAATTGTATCTTATCTTAAAATAAGGCTTAGAGCGCTATATTTAGAACAGTGTACCTTAATTAAACAGGGAGAGGTGAGTTGTGCTTAGGATTGTTGCCTTGGGGCTTTCAAGTAGGAAGTGGTCTATTGTTTCAAGTGGGAGGGGGACTATGTCTACATTTAGGTGGATGTGTTGGATTTATTCTGTTTTGGTTAAAGTTAAATGTTTTATGTCCTGTTCTTAACTGGAATATGGTGCATTGTTCTTTGAGGGGGGGGGGACTTTATGTTGTCTTGCAGGTACCTATTGGAACTGGGTTAGCTCAGGGACAACCTCCAGACGCAGGGAAATAGTACAGGTGTTCACACCGAACTATCTGTACACAAGCCTAGTGCGCTGCTACTATATCTCCCTTGCACGCCCCGTTGACATTTAACCTCGATTAAATCTT
Organism: Anisus vortex; assembly: GCA_949126835.1. Taxonomy (NCBI): domain Eukaryota; kingdom Metazoa; phylum Mollusca; class Gastropoda; family Planorbidae; genus Anisus; species Anisus vortex. The sequence goes on from OX421499.1 coordinate 24,229,475, forward strand.
TCAGAATGGTGATTCAAAAGGGGGGTACCACTAGACTAATATATCTAGTGCTAAAGCGCCCTAACTATTTGAAATATGGATTTTCTTAGGTTTAAGTTTTTGTTTCATAATATCTAGATTTTATTTTATAATGTTTAGGATGAAACTCAGGGCTCAAAAGAGGAAAAATACCGGTACTTTGAATTTTTTTATGTGCAAAAATTAAAAAAATATAATTTATATAAAACTCAGCAATTGAGCTGCGACATAAGTATGAAGAATATGTGAATAAGTCAGTGAAATTCACCTTATTAAATAAGTATGAAGAATATGTGAATAAGTCAGTGAAATTCACCTTATTAAATAAGTATGAAGAATATGTGAATAAGTCAGTGAAATTCACCTTATTAAATAAGTATGAAGAATATGTGAATAAGTCAGTGAAATTCACCTTATTAAATAAGTATGAAGAATATGTGAATAAGTCAGTGAAATTCACCTTATTAAATAAGTATGAAGAATATGTGAATAAGTCAGTGAAATTCACCTTATTAAATAAGTATGAAGAATATGTGAATAAGTCAGTGAAATTCACCTTATTAAATAAGTATGAAGAATATGTGAATAAGTCAGTGAAATTCACCTTATTAAATAAGTATGAAGAATATGTGAATAAGTCAGTGAAATTCACCTTATTAAATAAGTATGAAGAATATGTGAATAAGTCAGTGAAATTCACCTTATTAAATAAGTATGAAGAATATGTGAATAAGTCAGTGAAATTCACCTTATTAAATAAGTATGAAGAATATGTGAATAAGTCAGTGAAATTCACCTTATTAAATAAGTATGAAGAATATGTGAATAAGTCAGTGAAATTCACCTTATTAAATAAGTATGAAGAATATGTGAATAAGTCAGTGAAATTCACCTTATTAAATAAAAGGTACATGGTATATCACTGAGTTATAAATTGCTGAGCTTTCCACAGAAAAATATATATAAGCTATATTTCAACATGTTATAATTAAAAAAACACAATAAAGAACAGTTCCAGAACTTTACATTACATTACAGATCAATTGTAAAGCTAAAAGAACATAATGCTAACATACCAGTTATCTCGATCAACATGGCAAAAACAGTTTCTTGTAAAGAGAAACACAAATCTTCTGCAGTGTACTCATCTTTCTCAAGCAATATAGGAGCTTTTTCCTGTAGTATATGTTTAGAAACATAAAAATATGTGAATAGTTAATTACATTTTTTTTATTGCAAGAAGGCAGTTATCACAATAAACATATTGTTAATTTGCAAGTGCTACGTTTGAAATCTTTCAACAGCAATACTATTGGTTCCTTACGGATTGTTTTATCCTCTGGCCGTCACAAATATATATTATTGCTCATTATTGATCATCAATAAGGCCTTGTGGCATTTACCAATGGATACTTTACATTATTGTTGTTTCTAAGCAGAAGTAGTAACACTGTTTTAAATAAAGGTGATTTCCCTTATAAGGCTCATCCTCATGTGATGTCAGGGTGATCTTTTAATTTTATAGATTTAGATGCATAACCTCACACCCCCCTCCCCATAAAGACTGACCTTACAATTGTACTAAACATCAGCCTCTTTTAAGAACAAAATATGACAAGTTTATGCAATTTCAATGGTATACTTCAATGCATCATTTAATCAGACTTATATTAAAAATAAGTAAGTTCAAATCACATTTATTTCTAAAAGAAAGTATCATTAGTTTTAAAATAAAGTATTGAATGAATGCTTGATGTCATATGTAGATTAGCCCCAATTATCTTTTTAGTGCACACAAAAAATATGTAAAAAAACAAACCTCATCTAATTAGTAATTTCCGAAACTATTTTTACATCTCAAAAATGTAAGAAATACTAGCTATTTGAATTTAAAAAAAAAAAGATAAGCAGTTTTATTTAGATTAGATTACACCTACTGCTCTAACTTATAATTTGAATAATATATTCTTTAAATAAATAGTTACCTCAATGTAAGATAGAAGTCCAGAAAATGACACATCCATTCCTTTCACCACATAAGGCATTTCAAGAAATTTCTTCCCTCTGAATGCATCAAGACAAAAAAAAAAAAGGAATTGAATCAAAAACATCTTTTTAACTAGGGATGTTAAACAAAAACCGGAATACCGGATTCCGGTTTTGAAACCTAAAACCGGATTTGATTTTTTTTAAAACCAGATTTCGGTTTGTTTGTTGGAAGTTGGAAGATAATCATTACTTCAAGTAGAAGACCCCCCTTTTTTTTTTGGGTCTAATGGAAATTTTTTAAATAAATAATGTTGGATTCGCACAAAACAATTTCTGAAATTCCTTGCTAACACTATTTAGTCTTAGATATTGTGTTTCTTATGTTTCCAAATACTAACTAGTCTATGGCTTGCAACATCAAACCAATTTATTGTTAAGTTACAGTTACAATTAACATGAATCTTTTTACTTGTCGGCTCATGCTCTTTGATGTACGCAAACAAGCCCTTACATGTGACCCTGAACAATGCGGCTAGACACCGCTTCTGTGCTTTATTATTAACGGCACTATTAAATACATATTCTTTTGATTTGTGCTACGCGAAACCTTTCAATACATTATTTTACAAGTTACAATGCTTCTTCAAATGCTTCTTAATATTATGGTCAACGATAATCGGTAATTTGATTATCACTATGGAAAAATTAAAAGCTATTATCAGTTTGAATCAATTAGCCCAGATTTTTTTAGTTCTAAAGAATTTTATGGTAAAGAGTACAAAATCATATTGTATTCACACAGATCAACCCATTGAATGCCCTGCAAACACTAATTAAGTTTGAAGCATTTTTCAAATATACCTACAAAACTACGCACATTTGGCTTTTCCGACATGTGATTGATTACATTGCGCGGGCGGGGGGGGGGGGGGGGGGGGGGAGAACCAAAATCCGGTTTTATAGAAGTGAAAACCGGTTTAGGAAAAAAAATGTTTTTTACATCACTTTTTTTAACATTACTCTTGCCCCATAACCATTTTTTTTAAAATATTCACATCTGAACACTTAAAATACAAAAATTGACATTATGCACATACCAGCTACAACTAAGACTTACCTTTTAGCTAATTACTCAATATTATAACCAGGACTAGGATCACTTAAAATATGAAAATGACATTATGCACATACCAGCTACAACTAAGACTTACCTTTTAGCTAATTGCTCAATATTATAACCAGGACTAGGATCATTGGAAAGCTGAAAACAATATAAGAATAGACAGTTCTTTTAAGTGATTTGTTTTCCAAAAAAACATTATTTATATATGTATGTTATAAAGAGTAAATTGATTAGTTTACCTTTAAGACTCTAGCAAATCTGTCCAAGCAGTTTCCTACAGCTATATCAATGGTCTCTCCAAATATTCTATAACACCTCTCGGAATAAGCAATTACCTATGAATAGAACAATATTACATAGGTGTTGAGACAACTGGTTTTGTAAACACATATATAGAGATAATGCTTATAAACAACTATCGCATGTTAGGCACTGTTACTTTTTAGGCTAATGAATACCTACCATGAAATGTTTACTTAAAACATTTCTATTTTTAGCAGGGTTCGTACAGAAAAAATGCCTCAAAATTCCAGGAGTTTTCCAGGGTGTTGCAGGAGTGTTCCAGAAGTTTTTCAGGAGTAATTTTTGGGAAAAGCCAAGCTGAGCTCTTTAAAAAAAACAGACACCTTGCTACACAGCTATTTTTTGCTATACGACATTACGGGGACTTGTATAGCCTACATCCCAAGTTTGGATCGGAAAAAAAAAAGATCTAGTAAAAAAAAAAACATGGAGTGGCATCACTGGTGAAGAAATAAAAAGTGGCAAAGAGGGTTAACTACAATAGGGCTTTCTGGAAAAGTGAAAGTACAATCTAAGAGCAGTGATTACAATTTTTTAATTAATAATTAATCTCCCGAAAAAAATAAGGAGTTTTTAGTATTTTCCCAGGACTAAATGCAGTTTTTCCAGGAGTTTTAAGGTCCTGGAACACAACTTTTTGTTTTCCAGGAGTTTCAAGGAGTTTCCAGGAGCTGTACGAACCCTGTTTAGGTTAATTTAAGAATTTTTTGTTTTTCGTGACCTGAAAAGTCCCTGGCCAGCTAGTACATGTTATTTCATACAATGGCCTACAATACAGACTTATTATTTACAATAAAACTATTATTTTACATTGTATTGGACGTTTTATGACAGGTCATGCCTTGGAACATGCCATTAGTAAATAGTTGTTAACAAACCTTTTTTTTTTTCACAAATTATTCTGTTAAATACTGTGACGTAGAAGAATATACCATAGTCCATACATTTTATGTACCGTAAATTACATTATCAAATTAGGAGTTGTTTTTCTCTATATTCTCTAGCTTCCACAAAGGCATCAAGTGTTAGTAATGATTTGATCAATGGAATCATGTTTGAAAGTGCTGTGTTGAAAGTTTTTACTTTTAGCTACAGTTGCTAAATGTATATCTTAGTGTGCAGATGCTTATTTCAAATTGTCTTCTTTTAATATCATTTTGAAACAAATATTGCTTAAACTTTGTGTTAAGTCCAAAGTTTTCAACAATTTTTTCTTTGTACATAGCTAAATTCTACAACACAAATTAGTTTAACCATTGCTTAAGTAACATCATTGAAATTCTTTGTGTATATATATACATGCATCTTGGAGTTGAATCTGAACTTAACATGAAATAGCCAGAACTATCCTCCACTGAAGAATAAACAAAATGTAATTGATAAACAAGGTCTATAATGTCTACTATCTGATACATAAGGATATATATATGAATCAGTCGTATTAATATTAGTTAAAATATTATTGATCCATGATAGAGACAAAAGCAACTATTCAACAATACTAATGCACATTCTATGGGGGACCAGAAACAATACACAAAAACCATCTAAATAATGAAACATTCTTCAGTTAAAACACTCTTTTTTTCCCTAATTTATAGTGGACTTTTTTTTTACTCAACCAAGAGCACAAGTAAAACTTAAGTAACTGCCGTGTACCTGAGTGTTTCCACCACTGACATACAAGACTGTAGGATTTTTAGCACCAGTTATCAATCTACCCATTTCAATGTCTTCATGTTATTAAGGAAGTTTCTCAGTACTCCATTCTAATGAACTATGAAATGTTATAACGTTATGAGCATAAACATTGGTAGCAATTTTATGGCCATTTAATTCAGTGATGAAAAAGATAAAATAATTCAAACTTATAAATTATCTAGGTATATAGATAACAGTGTGGGTGAACCTGAAAAAATGTGTTTTGAACAAAATTATGGTACACTGAATATGATAGTTGATGCAGAAATAATACCACTGTTGAATGTTGAAATCTAGCGGACAGCTTACTTTAAAAACAAAAGCTAAACTAGTTTTATAAAATGAATGCTAATAATGCATAATTCTCTAATCCTCAACTATAGAATAGTATTGTTTCTTTAGTGTAATTATTTGTAAAACTAGTACATTTGCCAGTCAAAATGACTGAGAAAGAAATGACTACAATATGCTTTGTTAAAAGAATAAAAACAATCAAAAAAAAAAAAACAAGACAAAGAAAAAATACTGAACATAAAAAAAAGCTTTTGCAGTAAAAGAAAAAACGATAAGCACCAAACTACATATAATTTGAAAGCATTTTTTAAGAGACATAACTCTGAATATTTTGTAAATTGCGCTCCACCTAAGCATAGTTAGTAATCCATTTTTTTTTAAAATAAATTATTAAGGAATTAGGCAATATAGTTGATATAATTTATAATAAATATTTTATTATTTATTTATTTAACTTTTGCAGAAATAATACCGCTGTTGAATGTTAAAATCTAGCGGAGTGTTTACTTATAAAAAAATTTGCTACATTAGTTATATAAAATGAATGCTAATAATGCATAATTCACTTATCCTCAACTATAGAATAGCATTGTTTCTTCAATTTAATTATTTGTAAAATAACTGAGGTAATAAATGTATAAACTCAAAAAAGTTTTTATTGATATTTCTTCTGTTCATTAAAGTAACAGGTGCTTGGTATTTACCAGAGAGCAGTGAACTATTTTTTAAAGTATTACTTTGATATACACTGATCAATACTATTCATTTTAAAAATTCATGCAAAACAAGTGGCTAACAAAGGATACGTCCAATGCAATGGTTGACAGCTATCATCGGTTTATTCCACAGCTGTGCTACAGTTCTGGCCACAAGTGCAGTTGATACCAATGGTGCTCCCATGCCAGGACCTTTATAAATATAAAAGTAAAGTAATTTATCTTTTACATACCATGTCAGCCAATATGGTCAGTGAAGCGACACCCATGAGTTTCTGTAGCTAGGGGATACAAGGAGATTGTGTGGCCATCCACAATGCCTAAATGTTCTTACTTTTCCCAAATGTCAATGCAGGAAAAAACCTGGTGTTAATCTGGAAAAGGGTAGGTAAGGGCAGGGCAGTCTAGTTGCAGCAAGCTTGGCTGTTGTACCAAAGGTCCTGGGTTCAAATGGTCTGGAGGGTTGGTGTCTCTGGAGTCTATCCAGTTCTGATAATTAGGCCTACGGGACACAAGTTATTGTGTGAACAATAAATAAAGGCTGGGCCTTTTGCTGGCCACACAATCCCCTAGTATGCCTAGGATCCACAGGTCCTATGAATTGAATTGTTCAATAGTGTTACTTTACTTACCACTACTAACCAGACTGGAATGGAACATAAGACTTTAGAATGGCAATATTGTCACCATAACTCAGTGGCCACACAGCCTTTGTAGTAAAAATGTTAAGCCATTCAGGCCATACTGATTGTTTGTTTTGCATGGTTCCATTTGTAGGATGTAAATTACCTTTTGTGTAGCAAACAACATCTATTTCATGGGGCTTGATATTAGCTTCTTCAAGAGCTTTTTGTAAAACATCTAAAGCATGCTCCCTGTGATGCTTTGCTGTGTCTTTGGGGAGAAAACCTTTCAGAATTAATAAAAAAATTGTTTTAGAAAAAAAAAGATTAGGCCTACATTATAATAAACTTGCAGATATCAGTGGAGACTAATGACTGAGTATAATTATAATACAGGGGTAGGCACTAAGTTCATTGAGTGAATTATGATTCCCCATGCCCATAGCCTCATGCATATCCACCCCTAGCCTACAATATAGAAATAATAAGTTTGTATTTTCTTTATTTTTAATTGTATTCTTGATGAGTTAACTACTTTACATAACATTATAATTAAACATATTACATATTGAAGACCTCTCTATAACTGTAAATGTAGGCCTAGTATTTAAGTAGGCTATGCTATAGGCGCCTATAGGCCTAATTTAACTAATGAATAGGCCTAATGTGTAACCATATTTATTATTATTATTTATATAACCTTAATTTTATAAAATGTGAATTTGTGTATATTTTATATTATTTACATATAGGCCTATACCCAGAAGGCCTATGAGCTATTTAGTTAATTTAGGAATTTAGGCTAGAATCTAGACTCTATACTCTATAATAACTCTATATTATATATACTCTATAGGCATAGGCCTATACTGTAGGACTGTAGGTGTAGGCTATACTATATTAACTATATTTATATATACTCTATATTATATTAATAACATAAATTAAGATTTTGATCAATGTCCAACGTAAACATATTTTTAATATTTTAAATTTATTATTTAGCAAATTAGTTATTAAAGGCCCTGTTAGTAAAGTGTTAGGCCTACACCTACACATTCATTAGGATTATTTAGGATGATTAGTCTCATTAGTGACTCATTAGTCATTCATTAATGATTAGGCTAATGTTAAAGTTAATGATTAGGATTAGTGATTAGGTGTGTATTATTACTATTATAAATAAATCTTGACAGAAATATTTAGGCCTATTATACTAGTCATAGTCCTATAGCCACCTAGACTAGATCTATTAATTTTCCTGTTAAAAATAAACTAATCCAGTAATCCTTATCTTATCTTATACATTACAGACGCTCCTTCTATAAAGAAGATTATTGCGTCCTACGCTCATCCGTGGTCCGAGTCTAGTCTTGCATTTTTATTAATGTTTTAAATGATGTTAGGTTATTGGTTTTCCTGGTTTGTTCAGGCAACCCATTCCATGCCCGAATGCCACTCGGGAAGAAAGAGTACTTATATGCATTTGTTCTCGCATAAGGGACAAGGAAGGTGTTTTTGTCTTTATGTTTATCTGAGCTTTGCAACAGATTGTTATTGGCTTGTATTTCTAAATTAGAGTTTAATGCCTTATGTATTATTACTACTTTACTCTTTGCCCTTCTGTCCTCTAGTGTTTCTAGGTTTAGTGATTTTACTAATGGTGTTACTCTTGTCAATTGGGAATATTCACTAGTTATAAACCTTGCAGCTCTTTTTTGAATTTGTTCTAATTTTTTAATGTTTTCTTTAGTTGATGGGTCCCATACAGATCCTGCATATTCTAGTATAGGCCTAACTAATGTGAGATAGCATTTTAGTTTTATGTTCTTATTACATTTGTAAAAGTTCCTTTTTATGAATCCTAATGTTTTGTTTGATTTTTTAATTACTTCATCAATGTGAGGGTTCCAAGATAACTTATCATTTATTATTACTCCTAGATACTTAGCATTGCTAGTTTGAGTTAGTTCTTTACCATGAATGAAGTAGTTTGTTATTATTTGTTTCTTTTTCTTGGATACCCTTATTAGTTGGCATTTTTCTGGGTGAAAAGACATACTCCAGTTTGATTCCCATTTTTGTAGTTCATCTAGGTCTTTTTGTAAGAGTTCACTATCTTTTCCTGTCTTTATTATTCTATAAATTATGCAATCATCAGCAAATAATCTTACTTTTGTGCCTGTGTTGATGCAATTTGGCAGATCATTAATGTAAATTAGAAATAGTAGGGGCCCTAGAACAGTTCCTTGTGGAACTCCTGAGTTTACTGTTATTGGTGATGACTTAGAGCCATTTATTATCACTGTTTGTTCTCTGCCTATAAGAAAGTCCTGAATCCACTGATGTAAGGGACCAGAGATGCCAAAGTATTTAAGTTTTTTAAGAAGACTAGAATGATGAACTTTATCAAATGCTTTTGAAAAATCTAGTAATATAGCATCAATTTGGTTGTTATTATCTAATCCCTTAGACAAGTCATCTATTAAGCCTATCAATTGAGTCTCACATGATCTATTTTTCCTGAAGCCATGTTGGTGTGGGCACAGTGCATTTAGTTTGTCTAGATGGTTTACTATACTACTATATATTATATGTTCAAGTAATTTACATGTTATGCTTGTTAGAGAAACAGGTCTATAATTTCCGGGGTCAGATTTATCTCCTTTTTTGAAAAGGGGGGTTACATTGGCTAATTTCCAATCTTTGGGCACTTTGCCCTGGTTTAGAGAGGCCTGAAAAAGTATTTTAAAGATTGGAGATATTTCATTAGTTAGTTCTTTAAGCAGTCTTGCTGGTATTTCATCTGGACCAGAAGCTTTGTTTACTTTTAAGTTTGTTAGGAGTTGTTTAATGCCTTTTTCATCTACATTTATATTTCCTATCTCTTCTAGTTTGTTTAAATTTATGAATATTTCTTTGTCACCTGGATTTGAAAAAGATGATGCGAAGTGAGTGTTTAGGATATTAGCTTTAGTTTCATTATCATTACAAGTTTTGTTGTTTTGGCCTTTTAGTGGAGCTATGCCTGTAGTGTCCATTTTTCTTGATTTAATGTAGGACCATAAGTTTTTATTATTATCTTTAGAAATTACATTGTTTACATATTCATTCTGCAGCTGTCTGCTTAGTTTCTGAGTTAAATGTTTAATTTTTAGGTATTTTTTATGTAGTCTAATTGAATTAGTTGCCTTAAACTTTTTGAATAGATTTTCTTTTTGTTTACACAGTTTCTTTAGTTTAGTGTTAAACCAACATTTGTTAATTTTATTTGATGTTTGTTTTGTTGGCACAGAGTCAGCCATTATTGCTTTTAAGTTGGTTTTTATAAATTGCCAAATATCTTCAACTGGACTATCTATATTGTATTTAGTAAGAATATGAATAACTTTTAAAATTAATCATGATTGAAATTTTTAAGGTTTCATTTTATAATAAATTTTTAGGAGTTTTGTTTAAAAATTTAGATTTTAGGTTTTTGTTTACAATGAGTAACAATGTTTACCTTGACCAGGTGGTGTAATGTAAGTATGTCTCGGATTTGATAGAACTACTCCGTCTTTTACAATACCAACTCCAAGTTTATTAGCACTACCTTCAAAACCTATAGCTATGACCATTTTTATTTTATTTTAATAAAGCTACTTTCTGGAAATGCTGCAGTTGTAGGTCTATCTAAAATCAAAACATAGACAATGCCTGACTGCAGCCAGACTAATGATGTTAAAGTTTTTAATGTTTTGCGAGTCAGTTAAAAAGTGTAACTAACATATATCATTAGTTGTCCACCATGTAAATTAGGATTACAGTACTATTCGAACACTTTGATTTGTGGTAATTATATTGTTGTTTTATTTTTTCTTACAATCGCTCATATTCGTATAACTGGAAAATTAACATGGTTACAGTCAGTTATCTAGATCTATACTCTATACATTTGTTTTTATTTTTACAATTTAATTTAAATATAAACAAAGTAGGCCCAGGCTGCTGAGGCCCACTCACACTGCACTTGGCTTGATTTTGAGCCACTTGTTGTTTATTATTTAAAATATTTATCAAATTATTATTTGACAATCATCAATGTTAATGTTTGGCTTTGACTTTGGTGATGGTGTCACTGACTCGACTGAGCCACTGACTTAAAATTAGGACTACTACTACTCCGACTAGTGGACTAGGCAGCCTAACCTCCTAAACCTACTATTTACTATAGATACTACTACTAGTCTAGTACTACCTAGGCCGCGCCTAGGCCTCCATTACATAGTCATAGTTACAGTCAGTTATCTATACTCTATACTCAATATAGGATAGGCCTATTACATATTAACATATCAATATATGAATATATATCATAAAATTTATGGTTTCAATAAAACTCTCTGCAGTAGTAGGCCTACACTACTTCTGTAGTGTAACTTACCTACTTGTAGTGAAAGTGTAATCAGTGTGTATCTTTGGCCTACGATCATTTGATTTTTGCCAAAGAGAAAGTGGTATATTCAATATAATATTGACATCTAGAGGAAGGAGGAGCTCTTTTATTTAAGATGCTATTGGCAAAATCAAAAACAACCTACAAGTGTGGTGTGTGACATTGTGTGTAAACCTAGCACTGCACTTTTACTTTTAGTGACTTTTGTGCCACTGACCACTGCCACTCTAGTCTATTCTAGTAGTAACTCTAGTAGACCGGACAAATTAAATACTATTCAAATATGCTGGGTCTAAGAGATATTCAGATATTGTTCCAGCGGGCAAGTCACTAGACCACCGGACGACCAGCACTAGAGATATTTTTCTGGCAGACCTATGCCTAAGTCGTTTAAAAGTCTATTGAGTTTTCTTAGCTTAGGGCTTAGTGGTTAGTGTAGCCTATCTGATTGCCATACCAGTGTACTGGCTTCAATTCCCCACCTTTATAACTTTTTTTTTTATTTTTCAATTTTCAATTAAAATATAATAAAATTCTTTTTTAAAGATTGTAAAGAATTTCCTAAATTGTTTTTAATTAGTAAAAAAAATAAATCTAATTATATTTTTGACGCATGCAGGAGACGGGTGTTTGATTCTTAGCCAGCGATATTCCTAACTTTTTGTTAAAAAAAGCTTAATAAAAGCCTAAATAAAAAGACATGCATATATTATAAATATTTTTAGCCTGATAACAATATTTCTCTAAATTACTTTTCTAAATGTTTTCAGTAAATAATAATTTATTTTTTTAATGTAGTTGTTTTCCCCCGTCAACGGCGAGGAATTTAGCTTGTCCTATAGGCCTAAATGTATAGAGTATGATTTATATACCGGTAGGCCTAATAACATAAAAAAAAATATATGATATCTGTTATATTAGCCTTTATCTAATTAAATCCTTTTAAATGGCAAGCTTATAATGACAATTATATAATTATAAACTGCCCTTGTGTATATTTAAATGGAAAGGCAAAATACAAGTAAAATTGAAGTTCAAAAATAAAAGCCACGCTATCAATTTGTTTGGTAAATCTTTATTATAATAATATAGGCCTATATCATTTCTTGATCCATATTTTAATTTGCTGTTTTGTATTTGAATTTATTTTTTATATATAATATGTAATATCGAGTAGGCCGGGCTATAAACTAAATTGTATTAAATATATAGGCCTATTATATAGTATTATAATACTATAGGTAGTAATTTTAAAGCCTGAAACTGAAAGTCAAGTATTTCAAAAAGATGTTTTAAAATATAAAGTCAGCTGACTTTCCAATATTTTATAAAGAATTTTTTTTTAAAAGGGATATTTTTGCATTTGTAAGTCACCAGATAAACATGATAAAATAGCAGCTTTGTTGGACTTAACCAGGCCATGAAAAGAAAGCTTCTTATCTTATTTATACATTACAGACGCTCCTTCTATAAAGAAGATTATTGCGTCCTACGCTCATCCGTGGTCCGAGTCTAGTCTTGCATTTTTGTTAATGTTTTAAATGATGTTAAGTTACTGGTTTTCCTGGTTTGTTCAGGCAACCCATTCCGTGCCCGAATGCCACTCGGGAAGAAAGATTACTTATATGCATTTGTTCTCGCATAAGGGACAAGGAACGTGAATTTTGTCTTTATGTTTATCTGAGCTTTGCAACAGGTTGTTATTGGGTTGTATTTCTAAATTAGAGTTTAATGCCTTATGTATTATTACAACTTTACTCTTCGCCCTTCTGTCTTCTAGTGTTTCTAGGTTTAATGATTTGACTAATGGTGTTACTCTTGTTAATTGGGAATATTCGCTAGTTATGAACCTTACAGCTCTTTTTTTAATTTGTTCTAATTTTTTAATGTTTTCTTTACTTGATGGGTCCCATACATGTGCTGCATATTCTAGTATAGGTCTAACTAATGTGAGATAGCATTTTAGTTTTATATTCTTATTACATTTGTAAAAAGTTTCTTTTTATGAATCCTAATGTTTTGTTTGATTTTTTAATTACTTTATCAATATGAGGGTTCCAAGATAACTTGTCATTTATTATTACTCCTAGATACTAAGCATTGTTAGTTTGAGTTAGTTCTTTACCATGAATGAAGTAGTTTGCTATTATTTGTTTCTTTTTCTTTGGTAAATGTTGATCAGTATACAGTATGTTGATATAAAGTGTCTGTGAACAGTTATGTGGTTGAATTTAATACAATTTAAATAAAACACATAGGCCCTAGATATAATATAAAAACATTTATTTGAACATTTAATTACATAAAGTTCAAGATTTTTTTGACTTAATCCTGTATATCCCCATAGGAGCATAGGGCCGCAACTACACTTTTCCACCGGTCTCGGTCTTGGGAGGCTCCCTTTATTTGTGTCCATGTGAGGCCAACAGCCTTTGCCTCACCTACGACCGATCTCCTCCAAGTTTGTCTGGGTCTGCCTACTTTCCTTTTGCCCTGGGGGTTCCAGTTATTTTTGAGTCTCGTCTTTTTATTGATGTTACTCACAGTAGCCTACACTGCAAATTTCAGTTGATATCTGAACATAAGAAAAATTTTTTTTTTTTATCTATAGATCTAAGTGTTTTATCTGCACCCCTTTCTCAGACCTAAAAACTTTGTTGAAAAACTGTTGCTTATACAGTAATAAAAATACATAAAATTCTGCCAAATTTCTATTAAAATATGCATTCTAAAAGATGCTTTTTATATAATAGTTAAAAGACACTTGATTTCATATATGACTAGGCCTATAATCTCTAACAAAACAGTGATACTAAAAATAACTCCATACCAAGATTTATGAAAAAGGAATGTAAAACAATACTAATTTTACCAATTAAATTTTTGGATTTCATGTCCACTTTTTTTGGGAATTCACCTATATATAATATATAGATTACAGCATATTCAAAGTGTCAGTATTTCCTGAGCAGAAGATCTCAGCTGCCATGTTGGTTTTTAATAAAATTATAATTGAAATGTTTTTTTTTTGCATAAAGCCTAAATTTCTTACATAAAAGGGTGAAGCCAGAAATTTGTTCCAAGGGGGGTTAAACTTGCGTGTGACGAACATTTACCAATTTTTTTGCGAATTTAGTACATATTTTTTAAAATTTGTTGAAAAAGATTTTTTTTTAAATTCCTGCTTTGCTCCTCTCAGCCCTCCCTGCAGCTTTGCCCCTGCACTTACATATAATTTTATTATAATATAAGTAAGCAATTTTAAGTCTTGTGTATACAAAATATGCTTAAGATCTGTAGCTAAACTTATATATATATATAAATAAAAACATCAACTTTAATTAATACTTTCTCATTTTATCTCCTTTTAGACTCTATTAATTTTTTTTTGAGTTGCATAATATAAGCTTAAATAAAATTGTAAAAGTGTCAAATCTAATATTTGAAATCAAACCAAGCTTCATACTCATAAAGAAGAGGCCTGCACTTTGGATATAAATATAAGATACTGATTTCACATTGCTATCCTAGTAAAATATTATTTTTTTCATGCATATTTGGTTAATATTGAAAATAGTATTAGACAATGTATACTATTTATAAACATATTTATTTATAATTTAAATTAGTTTACTTAATTTTTTTTATCTTGATAGCAACAATGAGCAAAAATCAAACACCAGCTTCTGGAGCAGGTGGAGTTCGTGGAGATGTCTCTTTCATCAGAGCAACCCCTGGGTCAGGACCGCCCATACAGAATGTACACCCAACCAGCATTACCCCAGAAAAGTTCAGCCCACATCATCCAAGCCAGATTCCACTGGTAGCCCCGAGATCAACTCATGATGTCCCCATCCAGCCCCACCTGTACCGCCAGCATAATCTTCCGCAAAGGCTGCCACAGCAACCATACCACCAGCCCTATCACCCAGAAAACCTAGAACCTCAACCATACCTGATGAAGCAGCCCCATGGTGCAGGCGGCGCCAGCGGGGACCCAGTGGGCCGCGTGCCTTCCCACACAGGCGTGGAAGGGT
This sequence comes from Anisus vortex, assembly GCA_949126835.1. NCBI lineage: Eukaryota > Metazoa > Mollusca > Gastropoda > Planorbidae > Anisus > Anisus vortex. The sequence goes on from OX421499.1 coordinate 24,244,717, forward strand.
GGAGCGACAGAGAAGAGGCTTTAGCCACGGAGCTAGAGGAGGCCAAGATTCGTGTGGCGCAGATGGAGAAAACAATGAGGTGGTGGTCAGACTGTACGTCCAACTGGCGAGAAAAGTGGAACAAAGCAAGGAATGAAAGAAACAAAGCCAGAGAAGAAAACAGGCTTCTGAGAACAAAACTGGAAGCTATAGCTAAAGAGCTTTCAAAACTGAAACGTGAGAAGAAGGACAATCAGTCAGATTCAGACAAGGTACAAGACGTCAGTCTGCTGTCACAGACCTCCTCCGCTTTGTGCCACTCTCAGGAAAAGCTGGTCGAGCTGTCAGAGAAAGAGAGGACTGTCCTGGCGCTGTCCAACGAAAAAGAATCGGAAAGCTATGATGATTTGAGCGAATGCTCTTCATCTGTGTCAAAACCTTCAAAAGACAATCTGGACGACAGGTATGCAGATGATACGGACACAACCACGACCCACGAGGGTTCAGGCAAGAGTGAGCACAGTGTGAAGGTGTCAGAGATGTCTGAAAGACTGACGCAAATGCAAGAGAAACAGGCACAGCTGGAACAGTCACTGGCTCAGGTTTGTCTCTTACATTCATTGAAAAATTACAATAAAGCATCAACTTAGTCAACTAGCATAGTATGATTTATATGATATTCATCTTTTCACCTGTTTATTTTTTTTTACCACTAAAATGTTACAGATATTCACTTGAATCATCCTATTGTAATATAATTCATATATATAATTATATTTTCAGAGTCTAAGTAAAGTGAACCAGTCAGCCGAGAATGTTGTTGAGATGCAGAGAAGACTTGATGAAGCTAACAGCACAGTTCAGTCAGAGAGATTGTATGTTTCAAACAAATAGTTGTATTTGTGTACAATCCTTTCTAATATTAACATTGCTTTGGTGGTAGTAAAAAAAAATCTTCAAAGGCTAGTGGACTACAATTGGGCTACAATTTGGCACATAGACGTGTTGCAGAGGACAACACATTCTATTAAATTTTCAGCCACACCCCCCCTGCCCTAATCCCAACTCACAAAAATTGAAGTTTTTCAAGCGAAATAAAGAAGAAAATATTTTTCAAAAGTTTTGACTGAGAAAACAAAAATTCAAGCAAAAAGCATATATAAAATATAAAGGATTTAAAAAAAAAACTGATGGGGTATATAGGTATAGTTAATTGTGGTACTTATACAATTTTGGTAGTTTTAATACCTCTAGCAGATAATCCAAAGAATGTTTCAGAAACGTATCAACTGGCATTGGTGTTAGACACAATTTTGAGGTGTTCTGATGCATTTACATCTACATACATTCATAAGGGATTCAGTCTCTGACAAAAAAAGGCATTATAAATATATCCATTTGCTGTTGGTATCTGCTTATATTATCTGTTATTCTTTACAGGGAAAATTGCAATCACCTGAAAACAATAGAAAGACTTCAGAAAGAACTTAAAGATGCACAGATCAGAGTGAATGAAGAAACTCAAGCAAAGCAGGATGTCAAAATGCAGGTGTGTATGTAGTAGATGTAGTCATGTAAAGTAAACACATTTCAAAAATGATGCTGAATGAGTAAATAATTTACATGAAGTCAGGAAGTGAATGTTTGTTTCTACTAATTTGTATTCCTGCATACTGTTTTTTTACTTATCTGAATGCTAATTTACTGCTCGCCCAACCCAATGGTATGACTTGTGCATTTGAATTTGTTTATTTTTTGGTTTGGTATGAAGTTTTAACAAGGAGCTATTTACTTGGACTTTTATACACATTCTATACACATCATATGTCCAGTTTTGAAGAGACGTTTGTCTTTTTTATTGCTGAAGAAGTAAAAGAAAAAAATTGTTTTTATCTCATTCTTGTACTCATCAGTTCTATATTTTTTATTCACAAACTGTGAAAAGAAAACCTATTTGAGCCAGAGTGTGAACTGTAAAGGACAGTTAATTCTCATATTTTCTGCTTACATTTATATTTAGGCTTGATAATTGTAAAATCTTTTCTGGGTGATTAGTTCTGTCTTTCTTTTATTCTGAGGATTAAATATAGGATTTTTACTTCTGAAAATTTAAAAAATGGAAATAATTCCAATTAATATCCTTTAAAATAGATTTCTTGAAACAATTCTCTATGATAATTTTATTCTAAATCTGAAAACCTTTTTTTTTGCAGCCTTGTATTTTTTTACAATAATTTTGTTTTAAACCAACTTACCAAATATTATATATGTTTCAATATAAAAAACGAGCAAGAAATTTAATGAGTACAATAATTGTAGTTTACATTGAGAAATCATTTTATCCATGGACATCTGTTCTAGTGTAGAGAATAATTACTCCATATACAAATATACTGGAAGAACGTTTCATTTGGGGTTAATTTCAGAACTACTATAGAGCTATACAAAACGTTGCCAACATAACAATTATTCATGCTTACTAGACAATGCGTTCTACTTTAGAAGACATCTTGAAAGAGTTTGAATGACTTGTCAGAGGGCACTCAGTTATAGATTACAGAAAAAGGGAATTGGCTTAAAGTGAAATCATTATTCATGCTTACTAGACATTGCATTATACTTTAGAAAACATTTTGAAAGAGTTTGAATGACTTGTCAGAGGGCACTCAGTATAGATTACAGAAAAGGAAATTGGCTTAAAGTGAAATCATTATTCATGCTTACTAGACATTGCGTTCTACTTTAGAAGACATTTTGAAAGAGTTTGAATGACTTGTCAGAGGGCACTCAGTTATAGATTACAGAAAAGGGAATTGGCTTAAAGTGAAATCATTATTCATGCTTACTAGACATTGCGTTCTACTTTAGAAGACATCTTGAAAGAGTTTGAATGACTTGTCAGAGGGCACTCAGTTATAGATTACAGAAAAGGGCATTGCCTTAAAGTGAAATCATTATTCATGCTTACTAGACATTGCGTTCTACTTTAGAAGACATCTTGAAAGAGTTTGAATGACTTGTCAGAGGGCACTCAGTTATAGATTACAGAAAAGGGAATTGGCTTAAAGTGAAATCATTATTCATGCTTACTAGACATTGCGTTCTACTTTAGAAGACATCTTGAAAGAGTTTGAATGACTTGTCAGAGGGCACTCAGTTATAGAGTACAGAAAAGGGAATTGGCTTAAAGTGAAATCATTATATTTAAAAAAACAAAACAAAATGTATGTTGTTGATTATAGAGATTATGTCCCCTTGAAATATGATGTTCTAAATAATGGAGATGGAGTTAGAAAATGTGGGAGGAAATACTATTGAAATGAGTTACACATATTATACTTTCTGTGTGATATTTTGACTTTTTTTGTGTCATTCCTCTTTCCCAGATGTCGTGTTGAGCTTTTATTGGCTCAACGGACCGAACCCTTAACCCTTAAAGTTGAAGAAATTCAAGAAATAAAAAGCTTCCAGAACAAATGACTTTACAAAAAATTTTTTTTTACAACTAATCATATTTTTATCAGAAAATTGTGGTTAATGCTAAGTTTTTGTCTTGCTAGATAACACAAGGAGTTTTTCCCTGTTCATGAACAAATGATTTAGAAAACCCCTAAATGAAGGAATGTTTTGTTTTCTCAAACACTAACATGTATTAATTAATCGTTTCTAGTTTGCCTTCTTGTGTATATATATGAATGTTTTTGTTTAAGTCTAAAACCTGACTAAATTGTAACAATTAATTGTATTTTGTGCATTAGAAAAGCACAGACTCAGAGCTTTCTTTAGATGGGGTAAGAATTTTTGCAACTTTCTAAAAATAAAATGATACCATTTGATGTTGTGCCACAGTATTAATCTTGTACAGTATACTATATCCACTGTGTTCATCACTCTCCTAATTGCATGCTGTGCAGTTCTCTCCTGCTATTGTTTGAATATCTTTGGATTTCTTTTCTAATGCATCAGTTTTGAAGTATTTGAGTGTTTTGAAGTTTGATTACAGCATGTCATTAGATTTGATTTCTACTTTCTACATTCTTTTTTTTTGTTTACTAATAATAATGACTGTTTTATTTGACCTGCTTAGTGTGCTTTATTTCCACAATTCATTTGCCAATATTGAGGTGGGGAAAGGCACTAAAACTCTAGCCAAAGAGAAATTAATTGTAATAAATAGTAATAGTAAACTAGTAATTAATGTTACCATCACTTATTTATAATTATGCTTACTGTTTCATTTAACTGCTGTTTTGTTTTATTTGCTGTGCATATGTAGTGTTAAAAGAAATGTACTGTTTCACCATGACATTATTATTGGTTACCCTAATGCTACTGTGTCCATATTTAATTTCATGTTGTTGTTTTTTTCTTTTGTTGTAGTGCCAAAACTTTAACCTGTTTTTCCTTGTTGTTTGTTTCTATTAGAAGAGAACTTGTATTGAAATGACTTGAAGGCTCAAATGTTAAATTTCCACTTTATTATTTACCAGTTTGACAAAATGAAAGAGCAACACCAAGAAGAGATCAGTCGACTCACGTCTGACCTTGAGGATGAAACCATGTCCAGGACAACAATGGACAAACGTGTCACAGAACTGAGAAGAGAGGTGACAGTATAATTATAACAAATAAACCCAATGCAATTCATTATGTTCTTATTAGATACTACAATTTATTGAGAAGCATATGTTAGCCTGCAAATGGTCTTTATAAAAGAGTTTTTTGTACGTTGCCTTTGTTAACAGCTGGAGCGGATACAAGCAGAGAATGCTAACGAGTGGGCGAAACGAGAGCAACTGGAATCAGACAAGCTCGCTTTAGAAAGAGACAACAAAAAACTACGTTTACAGGTCAGCCAATAAGATCTTATTATTTGTTTTATTGGGCTGAAAAGGAATGTAACTTGAATTTGTTAATTACAACAATGAGCAGAAAAGATTCTGTTAACCCTTACAGTCCCGGGCGCGTATATAGCGGAACTGAAGGCAGCATAGATAGAAGTAGGTCGGTACTGGAAGGGTTAATTGTCAAATCAACTGAGTATAACCTTTGGGGACATATTTTTATTCAAATTTTTGCAACCAATATTTATTGTTGTTGATAATCTATCCCCATTTTTTTCATGGTTTATGAACTTTCCATTTCCTCCAGATTGCTGATCTTGAAGAGGAAGTTAACAAACACAACCAAGCCTCCATGTCTGCAGCAGACTTAGATTTGAAATCAATGCAACTGGAACTCTTGGAAAAAAATAAGGTATTGAAATAAATGGGACATTTTTGGGGCAAATTATTGTGTATTTAAAAATTGAGTATAAAGAACGACATCACTGAAAAAAACGGATTAAGGCTTTTAGTATGGTTGTTACAACAACTAACAATCTGTTAGTGATTTAGGTCAAGTTTTATTGTCACCCATATGTTTATCTTCATGGTTATGGTACCAGTTCTTTTCTTCTGGCACGCAATGAAACTTTTGAGATTTTGTCAGTCTTGCTGGCAGAAGTTTTTGTAATTGTAATTCCCTCAATATTTAGTTTAAGAAATAAAAAAAAGTAAAACTTGAACTTACTTCACAAGCATTTATTAATTAAAATTTTTTTTGGCTTAAGTGCCTTTAATATATTAATGATCTACTTTACCTCCCTTTGTTGCCAACTGTACATGTTCTGCATGGGGATAACTCAAGTTGATTTAGTGTGGTGAGAGAGAAAAAAACTCAAAGAAAAGGGCTTAGAGATTATTGGTGTAGATCATAGGTTCTCAACCTTTTTCGGCTCACCGCCCCCTTTTACAATTTTTTTTCCGCTCACCGCCCCCCCCCTTTTCAGCCCATCTGGACTATAAGTTTCCGCAATTTTTAAGGCGGACTAGACTTTTTGTGTGATTAATTATCTTTAAAAAAACTGAAAAGGAAACATAGTGTAAGAATTAATAGATCAATAAATTACCTTAACAAACGGTTTAAATAAATCAATGCAAATCGTTTGCCTGGTGTGTTGCTAGCAATTTGTCTATTTTTGTATCAATTTTGGTTGCAAAAGCCTTAGGTCTAATAATCAGTGATATTTGTTATATTACAAAACAAAACTTGTTCGGCATCATTATTGAATCAAATGTGGAAACATTTATTTGCTAAAGGGAGATAATTAGCCCGTTTCATTTGAGCTAATATTTCTGTTTTTTTTTCCTTTTATAAAAAATAAATGGCTTACAATTTATAACTTTGTAATGATCAAACTGTAATAAGTATTTGAAAATTATATAAATATTACATGACTAAAGAATTTATATGTATACTTTTAAACATTACAATAACTACCCAGTTTGTATGATTACTACTTATCTATACAGCTTAACAATACTTTTATTTTATCAGAAACGGTTTAAAATACATTAAGGACATCTCGGTTAAACTGAGATCAAAATATCATTAATATTAGCAGATGTTAGGGTGTCAGTAGGGTTGACAGTCCGGTGAACCAACCACAGGACCAGCCGGTGCACACTATATTTGCCAAATACAGACCCCTACTTCATCGAAAAGTCACTGCGATTCCTATTGCTTATTAATATAATAATATGTAGGCATACTGTTGGGGGATATTAGGTATTTAGTGGCACTTGCGTATACATTACATTTCATGCTCCAAAAACTAATCGATTCATATAGCTGAGGTGTTAAAATATATCAGGTACGTTTGTACCGCCCACTTGCCCTTCACTGCCCCCCAATCGCCCTAGGGAATGTCAGCGCCCCCCAAAAGCTTCTCACCGCCCCCCGGGGGGCAATATCGCCCCCGTTGAGAACCTATGGTGTAGATCATTTATTCTGAACATTACCGAAGGCTAGCCCCCAATGCTTGAAGTAAATGTAAACAAAAGATTTTTCAAGACTAAATATGGGTCTGGTCAATGATGTTTTTTTTAAAATGAGGCTTGCTGCGGGCAGTGAAGCTCTTTAAATCTTGGTGGACACTGGGGTAAATGTCATCACTTGGGGGTAAGTTAACTGAGAATTGTGCTGATTATACAATCCCCTTTGTGTGCATTGGGATTGGGGGGGGGGGGGGACTGGTAACATGATCTCTAGATCACTAGTCTTATGAACACATTGGTCAGTGTACCTATGTTGATAACAAATATGTTTCTTAATATATTTACTTTTGTTAATATAATAATTAATAATTGTGGTAAGTAAATATGTAATAATGATAACGGTAATGAAATTTCTTTATGAACTAGAAATGGAGTAAAAAGTAAAAAACAACAATTAATTGACCAACTACTGTTGATTTCAAAAGAGTTTTTTTCTTTTTTTTGTTGCTGCAGGAGCTGTTGGATCTAAAACACGTGCACAGCAAATTGAAGAAAGCCCTTACAGAACGCAACACAGAGCTGGAGCACACCAGACGTAGAGCCGAGATGTATGAAGCTGAAGTCAGGAAACTGAGAAGTCGGGTGGATGAGTTGAAGCATGACTTAGGTGTTGTGGAAGATGAGGTCAGTTTATCTAAGATGGCAAAGTTCAGTGTTTGTTAGCATTGCATAGTCGTCTAATGTAATACCCTTATTTATTTATTTATTTATTTTTTTTTTCAAATTTGAAAATGTGTTTTTTTTGTTGGGGTTTAGAAAAAATCTTATCTTATACATTACAGACGCTCCTTCTATAAAGAAGATTATTGCGTCCTACGCTCATCCGTGGTCCGAGTCTAGTCTTGCATTTTTATTAATGTTTTTAAATGATGTTAAGTTACTGGTTTTCCTGGTTTGTTCAGGCAACCTATTCCACGCCCGAATGCCACTCGGGAAGAAAGAGTACTTATATGCATTTGTTCTCGCATAAGGGACAAGGAAAGTGTTTTTGTCAATCAATTCATAATAATCAGAAGGACATTATATTTACTTATAATCTGAGCATTAATGACCATCTAGCTATACATATATACATGTATATATATATGCTATATATTGCACTGTTTTATTGTTTTTAATTGTAAGAAATGATCTTTTTGTCAATGAAACAAATTATGGAAAACTTAGTGAGCCTTGTATTACTGTCATACTGTTGTGTAAATTAATTGCATCAAACAAAAATATGATCTAAAATACTTGAAATAAACTTAAATTTTGGTGAATTTGTGTAATCCTATACTGATTAGATAAGCTTGATTCATCAAAAAAAAAAATGTGCATTGTATTTGATTGCACTGTTGATATTTCAGCATTCATCAATTATTTTTTTATTACTACAAATATTATTTAAAATTATATTTTTAAAAAAAGCAATTCTCAAAAAACATCTAAAAATAGACACACTATTTTTACTTTTATTCCATTCATACAAACAAACCAATTGTCAGTGTAGTGAAGGCAGTTTGCTCTACTGCAATGTGTGGCAGACGAGGCTATTACATTGCAAAATTCTGAAGCTATAGATGAACAAAATGGTCCTTAATTCTCTGAGATCTAGCCCTGATTAATAAGGAGTTGACTAGACTTTGTCTAGATCTGATGTAGCTGTCGTGTTGTGGGTCCAATATAGTCCTTTATGATTTTACTAATTGTTTAGAGACATCTCCGTTTAAATAATTCTTTAAGATATGGTGAACTTTTACTCATAACTTTAATAAATGAATACTTTAAAAAAAAAAGTGTAGCTTGACTGTTTTAATACTCTTTATGATGAATGAGGTCCTGCTAGAGTATAAACTTGATGAATCTAAATTTACTTTAGAGAACATTATGTTGTCCTCTACAGATTGGCTCATTATACTCTCTGAACCAAACTGACACAAATCAATTTTACTTTCTCACACAAGATCCAGCCAATACCTAGTGGCCAGTTGTTTGATTTTTTGTATTTTATACTATTTATAGTGTGTACACAATATCATCATCTACTTTATTATAAACTGAAGGGCTTACATGCTTGCTGTGTATTATATTCTATTGTCAGTGTTTTTGTTTAGATAAAAGTTTAGTTTTGGTATAATTTACTTTTTTAAAATCCACCTTTACCAAAGTAATTCTGAATGTCATTATTTTGATTACTTCATTTTTTATGTGTAATGCTCTTGATATTAATTGTCCCAAACTGACTTGTTTTGTTCAGTGAGTTTCTTTTATACCTGTTCTACTTGGGTTTTATTTTAATAAATTGGAATTAATCTCACATCTGAACACATTTACTGTAATATATCTAATAGTTGTACTGTAACATTAATGTCAAGGAAATTTTATAATTTTTAAAAATTGAATCTGAATGTACTACCAGGTTGATAAACAAGGCAATGCTGCTCGCAAAGCACAAAGAACAAATGATGAGCTTCAGGCACAACTGGAGAGTTTACAGGTGCAAGTAAACCACCTGCAATCAAGGTGAGCTAACTTGTCAGGGATATCTTGTGAAATTTTAGCATAGATAAATAGACAGTTTGGGAAATGAAGTGTGTACATATAAGTGCTTCATCTACTTGTTGCCAAACTGATACCAGTGTTTGTGGACAATTATTCTTGTTACGACTCATTAAATCGGATTAAAATAATAGTCATATCTATATAAGAAGCGTCTAGATTATACTGATCTGGAGTCAGTACTAGGGGTCACTTGACTGACAGGTTCACGCAGTAATAATTCTTTCCAACACCTTTCTTTCAACAATAACTTCAGTTGTTGAATAAACAATTTTATTTAAATTGTAGAGCTCAAGATAAACTTCAAATAAATGCATCAAACAGATAGGCAAACATAAGAGATTTATAAAATTTAATAAATTTCAAAATGTACAACGAACAAATTCTTGCGACTGCTGTCTACAAACTTTAGAACTGACTGATTAAAATGAGGTAGGCAGCTTTACAAAGAAAACGATTATCGAATGTTCTACAGAGTCCTAAATATGCATTTCAATTCCATTGCCCTATAGGATACTGCGATCTAGAATCTAACACTCAATTTCCTCGGGGTTGGAATAATTATTACTGCCTTAACCCCCAATAAAGCCATGATAACATATTGAAGAAAATTCTAAATTATTGATGACAAACCACTACAATTGCCAGTGGTATGAAATCATTGTCCACACAATGCTGTGTATGGGCAGTGCTTGTTGAATTAATTGAGAGTTGTCTTCCTTCCTTTGTAGTTTGTAGCATCACATGCCAGATGTCTTCTGAAATGTACTAGATACAGGGAATAGGGAACTTTCTAGGGATATGAGGCTTCTAATTAAAGATATAAAGCTATTACTGTTGAATAAGTGGCATAGAACATTGATGAATAAGAAACTACTGTGAAGCCGGCTGGTCCAGCGGTTAGTTCACTGGACTGTCAACCAAAAACCAACAGACAGGTCGCGGGTTCTATCCCTGCCACCGACGGATCCCTGTCGCCCTGCAGGAGCTTTGGGCCTAGTGGACGTAATAATCTTCTATCTAGAAGGAACGTCTGTAAACTTATAAGATATTGCTATTCAAGCATTTTGCCTAGAGTGATTTTTTTATTATAAACACGTGACTGCCATCATCTAGTCATTTTTATGACATTTGACATAGAACTTTAAAAACTACCATGTTTCTGCAGTATCATAATTTCATAGAATTCTACTAAAATTAAAAAAAAAAATTAAATTGAAACATCTAGAAATTCTCCTAGGATGATATATGATATCAGAATGATATTTGTCCAGATGATATATGATATCAGAATGATATTTGTCCAGATGATATATGATATCAGAATGATATTTGTCCAGATGATATATGATATCAGAATGATATTTGTCCAGATGATATATGATATCAGAATGATATTTGTCCAGATGATATATGATATCAGAATGATATTTGTCCAGATGATATATGATATCAGAATGATATTTGTCCAGATGATATATGATATCAGAATGATATTTGTCCAGATGATATATGATATCAGAATGATATTTGTCCAGATGATATATGATATCAGAATGATATTTGTCCAGAAAAGTCCAGAAATTCATTAGAGAAGATTTTTATAAATATTTTTTCTTGCGTCATGGTGTCCTTATTATTGATTTGGTTGAAGTTGAGTTTAAAAAAGTGAATCTTATGTCATTGAAAACCAAAATATGTTTCTGATTCTGCCTGAATCATATCGCTATCATTAAATCATAAATACTAAAAATTCTTATTGCTGTAATAATTTTAAATTGGTGGTAGTAAAACCAAAAATAAAAATTTTTCAGATTTTATTAACTATAAACATATTTTGTGAAACAGATCTAGTCTGTTTTGTGACAAAGAGTTTACCTTACTTCCTGCATTTCTTAAATGTAATGTCCATCTTTGCTTACAGGTTAAGGAGAGGTACTAACCACCAGCCTCCCAGGTCCACCAGTCTCAAGTCCTTGACCTTAGACGACTCAACTGACTTAGCAGACAGTGAGACAGATTTTGATGATTATTGTTAACATTATTTTAAATTATTTATATATGTGGCTAGATAGTGCTGAAATCATAAATACACAAATTTAGTTTTGAAGATTATTGTTAACATTATATAGATAGGCAACTGAAATCATAAATACAAATTTAGTTTTGAAGATTATTGTTAACATTATATAGATAGGCAACTGAAATCATAAATACAAATTTAGTTTTGAAGATTATTGTTAACATTATATAGATAGGCAAACTTTGGCTAAAAATATTTATTGCATTTTGAATATAACAAGTTGTTCATACAGACAACCCTTGCTAAAATCCAGCTTCTCTGTTTTTGTATATTATTATACTTAGATATTTCTATAGGCTTAGCTATTTCATCATTTTCTGGCAGAGTGCCACAATACAGATTACTAACAAATGTTTGTAAATATTCATTATAATAATATTTATTAGATAACCACTTATGGTTAGACTGGATTTAGTCAAAGCATGTTTTTAAAGAATAAATAATTTTGTGTAATTTTCTGTCATCTGTTTATTATTTTCTTTCTTCCTAACTGTCAGGGGATCTAACTCAGTAACAACATTTACCCCCTGAATGAAAATGAAACTGCACTTGCTTGGACTACCCTATAACACCAACTCACAGGAGCTTGCGGCCAATTCGACTAACAGTTAATATCTAAACAAAACCCATTGAGTGTGACTAATTTATTCTTGTGGTTGGTTTTTGTGTACATTTTAGACATGTATGAAACTGCACGGTTTTGTTCCTCAGCGTAACACAAAATTCCCAGGTATTTGCAGCCCATCTAAGAGTTCATATGAAAAGTTTTGGGTGGGACTTCTTTCTTGTATAAGATTCTGTATCAATTTTTAAGACCATGACATTTTGGTACACTTGAATCACTTATTGATTATTGTATTCAGCTGTCTATTTACCCAAATATTGATTCTTTATTATTATTATTATTCCTTACCCGCCAGTTGAAAGAAAATATATATTTTTTCTTTTTATAATATTGCATCACTGCACAAAATTTTAAAGGGAGTCAACAACATCCTTGACATATTTTGACTGGCCCAATAGCAGCTATGTGGTTTTTGCATTGTGTGTTTTGTTGTTTCCTGTGCTTTGATTAACTCTTTCCATACATAAAATCAAGCCGAGCCATAATGTTACGGCATACAGTATGGCGAAACGTATAGAAAGAGTTAACACACACTAAATCTTGGGTTGAGTTTTCTTGTTATTATGTCTTTGTATATAGTTTTGTGTGTTGTTTTTTTTTGTTTTGTATATTCTTAAGCTTTTTGTTTTCCAATTTTGTTGGGTGACATTTTTTCCTGTTGTGTTTATGTTTTTTATAGATCGTTTTATGTTATGTTTGTATTTGTAGTGTTTTCTTCCAGTCTCAGAATCTTCTTGAGATGTTTGTTCTTATTCTCCCTTTTCTCTTCATCAATTTGTATTTGTTGTGATGATTTGAAGGAGTGAAAACTTAACAATACATTTTGTCATGACTCATACAAACTAATTAAAAAGATTGATTCGTTGTATGTATTGGACTCGTCAAAGATTGTTAATGAAAGTCTTTGTATGCATCACATTGATACATCATCTTATTGAACAATGTTCATTTCAGCAATTGCAATTTTTATTATTTTGTTGTGCTGTAAACTAAGAGCTAATTTTTTTTTCAAAATTTTTGTTTAGTGTGAATGAGTATAAAAATTACAACTATTAAGTAACTACTTTTAATGGACAGTCAAATTCTCTGCATTGAAAACTAAATAAAAGCAAACACTTATATTTGTCATATGACTACAGATATGTGCTAATAATATAATATTAAGGCAGCCATGACTTGGAATAATATTGAAAACTTTCATGCCAATAGTTCTGTTGGTTTATGTTTTTAAAATTAAAGCATAATGTGTGTGTGTGGGGTGTTGAGTATGACTATACATTTTTCTATGGCTTGTTGATGCATAACATTGCACAATAATAAGAGTAAGTGCTCAGTGTATTATGTATAGGGGGATAAGAATCTCTTTTACAATAAGCTATAATCAATGATGATAATAATAGTAAATATTTTTTATTTTGCTTATATTTGACTTTTGACATTTATTTTAATGGAAGATTTCTGTGTTTATTGTAAAATGTTTTCAAATGTTGTTATATAATTATTTACCAAGCATATTTAAAAAGAAAAATGATGATATGACTTTCACTGCTGACTAAAACATCCTTGATTATCACCCTGTCTTGAAATGGTCTTCAGCAAGCTTTCAGTTATTTTTAATTAATCAATTGTTGTTTTGTTTTACAATTGAAGGCATTGCATATAATTTGTGCACGTGCAGTGCCCCCTCCCCCCCCTACTCAATGGTGAGGTTTACATAGAGCAACATATCAAGCTTATCATAGTGACTACATACCAGGCTGGTAAAGTGATTCTTTGCCAGCTGAATGCTGTGCTCCCACTAGCTTAGCTTTAGTCCACAAGGAATGTTAATGTCCCTGTCAACTCTGTTCTAAATACACTTGTGATGTAAGTTCTTTTCAAATGTTAGTATACTAGATATGTAAAGTATACTAGATATGTAAAGTATACTAGATATGTAAAGTATACTAGAGATGTAAATATACTAGAGATGTAAAGTATACTAGAGATGTAAAGTATACTAGAAATGTAAAGTATACTAGAGATGTAAAGTATACTAGAGATGTAAAGTATACTAGAGATGTAAAGTATACTAGAGATGTAAAGTATACTAGAGATGTAAAGTATACTAGATATGTAAAATATACTAGATATGTAAAGTATACTAGAAATGTAAAGTATACTAGAGATGTAAAGTATACTAGAAATGTAAAGTATACTAGAGATGTAAAGTATACTAGAGATGTAAAGTATACTAGAGATGTAAAGTATACTAGAGATGTAAAGTATACTAGAGATGTAAAGTATACTAGATATGTAAAGTATACTAGAGATGTAAAGTATACTAGAGATGTAAAATATACTAGAGATGTAAAGTATACTAGAGATGTAAAGTATACTAGAGATGTAAAGTATACTAGAGATGTAAATTATACTAGAGATGTAAAGTATACTAGAGATGTAAAGTATACTAGATATGTAAAGTATACTAGATATATAAAATATACTAGAGATGTAAAGTATACTAGATATGTAAAATATTCTAGAGATGTAAAGTATACTAGAGATGTAAAGTATACTAGATATGTAAAGTATACTAGAGATGTAAAGTATACTAGAGATGTAAAATATCCTAGAGATGTAAAGTATGCTAGAGATGTAAAGTATGCTAGAGATGTAAAGTATGCTAGATATGTAAAGTATACTAGAGATGTAAAGTATACTAGATATGTAAAGTATACTAGATATGTAAAATATACTAGAGATGTAAAGTATGCTAGAGATGTACTGTAACTTCAGTACACTTGACCTTTAGGTACACCTTTCTGTTTTCATGGACTGATGCAACCCTCCACCATCTGACTAGTTTTACCTTGTTCATACATTATTTTAAATTGTACGGCTAAATGAGTCTTGATTGAGGGGGCATGCTGTCTCTAATGCTAACAACTTCTGTTACAAAGATAGAAAACATTCTTGTTCTAAGTTCTATCAGTAATCAAACTACAGCTCTTTGTGTTGCTCACATTTTTGGGGCACTAGTTCTTTCTGGTTGTGAATCCTTTGTGCTTTGTGCTGCCTAAGATTACTTTTCTTTGGGTCTTGCACCTTCATGTAACAATTAGCTATGTATACAGTTAAGTTGAACTGTATGGCTTATAGAACTTAAGCCTTTTAGTCTAACCATGTAACTATGATTTCATTTTTTTAAAGCTAATTGTAAAATCATAGTGTAGAAACTTAGACATTTTTTATTTGACTTTTTTTAAAGTCTCAAAATCTAACAATGAATAATTTTGGCTAAATACATAGCAAATACATACACAGGACATAGCAACTATAAGTAAAGTATCCTGTGTGACCAAGTAGATCCATAAGGCCGGTGAAGCAGCGCTCACCAGTTTCTGTGGTTATGGCATACTAGGGGATTGTGTGGCCAATACAATTTCCAGCCGCCTTAACTTTACACCAACTAAACAGAACTGGTTGATTCAGGGACACCTTCCAGTCCTGGGAAATAAATCCTAGCCTTCACCAGGAATCGAACCCAGAACCTTTGGTATGCCAGCCAAATGTGCTGCTGCTCTGCCAATGTGCCCCCTCATAGCAACTATACTCAAAGAAAATTTGTTCTGTTTTTTTTTTTCAAAATGCATTAAAGTTTTTAATCACCTCCTACTGGGTGTTAAATGTTTCTTCATTAAATACCTGGTGTGTACAAAAATGTTCATCTTAAAGCTTGTATAAACTTATACTTTGAACAAATATTTGTTTTAAAAAATATCTAAACATATTATCCCTTGTTACTTAATTACAAAATAAGTTTTGTTTAAATTTAAAGCACTGTTTCCCAAACATTTTTCTACATGTAATCCTAAAACTACACAGTTTTTTTTGTGATGGACAGAACCTCAACAATACAAAAAACATTAAAGAATGTTCATTATTATTTTTTTTCAACAACTTAGAGAGACCTGCAATGATTTTCACATCAAACATTTTCATTTTATTGGCTTCACCAATGGCCAACAAAAACCTCTCATTTCTCAGTCAACCATCTGCAATCTTTGGTACTTCTGAGACAGTCAGTGCTGATCCCAATACAAATGAATCATATATTACAGAGGCCAGTAAAATTGTCAAGGTTTTCAAGCTCAATCAGTATTCCCTCATTATTTAGTGAGCTCCAGAGTTCAGAAACCTCAGCTTGTATACAAAACACTGACAATGCCTTGTGTGTTAGATGTCATTAGTCTGAACACTTGAGATATCTTGTGGGAATCACTGATTTGAAGGAGCATATGTATAGCATAGTATAGTATAGTGATTTGATATTTTGTATGTGTGTGCATGCATAAAGTAATGCATTATCTTCTCACATTTTCCCCAGACTACTAACATTGATGAAATACACACAAAAAAACATATCTAGATAATAATATATTGTAGGACCTTGTTGTCAGTGAGAGTTTTGTTTTAATATTCAGTTATGTGGCTGAGACTAATCAAACATACTTCATTCTTTCGTCCCATATCCTTTTTTGTAATTAATGAACTTTTTTATATTGTTTTTGGTCTTTGCTGAAGATCTATTATTTTTTTTTATAGACTATTTAATGTTTTGTTTTCTTATGGGTTTTAAGGGAATACAATTTTTTTAATCCTGTAAAGATTTTGTTATAGTTTTTCAGTTGTTATTTTTAATGTTAAATATTTATAAAGAAAAATATATTTCGGTTTTTATATATTTTTATGGCTTTTGCCTTATAAATTTTGTATTTACAGTCAATCTGATGTTTACAAATGTAAAGAACCATTTCTGTTTTAGCAAATGCAAACGAATACGTTTACGTCTGGGTTATTCTAATAATGTGTCACCATAACTTGAGAAAAATAATATCATTGTACTTACAAATAACTTTAATTTTCATGTCAGCTTTCTACAGCCTCCCTATGTTGTTTTGACCACTTCAAGCTTAGTGACAAGCTTAGTGAGAAAAGTATTTTCCTTGTATCTATTGTTATTGTGACATTCAATGTTGTGCTTCTTCTTTTGTAATTCTTGTGTATTTCGCGCATTGTGAGTTTTATGTAGATCTGGAAATTAGACATATCTATTGACAGTATATTTTAAATTAAACTTTTGAACACTTCAATTCTTGTTTGTTTTATAGTATTTAAAAATAAATGTTCTTTATAAAATGTTGGATATTTGAGTAATTTTACACCTTGTGCTCATATTATGTTAAATTAACGAAGTCCTGAGCTCCGTAGAAACTGAAACATTGTGTGATGTTTACCCTGGACATTAATTAATACCTATAAATAAAAGGAGGGAACCAATTTGTTAAAATAGATCATAGGTTCTCAACGGGGCGATATCGCCCCCCCTGGGGGCGGTGAGAAGCTTTAGGGGGGCGATGACATTCCCGGGGGCGATTGGGGGGCGGTGAAGGACAAGTGGGCGGTACAAACGTACCTGATATAATTTGAACACCTCAGCTATTTAAATCGATTAGTTTTGGGATGAAATGTGATGTAAACGCAGTTGCTGCTAAATATCTGATATTCACATCGATATCCCCCAACAGTATGCCTACATATTATATATTAATAAGAAATAGGAATCGCAATGACTTGTCGATGGAATAGGGGTCAGTATTTGGCAAATATGGTGTGCGGCCGGTTGGTCCTGTGGTTGGTTCACCGGACTGTCAACCCTGCTGACCGATCAATGTCGCTCTAACATCTGCTAATATTAATGATATTATGATATGTTTTACCGAGATGGCCTTAATGATTTTGAAACGTCAGGAGATTCAGGAACCAAAAAGCATTATAATTAAGCGGTATAGATAAGTTGTAATCATACAAACTGGGTAGTTATTGTAATGCTTGAAAATGTACATTAAAAATTCTTTAGTCATATAATATTTATATAATTTTCAAATATTTTTTACAGTTTGATCATTTCAAAGTTATAAATTGTAAGCCATTAATTTTTTATAAAAGAAAAAAAAAAAAGAAATAGTTGCTAAAATAAAACGGGCTAATTATCTCCCTTTAATTAAAAAATGTTTCCACATTTGATTCAATAGTGATGCCGAACAAGTTCTGTTTTGTAATATAACAAATATCACTGATTATTAGACCTAAGGCTTTTGCAACCAATATTGAAACAAAAATAGACAAATTGCTAGCAATCAGTGCCAGAAACACACCAGGCAAACGATTCACATTAATATTGATTTATTTAAACTTTAAACCTTTTGTTTAGGCAATTTTTTAATCTATTAATTCATTCTTACAATATGTTTCCTTTTCAGTTTTCTTAAAGATAATTAAGCGCACAAAAAGTCTAGTCCGCCAAAACAAATTGCGGAAACTATAGTCCAGACGGGCGGAAAAAGGGGGGGGGGAGTGGGCGCTAAAAGAAAATGGAGGGGGGGGCGGTGAGCGGAAAAAAAATATATAAGGGGGCGGTGAGCCGAAAAAGGTTGAGAACCTATGAAATAGATCAATGTAATAATCGTGTATTAATGCCATGACTAGGCATTTGAAGCCATATCAGTCATATTATTGGAAACCATTATATCATTGTCAGTAAATGTACAGAAAGCGGAATCAATGATTAACCTAATAACTGAACCCAGATAAGATATGTTTATATTCATGTGTCCTGAAGACTTGTAACTCTAGTAGCCTATTTATGTTGGTAAATCTCTCTTTCTCTCTATCTCTCCCTGTCTTTCTCTTAACACTCACTATATTTATTTGTTTACATTTTTATATATAATATAATTGATATTTCAAGATAACTTCATCTGTTTATCAGTTTGTGAAAAATATAAATTCCTTATGCGGTTATGCGGTAAGTTTTGGCCAACAGGCAAGCTGATTGACTGTCATGATTACAAAGTAATGACAAATAGCTCAGCTACTACTAGCTGGAACATGATGAGAACAATAAGATAAAGGTGACATAAAGTTATTAAATATAATAAAAAGCATCAGAAAGTAAGAAAAAAGATATCAAAATCAAAATATCAAGAACTGTAATAAATCGAGAAATGTAAAGACACAGTGTATAATTGTACTCAGACTTTATTCTGTAATGAAGACTAGTACATTCAAAATGGTAGAACAAGGACGTCGCTAACATACCAGGGGATTATGGGTAAACAACAAAAGGGGCAGCACTCTCACAGTTCACACAATGGAAAACAACACAACAAATAAACATAATGGTTGCAACATTCCTCCTCCTTTAATTTCTAGGTGGCCCAAGATCCAAATCGCTCTGGAACACGCCGAGTACGACCTGATGTTCTAGTTACTGGGGACACAGGTAACAACTGATTTTCTAGTGATGGTATTGGTATGTCCGAAACCCGAGGCACCAGGGCTGCCTGAGAGGCCGACTGATTTACTGGCGGAGCTTCCGTTGCTGGAATGCTCACTATTTCCTCCGGTTGTGCTGTCTGAAACTCAGGCTCTACATTGCCTCTAGAAGATGAACTGGTTGTGGATTTATTATGAACCTCTCCTGTAAGATCAAGATCCGGAATGTCCGCATACCTATTACGAATATGGTCTACATGCCTCTTAACCGTTCTTCCATCTGTCAGTTTGATGGCATAAGAGAGCGGACCGGTCACTGACTCTACGGTCCCCGGCAACCACTCGACTCTAGAACCACCACTATGAGTATGCGTATAAACTTTATCACCTAGTGCGAAAGTGCGTGTCTTGCAACCTTTATCGTGCGACTGGGCCTGCAGCGCTTGTTTTGTCTCTACGCGACTTTTCAAATCAGCCTGGAGCATTGAAATGGGCGTACGCAGGCACCGGTTCATCAGCAACTGTGATGGAGTCTCTTGGGTTGTGCTTTGGGGCGTGGTTCTGTATTTGAACAAGAATTTGTTTAGCCGCATTTCCCACGGAATAATATTTTCCATTTTCCTGATGCTAGACTTGAAAATTTGAACTGCCCTTTCTGCAAGTCCATTGGTGGATGGATGTCGTGGAGCCGAGCGGATGTGTTTAATTCCATGCCTTGTGCAGAATCTTTGGAAATCATCACTAGTGAATGCCGTACCATTGTCCGAAACTAGAGTGACTGGAAGACCATGAGTTGCAAATATTCCACTGAGTGCAATGATAGTTGCCTGGGTTGATGTATTAGGAACATTTATCACTTCTAGCCATTTCGAATGGGCATCAATTACAATCAGAAAGAGTTTACCCATGAAAGGACCGGCATGATCAATATGAACCCTAGACCAGGGAGAACTTGGCCATTCCCAAGGGTGGAGCTCTGCCACCGCTGGTACATTTTGATTTTTGTCACATGACGAACACTCTCTCACTGCTGACTCAATATCATGGTCCATTCCTGGCCACCAGACGTAACTTCTGCCTGTAGCCTTCATCCTTGATATACCTATGTGAGTATCATGAAGTAGACACAAAACTGCCTCGCGACATTTGCTAGGAACAATAATCCTGTTTCCCCATAGGAGACAGCCGTCCATGATTGATAGTTCCTCCTTCCTAATGTAAAATGCATTATAACACTTATCAACTTTGCCTGGCCAACCCCACCTGACCCATTGAAACACTTTTGACAGAACACGGTCCCGTTGCGTCTCGGTCCGAATCTCCCGAGAACTCACTAACGGAGCAGCTGAGTCGATCATGTTGACAACCAAAACCATCTCCTGAGGCATTGTTACAGATTGAGGTAGGTCCGGGAGTGGAAGTCGACTCAAAGCATCCGCATTAGCATTATCAACTCCTCGCTTGTATTCAATGCTGTAATTATAGGCAGAAAGTGTTAATGCCCATCTTTGTATCCGTGCCGACGCCATAGCTGGAATTGTGCAGTCATGGCCAAACAAGTAGGTCAAGGGCTTGTGGTCTGTCACGAGGATGAATCTATCATTTCCTGTTCGGCCATAAAGATATTGATGGAATTTAGTGACCCCAAATACCAAAGCCAGGGCCTCCCTGTCAATTTGTGAATAGTTCATTTCAGCTGGATTCAAGCTACGGGATGCGAATGCTATGGGTCGGTCTGTACCATCGGTATACCTATGACTTAGCACGCACCGATTCCTTTCGGCGAGGCGTCACATTGTACCAGAAGTGGTAAAAGTGGGTTGTAATGAACCAATAAATCAGAAGTACTGATCATGTCCTTTGCATAGTGAAAAACTGTTTCCTCTCGTTTCCCCCATTTCCAAGAAACGTCCTTTTTCGTAAGCTCGTACAATGGTGCAAGCTCAGCAGAAAGATTCCTGAGGAACCTAGAGTAGTAGTTTATGAGGCCAAGAAAACTTCGAAGTTCAGTTTTATTTGTAGGTGTTGGTGCTTCCTTTACAGCCTTCACCTTCGCTGGGATAGGATGAAGACCCTCCGCGTCTATGCGGTGACCCAGATACTCAACTGAAGGTTGCATGAACATACACTTGTTTTTATTCGCCTGCAGCCCTGCTTGCATGAGGCGCTCAAGCACAAGTTCAACATTTTTTAAATGCTCGCAATTATCTCTCCCTGTCACAAGAATGTCATCTAGATAAACGCAGACACCTTTTAGTCCTTTCAATACATTACAGATAATTCTTTGAAAACAGCCCACTGCTGCGTTAACACCGAATGGGAGACGTTTCACTTTAAACAGGCCCATGTGAGTGTTTACAGTCAGATATTTGTGGTACTCCTCATCCACGGGTATCTGTGAATAGGCTTGATGCAAATCAATTTTTGTAAATGTTTGTCCACCTCTTAATTCTGCAAACATGTCTTCAATTCTAGGCAGGGGGTAAGGGTCAACCTTACAGGCTTGATTTATCGTTACCTTGTAATCACCACAAAGCCGTATTGTGCCATCGGTTTTCAAAACAGGCACCACAGGGGCTGCCCAATCGCTGTAATCAACCGCCTCCCATATGCCAAGTTCTACATTCTTATCAATTGCCTCTTGTACTTTGTTCTTGATGGCATAAGGTACTGGTCTGGCCTTAAAAAACCGAGGTTGTGCTTCTGGGTCAATGAAAAATTTGACTGGTGGACCATTGTATTTGCAGAGGCTTCCTTCAAAAATAGCTGAATATTTCAATAGCAAGTCATCAATATTCACGGTTTGGATATTATTGATGCTGTTCCAGTCTAGGCGAATAGCTGTTAACCAATTTCGGCCAAGAAGTGAAGGCCCACCACCAGCAACCACGACTAGGGGTAGGACCGCATGTTGTCCTTTATATGTCACGTTAACGTTTGCATACCCATGCACAACGATGGGTTCTCCTGTATAGGTAGTAATAGCGCTGTGAAACGTCGACAGCTTAACGTCTTGGAAGAACTCTCTGTATGTATGTTGTGAAATAATTGTAAGGGAGGCCCCTGTATCCACCTGCATCCTTATGTCCCTAGACTCTACCTGTAACACCACATCTATTGAAGGAATTTTCTTCTGTAGTAAAGCAACACTGAATAATGAGAAACACTCATCAGAAGAGTGCTCTTCCTGAGATACAATGTTAGTCGGATTTGATCGTGACATGTTGGGGAACCTTTTGAACTTAGGTACCTCAGCCTGTGGTGGTTTGACATCAGTGGTTCTACAGGCTCTTTGGATATGACCCTTCCTATTGCAGCCATGGCAGATGGCATCTTTGAACCGGCAATCTTGCCTGAGATGAGACCCCCCACAGCCGAAACATGTTAAAGGAAACTTGGGTTTTACTTGAACTTGCACTTTGTTGACTTCCTGTAGGCCTACATTAGTCGAGGTAGACCAGGCCGTGGCCGCCTCGAGTATGTCCTTTGCATTATACTCGGCAGCTTCCAATGCCAAAGCCGTCTCCATCCCATCCTCGTCGCCAATGTAATAAATCGAGAAATGTAAAGACACAGTGTATAATTGTACTCAGACTTTATTCTGTAATGAAGACTAGTACATTCAAAATGGTAGAACAAGGACGTCGCTAACATACCAGGGGATTATGGGTAAACAACAAAAGGGGCAGCACTCTCACAGTTCACACAATGGAAAACAACACAACAAATAAACATAATGGTTGCAACAAGAACGATTTTGTTTAATTATTATGCCTAAGGATTTATGACTGAAGCATTTGAATCTCTGTTGGTAGGCCTACTTAGACAGCCATTAGTTGATTCAAAACCAATATTGAAAAACAGAAAGGGTAATTCAAAACGTTTCATACAATTAAGTTTGTATAATAAGTCGGAGTCCTTAAACAGGATATGTTTACAAGAGAAGTGATACAATTAAGCTTATGTATAGCCTACATATGTCGGATACTTTAAACAGGATATGTTTATAAGAGAAGTGTATAATACACTAAATTATCTGTAGGTCTACTGTAGGAATGGATTAAGTAAAATCTGCGACGCAAAGTCGCCATAAAACTAATATTTCTAAACAGTGACTTACATAAGTTGTGTAGGCCTAAGCCTATTAAAATATAGGCCCAGTGGTCGGCAACGTTTCATCCATAGTGTACCAAAGTGGGATTTCTAATTCATTCAGCGTGCCAACAGCTAGAAAAGTCAAACCTACACCTCCAATCAATTTCTTGTAGAATAGACTTAAAGTGAGTTTGTGTGTGTCTTCCGCGTGCCATTGAAAATCATTCTGCGTGCCATAGGTTTCCGACCCATGTATTAGGCTATTATATTAATATTAGAGGATATAGGCCTATGCCTAAAGGTATATTCAGGCAAAGTTATTTACTAGGCCTATAATATGTCTATGCAAGTCTATGGTCTAAAATTCCCTGAAATATTTTCCTATTAATATTAACAACTATTATTACACTATATGGTGTGTAGGCCTAGTGTTGAATCCATATTTTACTCATCGACTGACATTTTCCCCTTATAAGCTTATTTAAATCTGTATAGGCAAATGCTTAGATCTAACTTAAGTTATATATTGTGTTTCTTTCGTTGTGGGTGGCAAAATCATCCGAAGCATATAGGCTAGGCCTATAGGCTATAGGCCTATAGGATAGCATAGGCCTAATGCATAACTAAAATACTTATAACTTAATTTTAATTAAGCATATATTAGGCCTATAATAAGCTTATTTTTAGGCTCCCAGATAGGGCTAAAATCTATAATATATTCTACAGACGCTCCTTCTATAAAGAAAATTTTTGCGTCTTTCGTTCATCCGTGGTCCGAGTCGAGTCTTGCATCTTTATTAATGTTTTTAATGATGTTTTAAATGATGATAGGCCTACTGGTTTTCCTGGTTTGTTCAGCCAACCCATTCGATCCATGCCCGAACAACTTCATTTTATGTTGTTTTTGTTTTTTTAATAAAGCATATGTTGGTATATGCCCCTATTTATCTATTCTTAAATATAGCCTATTAGGGTAGGCCTACACTCCTTCTACAAAGAAGATTATTGCGTCCAACGCTCATTCATATTTCTGATTTTTAGCGCTTAATTTATTTTAATTAATGTCACCCATACTAAGAATTGGTGTAAGTAAAATTACTCCTACTCCTAGCAGTGGAGTATGTAGGCCTAGGGCCTAGGGCCTCCGTTTGGTGTGGGCAGCTCAAGGCTTTAAATCATAGGTTCTCAACGGGGGCGATATCGCCCCCCGGGGAGGGGGCGGTGAAAAGCTTTAGGGGGGCGCTGACATTCCCGGGGGCGATTGGGGGGGGGGGGGTGAAGGGCAAGTGGGCGGTACAAACGTACCTGATATATTCTAACACCTCAGCTATTTGAATCGATTAGTTTTGGGAGGATGAAATGTGATGTAAACGCAAGTGCTGCTAAATATCGGATATCCCCCAACAGTATGCCTACATATTATCATATAATTTAAAAGAAATAGGAATCGCAGTGACTTTTCGATGAAGTAGGGGTCAGTATTTGGCGAATATAATGTGCGACCGGCTGGTCCTGTGGTTGGTTCACCGGACTGTCAACTGTCAAATCTGCTGACAACCAATAATCGGAAACTATGAATATTGTTAAAGGGTATAGATGCATCGTAATCATACAAACTGGGTAGTTATTGTAATGCTTGAAAATATACATATACATTCTTTAGTCATATAATATTTATATAATTTTCAAATACTTTTTACAGTTTGATCATTTCAAAGTTATAAATTGTAAGCCATTTATTTTTTATAATAGAAAAAAAGAACAGAAATATTAGCGCAAATAAAACGGGCTAATTATCTCCCCTTAACTAAAAAATGTTTCCACATTTGATCCAATAGTGATGAAGAACAAGTTATGTTTTGTCATATAACAAATAGTACTGATTATTAGACCTATTTGCTTTTGCAACAAAAATTGAAACGAAAATAGACAAATTGCTAGCAACACACCAGGCAAACGATTCGCATTAATATTGATTTATTTAAACCTTTTGTTAAGGCAATTTTTTGATATATTAATTCTTACAATATATGTTTCATTTTTAGTTTTTTTTAAAGATAATTAATCACTCAAAAAGTCTAGTCAGCTAAAAAAATTGCGAAAACTATAGTCCAGATGGGCGGAAGGGGGAGGGGGGGAGGTGGCTAAAAAAAGTTGGGGGGGGGGGGCGGTGAGCGGAAAAAAAATTGTAAATGGGGGCGATGAGCCGAAAAAGGTTGAGAACCTATGCTTTAAATTATAAGATTTATAAGACAAAAAAAAAATAGTTAGGGGCATCAAATTCTTTATTATTTTTTAGTTGACTAATTATCTGGTGGCATCAACGGAAGGTCCGCATCAGGTAGCTATATAGCTATATATATACTTCAAATTTTACGTATTCTTTTTCAACAATTTGCTTCCGTGCCTTGGTGCATTCTATATATAGATCAGTGCGGCCTCTGCGGAGAATGAGATAATTAAGACGTAGAATTATTTGTTTTTCTTCCCGTCATTAATTTACTTCCCTTTTAACCATCACTTGTTGTTATTTATAAGCTTAAAAGTCTAGTGTTGTTATTGTTTATGTCCACTATAATATTGTCTCGGACGAAAAATTCAAATGAGCTTATTCCAAAAGGACTTTATTTTGACACTGGAAGCTCTGAATAAAAAATCCTTATTTGATGACATAAGCCTGTACCTATATAGGCTATATTATATAAGCTTATTATTGAAACAAAATGAAACAATACATCCTCATCAATTCTATAGTTTTCCTATAAGTTCCTATAACCGATTAAAAATGGGTTAAAAAAAAAATTTCTAAATGATTTATAACAAAATAATGTAAAGCCACATTTTAAATAAATATGCAAAATGTAGCCTACATGGCCTAATTAACGTATAGGCCAACGTAGGCCTAATTTGTTGAGTATGAGCCCTATTTCTTAACATCGATGAAGTATTTTACTTATCCGGTAAGTGGTAACTATAAAGTCCATAATGTAAGCCTATTAAGCGAATTTTCGGTCTATGTGACTAGTTTTAAACCAGTTTATATATCTATATAGATCTAAGTTATTATTCATTTTGGAAATTTCAAGTAGGCAGGTCTGCCAATTGGCCTAACTTACTTTTCTATATTTGCCCAACCATCCTGCCACTCACACTGCACTTGAAAAATGACACGATCTGCGTTTGAAATTAGAGCCATTGTATCCCATTTAAGTCATAATTTCTTGCTAAAACCATTAGGCCTACGCAAGTGTTTCAAAGTCGTGATTAAAAGTAAATTGTAATTGACCGTGTTCCTAAATTTGTTTTGAGTTGAATAAGAAGCCTTGATAACTTATATATTATATTACTTCTTCCCACTTAGGCCCTATGTAAGATTCGTTTCATGAAAAAAAAGCCCCACTTACGGTAAGTGCATCCTGGATGGATTGAAATTGGAAATTCTCGGTGTGACGCGCTTGTTTAAGTATCCTCTTATTGAAAGTTTATATAAATAAGTCAGTAATCCCCATTATTGTAGCCTATCTGGTGATTTCAAAGTTAAGGCTGTATTGTTTTACTCTCTTCTTAACGGTAAGTGTTTTGTACATTTCTATGCTTTCTTTATATATTGAAACAAGGTCATTTAACGCTACTTAATGATGTAGGTTAGATTTGTGAAATGTTTCGATTCAGTCAATAATTTATCAGTGTTTTGTTTTTTTAATGAATGATGCAAAAGAATACGAAAAATTAAAAACTGTGGTCTAGCGGCGGCGCACTTGGATTGTCGTGGGATTAAGGCCAAGATTGGTTCAATGTTTAGACAAGAGGGTGTCACAAAGTCTACCCTGCTCTGATGAATACATAACATTAAATGGGGATAAACGGTGGGTTAATTGAGCTAGCCACTCAATCCCTTAGTTCAAGGGAATTGTTCAGAGTAACTGCTAAGATGTTGGGTGGTGCAGGCAACCCAGTACTGCCATCTTCCATTTCTCCTGCTGAACTCCCTGACTCTTTCAATAAATTCTTTATTGATAGGATCGAAAAGATTCGACACACATGTCGTACCAAAGTTCACAGCTATACAACGATCAAATTTTTCAGGGTTCCTCTCTTTGTGAGTTTAGTTGCGTGTCTGAGGCTTATAGTAAGAACCTTATTATGAAGATGCAAAAAAAAAAACGTCATGTGATCTTGATCCTATTCCCTGCTCAATAATAATCGACTGCCTCGATAAACTTGCTCCTGTTATCACAGAAATAATGAATACCTCATTGACTACCGGCATAGTACCACAGTCTTTCAAACATGCGCTTGTCAAGCCCCTTTAAAAAAAATCCAATCTGGATGTCGAGTGCCTAAAGAATTACCGGCCAGTTTCCAACCTACCGTTCCTATCAAAGGTCCTGGAGCGTATCGTGTTGGCACAGTTGTTGACTCACTTAAGGCATCATGGCCTCTTGGAACAGCCCTAGTCAGCTTACAAGAAGTGTCACAGCACTGAGACGGCACTTGTCAGGGTAATTAAAGACCTTCTTTGCGCGTCTGATTCTCATAATGTGTTAATCTTAGCGATGCTGGATTTGTCGGCTGCATTTGATACGCTTGACCATGAGATTCTTATTGATAGATTGTCTACTACATTTGGTTGCTCGGGATGTGTTGGCAGCTGGTTTAAATCCTACCTAACTAAACGCACACAAAGTGTCATCATTGGTGGATCTATCTCAACATGCTCGACTCTGCAATATGGAGTACCACAGGGATCGGTGCTGGGCCCAGTACTGTTTTTACCGTACACTTATCCACTTGGCGATGTCATTAGGCCTTTCAACATTTCATACCACTTCTACGCGGATGATTCGCAGTTGCATGATTCTGCTGTTCCCGCTGAAGTCTCCCGTATAGCCACCAACCTCAGTCTTGCTATTGCTAGTGTCTGCTCCTGGATGATAGAAAACAGACTTAAGATGAACGAAGACAAGACGGAGGCAATTCTAATTGGAACTCAGAGTAAAATCGCCAAAGTTGAGGACTTGGAATCATTGTTGGTCTTAAACTGCCATATCCCCTTTGCAGACAACGTAAAAAACCTGGGTTTCATCCTCGATTCACAGTTGTCTTTCGATGCCCACATTAGAAATCTAAGCAGATGCCTTTATTTACAGCTGCGTAGACTTGGTCAGATACGGCCCTATTTGTCACTTGAGTCAGCAAAGAAACTTGCCGCTGCCTTTATACTCTCGCGCCTCGACTACTGTAATGCTATACTAATCGGGATACCTGATGATAAGGTCGCCAAATTACAGCGTATACAAGACAGTGCCGCTCGCCTAGTCATGCGTAAGTCAAGGCGAGATTCTGTGACAGTCCTCCTGCGTCAGCTCCATTGGCTCCCTGTAAAAGCCAGAATTGAATATAAAAAGACGCTACTTTGCCACCAGTGCCTTTATAATAATGAGATGCCGTCCTATCTCAAGGAACTAACTAAACCATATGTTCCGCAAAGAACACTTCGTTCTGCCGATTCCTCGCTTCTGGAAGTGCCCCGCTTCTCTCTGAAGACCGTTGGCCTTAGAGCCTTCACAACATCCGGTCCGAAAGTGTGGAATCTACTTCCCATTAAACTGAGGCAAACAAGCTCCATTGATACCTTCAAAAAGAACTTAAAAACTCATTATTTCAATATTTATCTTAGTTAACATGCTTTAGAGCCCCACTGTCTTACCAATATGTTATGTCGGCCATTTTTTGTTTTTATTGTTTGATTTGTTCTATGTTTGTAAAGTTTTGAATCATCATTTAGTTTTGTATCTCATGGCCTATAGATTGTATCCGTGTTCTTAGTTGTTATGTTAAATGCGCTCTAAGCTTGCATTATTTTTGTTGGTAGCGCTATACAAATGTCATTATTATTATTATTATTATTATTATTATGGGTTGACAACCTTTGATATTAGCGTGCCAAAGTAGGATTTCTAATTATTTCAGCCAGCCAACAGCTTAAAATTCAACCTGCTCAAGCACTTAATTTCTTATAGAAGATAAATTAAATGAATTGGGGGTCTTCTGCGTGCCATTGATAATTGCCAAGTCTGGCACGCGAGTCAATGAACAATGAACAATGAACAATATTTATTAGCCACATAGTACATAGGTACAATAAAGGCATAGTCAAAAACATAAGAAAATTATAGCATTTGTGAATAATAAATTGAACAATAATAGTAATACCAATATTAGTGATAAAAATGAAGATAATAATAAATTTATTAATTAAAGGTATCCTAAAAGAAAATTCAGGGGGGATAATTTAGTTTATAATACAATTTTTGGGGGAAAAAAACTAACAAAGAAAAAAAAAAAAAAAAAAAAAAAAAAAAAAAACAACTTAATTTACTAACATAGACATACAAGTACATCATTTTCATTAGACCTGCACAGCATTAACATAGTGAGAACAAACATTTAAGAAATCATTCACAAATTTTTCTTGCGGCTTAGTATATTACATTTCTTCTACGACTATCTCTCATTAGCATAGTGACAAACCAACAAGTTAAAATACTTAAACATTTCTAACCTATTTTTCATTTTTTAAAAGCAGATACTAATATTTTTGAAAATATGCTTAGTTTTTTAAGTTCTTTTAGAGAGCTAGAATTAAGCAGTTCCGACATTTTTTCTACATTAGGTCTGTTATAGTAATATTTTTTTAGATACATTTTTCGTTGGGCATTGAAGTGCACACATTGAAGTAAATAGTGAAATCCATCTCCTATATCGTAGGTTGCCTTAGTACCTTAGTCTGCTGTAATTAAAAAAACTTCTTAACGCTACTTTGCATGTCCTATAGATTAAATTGGTCTGACCGGGATACTTAATTTTACTAGCATACGACACGGTACGTTAGTTTGGTGGCAAGGCGCAAGGTTGAACTAAAGTAACTAAAGCAAGAATTAACATCCTGGTAAAAAACAACAACCAAGAATAGCACAACACAAGAATATAATAGGCCTTTTCTATTCTCGTATTTAATTACGTTAAATCTCTTACAATCTTTGTAAGCTTAGGCCTAAATTTTAAAAGCAAGTTTGAGCTCTTAAACCTAAATATTCAAAAGGGGGATGACTAAAGTGTTGACTATACAAAGTAATAGTCATTGCAACTGACTCCTTAGGCTGAAAGTTCCAATACGGTAAGAATGGTTTTGACGTTGTTTGCGACGAATCAGACAACCTGCTTGGTGTAGCCTATATTATAATAAACTAGACGTTGTAAGGCTTTAATGCATGCTACCAACAATCAAATTTTAATCATCAATTAGTTATTTACCCTAACCAGCTTTCTTTTCCAATTGTATTACAGACTGACGGGGAAAAAAATGACTACCACTTTACTTTTTATGATAGTAATTGCAGTCATTGGTCAAAGCCTGGCTCAAAATCCAGGGGTCAAGATGAGAGTGACACAAAGGGGTCTCGACTATGGTAATTAATTGTTCTCTCTCTTTTTTTTTTCGTAACCTATTAGTCCATTAGCGAAAGGGTCACATCCCTTGACTCCAGTTTCCTTCAGATATTCTTTGCATGATGTTTTGCCAATTGTTTCAACAAATAGGAGACCTACTCTGCTATCATTAGATAGTTAATTTTGATGCTTTGTAATGATATGTTGTAGGTAGTCCCTCATATAAAGTGGGCTGAATAGTATATAAAACAATACTATTTCAGAAGGACTAACGTTTTATATCTATACAATTCAGTTGTGTTTAGAAAACTTCTTTTGAAACTGTGATAAGTTTTTAAAAAAATAACAAAATGGACAAATACTTCAACTGATTGCATTCTTCCCATACTATTGGCTATATAATAAATGTATCTATACTTAATACCCTATGGATATATGTCTTATTTGCAAAGGCATTCATTGTTCCTATATACTGCATGTAAATGTATACAGTTGACCCCTTGTTGATGTCTAACGTATTGTTACAGCCGACGGAATAGCCAAGGTCGCACTAGCCAAACTGTTGAGTGAACTGAAGCTTGATGACATTGAGGGAAAAGATGGGAAAACTTCCTATTGGCTAAAAAAGTAAGTCAGTAAACGGGTCAATATTCACTGACCTATACACAGTCCTGGACTAATTCAAATAGTTTGAAAAAGTCGTAATAACATATTATAATGAAATGATACTTTAAAACAATAATGTGCAATAACAATTGAAAAAAAAGGAGTTTCATAAAGCTCTAGATGTTGTAGTCACCATGTAGACCTATTTGAAACATTCCAGCAATGTTAATGAATTAGTTTACTTCACAAATTAAGTTGGCCCATACTAACTAGTCTATATACAAAATACATTGTGCTAATTCTTGTAAAGAAAATTTACATTATTTTGTCATAATGTGTCTGTAGTTTCGCTTACATTTAATAAAAAGAGAAAAAATGGGGTAATTATCTCCCTTTAATAAAAAAAAAAGTTTTCAAATTTGATTCTATAGTGAAGCCCAACAAGTTACGTTTTGCAATAGCCTATAAGTAATATTACTCATTTACTATTATTTCTTTGATCAAATTCAGCATTTTGAATTTGAGGAAAAAAATTAATTTACGCTAAACGGTTATAGGCTAAATAAACATTTCCTGCATAAATTGTTTGTCCATTTTAGAAGTTTATCTTTTAAACATTAATAATTAAATAATATAAAGCTAGTAAAAAAGTATCTTATATTTATTAAATTAATAAAACAAAATAATTGTTTGAGAATTACTTTATATTTATGCAGACGCACCTATTCAAGTAGCAGTATTTACCTGTACGGGAAACTGGGGTAAAATGAGGTACTTAAGGAAAAAACTCTTCTATATTTTCAAAAAACATCAAAATGAAAACAAATTTAGCTGAAAATAAAATAATACAACATTGACGACATTGTAACAAAGCACAAACACCATTTAATGTCATTTTTTAAATTTATTGAACTTTAAAAAAAAAGACACAAATACCCCATTTTGCCCTAAGTTTGCCCCATGCTTGGGGCAAAATGGGGTTCGGCATGGGGCATAATGGGGTCATGGTAAGAACTTGTATAAAACCATAAAAAAAACATCAAAATTATACAAAGTTCACATATAAAGTTTGGACTTTTATTTTTTTCTTCGAGCAAGTCTTCTTAATTCAAAGGATGAAAGACCAAATAGCATTTTCTCCATCTCTGCCTAGTTCAGATTCTTGTTTAATCATTTTCAACAGAAAACACAATTTTAAATGCACCTAGGGCTGAAAAAAAATAACAGGCCTAATTAGAAATTGCATTCACAAATAAAAATAATTTCATATTTACAGGCCTAATTAGAAATTTCATTTACAAAAATTAAATATAAAAAAAAGTAGTATGGAGAAGAACACCATTTTGCCCCACTGAAACTACCCCATTTTGCCCCATTGTGGTGGGGGCACAATAAAATGCATTAAAATCGCAACATGCTTGATTTTATTGTTAATTGTTTATTTGTCGACACTAAGATATTATTCAGATGCAATAAAAGATTTAGTTCAAAACTTTAATTATTAGGTATCAGTTTCTTAAGTCGTAAGTTAAAAAAATTAGATGAAATAGATGCGAAAATTTGTATTTACCTTGTAACAATAATTCTGCGTGAAAAGTGGACTATATCTCAAGATGTCGTCGTCTCGTATCGTGTTACTTCAAATCCAATCATTTGCGATAGTTTTTGAGGCTCTGAAAGGGGGATGTTTGCGAAACTCCATTTTACCCCAATACCCCGTTTTACCACAGTTTCCCCTACATGTATACATGTTCGTCTTTTATTCGTTGTCTGTACTCGTGTAACTGTTGACAGCGCAACTCACTGAAATGTGTCGCTTTGTCATTTAGAAGCATCGGCTTCGCCAGTCAGTTCTCCTCATTTAATACCGGAAAATGTTTATTTAAATCAAGAAACACCTCTTGGAGGTCTCTTGCCAAGTTTGGCACGAGTGCCTTAGGTTGCCCATACTTGCATAGGCTATAATTACCACCGCTAATGGCACATATGAGTTGACTAGGGCTAGGCGTTTGCTGATTTGTTTTTTTTAATGAACATTACACCATAATACTCGATTCAACTGTAATATTTGTCTGGGCTAATATATTATAGACATTTATTATATTTGTTTTAATCACACATAAAAACAACAACAGTTTCCAAACGAGCAATGTTGTGACACCAGACATCCACATAACTTTGAATCCTGGACAGAGAGGAATGACGTGTGCCATCACCAACTATGGTAGCGATTTAAGAGTGGACTACAGGGTCAAAACGAAAAAATATCTGTAACTATTCTTCTTTTGCTGTACTCACTGTTTTACTTTTAATTATTTTATTGTTTTTAATTAGATTAAGTAAGATATGAGAATTGTAGGTTTTAACGCCTTCTTTGTGGATTTAAGTTTGTTAAAATGTTCTTGAAACTGAAAGTTAATCGTTGACCTCAAAAGCTTATGACTGTCTTTTTGATGAGTTTGGGTCATCAGACATAATGTTTTTTTTTTTTGTTTTCTTAAGGGTTCCTATATCTGTTTCTGGAAGCATCACTGCTAGTTTAGGAGGAGCAAGTTTAACAGTCACTATTGGAATCGGTAAGTATTCATGTTGCCGGCAATTCTATTCGGTTGTCTTTCCTGAAAAAAACAACTTAACTCAACACTCTCTCTCTTTCTCTCTCTCTCTCTCTCTCTCTCTCTCTCTCTCTCTCTCTCTCTCTCCCACCTTACACACTCTGGAACATTTTGTGGTGAATAGAAAATAGGAAAATACATCGCCTAATTTAAGAGGTTTTTACTGTCAATACTGCTTGTGTTGAAACTGTCAATACTGGTTGTGTTGAAACTGTCAATACTGCTTGTGTTCAAACTGTCAATACTGCTTGTGTTGAAACTGTCCATACTGCTTGTGTTCAAACTGTCAATACTGGTTGTGTTGAAACTATCAATACTGCTTGTTTTCAAACTGTCAATACTGGTTGTGTTGAAACTCAATACTGCTTGTGATGAAAACATTGACGACTATTAAAGTTGATGTCTTGAACTTTTCATAACACTCCCATGTGTTAATAATACTTTCGGAAAATATAACGCCAAAGTTCTAAATTGGAAAATACATCACATCCGAAGTGTTTATTTGTTCATTAAAAATCCATTGATCTTTCATGATAAAAATCAAGGCTTTATTTTTAAATATATATATAGCTAGCTGAGTAGTAATGAGTTTATTGACTATATTATGTTTATAAATAATATACAACTATTTTTTAACAATTGTATAAAGATTAACACATTAGGCTAAAGAATACCGCTTACTATAGGAATATCTTAAGTGGGATTGAGGTCTTGTATTTTAGTTGGTTCACGTGACGGATTGAATATGATTAAGTTAAGTTAATTGTTAAACATTTTTCACCTTTTTAAAACTAAAACAATATTTCGCCACTTGGTATGCCGCGGTCATGAAAACGTTGTGAATGCTTCACGCGCCATAATGAGCAGATGGTCTGACAGGGGTAAACCCGTTATTTCATATATTCATTTACACCGTGGGCTCCTTCCCTATATTTTACAGATGAGGCCAATACTAAGATTTGTAGCCATAGATAATTAGGTTATAATTATAGCTTAACCTAACACCGCATACGTAGTTTAAAGCTAATCTTGAGAAACAACACGTTTCACTGAGCAGAGAATAATTGCATCCATGTAAAGCTCAGAGAATATAGGGTAGAATGTGATTTATAAATTTATCTCATAAATCCTTACATTGAAAATAGCTTATTATTTCGTACATAGATCAATTTGAAGACACCAGCCCAAAGCTTGTATCTAGAAGTTGCAGTGCCAACATTGGAGATTTCAACATCAAATTTCACGGCAGAGCGGCTTGGCTTCTGAACCTTTTAAAAGGAATATTTAAAAATAGAATAAAAAATATCCTTAGAGATAAGGTAGGAGCATACAATCCAATATACATTTTCGTCTGTTGTTCGTTGTCTGTACTCAGTAATTGTCATCAACGGGTTATCTGCTATACAAGTACTTTTATTATTATTATTATTATTATTATTATTATTATAAAACCGCACCTCCCCATTTGCACCTTTATTATTATTTTTTTTTTGGGGGGGGGGGGAGGTTCTATTAACCGTTTTGGCTGCTTTTCATTCATCATGCCAGTTTCGACACAATAGATTTTCCGCCTTTCATAGGCATGTAGGCTTACGGACAGATAATTAGATAGACAATATATAGAATTGTCAGATAGTTAGATGCGATGTAGATAACGCTTTGGCTTACTCTGTCACAGATATGTGAGAATGTGCAAAAAGAAATTAACACTAAAGCCGCTGATCACTTTCGGAAAATGAGGTGTAAGTAGCCACGTTATTAAATATACAGTATAATATAATATACTTTGTAGCCTACCTGTTTAAATCCAATATTTTATTCCACCATCACTCCACTTCCTCTTAGATGAAAACCAAAGTCTTTGTTTGTGAGTTCAAAAAAGATTCGTGTTGTTGACAGTTTAACGCATAACACAGTTGACTATTTTTAAACAAACATTATTGTCGTTGAAACAGTGAGCACTGATATAGCCGGCAAGTTTGTCCTAGACTATAGCCTCATATCTCCAGTCTTATTCACTGACAGATACATGGAGATCCTGAATAAGGTAATCAGTTCAAATCTTTACATACAAAACATTGATTGATTATATGAAGAAAAAAACAACAGTAGTTAACATTATTCTGAATGTCAATTCCCCAAAACAAGAAACTAGTATTTCCTAGTATTAGGAAAGGGACATAACCTTCATCTATGAATAAAATCTATGCCTAGTTTCCCCTATTGTTGCCTAGAAGAATTATGAATACAAATATTTTTTAACTTTTAATAGTGCTTGATTGTAAATATTGTTTTTAAAGGTTAAGAAACTGTTATCATATAAAATATAATATGTTATCAATAACAATTTTAGATTTAATACATTTGAAATGTTTTGTTATTTTTTGGACATCAACAAATTGTGAAAAATAGTATATTACAAGGCCCGTAATGAAAGGAGGGGGGTGATAGCGGTGACGCCTTTACTTGGCATCACACACTTACAAGATGGGGATGGGGAAGGGAGTCACATTCTTGCAAGAGTCGTGGGAAAAGGGGAAAAGTGTATGAAAGATATGACAGAAATAATCAAATTACGAAAATTGCATGGAACTAGTTGAACTATCTGTGTAATTGCATAGAAGCTAAACCTTTAAAAAATATGAATACAAAATTATTCTCCTCTTTAAAAAAACAACATAATCAACAAATTTGTCAATCATATTTTCTTCTGATATTCAATAAATTTAAACATAACAGAAATAGTTTTTTTTTTCAGGCAGCGTTTTTTTTTAAAGCCAAACTAGAAACAATAATTGGCTATAGTATTTTTATTGTACATTTCCGTTGTGTTTATTTTCTCGGTATGTCAGACAGGTAGGCCTATATACAGGAGTCTCTTGTTGACCATTTACTGTATATTTTAAGGGGCGGAAGTCCAGTGGAGAGGGATTTTTTACATTTCTTATCCAATATGTATGATATTTGGAACATATATAGTACTAATTACAAAACCTATAAAAAGTCAAACAAATTTGGAAAAAAATGGTTGTCATGGAGATGGCGGCCATTTTGTATTTTCAATTAGTATGTTTTACTTGAACGAAACGTGACACATTTATCAATAGAATTTATTAAAATTTACCATAAATGAACATGAAATACATTTCTGGAAATTGTATATAAGAATTTTTGTAAAATCTAAAAATGAATTTTTTATGAATTTTTTTGTAAGTCATGTGATGCAATTATGAAAAAAACACACAAAAAAAGTTACACAATAATTGATAAAAAAAAAACTATTTGTTTTTTGCAAAATTCCTCTGTGCAGATTTAGGTCCCTAATGTAATGAATATCTGTTCAATTTTGCATAAAAATCGGTTAGTAAATAAAAAAAAACTATTTCGGAATATAAGACCTGAAAACAACGTTTTGAAAAAAACCGGAAAAACTGACAATTCTAGAAAAAAAAATTTTTTTGACGACATTTAAAAAAAAAAAATTTTTTCATCTAATTATTAATGGTTTGTGCTAAGATTTTTTCCACATAAAGTCAAGATGTTAACCTTTAACTTGATATATAATAATATAGAATTTACTCTTTTTTTTATATTACTGTAGTGTAAATATGTTTTAAGAAGAAAATGACAAATTCTGATGTATACCCATTTCAAATTTTTACATTGAAATAATGTTACTAAAGTTCCCGAACTGAATATTTTAGATCTAGGAATAGTTAAAGTATACAACTTAGTCAAAAAGCAAACATGTGAATTATCTGACATTTAGGTTGATTTTTACTGGACTTCCTCCCCCTTAAAAGGCTCACAACTTGATCTTTCTTATTGCTCACTCTTTTTTTTTAAAAAGGGAGAAGTTTATTGGAAGACTGACAGCCAGGCACAGATTCCATTCATACCTGACCCTATCCCAGCCTGGGATGACAACAGCAACATGCTTTACCTTTGTTTGAGTGAGTACACACCCAGGACACTGGCATATGCTGCTCACACACATAACTACCTTCAGTACGTGATATCAGCAGATAAGGTAATTGTATACTAATCGATCTTGATCGTGCTACTTTTTATATTTTACAGTGTTGCTTTTTTCTACATAAATACATTTTTAGTAAGCCCTTACTGAACTAAGTTATCTTATCTTACCAAAACAATTTTCTTTATTGCCTATAGTTATCGTTTTAAATAATCATTAGCTTCCAGATAAATATAAAGGATATTTGAATACAACATGTCCTCACTCAGCGTGTATTAGTTCACTTATCCCAAAGGTAAGTAATGTTCTTAAATAATTATGAATAAAATAAATTTGAAACAACCCTGAGAGTCTCGTTTGCCTATTCCTGGTGTAGACCTTTTCGTCATGTTTGTTCCTGCTGGTTTATATATACAGGCCTATTCAACAATGAGCACACAACTTAGATATAGTTAGCCTTAAGAGGTAGACTAATGCTACTAAACCAATTTTGAGTTTGCATAAAGTTGCCAAAAATAATCTAAGCCTAGTGGTAGGAATCTACATAAGTATTTCCTTTTACGTCATTATCATTTTACTATCGACACACACGTACAACAGCTTGGCGAGGATTACCCTAACTCTACGGTCAGCATGAAGATAATCTCAAGGCAAGTGCCACAAGTCAGCATTACTGGTCAAGGTCTGGGACTAACACTGTATGGTGCGTTGGATATGTCGACCACAACGGCAGCATCTGTAATAACAGCTAACTTGGTAGGTAGAAATAAATAAATATATTAGGACAACCATATTATTAGACCAGTAAGTATTTGTTTGGTCACACACATCCAGGCAGTTAAGATCTCCTTGTTTTCTTCATATTACTGGGGAGACCCCGTTAGAACCGAGGAAAGCCTAATGGCTGACGGAAAACCAATAGCATTGCAATGGCTAGCGCAAGTTGTCCGATGCGCAAAAGGTCCAGCGGTCACGGAAACCACTGGCAGCAAATGAACCATTTCGTTCAAATTATTCTATACACGTTTACAGTAAAATAAGAAATTTTATTAGACTATTCTAGCCTCTGGCATCAAATGAACCATTTCGTTCAAATTATTCTATACACTTTTGCAGTAAAATAAGAAATTTTATTAGACTATTCGATTTATCTCAGAGTTTTAAAAAAATGAAATGGCCCACCATCAGTGGCACTTCTAGCGACAGTGCCGCATGGGGCGGGGGCGGGGGGGGGGGGGTCGATTGAAAATGTTATTTTCATTTAATAAAAAGCTAAATTGCACCTAGAGGCTGTCGCATCCTCCGCTACCTTCTCCAGTTACAGTCCACCATCGAAACTATGGACAATGGTACAACAAAAAGCTTACTCCACCATTGATGACATTTATTGTAATTGTTTTGGCGATTTCCTTTCAAACACATTTTCTACAGAAGAAGGCTACTAATTAAAATATAACTTTTCTTACAGAGTATTTCATTCTTGGGAACGGCCAACGTGCGAGGTGACCGTATTGTTGGTCATATCACAAACTTTAGGTCAGTAGATTTACGTTGTAATGTGATAAAAAATGAAATATTAGAGATTTAGTGGGTTATTTTTTTTTCTACTTCTTCTTCTCTCTCTCTGTGTGTGTGTTGTGTTTGTGTGCGTTGTGTGTGTGTTGCGTTGTGTGTGTTGTGTTGTGTGTGTGTTGTGTGCGGGTTGTGTTTGTGTGTGTGTGTTGTGTGTGTGTTGTGTGTGTTGTGTTGTGTCTGTTTTTTTTTGTGTGTGTTGTGTTGTGTGTTGTGTGTGTTGTGTTTTGTTGTGTTTGTTTTTGTGTGTGTTGTGTGTGTGTTGTGTGTGTGTTGTGTTTGTTTTTGTGTGTGTTGTGTGTGTGTTGTGTGTGTGTTGTGTCTGTGTTGTTTTGTGTGTGTGCTGTGTGTGTGCTGT
This sequence comes from Anisus vortex, assembly GCA_949126835.1. NCBI lineage: Eukaryota > Metazoa > Mollusca > Gastropoda > Planorbidae > Anisus > Anisus vortex. Next base: position 24,284,817 of record OX421499.1, read on the forward strand.
GTTTGTGTGTGTTTTGTTTGTGTGTGTTGTGTGTGTTGTGTTAGTTTTTGTGTGTGTTGTGTTGTGTGTGTGTTTTGTGTTGTGTTTGTTTGTGTGTGTGTTGTGTGTGTGTTGTGTTTCTTTTTGTGTGTGTTGTGTGTGTGTTGTGTTTGTGTGTGTGTTGTGTGTGTGTGTTGTGTGTTTGTTGTGTGTGTTGTGTTTGTTTTTGTGTGTGTTGTGTTGTGTGTTGTGTGTGTTGTTTTGTGTTGTGTTTGTTTTTGTGTGTGTTGTGTGTGTGTTGTGTTTGTTTGTGTGTGTGTTGTGTTGTGTGTTGTGTGTGTTGTGTTTGTTTTTGTGTGTGTTGTGTGTGTGTTGTGTGTGTTTGTGTGTGTGTTGAGTGTGTGTATTGTGTGAGTTTGTGTGTGTGTTGTGTGTTAGTTGTGCGTGTGTTTGTGTGTGTGCCTTTTGTGTGTGTTATGTGCGATGTGTTTGTGTGTGTGTTGTGTGTGTAAGGTAGTTCATTTTAATTGATGACAATTTGTCAATCGAAAGTTGTTTTATATTTCTTATAGCGTGATAGTCGAATCAATCAACTCTAAAGTTGGAGATATAAATGTAAGTAAAACATATTTAGATGACATTTTATAAAAACTCTCTTATATTTTTTTCTTTTTGTTTTAATAATCGAAAACAGGCATATACAATACATGTTAACTATTTAAATATGAATGAAAATATTGTTTAAGTTAAAGCAATATTTTATATAGTTGTTCTAATTGAAATCACCTTTCATTTAAATCTGACAGGTACAAACAATCAACATCGTACTTCAAGAAGTCATTGAGTTATGGGTCTTGCCTCAACTGAATGGTTAGTCTAGTGCTACGAATACTTTAGCTTGGAGAAAAAATATCAGTGATATATTACTATTGATACATTTTCTTTATATTATATACAAAATATGTGACGTATATGTAATAATAAACATATTTATTTTAATTATTATACATTCTTTTTACAATTTCACAATTTCTTTATTTTTTGCAAACAAGTAAACTATGTTTCGATGGGCAGCTATTCTTTTTAGATTGTAGAGTTTGCCAAAATAGTTTTAAAATAGTTCTTTATTGCACTAACTAAACAATGAAAATTATGAAATTCTTATTTCGAATGTATTCTTCCTTGCACGGGAAATGGTTAGAGATTTAACCCGAACATAAAATTATTCCTTCAGGCAACAGTGACCCCAATAGCACCAATGACAACTCATTCGACGCAGATGATCTGAAGTTGTTTCAGTACAAGCCATTAAACATACTAAAGAAAAATAATATTCATAAATTTAAACACATCATCTTATAATTTATTTTATAGGCCTATAATACAGTAAATTATTGTGTATAAAGTGAATGTAATTTATCAACAATTATAATTTCCAGAGATCGCTATGGTTGGAGTTCCACTGCCAATTATTCCAGACATAGCACTTCAGAACCCAAGAATCATTTATCAAGATGTAAGCTTTTAATGTTTTAATAGTGTTTTGAACTCTTGGTTCAGGGATAGAAATAGATTTCTGCACGAACGACAAATCATAAAATCAGAGAATTGTATTTAGTTATTTTTTGTCTAAATAAATGAATTAGTTTTTACCATTAACGGATAAATATGTCGCCTGGCATCAAATTAATGCCGACTCTTCCCTTCTGGCATTGCCCCCTTTCTCTCTGACAACCGTTGGCCTTAGAGCCTTCTCAATATCCGGTCGCAAAGTGTGGAATCTACTTCCCATTCAACTCAGGCGAACAAGCGCCATTGATACATTTAAAAAGAACTTTAAAAAAAAGTATTATATTATATCAATATTTACCTTAGATAATAATATGCTTTAGAGCCCTACTGTCATACGAATGTGTTAGGTCGGTTATTGCTTTATTTATTTGAATTGTCCTATGATTGCAAAGTTTTAAATCATCAATTAGTTTTTTTATTTTTTTTAGCCTATAGATTATATCAGTGTTCTTTGTTGTATGTTAAATGCGCTCTGAGCATTATGTTTTTTGACACGCGCTATAAAAATATTATTATTATTATTATTAATATTCTTTTAGACTGTGACCCAATTTTAAAACAATGCGAAATCTAGTATCTGTTGTTTGTTTTTAATATTATTATTTGATGAATTATTACAAATGTTTCATCATATATTGATTTATTTATTTTTAAATACAGAAAGCTGTGTTGATTGGAACAGATGTTCTCTACCAGTACCACGACAATTCCTTGAGCAGACGTGGACCTCTGTCTCGTAGTGCTAGCCGGTTAAACTTTCAACGGAGGTCACAGCTGCTGCTGACAAAGAAGAAATATTTGAACGATGCAAACATGCATCTCCTTTCAATCTAGTACGATTCCCGCATCACAGTTTTTTTAGTATTATATTTGTTTAATAATCTTGTTACAAGAAATGAAATAAAGTATGTACTAAGGAACATTGGTCTATTTTAGATAACTTTTTTTTACTTACACAGTATTTACACAAGTTCTATTATTCGCTTGTTGAAGCCTCACTATCTTCTTTCCTGCTAGCTTCAATGGAATTATACACATTTTAAAAATTACTTCTACGCTTTCAATGATTTCTATTCTGTGTTTATATTAGAACAATTTATAACCATTGTCATTTAATGTAAAGACCATAATTCATAAGAATAAAATTCAGGTAATTTTTGTGTCACTGTCAGGTTTCTATAAATGTTTAATGATAAATATTTTTACTCTAACACAGTCTTTGTATAATAGCATAATATACATTAATTACGTTACATATTTGATTGTATTTTATTGTAACCTTTTTTTACTTCTTAACCTAAATTCAAACTATCTAATCTTTGAACACCAATCAATGAAATGATGGGAAAAACCAGTTCAGGTTTTATTTGATTTTATTAGCATATCTTATCTTATAATTTTACTGACTCTCCTCATAAACAGAATATTTTTTGTATTTAGATTTTTCACAATTATTGCTACCATAGATTCAATTGATGTATATTTTTAGTTCAACATCTTGAGGACACAAATCTTAAACTTAAAAGCAAACGTAAAATTAATTTTTTACCAATGTATGCTGTAGCATAACACTCTAGTTTTAATTATTTGAATTAGGCTTGTATATATTATAAGGTAATTTTTTGTTGTTTTTGAAAATGGTTCAGAGAAATTCTAACTATTAGCTCAAAATTGTGGATGCCAAAAGCTTAGGCATCTCTTTATTTTCTGGAATATTTTTAACAATTTCATCCGATTTGTCGAGCAAGTTAAAAAAAAACAGCCAGAGGAAATGATGAATAATTGGCGAGCAGCTGGTTTTGTAATTAATTCATTAAAAATTGTCCTGTTGCATTAAACGTAAGCTTATGTAAAAAAAATACAAAAAGTAATGTTACTGTTTTTGTATATTTAAAGATATGTAAACCTAAATATTGTTTGTGCACATATGTTTGTCTATAAGTGTTAAACAGAATTATATTCTATAACAGGGATCGGCAACTTAAGGCAGGCGTGCCAAACTTGGTAGTATTTGGTACTCAGAGCTTTTTTCAATGGCACGTGGAAGACCTAAAAAAAAGGCAATTAGAGTCGTTTCTATAAAATGCTGAGAGCCAGAGCAGTATAAAACGTATACTCTTGGTTAGCTAAATGAATTAGAAATCCTACTTGGATACACTATTATCATCAGATTGCCAACTCCATTTCTAAAATGTACAAATACTTTCAAGTTTTACTTGCACACACAATTGTTATTATTATTTTTTTTTTATAATTGTTTGTAAATAGTTGTTTCTTCTAATGTTGCACACACAAACTGTGAAGCAACGTTCATCAGTTACCGTGGCAACGGAAAAAACAAAATTTATTTAAGATTTGTTGTTTAAAAGTTCATTAACTTTCTAAACAATATATATGTCCAAGGCGGTGTGCGAAGTTATTAGGAATGTGTGAGCAGTGAACAGATTGTGTTACATCCTGTTTGAGTCTAAATTGGTCGTGTCAGTGACGGACAATAACAAAACAAACAAAAAAAAAACAACGTTAAGAAGACAAAAGAACGTCATTACTGGATCTACGTTTCACGTGTTGTTTGTAAAACAGAGACGCAATTAGCGGAGCGGCTGCCACTCATGGCGATGGCATAAACTTTTTTGTTGTTGTCACCCAGTTATGGAACACGGTGGACGAGCGGCAGTGCGTTCGGCTGGCGTACAAAGGTCCTGGGTTCGAATCCTAGTCTGAAGGGTGTTTCTGAGTCTACCCAGCTCTTGATGGGTACCTGACTTTATCTGGGGTAAAGTAAAGACGGCTTGGCTTTGTGCTGACCACACAATCCCCTAGTATGCCGTGGCCACAGAAACCGGTGAACGCTGCTTCACCGGCCCTATGGATCAATTTGGTCTGATGGTTTGACCCAGATGCTTCCCCTTTGTCATTTAGACCGTGTCTTTTCTCGTCTCTTTTTTTTTAAACTCGAAAATCTAACCGTCTCACTCCACCTCCGGTTTAGGGCAATAGACCATGAAAAACATATTCTGTTATCTATCTAGAACTTTCATAGATAGCCCCACCACCCGCATAGCGCCATAGACATGCGCTCTATTTTCCTCTGGTGAACGTGTTGGTGTGAATGGCGTGAAAAGTTTGAGCTCAACTTTATAAAGAAACAAATAACACGCTGTATCTCATTAGTCGCTGTTTTGTGTTTACAGCTTTCGATAGATTGAATTGTTTGTTTCCATCCAATAGTCTTAGCTAGGCCTGCAGGAAAGAGGTTGAAAGAGGCAGTAAGGGGAGAGAAATATAAAGGGAGATAAGGAGCAAAATTGACAGTGGGGTAGTGGAAATTAATGAGAGTGGACATTTGGGTAGAGAAAGATAGGTTCCTTTAGCAATATTGGGTCAATTACTAACATCCATAAAAGTTTATCAATACTGAATATGTTTTTTTAAATATCTTTATACATAATAATACCACCATTATATGTAGAGCTGGCAAAGGGTTATGGCAAAATTGTTCTGCCAAATGCAAAAAAAAGGGACTTGGCCCTGGCACCCAACACATGCAAATCACCCTACCAGCAGCACAGTTGATGACGGACGGATGCAAAACATATGCATAGTAATGGGTCACCCTAACCTCTGAAACCTCGTCCCGTCCCGCCCCCCCCCCCCCCTACCTCTTTGTTTTTCCAAAACTAAGGTTGTTGTTTTTTTAACTCTAATCCGGTTTAAAGATAGTTCAAAACAAACATGATTTAAAATTTAAATTATGTTGCCAACTCTACGCTTGCCCATGTAGAGGTTATAATTTTCGTAACGCACTTCGATCAATAACTGCAACTTTTCTTTTTTTTATAAACCTTGCCATTATACATTGTAAATTACATACAATACTAATAATAGGTCAGTAAAAAAGATCTACGCATTCTCTTTTCCTTCAACCGCTCGAGTAAAATCAAAAGATCGTTAATAAGTTAGTGGGTTCAAGTGCTCGAGAGCATTAGCTGATTTAACCTAGAGAACTTAGAAACAAGTCGAATTGATACTTTATTTATAGATATATTCTGTAGAAATGCCTAATTATTTTTACTCCAATGAGATCTAGATGTATACTTTAATATAAACAGAATAGCGAAAAGTGGAAAAAGGTGTGCGCATCATTTCTTTGTAGCAAAGAGTCAAAGAGGTAAATAGATTCTATTAATGATTTCATAAATTGTGGATTAGTACAATATAATAAAGCTAATATCACATTATATTGGCCCAATATTGGCTAAAAGCTCGGCCGAGATTTAATTTTTTTGATAATATTGGGTCATCATTTGGCTAACATATATGTGTTACAGTTGCACATTGAACAAAAGGCGCGTTAAACGAACTTCAGTGCTTCATTTGGAGAATTCAAATTGTTTATTCCATAAAACTGTAATAAACATATTCTTAAGTATTATATAAAATGAAAAGTTAGAAAGGCAAACGTTTTTCAGTTTTCGTGGCCACGGCCTACAAGAGAATTTCAAGTCCAATACAATACTCATCCGCCTTTACTATTGCTCGATTACATATCAGAGCCCTATACAGACTCATTAACACCTTCCTGGACTCGAACTCCAGATCTACAGAATGACAAAACGATTTTCTGCTGCGAAGCCACCGTGTACGTAAAATTGTGTCTATTTGTTTAAAGTATTAATTTGTGTACATTTCTAAATAAATAACCAATTCTCAAAATATTTCTTTGATACCCTTGGAATACATTTCCTGCTACAGTAGTAACTGACATATAGATTTAAATGTGTGAATAGCCAGCACTTATGGAGGACATTTACTTGACTTGATTGATATAGAAAACTAAAAGACTTTATGTGCATGCTACAAATGTACTAATAGCGGTGTATTTTATGCTGGATAAATCAGAGCTCTATATGTTTATGTTTAAAATGTATGTTGTATAATTTAAAAAAATTAGTTGATTAGAATTTGGACTAGACTTATATGTCGTATAAAATATAACACATGAGCATCCAGGCATGGAATGGGTTGACTGAATCAGGGCCATATCAACATCATTTAAAATATATCTTAATGGAAATGCAATACTAGAGACTAGAGACTGAAACCGCGGATAAGCGTAGGACGTAATAATAAAAATCAAAATAAAACAAAGTTGTGCTGTAGAGTAATTAGGCTGACTTTTTATAAGCTAACACGTAGTCGCGCTCAGACATGTCTGTTACGCGTTTACTTACAATAGCTACTGATACACATTTTTTATAACCTACAATGTACAGAAAGCTATAATAATTTAAAAAAAATAATTATTGATGTTTTACTTAAAATATTTAGAACAGAAATGTAAATAAAATATTGTAATCGGGTTTAAGAAAAGCATTTTAATTTAACAAAAAGCTTGGTGAATCGAAACCATGTCGCCCGCATGGCAGTAGGATACCTCTATCACTCAGCTAGGCAGGACACATTCAGGAAGCGAGATCGCAAAAGTAAAATATGAGACAATAAGGTGAAATGTCTTTAAACTAACCAATGGAAATATGAATCCACACACACAGCCTACTTTATATATATATCAAATTGTTCTTTTGCAAAAGCAATTATAAGATTTGCAAAATAGATCGGTTTCTGTCAAAGACAACACAGGCCCACACACAAAATAAAATAAAAAAACAACATCCTGGATAAACATTGAAACCTCCCAATTAAAATCTGACATGTAAAAATAAAGACCAAGTGTAAATACAGGTAAGTCAACATAAGAATGTACAACTGTCTTTTTTTGTTGTTTGTTCTTTTTTTTAATATTCTTTTGTGTGTGTGTGTATAATAATGTTTGTTTCAGAAAGATAGGAACCTGTTATAAACACGCATCCTGAATTGAAATAGGCCTTCTCGGTGTGACATATGTCTATGATCAAGTATCCTGTTATTAAATCCCGGACCTATATATATATACTATATAAAGGTAAAAACTACTGCTTCAGGTAATTGTGCATTCGTTATCTCGATTCTATATCGTTAGCTACAGATTCTTGCAACATTTATTAATACTTTTTATCTTCAACAGTGAGTGCTAATTGTTTTCTAAGTTTCTTTAATGTGACCGTTACTTTCATATTTATATTGAATTTATTAATCTCAGGGCAGGCAAACACATAAAGTAAGAATAGACTTTCACGCTTGCACTCCTTAGACTCACAAATAATGATCCGAATAAAGTTTCGACTCAAAATGTTTAGTTACCAACTGCTCAACTCAGACACATGATATATGAGATTAAAATTAACTGCCCAAAGCATAGTCCGAACACGTCCTATCGTTCTCTAAGTCTAAGGTCATCTAACGTTTCTTCAATATTTTAACAACGTCAATTCCAATTAAAGCGTCACTTCATACGCGCCATAGTAACTCGTTTAGTTAATTACTTTAGGTTGTGTTAGAGATTATAACTCATGCATTATTAATTTTGTCTTAATACAACAAGAATATTATATTTTGAACCCTAACAATTCATATATAGATCAGCTTTTCCCAAGTCTTTTGTTATTCACTTCATTATTCACTTAATTTTTAGACTTCTACTTGTTTATCCATTCTCATTTTTACCGAATCTACTAGCCTATGTATGTACATCTCAACTCAATTCCTATATTATATTACACTACACCATTTATTCGTAACAATACTGAAAAGACAAAACCAGTGACCTTAATACTCGAGGGATATAGCTAAGACAGTTTAATCAATACCTAATGCCCAACTAGGTCATAAATAAATCTGGTATAGAGTTCTATTGCAGGTGCCTGTGATTTACTACTTAGTCTTATGTAATCTATGTGAATTATGAATAGTTCATTTATTCAATGCAAGTTATGACCATCTTTAATTTTTTTTGTATCTTTCATCAATGAATACAGACTGGGCCAAAAATGACCGCCGCATTATTCTTTATGATTGTAATGGTAGTCATAAGTGGCTCGATGACTCAAAATCCAGGGGTCAAGATAAGGGCGACTCAAAAAGGTCTAGACTATGGTAATTATATTGTTCCTTCACTTTGTTATTTATTATATATATATATATATATATATATATATATATATATATATATATATATCAAGATAAGGGCGACTCAAAAAGGTCTAGACTATGGTAATTATATTGTTCCTTCACTTTGTTATTTATTATATATATCAAGATAAGGGCGACTCAAAAAGGTCTAGACTATGGTAATTATATTGTTCCTTCACTTTGTTATTATATATATATATATATATATATATATATATATATATATATATATATATATATATATATATATATATATATATATATATATATATATATATATATATATATATCAAGATAAGGGCGACTCAAAAAGGTCTAGACTATGGTAATTATATTGTTCCTTCACTTTGTTATTTATTATATATATATATATATATATATATATCAAGATAAGGGCGACTCAAAAAGGTCTAGACTATGGTAATTATATTGTTCCTTCACTTTGTTATTTATTATATATATATATATATCAAGATAAGGGCGACTCAAAAAGGTCTAGACTATGGTAATTATATTGTTCCTTCACTTTGTTATTTATTATATATATATATATCCGGGTCTAGAAGGTGTCTCTCAGTCTACTCAGTCTACCCAGCTCTGATGGGTACCTGACCTTACTTGGGGTAAAGTAAAGGCGGCTGTGTTTAGTGCTGTCCACACAATCACATAGTATGCCATGGCCACAGAAACTGATGAACGCTGCTTCACCAGCCCTATGGATAAATTTGGTCCGACGGGATACTTTACTATATTTCTGTTCATATTGTTAATACTTTATTTTTTCATAAATTCTCTGAGAGAAATAAATTGTCAATTAGTTCTATCTCCAATGACTGAACACTTATTCTCAAATTGAAGGGCTAAGAAGACTAACTTATGTTTAAAAGGATGGTTTAAAAGTACATGTCCTTTTTCAAATAAAATAAGCCTATTAAACAAAGTGTATAAGCTACGAAGGTAAATATTAACAGTCCCAAAATTGGATATCTCCTGACTTGAACCCTACTCCTCTTCAAGAATGCGAGCCGTGATTACTCTCTTACAGCTCGGAGAATGAATTTGGTACATCACATATAAGTCTAGATTCGGCACAAACGGTTGGCCGTTCCTTTCTACTCTACAAATCCTGCAAGGCGGGGAAATCAAAGAGCACCTGCTTGATGGATTTCTGCGCCCAAGGGTAGAAAAAATACTAAGTCATCCACGTTTTCCCATGTTTGCTCCTATTAAAGATTGAAATAAGTATTATTGAGATAAATATGGTGACAGGTAAAAAAATTCAATAATTACAAAAGTGACATAGAAAATGAAGTCAAATTAATTACGTTCTATTATGATTGAGAAAACAGCTCACTAAAACCGTGAAATATGGGCATAGAGAAATGACCCGCCAAAAGCTAAGGTCGGGTGATAGGATATCGTGCAATTGTTAGTTGACCTGTAGACGGGCTACTCAGCCGCTACTGGAAAGACGTCGGAGTATTTTAGAAATGAAGATGAATAACTATTATTTTTTTTGTGAATCTTTTCTATGTGCTTGTATTATATTCTATGTGCTTATATTTTATTATATGTGCTATTAGTCTATTCTATGTCTTTATATTATATGTGCCTATATTATATTAAATGTGTTTATATTAATGCTATGAAAGAGTGTGTAAGTAAATAAACATTTTATTGGTGCGAATATGGAGTTATCAAATTATTTGACAGTTTAAATAACTATTGTTGATTATTGAGAATACGGTATTAAAGTAAATAGTGAAGAGACTGGATGATAATAACCATAGGCGCCTAATAGGGAACTCAACAAGATCGTAACAGTGGTCTTAACAGCTCAGAGGATCCATTTTGTTTGTTCGGTGAACGTGACTGTCTTTAGTAGACTTTCTACGGAGCCTACAAATGTTATATATGTATTTTTCGGCTTCCGTTGAAAACTGCCATTTGTATGATTATTATTTAGCATCTACAATGTACACTTCTGTGTAATTGTTTCACTGATGTCTATTGCTAGTATGCACTAACATGGTCAAAGGGAAATGACTCAGTAAATAGTCAATAGTCAATAGTATAGTACAAGAGTTATGGGGACTGGGAAGAATGTGAATATCACAAATCTAGTTGGTTCTACTGCGTCGTAGCTATACAAAGCATGCTTTCCACGTTTTACATGTCTGAGTCTGATCACGGGGTTTTAGATGTCTCAGTCTGATCACGGGGGGTAAAGGACCGGAGAATAGTCAGTTGAATTGAATATCCAGCAGCGTTTAGACGTATACGCTAGACTCGGAATTATATCACATTTTATCAGAATACTATTTCATTCTTGGACTTATATTATATTATATGATTGTTGGATGTACTGTGAATAATGTATTGTGAGTAATAATAAATAGATATATATATTGCTGCAAAGATTTGAATTATCAAGTGTGTTAAACGTACTGTGAAAATAATATTAAAGAAACATTTAACTCAACTCAATCAACTCAATCAACTCATGATTCTATTAGCCTACGAAGAACAATAATAATTAAAATAGAATCAATAACAGTGGTGGCAGCGATAAACGGTAACGGTAAGCGGCAGCGGTGAACGGCAGCGGTGTACGGCAAATACTAAACTACAACATAATGAAATGCTTCCACAAAACCAAATCTTAGAAGGTAAAGTCTGATTTTCAAATTGTCAACTCTCTCATGCAAACTATTCAGCAAACTATTCAACCAGTCAACCTGGTCATAAAATCGTTAGAGAGAACGCTAAAACATCTCTCAGAAAATATATGATTTGCTGGTGGATGGCAGAATTTAATGGACGATTTCTAAAGATATTAATCAAGATGTAATCAACACTGTATAAAGCCATATTCAGGGTAACAGGAAACAGAGACACTGCAGCAAGACTTGTAAAAGTCAGTAGATACATAGGCGGCACAACAGGCAACAAAAAGGTGGGTGCACGTGGCGCTCTACATCTCAACCCACATTACATTTTTCAAAGGTGCCGACGCTGGAATTAATAAATTTTTTTCAAGATTATATTTGGATTACGTGGAACGTCGAGAGCTGTCGTATGAATTTCTTTGTGATCAATCGTTGATCATGAAAAATTGAATTATCACGCATGAAACATTTTTAAACAAAACAGCTTCTGAATCGAGACTCTGTAATATTTTACAATACGCTATGAAGTGAAGCAATGACGTCACACAAGATGGCGGACACTAGATAAACAAGATGGCGGACACTAGTTCAACTAGAGGTCAACACGTGTGTGTGTGAGATCCGAAGGTAACAAGGCAATCATCAACGCATAGTATTCACTTAGTCATACTTTGTGGAATACCAAGACCTTATTGAAGACAGATTGTACTCTAACGTACATTAATTCAAGAGATTCGTTTACATTATGCGAATTATAGCTATCTCGCTATACAGTAAAGTTAATTTGAATTAATGTGATGGAGATTGTGTTAATTAATTTAAATCATTCGTACCTGGATTAACGTCATGAAGTATGTGTTAGTTAAAATTTAAGCTACTATTAGACCATTCACTTGGATCAAATGGATTAACTTCATCGTCAAGAAGATTCATTGTGTTACTTAAATACTATTTAAGTTTGATATAATTAACATTTATTTTAATATTATACATGTTAAATGATTCTTTGATAGGGTAATTTCTGTTAGCTGTATTGACTTGTTTGTTTTTGTTCAAATATTGAAGTAAAATTATTGTCTTTGTCAATGTTGATAAATATTGTGATTCTAGTGTGAACATTTCCTCTATCACTGTTGTCCATGCAGCATTTGTGTCCTTAATTAAGATTGTGTTGTGTTTCATTTACTTTAGTTATACATAATTGTTGTGTTGTGTTTAATTTATTTTAGTTATACATAATTGTTGTTTTGTTTTGTTTTTTAAATATAATTAATATTATTGGTTCAAGATAACCACTATTATTTCTGATAGATTCTTGATAGTAACAATAACTATCAATTGTTTATAAATATAATTTATGCAAAGGTAAATATTTATGTACACACTATAGAAAATAGTAAATAAGGCATTTTTACAAATATAATAATTGACAATAGTCAACATTTACATACAAGTAAAGTAAATTGAAAAATAAGAAGAGAAAATAATTTATCAATCAAAATATTATGCTTTGCATTGTTCCAATTCCAAAATGCTTTCAATTATAATAGCATAGTGAATAGAAATAATAGTATTGCAATTGTTTAGCTTCAACTTAATAATACATGGTCTACATAATAATTATAAGAATTACATTGTGAATGTACACTCTATAAATAATAATAAATAATAGCATTGTCCTGTACAAAATAATAATTTATTGTTAATGATCAGGAATTAAATATGGATGTAAAAGTTAAATTAATGTATGAAGAAGCTAAAGCTTTAGCTAAGGAATTTGAAATAACAGAAAAAAAAGAATTGCAAGAATTTATAGAAAAGAAAGTAAAAGAGTTAAAAAAGGAATTATCTGATAAAGAAAGAGATGAGCGTACAGAAAGTAGGTCACATGAACTTAAACAAAAAGAATTAGACAATGAACTTAAACAAAAAGAATTAGAATTAGAACTTAAACAAAAAGAAATACAATTAGAATTAGAACTTAAACAAAAAGAAATACAATTAAAACTAGACCATGAATTAGAACTAGCTAAATTGCAACAAAATAAGGTTGAGCATTCAACTAATTCATCTAATAAACATGGCGTTAGATTTAAAATGCCACCATTTGATGGAAAAGAAAAAATTTTAGATTTTTTAACTCTCTTTGAAACAACATGTAAAGGGTATAACATTCCGCAATCGGAATGGTATATTCATTTAATTCCTCAATTGAAAGACAAAGGAAGGGAAGCATTAGCTCATATTGATAAAGAGATTACTGATTACACAATAATTAGAGAACAGTTGATAAAATTTTTTATCCATTCAGAGGACTATTATAGACAAAAATTTCATTCTTTTTTATTAACTGATAAAATAGAACCAAGAGCTTTTGTCTCTGAAGTTAAATCATTCTTATTAACTTGGTTAGAACTAATCAAAATAGACACAAAAAATCCCAATGAAATTATTGAGATGGTAGTAGTAGATAAAGTGTTACAAATGGCTTCCAAACCTTTGTTTACACATATTATGGAGAGGAAAGTAAGAAATATTGAAAATTTAATAGATGCTATCTCCAATTTTAAAGATAGTAATCCCAATGTAGAACTTACTAAACAGACTCAAACAGTAAATACCATGCAAAATAGAAGACATAGGAGCTATTCACCTCCTAGAACAAATAGTCAATATGGTAGAAGACAAAACTATGGTAATGAAACAAATACAAACAGACAAAATCTTAGATGTCACTTTTGTAATCGTTATGGACATATAGACAGATTTTGTGGTTTCAGAATAAAATATGTAAGTAACAGGTATAGACAAAATGAAAATAGCCAAAATAATCAAAATTTTCAAAACAAAAACTTTCCAAGACAGAATTTTCCACAAGGAAATCAAAATCAAAATTTTACAAGACAGAATTTTCCACAAGGAAATCAAAATCAAAACTTTACGAGACGGAATTTTCCACAAGGAAATTCTACAAATCAGCATGTTACCAACCAAAATTCTGAAAATCAAAATTTTCAGAATAGAAATAAAGGCAATACAAATAGTCCCACTACTCACAGAAACAATGTAATATTTGAGAATAAAGGTCAACTGATCTTATTCCCTGCATATGTTGAGGGAATACGTACCTATTGTCTAAGGGATACTGGTTCATCTCTCACCTGTGTAGATGAGAGGATTATTCCTCCTCATAAAGCCAAAAATATCTTAAGGATAGAAACAATTAAACTAGGTAATGGATCTATGGTTAGTTGTCCAATCACTACCATACAAATTGATACTCCTTGGCTTACAGGATATACTGAAGCAGCCATTTTAAAAAATTGTGTTGCTCCCCTAATAATAGGTAATACATATGGAGTCAAACAGGACAATAGTTTTGAAATATTTCAACAATGGATGGATCTTAAATCCACAGATTTAAACTTAAAACCTGTAATTTTGTTAGAAAATAATCAACTGGGAGATTTATCACAAGATGAATTCGGCCCTGTCTTGCAAACTGTCAGTTTTTTACAAACACTAGGCAAGTCAGATAGTAGCATTATTAATGACACACCTAATATAGATATACCTATAAACAAAGTGAAAGAAAATCTAATGCCTAAATGGAATGGTACAGAGAAATTGAATCAATATATTGAAAGGTTTGAAGAACAATGTGAAATAAATAATATACCTAAACAATTGCATGCCATATCACTGTGCAAACATTTAGAAAATCACAAAGCAATATACAATATTGCAGAGAAAGAAATCAATGACTTTCAAACATTGAAAACAAACATTTTAGCATATATTGATACTACTCAAAAGAAAACTGAAACACAAATGAAAAAACGTGAACAGATTAGCTTAAATAGTATGCCTTTTGATGAACAAACTTTGAAAAATGAACAAAAACAAGATGAGTATATAAACAAAATTGTGTCACAACTTGGTAAAGAAAATTTTAAACAAGGACAAATGAAATTAATTAATGGAATTCTTTGTAGGATAGAAACAAAATCTGATATAACTCAAATAGTTGTGCCAAAATCTTTGACAGTGCAAATAATGAAAATTTCGCATGATAATGCATTAGCAGGTCACTTAAGTACAAAAAAAACTTGTAACAAAATCAAAAACAACTTCTGGTGGCCTAATTTAGAAAAGGATTTGAAAACGTTCATAAAAAGTTGTTCAACATGTCTGATACATAATCAGAAAAATTCAAAACATAAAGCACCTTTACAAAAAACAGATACTGTAGACAAACCTTTTGTAAAGATAGCCATTGATATTATTGGACCTATGAAAGAAGCTAGGAATTCAAAAGCTAAATTTGCATTAACACTCATAGATATGGGTAGTAGATGGGTGGAAGTAATCCCTCTAAGAGAAATAACCGCAGATAGAGTATGTAACTCACTATTGCCAATATTCTGCAGATTTGGATTTCCTAAAACTATATTAAGTGATAATGGTACCCAATTCAAATCCAAATTGACTCAAGCTTTTACTAAAATGCTCAACATAACACAAATTTTTAGTTCAATCTACCACCCAGAGTCAAATGGTATGGTTGAAAGGGCAAATCAAACTATAAAACAAATGTTAGCTAAGGTTTGCGAAGAACACCCTTATGAATGGGATGAATTCCTACCAGCCATTCTCTTTGCTTATAGACAGGCAAAGCATGAAAGCACTGGTTACTCACCTTTTGAGTTAATCTTTGGTAGAAATGCCAATGGTCCATTAGAGAATTTTAAAGCAGAATTACTAAAAACCAAAGAAACAAAAATGTCACCTTTTGATCTAATAAATAAGACAGAAAAACATATGCAAACAGCATATCAATTTGCTGTGGAAAAAAACCAAGAAATTAAAGAAAAAACCATACTTAGAGAAAACATGAATAAAAACTTAAGAAAGTTAGATATAGGAAACAAAGTACTTGTATATCTACCCATTGGTTCTGGTAATACCATGCAATGGAAAGGTCCTTATGACATTATACATAAATTGTCAGATGTTACATATAAAATTGACATAAATGGTAGTGAAAAAATTGTTCACATCAACAATTTAAGACATTATGAAGAAAGCAATATAGTTGATACTACATCAAAAACTAATGACAAAATAGAAAACAACAATGTTATCATCGTTGAAGATGAAAATATTAAAGACATTCCAAGTAATGTTAACTACTTGTGTGGCATGACCGCAAATACAACTAATGAATTAGAGCAAATTAATTTAGATCATATTCAAAGTGTAGAAACTAAAAATAAAATTGTGAAAATATTAAACAAATTTAAAGATACAATCACAGAAACACCTGGTTTGACTAATGTCATTGAACATACAATAGAATTAACTGACAAAAAAGAGTTTAGATCAAAAGCTTATAGAATTCCACAAATGCTAGTTGACAAAGTGGATAAAGAATTGGACCAATTAATTGAAAATAAGATTATAAACAAATCTATGTCCCAATACTCTTCACCAATGGTAATAGTAAGAAAAAAAAATGGTTCAATTAGACTTTGCTGTGACTATCGCAAATTAAATAAAATCACAAAAATTGATCAAGAAGGGTTACCTAACATAGACAATATCATCAATACTATGGCAACTGGGAAAATATTTTCCACTATAGACTTGACCAGAGGTTTTTGGCAAGTACCTCTAGATAAAAATTCTAAAGATTACGCAGCTTTTATCACACATAGAGGTGTGTTTAACTGGAATGTAATGCCATTTGGTCTCATAAATAGTACTGCAACTTTCACTAAATTAATGAGAAAAATTCTTCCTCAAAGAAACAACATAATTCACTATGTGGATGATGTGTGTATATATACAGAAACTTGGGATGAACACTTGACTATTTTAGAAGAAGTCTTACAAATACTAAAAGATAACAATTTAACTGTATCCCCAACTAAATTAAAGATAGGACAAACAGAAATTGAATTCCTGGGACATACATTTTCTAATGGCCAAGTCAAGCCAACAGAACAATTACACAAAAAGATCTTAGAAATAAAGACACCTAAAACTAAGAAAGAAGTTAGAGCACTCTTAGGTTTATTCAATTATTACAGCAAGTTTATTCCAAAATACAGTCAAATAGTTAGACCTATCATAGATCTTACAAAAAAATTTCAACCAAATTATGTAAATTGGAATAATGAATGTGAACAATCATTCAGACAACTAGTTAATGAGTTTTCTAAAGAACCAATTCTGGAAACTATTCAGAAAAATGATGAAATTATTTTAGCCTGTGATGCATCAAAAATAGGACTAGGTGCTTGTATTTTTAAGAAAGTAATGATAGATTCAGAAATGGTGTACAAACCAGCATTCTATATAAGCCGTGCATTAACTAATAGTGAAAAAAATTTCAGTATATTGGAATTGGAAGGTTTATGCATAGCTTATGCTGTATTGAAATTTCAATACTATTTGTTAGGACGTAAGTTTACAATTCTCACAGATCACAAACCATTAGTAAATTTTAATGTGTCAAATGTAAATAACAAACGCATAAACAAATATGCATTATTACTATCTGATTATCAGTTTCAGATCAAAAGCATAGTTGGAAAAGATAATCATTTGCCAGATGTGTTATCAAGATTATCCATTTATATCCCAGATATTGAATAGACAATACTGAAAGATAATTGTCTAGGACTAATGTAAAACTTGAGACTTCAGATTTTTGATCTCATAGTTAATAAGATGGTGTATAACTTCTGTAAGACACCGATGTAAATTGTTTTTATGATGATTATTTATGTTTTTATGATGATTATTTATGTTTTTTGTACTATGATTACATGAATATTACATGACTTAATTAGATATGTTAACTATTGATATGCAACTAAACATTTCATTGATTTTTTAACAATAATTTATGTTCCCTATATATATATTATGCAAAAATAATAATGAATTATTATTTTTTTCCGGGAGGGGTGAGTAATGCTAGTATGCACTAACATGGTCAAAGGGAAATGACTCAGTAAATAGTCAATAGTCAATAGTATAGTACAAGAGTTATGGGGACTGGGAAGAATGTGAATATCACAAATCTAGTTGGTTCTACTGCGTCGTAGCTATACAAAGCATGCTTTCCACGTTTTACATGTCTGAGTCTGATCACGGGGTTTTAGATGTCTCAGTCTGATCACGGGGGGTAAAGGACCGGAGAATAGTCAGTTGAATTGAATATCCAGCAGCGTTTAGACGTATACGCTAGACTCGGAATTATATCACATTTTATCAGAATACTATTTCATTCTTGGACTTATATTATATTATATGATTGTTGGATGTACTGTGAATAATGTATTGTGAGTAATAATAAATAGATATATATATTGCTGCAAAGATTTGAATTATCAAGTGTGTTAAACGTACTGTGAAAATAATATTAAAGAAACATTTAACTCAACTCAATCAACTCAATCAACTCATGATTCTATTAGCCTACGAAGAACAATAATAATTAAAATAGAATCAATAACATCTATCTAATTGCCACAGGTGACAGGGTAGCTACACACGCCTTAGGCAACGTGTTGAGAGAATTGAAGCTGAATGACATTGAGGGAAAAGAAGGAAAACATTCTTATTGGCTAAAAAAGTAAGTCGCTAAACGAGGAATGTATTTATTGGCTAAAAAAGTAGGTCGCTAAACGAGGAATGTATTTATTGGCTAAAAAAGTAGGTCGTTAAACGAGGAATGTATTTATTGGCTTAAAAAGTTGGTCGCTAAACGAGGAATGTATTTATTGGCTAAAAAAGTAGGTCGCTAAACGAGGAATGTATTTATTGGCTAAAAAAGTAGGTCGCTAAACGAGGAATGTATTTATTTGCTTAAAAAGTAGGTCGCTAAACGAGGAATGTATTTATTGGCTAAAAAAGTAGGTCGCTATACGAGGAATGTATTTATTGGCTAAAAAAGTAAGTCGCTAAACGAGGAATGTAGACTATGTATTGACCAATACGATTAGACTTTCGTCACCATATTGTTAGATAGGTTGATGTCATAGGACTTTACTTAGACTTAGATCCTCCCAAGCCGTTCGGCGCATCGGGCAATGAGAGGTCTCCAGTGGGCCCTGTCCGTAACCGCTGCAGTAACGGCATTGATGTCGTCCCGGTTTATGTGGAGGCCATCGGCGATTGTCGTACACCATGTTGTTTTAGGTCGCCCCTGTCCGCGTCGTCCATTAGGCGGCCGCCATATCTGGTTGCTGTGCAGGGTTGCGAATGGTCAGACTGGCGGATTATGTGGTCGGCTAATTTGAGGCGAAATTCGGTGACCGACGCGTTTTCGGTAAGCGATAAAGTTCTTCATTTGTAACCCAGTCTCTATAAGTGATCTTAAGTATGCGTCTGAGTCATCTTTGGGGAAATGCGTTGAGTTTCCGGTCGCTTACCACTGTCTTCCTCCAAGTTTCGCTCGATGTCATAGGGCACGTTATTAAACAGCAGAAAAAGTTTAACATAAACCAGATATTTATAGCCTTTGTTTAATGCTCAACAAAATTACCAAGCCATAATAATATAGTAATTTGAGAAGCAATAAATTGAAAGAAGTGGATAGGCAAAGGCAAAAAACAACAGAAAATATGTATCCAAAAAAAGCTAAACTAGGTAACGATATAAATATATATAGTCCTGTACATGTATATTATATTCTGTGGGCTAGACAAGGGGTTCGCAACCAATGGCACGCGTGCTTTACTTGGCAAACGGTAATGAAATGGTTGCTGACCCCTGGACTAGACTATGAGCGTGAGTTAAAATAGGTAAAGCTGCGTTAGTAAGACTATAAAAACTATTGGGTTAACCAGGAATATTTGACAAGGTAAAACTATGTTAGGAGACTAAACTTTAGTTGAATACCGCAAACTATGATAAAACTAAATGAGTAAAACCTAATTAATGAACGTTGAAGTGATAAGAAAATATCAAAATATATAATAATAATTAGCAACTATGTTTAGTTTGCAGTAGACAACCTATTAACAGAGGGCTAGTTAGCATTTTACCAACACAAATAATATGATATGATAAATCAGTAAGAGTTAAGTAAAGTTTTAATGTGCCTTTTGCTACAAGTGTGCCAAAGAAAATTTTATAATACTTTCAGCGTGTTAACGGTCTAAAAGTCAACTTCGTCTGGCACTAAATTTCTTGTAAAAGAGACTTGAATTCCTATTTTGGAGGTCTTGTGCGTGCCACTGCAAATCGTATTGCGTGCCAAGTTTGACACGCATGCCGTGGGTTGCCGATCCCTGCTCTAACCTACCATGTTACTCAATCGTTTGAGCCACATTGAATGGTTTAGATCAGGTTGAATGTAGCGGTATTTTTTAAACATTGAAGAAGTACTCTAAAGGTTTTGTTTTTTCTTCATTAGATTTAATATAAATTTGTTTGTTTTTTTGTTTTTCTATATAACAGTATCCGCACCAACAATATTGTGGGCCCAGACGTCAGCATAACTTTAGATCCTGGACAGAGGGGCTTGGCGTGTTCCATCACCAACTTTGGTATCGAAATGAGCGCCGATTACAGAGTCAGGACTAAATTATTGTTGTAATTACTAAATTTTCTTGTTTATTTTATTTTTTTTACATAAATTCCAAAAAAATAAATAAATTAGCTTTTAGTTAGAAACAGATTTAATGTGTTTTATTTGTGCACATTCTAATAAGATGGACCACGTCTGCTATTTGATGACTAGAATGACTTCTTTTCGGAATTCCCGATTCTTTTTTCTACTGTACACTTCCGTTTCATTTAATCGCTATGATTTTCTCAATGAAAAAAATCACAATGAAAATCGAAAGTTGTATACAGTGAAAACATTTAGACAAACGTATTGGGAGTAGAAGTGATTTAAGACAGCGTTATTGGATGCGCACAGGAAAAAAAGAACATATAAGCTCTAAAAATAGAGCATGCGGTCCATCTTATAATAGTCTTTGGTTTAAGGAGTCTTAAAGCTGAATTCTCGTTACTTATCGTTATTGTGACTGGTGTGGTTCACAAAATGTATTGTTGTTGATGTTGTTACTAAAAACTGCAATTGTGTTAATACAATTTATTACTTTAAATATGAAATCAGCGTTCCCATATCGAACTCTGGCGGCATCACAGCTAGTGTAGGAGGAGTCAGCTTGACCGTCACGCTTGGAATCGGTAAGTACTCAAACATTTGATAGCACACACTACTGTCAATTACAGTAACTTTAATTTTTCATAAAACAGCTATTTTTAATTTTAACGCAAAAAGGCCACAGAAAACAAACAAGTTCGGTCGCAAATTCTTTTTCTATATAATGTATAATATTCTATTTTCAACTATATGAATAAAAATGTTTCAGTTAAATGTTTCAGTATTGCTTTACTTATTTTTAAATTGTCAGTGTTTCTTTCATAGGGAGATACATATTTTTAGCTTCAAAATATATAGGCCTATTCTAACATGGGTCATTGTGGTTTAAATGAAGAGAGTAGATTGCAACTTCCATGGTCACTAGTTTGAACCCAGATACAAGAAAAACATTTAGCCTGGCAGTATAGTATTTCCATGAGTCTAGCTCAGAAAAGAACATATAGTTCTGTAGCTTGTAGCTTCATATAGTTCTGTAGCTTGTAGCTTCATATAGTTCTGTAGCTTGTAGCTTCATATAGTTCTGTAACTTGTAGCTTCATATAGTTCTGTAACTTGTAGCTTCATATAGTTCTGTAACTTGTAGCTTCATATAGTTCTGTAGCTTGTAGCTTCATATAGTTCTGTAGCTTGTAGCTTCATATAGTTCTGTAGCTTGTAGCTTCATATAGTTCTGTAGCTTGTAGCTTCATATAGTTCTGTAATTTGTAGCTTCATATAGTTCTGTAGCTTGTAGCTTCATATAGTTCTGTAGCTTGTAGCTTCATATAGTTCTGTAGCTTGTAGCTTCATATAGTTCTGTAGCTTGTAGCTTCATATAGTTCTGTAGCTTGTAGCTTCATATAGTTCTGTAGCTTGTAGCTTCATATAGTTCTGTAGCTTGTAGCTTCATATAGTTCTGTAGCTTGTAGCTTCATATAGTTCTGTAGCTTGTAGCTTCATAAAGTTCTGTAGCTTGTAGCTTCATATAGTTCTGTAGCTTGTAGCTTAATATAGTTCTGTAGCTTGTAGCTTCATATAGTTCTGTAGCTTGTAGCTTCATATAGTTCTGTAGCTTGTAGCTTCATATAGTTCTGTAGCTTGTAGCTTCATATAGTTCTGTAGCTTGTAGCTTCATATAGTTCTGTAGCTTGTAGCTTCATATAGTTCTGTAGCTTGTAGCTTCATATAGTTCTGTAGCTTGTAGCTTCATATAGTTCTGTAGCTTGTAGCTTCATATAGTTCTGTAGCTTGTAGCTTCATATAGTTCTGTAGCTTGTAGCTTCATATAGTTCTGTAGCTTGTAGCTTCATATAGTTCTGCAGCTTGTAGCTTCATATAGTTCTGTAGATTGTAGCTTCATATAGTTCTGTAGCTTGTAGCTTCATATAGTTCTGTAGCTTGTAGCTTCATATAGTTCTGTAGCTTATAGCTCCATATAGTTCTGTAGCTTGTAGCTTCATATAGTTCTGTAGCTTGTAGCTTCATATAGTTCTGTAGCTTGCAGCTTCATATAGTTCTGTAGCTTGTAGCTTCATATAGTTCTGTAGCTTGTAGCTTCATATAGTTCTGTAGCTTGTAGCTTCATATAGTTCTGTAGCTTGTAGCTTCATATAGTTCTGTAGCTTGTAGCTTCATATAGTTCTGTAGCTTGTAGCTTCATATAGTTCTGTAGCTTGTAGCTTCATATAGTGCTGTAGCTTGTAGCTTCATATAGTTCTGTAGCTTGTAGCTTCATATAGTTCTGTAGCTTGTAGCTTCATATAGTTCTGTAGCTTGTAGCTTCATATAGTTCTGTAGCTTGTAGCTTCATATAGTTCTGTAGCTTGTAGCTTCATATAGTTCTGTAGCTTGTAGCTTCATATAGTTCTGTAATTTGTAGCTTCATATAGTTCTGTAGCTTGTAGCTTCATATAGTTCTGTAGCTTGTAGCTTCATATAGTTCTGTAGCTTGTAGCTTCATATAGTTCTGTAGCTTGTAGCTTCATATAGTTCTGTAGCTTGTAGCTTCATATAGTTCTGTAGCTTGTAGCTTCATATAGTTCTGTAGCTTGTAGCTTCATATAGTTCTGTAGCTTGTAGCTTCATATAGTTCTGTAGCTTGTAGCTTCATATAGTTCTGTAGCTTGTAGCTTCATAAAGTTCTGTAGCTTGTAGCTTCATATAGTTCTGTAGCTTGTAGCTTAATATAGTTCTGTAGCTTGTAGCTTCATATAGTTCTGTAGCTTGTAGCTTCATATAGTTCTGTAGCTTGTAGCTTCATATAGTTCTGTAGCTTGTAGCTTCATATAGTTCTGTAGCTTGTAGCTTCATATAGTTCTGTAGCTTGTAGCTTCATATAGTTCTGTAGCTTGTAGCTTCATATAGTTCTGTAGCTTGTAGCTTCATATAGTTCTGTAGCTTGTAGCTTCATATAGTTCTGTAGCTTGTAGCTTCATATAGTTCTGTAGCTTGTAGCTTCATATAGTTCTGTAGCTTGTAGCTTCATATAGTTCTGCAGCTTGTAGCTTCATATAGTTCTGTAGATTGTAGCTTCATATAGTTCTGTAGCTTGTAGCTTCATATAGTTCTGTAGCTTGTAGCTTCATATAGTTCTGTAGCTTATAGCTCCATATAGTTCTGTAGCTTGTAGCTTCATATAGTTCTGTAGCTTGTAGCTTCATATAGTTCTGTAGCTTGCAGCTTCATATAGTTCTGTAGCTTGTAGCTTCATATAGTTCTGTAGCTTGTAGCTTCATATAGTTCTGTAGCTTGTAGCTTCATATAGTTCTGTAGCTTGTAGCTTCATATAGTTCTGTAGCTTGTAGCTTCATATAGTTCTGTAGCTTGTAGCTTCATATAGTTCTGTAGCTTGTAGCTTCATATAGTGCTGTAGCTTGTAGCTTCATATAGTTCTGTAGCTTGTAGCTTCATATAGTTCTGTAGCTTGTAGCTTCATATAGTTCTGTAGCTTGTAGCTTCATATAGTTCTGTAGCTTGTAGCTTCATATAGTTCTGTAGCTTGTAGCTTCATATAGTTCTGTAGCTTGTAGCTTCATATAGTTCTGTAGCTTGTAGCTTCATGTAGTTCTGTAGCTTGTAGCTTCATATAGTTCTGTAGCTTGTAGCTTCATATAGTTCTGTAGCTTGTAGCTTCATATAGTTCTGTAGCTTGTAGCTTCATATAGTTCTGTAACTTGTAGCTTCATATAGTTCTGTAGCTTGTAGCTTCATATAGTTCTGTAGCTTGTAGCTTCATATAGTTCTGTAGCTTGTAGCTTCATATAGTTCTGTAACTTGTAGCTTCATATAGTTCTGTAGCTTGTAGCTTCATATAGTTCTGTAACTTGTAGCTTCATATAGTTCTGTAACTTGTAGCTTCATATAGTTCTGTAGCTTGTAGCTTCATATAGTTCTGTAGCTTGTAGCTTCATATAGTTCTGTAGCTTGTAGCTTCATATAGTTCTGTAGCTTGTAGCTTCATATAGTTCGGTAACTTGTAGCTTCATATAGTTCTGTAGCTTGTAGCTTCATATAGTTCTGTAGCTTGTAGCTTCATATAGTTCTGTAGCTTGTAGCTTCATATAGTTCTGTAGCTTGTAGCTTCATATAGTTCTGTAGCTTGTAGCTTTATATAGTTCTGTAGCTTGTAGCTTCATATAGTTCTGTAGCTTGTAGCTTCATATAGTTCTGTAGCTTGTAGCTTCATATAGTTCTGCAGCTTGTAGCTTCATATAGTTCTGTAGCTTGTAGCTTCATATAGTTCTGTAGCTTGTAGCTTCATATAGTTCTGTAACTTGTAGCTTCATATAGTTCTGTAGCTTGTAGCTTCATATAGTTCTGTAACTTGTAGCTTCATATAGTTCTGTAACTTGTAGCTTCATATAGTTCTGTAGCTTGTAGCTTCATATAGTGCTGTAGCTTGTAGCTTCATATAGTTCTGTAGCTTGTAGCTTCATATAGTTCTGTAGCTTGTAGCTTCATATAGTTCTGTAGCTTGTAGCTTCATATAGTTCTGTAGCTTGTAGCTTCATATAGTTCTGTAGCTTGTAGCTTCATATAGTTCTGTAGCTTGTAGCTTCATATAGTTCTGTAGCTTGTAGCTTCATGTAGTTCTGTAGCTTGTAGCTTCATATAGTTCTGTAGCTTGTAGCTTCATATAGTTCTGTAGCTTGTAGCTTCATATAGTTCTGTAGCTTGTAGCTTCATATAGTTCTGTAACTTGTAGCTTCATATAGTTCTGTAGCTTGTAGCTTCATATAGTTCTGTAGCTTGTAGCTTCATATAGTTCTGTAGCTTGTAGCTTCATATAGTTCTGTAACTTGTAGCTTCATATAGTTCTGTAGCTTGTAGCTTCATATAGTTCTGTAACTTGTAGCTTCATATAGTTCTGTAACTTGTAGCTTCATATAGTTCTGTAGCTTGTAGCTTCATATAGTTCTGTAGCTTGTAGCTTCATATAGTTCTGTAGCTTGTAGCTTCATATAGTTCTGTAGCTTGTAGCTTCATATAGTTCGGTAACTTGTAGCTTCATATAGTTCTGTAGCTTGTAGCTTCATATAGTTCTGTAGCTTGTAGCTTCATATAGTTCTGTAGCTTGTAGCTTCATATAGTTCTGTAGCTTGTAGCTTCATATAGTTCTGTAGCTTGTAGCTTTATATAGTTCTGTAGCTTGTAGCTTCATATAGTTCTGTAGCTTGTAGCTTCATATAGTTCTGTAGCTTGTAGCTTCATATAGTTCTGCAGCTTGTAGCTTCATATAGTTCTGTAGCTTGTAGCTTCATATAGTTCTGTAGCTTGTAGCTTCATATAGTTCTGTAGCTTGTAGCTTCATATAGTTCTGTAGCTTTTAGCTTCATATAGTTATGTAGCTTGTAGTTTCATATATTTCTGTAGCTTGTAGCTTCATATAGTTCTGTAGCTTAACATAGGACCGTAAATGTATCTTTCAGCCGTCGGAAGATTATTGGGACTTCGATTTCAAAGAGACAATAATAAACACTTAATGCACATTCTATAAAATTCAAATACTTAAAGTGTGAATTCTAAATGTTGTATATTCTAGATATATTACAATAAAAACATTGTTTACATATTTCGTACATAGATCAATTTGATGACACCAGCCCAAAGCTAGTATCTCGGGGTTGCAGTGCCAACATTGGAGATTTCAACGTCAAATTTCACGGAAGTTTAGCTTGGCTTTTGAATCTTTTAAAAGGATTATTTCGTGGGAAAATTCGAGATATGTTAAGAAATAAGGTAGGAGCATACATTCTCATTAAAATAGATTCTTAATTTGCACTATTTGTTCTCCATATTTCACCAAACATTTTTTCTCTATCTCTCTTATTTTTCTCTGCTTAAATATAGATGGATAGATGGATAGATGGATAGATGGATAGATGGATAGATGGATAGATGGATAGATGGATAGATGGATAGATGGATAGATGGATAGATGGATAGATGGATAGATGGATAGATGGATAGATGGATAGATGGATAGATGGATAGATGGATAGATGGATAGATGGATAGATGGATAGATGGAAAGATGGATAGATGGATAGATGGATAGATGGATAGATGGATAGATGGATAGATGGATAGATGGATAGATGGATAGATGGATAGATGGATAGATGGATAGATGGATAGATGGATAGATGGATAGATGGATAGATGGATAGATGGATAGATGGATAGATGGATAGATGGATAGATGGATAGATGGATAGATGGATAGATGGATAGATGGATAGATGGATAGATGGATAGATGGATAGATGGATAGATGGATAGATGGATAGACGGATAGACGGATAGACGGATAGACGGATAGACGGATAGACGGATAGACGGATAGACGGATAGATGGATAGATGGATAAATAGATGGATAAATAGATGGATAGATGAATAGTTGGATATATGGAAAGATAGATAGATGGATGGATATTAAAATGATAAATACCTTTTAGATAAATGGAATAAATAGATACTAACTATAATGTGTCGTCTAATTGTCTTATTGAAAATATATGCAATCAAAGATTAAATGCAAAATTTCTGTAAAGATTAACGATTAAATACATTGACAAGGATTGCTTTTTTATTACAGATCTGTGAAAATGTGGAAAAAGCAATTAACACAAACGCTGCAGATAAACTACGACAAATGAGATGTAGGTAGCCACTTTAAAAAAAAATAATATGTAATTTAATATAAATTGTGCTTGTTTAATCCGATACCCAAACCGTCCACCAATCCCACTTACAAATCAGTTAAGAAAAAAGTAAATTCGTAATATCCAAATAATGTTATATAATATATGTTTTAAAATTTGTAACACTGTTTAGTTAAGACAATGTTATTACAAGATATGAATATATTATAGATTTTCTACCTAATTCTTGAATATTAATAATTACGTAAAATTAACTTTGAAATATTTAGTAGGTTATCCACTTGTCTTATGTTATAATAAATATACAGCCGTAACTTTAAAGAAGTAATTTCGTTATCTGTTACGAAAATATGCATTGTTTAGGTCTAGGTCTATGTTTGCATTTTTTAAAAGTTGTATTTCTTATGGAAGATCTAGTGCTATAATTAACTTAAAACTGTCTGTTTATTGTGGGTTTTTTTTTTCTGGTTGTTTTGCTGTATTTCTTCTGTTTCTATATTCAACTTTTCATTATCATCATTATCTAAACAGAAAATCTCACCGTTTAGAATTAGTTTTCTTTTGTCATTATAGACTAATGTGATGTTTGATTGGTTTAACTAAAGACCTATAGACCAATTTAGATGTTTGATTGGTTTAACTAATGACCTATAGACTAATGTCATGTTTGTTGGTTTAACTAATGACCTATAGATCAATCTAGATGTTTGATTGGTTTAACTAAAGACATATAGACCAATCTAGAAGTTTGATTGGTTTAACTAATGACCTATAGACTAATGTGATGTTTGATTGGTTTAGCTAATGACCTATAGACTAATCTAGATGTTTGATCGGTTTAACTAATGACCTATAGACCAATCTGATGTTTGATTGGTTTAACTAATGAAAATTTTGACCATTTTTGTGTGTGTGATATAAAACTATGTGTATTTCTTACAGTACAATGCACTTTAAATGCCTTCATTTGTTTTTGCTTGAAACAGTGGAAGCTGATATAGCTGGCAATTTTACCATCGACTATAAACTCGTAGCTCCAGTTTTATTCACTGGTGATTACCTGGAGATCCTGAACAAGGTAATCGGTTTGAATATTTACATCTAACACATGGTTAAAATATATGGAAGAAAAAAAAACAAGCAATCGTATATCATAATTATTCTAAAGTCAAATTCCAGGAACAGGGAAACAATAAATCGATTAATTGAAAAAAGAGAAATCCATTGTTCAGCTATACACAAATTATTAAAAAAAGCGATAGGACATAACTGGATTCCGTCTCGGAATTTGCCTCGGCAAATAATACACACACAAAAAAGCTACAGATTTAAATAAGCAAAGATACTAAGTCAACTTTTAAATATAAGCTATAGCCCGAACTTGATCATTTTTATCTATGGCCTAACTAGTTTTTAATGCGTATGTTTTAAACGCGTAACTGGACATTTGTGAAGGGGATGAAGTAAATGGGGATAATAAACTTTGCATATGAAATAATATAATAGAAAAACTTCGATCAACCGCTTTTACTTGGTTTGTTGGTTGGTTCCCGGATTCGGAGAAAAAAAGTAACTAATACTCAGATTTCGGTAATATGTGAGAATCGGCTTGGCCATATAAAGCACAAATAGTTATTGTCGAAAAACGAAAGACAACTTAATAAACCAAACAGTGGAAGAAAACTTCAGACTAGAAACAAGTATCGGACAATAATAGCTTTGGTTAATTTGCTCTATTATTTGCCTTATTTCCTTTTGCTTCAGCATTTGCTCGGTTAAATAGACTGATAGACTGATTTCTGAACCAGGTAGATTTAAAAGCTCAATTGTATGTTTCCTTTCTTTGATTCTATAAAGGGAGTCGTTTATTGGAAGACTGACAGTCAGGCCCAGATCCCATTCATACCTGAACCTTTCCCAGTCTGGAATGACAACAGTAACATGCTTTACCTTTGGTTGAGTGAGTACACACCCAGGACACTGGCATATGCTGCTCACACACATAATTATCTTCAGTACGTGCTATCGGCAGATAAGGTAATTTTATAGTAGTTCTAGGTTTATATTTTCACAGTTTTTATACGTAAATTGTTAACAAACCTTTATCAAAATGTATAAAATATATCAACAAGTTGTAACTTTTAAGCAAGAATACAAGTAGTTGCATACAACTGTAATAAATTGTATCATTTACTTAAAAAAAAATCACTTCTTAGCTGCCAGAACCTCAAAAAGTCTACCTGAGTACAACATGTCCAGACTCTGCATGCGCAGGTACTCTAATTGATAAGGTAAGTTTCATCTAAAGACATTGCCACGTAGATACCACAGTTTTTAAACAAACACTTATTCCACCACCATCTTCTGATTTTGGTGATACAATTACAGGGATATACTTACGCCTCCACACTATCCCATAGTTAGCTTTTCTCTCCCACCATTAAAGACTTGATTGTCCTCCAGCTCAGCTTTGTTGCAAGAGACATATTGGCCAGAGTCCTCATTCTTTACTCTGTATTTCCCGAAATTGTATTTTTCTACTTATGATATATTTACATTTCCTCTTCGCGACCCAGTAACAATTAAAATCGCATTAGCTACTACCACTAGCCTGTTCTCAGTTACATAAAACATTACATTTTGCCACCATTAACATAAATATACTCGACATCTGTATCTGAAATGAGGCTCATATCTCACAAACCGTCTACTGATGACCAGATAATACTGTTTGAGATCCAACCCGATATCTGTTCAAAATTTTAAAATTATCTTCACATTTTTTGTGCGATCCGGTAGTTTTTATTTAATAGCCCGATATCGGGTCACAAACCGGCATTTCGGAAACGAAGGTCTAGATCAGGGGCCGGCAACCAAAAGGCTATCTATAGATACGAGCGTGCCGGTAAAGAATTTCTAATTCATTAAGAGTGCCGACAGAATTAAATTAATCCTGATGTAGCACTAATTTTCTTGTAGAAGAGACTTAAATAAACTTTTTGGGCTTCTTAAGCGTGCCATTGAAAATCCCTCGGCGTGCCAAGTCGGGCACTCGTTGCGTAGGTTTCCGAGCCTTGGTCTAGACTCTAGAATAATCTAGTAATGGATGTTCCTGACCGAGTATTCCTCTTTAAAGGATTTTTTTGCCCCCACGGCTTGGCTCTGGGGTTCTGTACAAACGAGTACACAATTGAGATAGGCTTGGTCTTGGTGAACACATTATTTATTTCTATTAATACCAATCTATGTGTTTTCTTAAATTTGACAGAAATCATCTAAGCCTTGAGATACATGAAAACTAGAAATGTATTTCTTCTAACTTCATTATCTGTAGCTTGGTCATAACTACCCTAACTCAACGGTTATCGTAAAGATAGTCTCAAGAGAAGTGCCACTGGTCAGCATTACTAGTCAAGGTCTGGGTCTAATTTTGTTTGGAAATTTGGAACTGTCCACCACAACTGCGGCATCCATAATATCAGCTAACGTGGTAGGTGACTTGTTTAGAGAAGAATATTTTTGTAGGCTCGTGTAAAGACTGACTTAGTATTTCCTATACTAGAAAAATTTACTTTTGCAGTCGGTTAGGCTACATTACATAAAGTCAATAGAAGATAGCATCAATTTTAAATATTACATTAAAGCTATGTATTAATGTATTTGCCCATTACAGACTATTACACTTCTGGGAACTGCCAACGTGCGAGGTGACCGTATTGTTGGTCATATCTCAAACTTCAGGTCAGTGGAAAAAGCTTTTATTATAAAGCGTCGAAAACACTAACAAGATTAATAGATGCATCTGTTACCTGTTTTATTCATAAAATTATATTTGTAACTCACTTAATTTGTAACTGAATGTTATTTAAACATATGTTAACAGTACAGTCATTGATTCAGTCAGCTCTGCAATTGGAGATATCGATGTAAGGAAACCTTTTATTTACTTTTATTTTATTTGTCGATCTTTTCTTTTTTAATATTGCATTTTATAATATCCAAAACAAGTCGATATATATATATATATACATATATATATATATATATATATATATATATATATATATATATATATATATATAGCCTATATATGCGTCCATGTTTATAAATTATAAGGAAAAGATCTTATAGTTACAGCAAATGTGTTTATAGTATGCCAAAATTCAATCCATTTTGAATACATATACAGCGAGTTGCACTGAACAACGCCCTCGCTGAAGGAATCCAATTGTTGGCCCTGCCTGAAATGAATGGTAAGTGTTACGTATAACTCAGCATTGGCTACAACAGAGTTATTGTACATTATTATTGCTGTTTCTTAGCTAAAGCATATATCGTGTTGTTGATTTTTGTATTTGTTCAAAATTTAAAAACCTTATTGAACAATTGTTCAACGAAAAGTTTCTTAAAAACTTTTAATACAATAATTATAAAAAAAAAAAACAACGTCAAAAAATTTTATAATCAGAAAAATGCCCGCTTGCCATAATTTTAAGGAACTAATGACACCTTCTTGACTGATGAAATTGTATTTTTACTGTGTAACGTAACCATTCATTTAAATACATGCATAATGAATGTATGTAAATATTACTTCCTAGCAATGGCTGATATTGGAGTTCCACTTCCAATAATGCCAGAACTTACACTTCCTAATTCAAGAATCATTTACCAAGAGGTACGTTGTTAATGGTCTATAAATAGAAATGACATATTTGTATACAAAAGTAACAATTCCCCGTCAGGCCCGCGTCAGACTGTGAGGAAGCGTTACCTAGGTTCCATGGCCACGACATACTTGTGCATGATGTGGCAACACAATGCCCAGCCGTCTTTACTATTTGCCCCAATTACTTTCAGATACCTTTCGGCGCTGGATAGAAGCCCGCTAGACCCGGCAAAATATCCTGGCCTTCATTAGGATTCGAACCATAATATACAAATGTTACAAAAGCATTAAAATTGAACATTAAAAAAAGAACTATTTGCGAACTTATACATCTAGGACTAGTTTAATCTTTATGTTTTGTGTTAATATTGCATATATTTTTGTAATTATGAATTGAACATTAAAAAAAGAACTATTTGCGAACTTATACATCTAGGACTAGTTTAATCTTTATGTTTTGTGTTAATATTGCATATATTTTTGTAATTATGAATTGAACATTAAAAAAAGAACTATTTGCGAACTTATACATCTAGGACTAGTTTAATCTTTATGTTTTGTGTTAATATTGCATATATTTTTGTAATTATGAATTGAACATTAAAAAAAGAACTATTTGCGAACTTATACATCTAGGACTAGTTTAATCTTTATGTTTTGTGTTAATATTGCATAGATTTTTGTAATTATGAATTGAACATTAAAAAAAGAACTATTTGCGAACTTATACATCTAGGACTAGTTTAATCTTTATGTTTTGTGTTAATATTGCATAGATTTTTGTAATTATGAATTGAACATTAAAAAAAGAACTATTTGCGAACTTATACATCTAGGACTAGTTTAATCTTTATGTTTTGTGTTAATATTGCATATATTTTTGTAATTATGAATTGAACATTAAAAAAAGAACTATTTGCGAACTTATACATCTAGGACTAGTTTAATCTTTATGTTTTGTGTTAATATTGCATAGATTTTTGTAATTATGAATTGAACATTAAAAAAAGAACTATTTGCGAACTTATACATCTAGGACTAGTTTAATCTTTATGTTTTGTGTTAATATTGCATATATTTTTGTAATTATGAATTGAACATTAAAAAAAGAACTATTTGCGAACTTATACATCTAGGACTAGTTTAATCTTTATGTTTTGTGTTAATATTGCATATATTTTTGTAATTATGAATTGAACATTAAAAAAAGAACTATTTGCGAACTTATACATCTAGGACTAGTTTAATCTTTATGTTTTGTGTTAATATTGCATATATTTTTGTAATTATGAATTGAACATTAAAAAAAGAACTATTTGCGAACTTATACATCTAGGACTAGTTTAATCTTTATGTTTTGTGTTAATATTGCATAGATTTTTGTAATTATGAATTGAACATTAAAAAAAGAACTATTTGCGAACTTATACATCTAGGACTAGTTTAATCTTTATGTTTTGTGTTAATATTGCATAGATTTTTGTAATTATGAATTGAACATAAAAAATAAGAAACTATATTGTGTTTTCTTTTTATAGAAAGCTGTGCTCATTGGTACAGATGTACAGTATCAAGGAATCCCATAATACAAGATAAAAAGTTTGGATACAATGCTTTTGTACATAGGAATTGTGTCTATGCTGATTTTAAACCACTTATCGGGTATTTCGAAATTTCTAATGTTACAATTTGTATGTTACATTTATTTTGTGTCACTTGCATATACAATTACTGTAATTGAGATAAATCTAATTGTTCAAAAATATTATTTAATCGTTCTACTGTTATGTTTGCTAGTATATTCACAACTATTGTAACTTTACTAAAGGTGTAAATAAAAATACAACATTTAGCATTTAACTACATTTGTTGTTTTTTTAAATTTTTAGCCTTTGACTTCTTAAGCTAAAATGATAGAAGGGTAGGCTACAGATAGAATTAGTAGTAGTAAATTACTTATTCAATTTTTATTTTGTAGTATAACATCTTAATATAGTCAAATACTAAAAAAATACAATAAAAAATAGATTAAAAAACAAGAATGTGCAAGAACTAACACAGGCATATGTGAAGTCTCTTTCTTCTTGAGTTCATAACGGGCATGGATTGGCTTGCTGGAACAAACAACGAATCCAAAAACAACTTAACAAAAACTAAACACTTAGATCGAAATGCAAAACTAGATAGACTCAAACTACGGATATGCATAGCACGCATGTTTATTGTATGAGAGAGCGTCTTTAAGTTATCGGTTTAGTAAAGATACATTTAAATGATACATGATGTTCTAATGTTTGGAATTGGAATGCTTGTGGCTGTTCTCTGGACTTATTTCGGGACATATATTTTATACTTAGAAATTTAAATACATAGCAACAAAAACAACTAACAGAAGAAAATAAATGAGGATTGCTTTAGTAAGAGTGAGAAGTTTTGATAAATGTGTACATGAACAAATTTACTAACAATGAACGAAATTTCATAAAATTCTGGTAGCGTCTATTAAAGTACACATTGGAAAGACAAGCTAAACGCTTTATCTTTATTTACCAATCATTAATATGAAGAAATCCATCCCCTCCTCCCACTGATATAAAAAAGGAATGTAAAAATACAGGATGAATTAGATTTGTATTAAATACCAAGACTTTTACTGCCATGTCTTTTTTTTTGTGTGTATTCAAAACGCCACAAGCTAAAAATTTTAATATACATGCAGAATTTCCAAATCTGAATATGCACTTTGAACTTCAGAATCTGTATGGACCAAAGGAATTTCATAATCTGTAAGAACCATTAGATATGCACAAAACATTGAACAATTTACAGACTAAACACAAAAATTACTACACTATACATTTGGCACTTAATTTAAGGCACGCCTCGGTGCCATTTACTCTAGATACGCCGACTTGGGAAAAGCTTCATTTCTTTCTTATTACTTCAGCTTTAGCCTAGAAAAGAAGATGGACAGTCTTTAATTCAAGTCGTACAAAGAACTAGACCAGGGGTCGGCAACCTTTTGATAGCGGCGAGCCAAAGTAGAGTTTCTAACTCACTCGGCGTGCCAACAGCCAAATAGTCAACCGCTGCTATACTTATTATTTTTAACAATAATAATTATTAAATGTATGTGAAAAAAGGCGCTTTACTAAGAAACCGTACAAAAGTCAACACAGATTAGTCACATATTGCGATAATAACAACAATTACGTAATATAATGCTCGTATATACACTGAAGCTGTTGTTGTTTTTTTAAAGTTAAAACAAATAAATTTGATCTCGAATTATTTTGTGTGCTTATTTAAAGAAGATAAAAAACATTTGAATGCAATTTGTCTGTATCAATTAATGTGAGCCTTGCTTAATGCTTCAAGAGTTAGGCGACTTTCTTATGGGATTAAAACAGTTTTATTGTATGAGAAAATCTTTTATGAGAAAATCTGTTTACAAGTGTAAGTTGAGCCAATTTATGAAAGTAAAACAAATGCAACGTTTTTCAAAGAAATGAACGGTCAAGTATAGCTGACGACCTTTCTAAGCAGCTTTTTTCCAGATTCGTTCGTAATTCGGCAAATTTTGATGTCCATAAATCGGGATGTTTGAAATTCAATTTGCTGCATTTCAAAAAGACTTCAACCAGAAAACTCCGCTTTGAGTGCTTCAATGTACTTCTTAAGCTCATATATGTGTAATGTATAAAGATCTGAATGAGATTTTAGGGGAAGTACTATAATGTTTTAGTAATATCACGGATAAATATGTCCAATGTCCAGTTTCAATCCAAATTCTTTCCAGTAAAAATGAGTAACCAAACAGTTCAATAATTGTATGATCTTGTCCTTGTAAACACAAGTTCAACATTTAAATGAGTCAAAATGAGTCAATGAGTCTGTCAAAAACATCAGTTTCATCAGGCATTCTTCATCATTCAATTCTGAAAAATATTGTTTCATCAAGAAACATCGTATACTGCTTCCAGACACGAAACGAATCTATTGAACACCCTTGACTAAGCCAGCGAAAACTGCTATGCAGATCTCTATATTTCAATTTCTTGTAGTAAAGATTTAAATTGCCGGTAAATCAACGAAGAGTGGAAGCTATAAAGTTGACTTTTTTAACAACAGATTCCATTGCGGAGCGAAAGTCCAATAAAGAAACTTTCATGGTGTATAATGCAATGGAAGCTTAACAGCAGCCTCCCAATGTGGTTTACAAGAAAATGGACAAATCTTTTCTGTTTTTGCGTATTTGTCATTTTCGGACGTTTTATGGGCACTTATACCTTGATATCTACCGCCGCATAATATAATATTTTGAATAATTGTAAACATTTTCTATATAGGCTATATAGGCCTACAGATATGGTGAAACTATATTAATTTGAGGGATATCCTCTTGTTAAGATACATTTTAAATATCAAATCGGAAATCTGAAATCGATCAAGGTTGTTGTTTATTTTTATTATTAGGGGGAGGGGAGGGGGGTTCATTTCGGTTTTTACACTATTTTTTTTTTACGTTAAATTGAAGGATGTACTTTATAATAACATTTTATTGAATCGCGAAAAAAAATTCAGCTTATGGTTTGCAGGTACTAACCACTAAACTTTTATTCGATATTTTTTTGGTTTGCGATATAATACAAACAAAACCAACCAAACGTAGAATAGTCGATAACAATAGACTAATAACATGATTCTTTTGATGTAGCATTCTTTAATGTAAGCACAGGAGACGCAAAGACTAATTTTTATCCGCTGAAACTGAACGCTTTCGAACAGGCAAACGACCGAATAATTTATTTTGATTTATTTGAAAAAAGAGCTAATAAAAAAAAAAGTACATGGCACGCAGAAGCCATTAAAAACACAATTTTTTTTTAAGGGGGGGGGGGTCCTCCGCGTGCCAATGAAAAGGGCTCCAGACTTGGCACGCGTGTCGTAGGTTGCCGACCCCTGAACTAGACAACTATGCTTTACAGACCCTGTTAAATACAACACGTACAAAGAAACTTGCCAACTATGCTCAACAGAGATCTGATCACTCGGGCGTTTTGTAAAGTGCCACTATATTTCAATTATAGACAAAAATTAGAGCTAGTTGACATCTATCAATAAGATGAATTTAGTTTTGTTGTCTTTTCTCCGTGCACTAGGCCTGGTCTAAAGTTTTGGTTTTTTCATTTTTATCCGCCCTTATTCTTTTGCTTTTTCAATTTTGTTTTTCTGATTAATTTTTGCATAAACCAAAAACCTGATTTGAAAGCTATTTCCATAAGTCTGGCCTTGAGCAATTTTTAATATTCATTTAACCAAGCGTGAAATTAGCGTAAACAGGAACCTGGATTCTGTTTTTTTCCCCCTCCCATTATTAGACATACTTCCTGCAATTCACTTAATAAGTATACTACAAAATAAATTGTCTGAATGGCGGAAGTTTGTCGCGAAACAAAAAAACCCAAATCATTTTGCAACTTCCGATAACCTTTTAATAGTTAACTGATGTGCTTTTCGCAACTGTATATTACATTACAAGGAAGTGATTTAGTTATAAAAAATTTCAAAAACACTTTTGTTAATGATGCATTAATTCAACTAACCTTCACATTTTAAAGGTGTTTATCCTTGTTGTGTAATTAATTAAGGTACATGTAAATAACACGACCGAAGCAAACACACACACACACAAAGCGATTCACAACTGACAAGAGTAACTCTACTAGTTAGATAATTAAACCTTGCAACACTAGAGGACAGTAGGGCAAAGATTAAAGTAGTAATAATACAAAGGGCATTAAATTCAAATTTTACAAAGACGATCTGTCACAATGCTCAGATAAACAAAAGGACAAAAATAATTTCGATATCCCTTATGTGAGAACAAATGCATATAATTACATTTTCTACCCGAGTGGCATCTAGGCGTTGAATGGGTTACGTGTGTCATTATTAAATGTTCCTATTGTGTTGTGATGTATTTTATTGATAAAAACTTGATTCATTTTATTTTTAATGTTAAGCAATACGTTTACCATACTTTTTACGTTTCAGTAAACTCGATATTCCAAAATATGACAATATCGAGATTCCTTATAAAATTAAAATATCGTTTAACTATTTGTAGAGTATGTGTTAACAAAATGTCAAAATCTCAATGTTAAATTTACCAGATGTAAGCCTATTGCTGGTAAATGAAAGTTTAGGGACAACGTTTTCGGTGTACAAAAATTCCATAAACTAGTTGTAGGTTTGCGAAAATTTATAATACAAAATGTAGGTAGATAACAGACTAAATTTCGGCAGACGACGAGGTGTGACAGTAGATGTTTGTAAATCATGTGTATCGTATTGTGTCCTAGACCCAATGAAACTAGATGAAAATATAACAAATATACAAAGTATATGTAATTATGTAAGGCATTTCATCATCATCAGACCAGTGACCCTTTCGTCGTGGGGGTGCTACGTCGGTGCTCGAAACCAGATTTCTCCATTCGTCCCGGTCAGAAGCCTATTGCAGAAGCATATCAAGAGCTGTAGTTCGGTCCACTCTTTCAGGTTGTCCAACCACTTCTTTTTCTGGCGACCTTTTGCTGCGTGCTCCTTCCACTGTACCTTGTAGGATGGTTTTTGGCCAAAGATTCATGCCTTACAGTATCATCAAACCATCTCAGCTTTCGTCGTTTTACAGTTGAAAGGAGTGCCTCCTGTTTCCCGGCAGATTATGAACATGGAGCAAGACAAATTCATTTGTTTTTCGTTCTCAAAATTAATATTCTCAAGTGTTTCTCTTTCGATGCTAAGGAGTGCAAGATCACTCTGACCAGGGGTCGGCAACCTTTTGCTTATTGTGTGCCAAACTAGGATTTCTAAACCGTTCAGCGTGCCAACAGCCTAAAAGTCAACCTGCTTTAATATACTTTTTTTTTTTATAAGACAATTTAACTTCATAGCAAAACCAAGGCCAAGAGCAAAGGAAAGTTATGGAAAAAAAAACGTTTTATATTTAATAATAATAATTAACGCTTTTGTGATTATTAACCTTTTTATTTGCATGTATACCAAAAAAATAATATTCCAAACTTTCACATTTTGGTAATGATTTTGTTAACATTATCATTTGGTTGTCCAGAAAAGGATCTAGCAACTGATAATATTTATGATTTTTTATTCTCAGTTTAACGGAGATTGTCTTTAATTT
Organism: Anisus vortex; assembly: GCA_949126835.1. Classification (NCBI taxonomy): domain Eukaryota; kingdom Metazoa; phylum Mollusca; class Gastropoda; family Planorbidae; genus Anisus; species Anisus vortex. Next base: position 24,324,321 of record OX421499.1, read on the forward strand.
GCTCAATGCTACATTAATAAACCAATTAACTATAGTAGAGCAGAATTCATACGTAGTAATCATACAAACTGGGTAGTTAATGTAATATTTAAAAAATGTGCATCAAATGTTTTAGTCATATAGATCTAATATTTATATAATTTTCAACTACATTTTACAATTTGGTCATTATAACGTTATAAGTTGTAGGCCATTTAGTCTATTATAAAAGAAAAACAAGAAACACAATAAGAAATAATAACATAAATAAAACGGGCTCATTATCTCCCTTTAATTAAAATAAAGTTTCTAATTTTGATTCAATATTGATGCCAAACAAGTTATGTTTTGTAATATAGCAAATATTACTGACTAATTATTATTTCTTTTTATAAATCCAGCATTATGGTATTCATTAGAATATTTTATTATTAGAGGTATACAATTGATTTACGTTAAACAGTTGTACATAAACATTTCCTGCATTAATTGTTTGTCCATTTAACCCACTTGATTTAACCCGTCCTTATAAATGCGTTCAACTAACTGAAATGTGTCACTCTGTCATTCAGAAACATCGTCTTCAACAGTCAGTTTTCCTCATTAAGAACTGAAAAATGTTTTTTCATCAATAAAAAACATCTTTTTTTATCATTAAAAAAACTAAAACACCTCTTTGAAGTCTCTCGTGTGCCTTTGAAAATTTGGCACGAGTGCCTTAGGTTGTCGACCCCTGACTGAGTCGACCTTGTCCCATTGAATTCAATAAGACAATATAAGTTTGCTAAAGGACCGTTCACAGCTTACAAATGAAACAGCAATCGTTAGAAGTATTTGCAGTGAAATGCGCACATTCCGAAATACGTCATCTCCACATGAAACAACAAAACCAAGAAGATCCAAAGTTTCCGGTAGAACTTCAGTCCGGGCACTGAGCAGCATTTTGTAGTCTCCGATTTCTGTGCACAATTCTTTACCATTGACGTCAGTGTCGTAGAAATTTTGCAATTTTGACGAAGTGTATCGACATTTGTCTCAACGAAAAGAGTTTTGACATCTAGTAAAAATAAATTTGATTTTTAGCTTTTTTAGACGTACAAACCGTATTGATATCTCCTGAGTCTATCAATTACGCTGTTCATAACACGTGCAATTTCTTCTTCTGCAGAAAGTCCTGCATCTCTTGCTAATTCTCCAGGCATCCTTCTTTTGTCGTCTAATCCTTCTGTCAACCTTGATTCCCCAAGTTGTGCAACTTGTTTTTTTCCATTGTCTACCGCAACCTGGCTCAAATTATCACGAATGTTGACAAGTTCTTGCTCTAGCGATTCAAGATCAGATGCTTGCTGCTTCCTTGAAATTCATAGGATCCTGCAACCATTTCTGGACACGATCAATTTTCCCAAGTATGATGTTCCAGAAATGTAACAAAACGAGGAAGTTAAAGTTTAATATACCTGCCAGCAAAGTTTCTGTTCCACTTCTGGTGTTAGGCGTCATAGTTGCATCTTCTGATAATGTATCCAACAGCTCTACTAGTTTATCTAGTCCTTCAAAAATAGCTTTAACAGCTTCTGATCGTGCACTCCATCGTGTTTCAGACTCCCTCTTCACTGTGAATGGCACAATTCTTTTTAATTCTCCCCAACGTGTTGTTGAACGAGAGAAAAACAAATATATACTTTAAACTGTTCCAAAAAATGTGATAACAACTGGATCCTGTTTAGCTGAGTGTACTCATGCTAAGTATATTCGACTCGAAATTATCCAACCTGTATAATTGTTAAAACCAGATGCCACTTTCAGTATATGAAGAATAATATTTGAACTCGAAATCATCTGTGTTTAAAAAAAAACGCCATCAGCAATCCTACATTGTGGATGTGTCATTTGTTGTATGAGTAGAATGGCGCCCCTTAATGCTCAATGGGGGCGCCAAAATCATGCTTGCCAACTGGTCTGTAATAAAGATATTTGTGGAGCTCCAAAATTCAATCTTGCAAACGTATTTGGGATACATTAGTTTACATCAAAATAAAATTAAATAATTAGTTTTAATACTCATTTTGGCGCCCCTTAACGTGGCGCCCGGGGACATATGTCCCCCTGTGCCCCTCCCTAGCTACGCCACTGCTCACATTATACAATTAACGAAAAGAATTCTAGGCAAGGCGTTCATTTATTAATACAGACTAATTACATTTAAAAGTGTTTTATGCTCATCTTCTTTAATTAAACATAAATAAAAGTAAATCTGAAACAAATTTATACAAGGAGGCGCCACATATGATGATGATGATATTATGTAATTTCCGTAATTATTAATGTTTCAAAGATAAACTCCTTAAATGGACAAACAATTAATGCATACATTGTTTATATACAACTGTTTAACGTACTTTATTTTAATCCTCTAATATTAAAATCCAGTAATGAATACCATAATGTTGCATTTATAAAAATAAATAATTATTATTCAGTAATATTTGCTATATCACAAAACATAACTTGTTTGGTATCGGTATTGAATCAAACGTCGAAACTGTTTTTAATTAAAGGAGATAATAAAATAATATATTGATGGCTTACAATTTATAACTTAAAAATGATCAAACTGCAAAAAGTATTTGACAAATTTATAAAGATCATACGTCTAAAGAATGTATATGTATATTTTCAAACCTTACAATAACTACCCAGTTTGTTTGATTACTACGTATCAATTCCTCTAAACGATAATTTGCAACATGTGTGTGCATGGCAAAAAAACATTAAAGGACATCTCAGATGAAAATTTAATTAACTATATATAATAGATGTTAGATCCCCATCTTGACTAACAAATGATGATGTTTAGACTATAGGCAAGTGAGACCTAGGTGCGAATCCAAGAGGGAGGTTGAAAAAAAAGGGGCGGTGTGGGGGGGGGGGGGGTAAGCCATCATGACAATTTGGAAACATTTTTTTTCACAAGTACAATCATTTGCGAAAAATTAGGTAAATGATTGTCACGCGGAAATTCAGCCCCCCCCCACCCAAAAAAAAAAAATTTTTTTAAAATCCGCAAGAATCCTTCCTAGCTTTGCACCTAGCGAGACCAGTAAAGACTATACTCGTGGGTTGTCTCTTAAAGGTGTCTCCACTCTGTGAACGAAATATACTGGACTTTTTCTATCGCTTTAGTTTTTTTTACTTTGCTTACTTGGTCTTACGGGCCTAGAATTTTTCATTGGTACTTGCAGCGTTTGCTGTGAATGCCCACACTGTGACATACTGTCAGTCTGTTGCAGCTTGGACATGTGACTGCAGGACAACTAGTGGTAGCTTGTAGTGCAGACTTTACATATGTTTTTTTTTATGCTCAGCATATTGTTTTCCCTATACTCTGTGCAAGATTTTTTTAGATTTCACCGAAAACAAATAAAAAAGAAGAGAGACGTTGAAGATAGTGCAAAATCTATATATTATATAAAATGAGACTGTTTGTCCCCATGTGGATCCCCATTGGTCAATTTGAAATCACGTGAGTTTGTGTCACTGACATATTTAGGCCTATGCTTATATAGTATCTAATACTTTTTTCACATTGGACATGTGTCTTTGTTAGCTCAGTGGTTAATGTAGCGGACTACTAATCGGGCGAACTGAGTTCGATTCTCCAGTTAGATAATACCTTTTTTTCTACAATTTTTTTCAAAGTTTTAAAAACAAAAAATATTGTAAATGTACGGGCAATTTAGATTTTTTTTAAATAAAAATATTTGCCTTTTTTTTTAACCCAATTACAATATTTATTTTAAATTACTTTCCTAAAAGTCTTCAGTAAAAAATAGTAATTTAAATATTAGATTTATAGCTTTCTTTTAATTGTAGTTAATAAAATTTTTATCTGCACCTTATACAGTCCTGTTTTTTTCACCCGGGCAACGCCGGGCAATGTAGCTTGTATTCAATAAAGTTTGCGAATTATGATGCACATTTTTATACAGCACAACATCTTCTAGACCAGAAGAAGATCGCTCTAGGAGCTTAGGAGCTAATAACAACACACATGCGAATGCGATAGCTCAGGAAATACAGCATGAATTTAAAATGGTACACAAGGTTAATGAATATCATGATGGATAGCTGGTTTACTCACCGAAAACTAATAGTATTATTTGTTTTGCATTTTGGACTTTTTCCCAATCATTCTGATAATTGGAGTGATCCTAAAATTGGTTTCACTAATATTTACTTAAAAAGTAACCACAAAAATGAAAAACATGAAAAGTAGTGTAAATGATCTTATACACTCCTGATCATATGGGATTGTAAAGTAAACGTGTAGATAAACGCAAAATTGCAAGTACTTTGCTATGACTTATTGACTATTGAAAAACAGCAGAATCAATACAATTTTATCTAGATTTGAGATTATAAGAGAAAACCTAATGCAGAGGAACAGTGTATATAAACACTTGAAGCAAATGCTAAAGATTGTTTCAAAGCTCTTATAGCATAAAATAAAATGGACGATAATTACAGAACTAATTTTGTTATTATCATTGTTACGTTTCCGTTCTATTGGGTTCAAAGTCAGAGCGTATGTTGAAAAAACTTGTTATCTTTTTCTCTTCTTGCTTTGTTGAAGTCATCTCCAGGGTCTTCAACTTGATTTAATTTGTATTATATATTAATCTTTGCATTCAATCTTTTTCACGAGTCTAATCAATACGAACAAGTTGAAAAATATAAAATATATTTACTTGTAACAGTAGACTATATAGGCCTACAACAATTAAGAAATAAGCTCAAGATAAAAAATAAAGCCTAGATGTGAGCTGCACGAGCGAAGAAAATGAACTGATCAAAATGTGATGCTGGACTTCACAATGTAAAACTCTCCCCCCCCCCACGCCACCATTCCAGATGGGTCGATAGGCAAATCACACCTTTCCCAAATGTTGTAATATAAACTTTCAAGGGAGCCCTACTTTTCAGTGGTTAGTGTTCGGTGCACTTTCTATTTGAAACTAAAGTTCCTAACATCATTATTCATAAGACGGCGCTTATAGTTAGATGAAATCAATAGTTAGGGAGACTTCTTCCAATGCAGTGGCGTTCACATTATTGTATTTAATTTGTATTTTTATTTGCTCATGTACAGAAAATTATTTTCGTACCACAATAAATTGCATTAAATGATATTTTCGTTATTACTTTGTTGATTGCATATCTAAATGTTTTTTTTTTAGAGAACTTCTGTTTTGTTGCAGAAATAAAGGCCGTTGTTAAAAAAGGGCCTGTTCATTTTGTTATTGCTTGTTCATTGTACATATTCCTTTTGTCTTTAGCATTATTGCTTTATTGCAGAAACAAAGGAAGTTTTTCTAAAACGCTCTTCCTGGATTGAAAATATCATTCCGATTGCAACATATGTAAGTGGTCAAGCATCCTTGGTAAAAACGTATATATAGCCTAGTTAAAGGACATTATTACATTTACTGTTACGCAGAGTTACGCATTCTACCAGCATTTATTGAAACTTTTATTTTCAACAGTGAGTGCTTATTATTTTAACATTTTCTTACGTAGCTTTATACAACATAGTCCTCACATATTCTCGTCTGTCTACATCTCCTTCTATCTGCACTGTGCACTGCAGATCAGTTCTTTACAAGACTTACGATTTTACCACGTACCCATACCATGTAAGTTTCCTGCTCTTGATGGCTGTGGGCGGGCTTTCATAAGAGTCGATGATGTTGACGATTTTCAGGATCTTGCTGAAGCATCTCAAATTTAAGGGCCTAAATCCTTTCCTGGAAATCAGCTGTGAGCGTCCAGGTTTCACGCCAACACATGAAAATCGACAGAGTGCGCAGATCTGACATCCTACCATTATGTACTACTGGTCAGGTAAAGTTTTCATAGAGACCTTTGATGATGGTTATGATTTTGTTAGGTATTCCATAGTGCCTCATGATTGACCATATTGTTTCTCTCTAAATGCTATCAAAAGCCTTTTCGAAAGTCCACAAATGTAGCATAAAATGGAGATTGCCATTCAATAGATGGTACTATAATGATACAGAGTGTAGCTATCTGGTCAATGCATGATCTTCCTCTTCTGAACCCAGCCTGTTCTTCGCTTAGGAAATCATCACAGGCTTCTTTCATTTTGTTGAGTATTGTTCTGCTGAAGACCTTACTTGTTACTGAGAGTATGGTAATTGCTCGCCATTTATCACATTGTGACAGATCCTCATTCTTTGCAATTTTAATCAGTAAGCCTTTTTTTCCATTCTGCAGGAGGGGTTTCGGTTGACCAAATTTTGTTAAAGATTTTGTGGAGTTGGTTAACGATTTCAGCTCCTCCTTCTTTTAGAACCTCGGGTGGTATATTGTCTATGCCTGCTGCTTTGCCTGTCTTCATTTGATTTAGGGCCTTCCATATTTCTTCTTTGAATATTTCTGTCATATTTATGTCCAGTGTTTCTCCTGTGGTCAAATCGGGTGGATTTAGAGGAGTTGGTCTGTTTAGCACTTCCTGGAAATATTCTTTCCATCTTCTGAGTCGGTCATCTATGGAAGAAAGGAGTTTACCTTTTTCGTCTCGCACTGGGACATTATAATTAGATTTCTTGCCACTCAAGAGTTTAGTAATTTTATATAACAGTTTTAGGTCTCCTTTTCCTGCTGCTTCTTCTGCTTGTTCAGCTAGTTGATTATAAAATGTTCTTTTATCATGTCTAAGCATTTTTGAGACCGCTTTTGAAATTGTATGATACTCTTGTTGTGTTAGTTGTTTATGTTTTCTTGTTTTAGCTTGGTTTACTGTTTGTTTTGCCTGTTTCCTGTCTTCAATTCTTTGCCATGTCACGTCGCTAATCCAATGTTTTTTTTTTGCTTTTTGGGGCAGGTTTAATACTTCATTACAAGTTCCTATAATAATTTCTTTGATTTCTCAGGTTTTGTCTATGCTTTCTTCAGCATCATCTGGTTGTAGTGCAGAGAAACGGTTTTTAATGGTTAATTGTAATTCGTACTTCTTCTGTGGATTCTGGAGTTTGTCTAGGTCGAACTTGGTTCTCCTGTTTTTTTTTTACCTTTGTTTGGCTAACTTTATTTTTAGCTTGGCCACTACCAGGTGATGGTCTGATCCAATGTCTTTTGGTTCGTACATCCTGTAATGTGCTCCTCCAAGTACGGCATATAGCGATGTGGTCTATTTCATTCTCTGTTTTGTTGTCTGGTGAGACCCACGTTGCTTTGTGGCATTTTTTGTGTGGGAAAAAACGATCACCAGTTCATTGAATGTGCAGAAGTTAGCAAACATCTCTCCATTTTCTTTCATGTTGCCCAGTCCGTGTATGCCCATTGTCTTCTCTCTCCCTTTGTTTTCTTTTCCTACATTAGCATTAATATCTCCCATGAGGATAAGTATGTCTCTTTTGGGTATTCTATCCACTATACTTTGAAGTCGTTCATAGAATGCAACTATATCTTCTTCGGGTGCAAGGTTGGTGGGAACATAGCACATGATGATGTGAACATTTTTGAATCTTGACAGAAATTTTCGTCTAATTATGCTGTCAGAAACAGGCTACCATTCCAGTAGACTCTTGAATGAATCTCTGTTTAATAGAAGTGCCACTGTATTTTCATGGGTGTCCTCCTCGTTTTCCCTTCCAGAGAAGAGCAGAGTTTCTCCTGTTTGAAGCCTAGTTTCTCCAAAAGTGTTCCACCGTACTTCACTTAGTCCCAGAACTTGAAGTTTGTAGTTAGCCATCTCTTTGGCGACTTGGGCACATCTGCCTGGTTCTAGCAGGGTTCGGACATTCCAAGTACCCAAGCTGAAAGGTGCCTTTTTGCAGAAGGAAATTTTTATTTTTCATCGGTTTGAGTAGAGTGGTCAGCCTTGTGGAATTCGGTTGACTTTCCCCAAAAGGCTTCAGAAATCTCCGCCCCGGGTATTTGATTTCCCCGGTACCTACCATATCTGGTGGGCATTACCCTATCCGCCACCTGGGGAGGCGCTCGATGGGAGATCAGCAACTCCACACGAGATTGGGTTACTTAGTTCTGAAAAAACGATTACGAGTGTGCGTCACTCTCTGGATGCGGAAGTCGCTGTTGCTTCTGAGTCGCAAACAGGGCTGCTAATGTCTTTGCAAAACAACAACAACAGTATTTCGGGTGATGGTCAGCTTTTTGTTGTCCCATGCGCTTTAATTTTTCGAGTTATTAAATAATTGAACTATAGTTGCATTTGTAGTGACAGAATGCACAATTACCAAGGTTATCTTTAAATCCTCGGAAAAATGTCAAGAATGGAACTTGGGGCCGGGGTGGGTTAATCATAAACCTACTCAACTCTGATCAGTTTCCTGCATAAGGTATTTCAGACAATAAGCTTATTGATAGTGTCAGCTGTTGTGGAAATTTTGTGAATACAAGACAAATCAACAATTACTTCATTCAATGCCATTCATGACCATCTTCTTTATTTTTGTTCTGTTTTACATATACAGATTGAGCTCAAAAATGACTGCCACATTATTGTTTACAATGGCAATGGCAGTCATAGGTGGCTCAATGTCTCAACTTCCTGGGGTCAAAATGAGAGTGACCACGAACGGTCAGAACTACGGTAATTATGTTGTTTCTACTCTTTTTTTTTATTTGTATGATATATATATATATATACATATTATTTTAAACTGTCCAAATTATGCATACCTTTTATTTTGCCTTCGTCAATAAATGCCCTTCTATACCTGCATCATGGAGAAAAAATTATGCCTTTGAGTTTTTAGAAGTAATCAACTCTGTTATTGAAACCGATGTTATGGCAGAAATAGCGTCTTCAACTTTTCACACATTAACAGTAGACGAAAGCACGGATATTTCTGTTAATAAATTTCTAATACTCTATTTTAAATATCGACCAGCTTGTTCAACAGAATATAAAACAACATTTTTTGGATTGTTACAATTGAAATCATGTGATGCGGCTACAATAATTGCAGCAATCAAAGAATTCTACAAAATTCACAAACTTGATCTGATGAAAATGGTTATGTTCACCTCTGATGGTGCTTCGTTGATGTTGGGAAAACGTAATGGCGTTGCAGCTCAGTTGAAGCTCGAAATTCCACATTTAGTTGAACAACATTGCGTTGCACACCGCGAGGACTTAGGGATTAGTGATGCTTGGACAGATATTAAATTAATGAGAGACATTGAAACTTTAATAAGAACGGTTTACACAGTTTTCTGCACATCATATAACAAAAAATGTAAATTTCAAGATATAGCCGATGCGTCAGAGTGTGATTCTGTAGCATTTAGACCTCTAAATGAAGTTAGATGGCTGTCCAGGCATTTCGCAGTTGCAGCCCTTGTTAGAGATTACGATCCACTTATAGAGTACTTTGAACAAGAAAAAATCAATGATCCAATTGCTAAATATTGTTTAAAAAAATTAAATGGCCCAGAAAATAGAATTACATTAGAGATATTAAATGATGTTTTAGGTGAGTTAGCCTCACTTACCATGTCATTTCAAAAGTCTTGTTTAACATCAATTGAAGCATATCATCTTGCACAAGGGAAGATTACAAAAATAAGAGAACAGTATTTGAGTAATGTTACTTTGTGGAATTCCAAAGTTGTGACACTTTTAGATCAATGTAAAGAAAGAGACATTGAACACAAGTTTTATCATAGCGTTTATAAAGAGTGTTTGTAAACATCTAGAAAATAGATTTCCTGAAGGTGAAATCAATAATCAATAATTGGTCAGCATTTGATTGCACGGCACTAACCGAGTGCACTTTTGATTTTGGAGTTCAAGAAATTACAGCACTGTGTACAAAATACAAAGATTTGATTGGCGAAAACTTTGATGACGTTGACAGTGAATATAACGACTACAAATTTGCAGTAGGTGAGTTAATCAAAGGCAGACTAGTTTCAAATTATCAAGACATGATACAGTTTGCATTTTAAAATGAACAGTTTGGGAAACTTTCAAAGTTAATGGATGTAGCAGGGACTTTTCTTGCTTCAAGTGCGGATTGTGAAAGAGAGTTTAGACTTATGAATGAATTTAAAACCAAACAACGAAATAGACTTGAAGAGAGACACATTGAAATGCTCATGCGAACGAAAAGCTATCAGTCTGGTGGAGGTCTTATCAATTTAAGACAAAATTTACTCGGAGTGGGCCAGCGCAAAAGATCGTAGAGAAAAACTTTAAACAGTTACTAGTTCTAATTTAGATCTTAAAAAATATTAAGTAACAATAACTCTGATTGTCTGAGAGAAAGAGCATGAACATTTTTTAAATAAATAGCCATAAAACAATCATTGTATCATAACATGCATGTCGTTTATTATTTTTATTTCTATTGCAACAGTATCAGAAATCTAGAATATTAAAAAATTAAAATAAGTTAGAAGTTAAACCTTAAAATGGAATTAAATAATCAGTATTGATTTTAACATTTTAATATGTCCTTATCATTCATCTATAGTTGAACTTCCTGCTTGGTTAGTTACAAAAGTCCTAACATAATTTACGATTTTAAGTATTGCAATAGCTAATAAACCTAATAACAAATTATCAATGTAAATTGTAAATGTCAAATGCAATACTACAATGCACTTTGATGCGAAAATAATCAAATTTGAAAATGTTATGAAAATTATGCAACAAGTGCTCGCAATTTTGTTTCAATTTTTGAAATAGCGCTCACAGAATTTCCTGGCGCTATGTCCACCCAAAAATTAGAGGGAACATTGTTTGGAGCCCTACCGTCTTACCTATATGTTAGGTCGGTTATTATTTTGTTTTAATTGTTTGATTTGTTCTATGTTTGTAAAGTTTTGAATCATCATTTAGTTTTGTATCTCTTGGCCTATAGATTGTATCTGCTTCTTAGTTATGTTAAATGCGCTCTAAAGCTTGAATTATGTTTGTTAATAGCGCTATACAAATGTCATCATTATTTATTATTATTACAGATTCTATCTACATTTGCTATCACTAGTTTTTCAAGAGTGAATGCTTTATATTTTAATGTTTTTATAATAAAATTGCAATCATATAATAATTTCTAAAAAATTCAAAAAAAAATAAGACATATATAGTAGACAATTTAGCAAACTAGCAAACATTGCACCAGTAGCCTGCAGCCTACACTGTGACTGTAATGACGTCAAGTATTATTAAAACAACGTGACATAATTAAGAGTCTCGTTACGTTATCTGTTTATAATTCTTGTTTGTGATGTGTTTTTTTTTAAAATATTTTTATGTGTAGTTAAATTGTGGACTCTTTCCACGGTCCTAACGGGGTCTCCACAATAATATGAAGAAGAAGAAGAAGGTATTATGAATCACCGCGTGACATCTCTCACTCTCTGCCTTATCTTTCTCTATATCTCTTTCTGTCTATCTCATTCTCTCTTTTCTCTCTCTTCCTTTTATCTCCCTGCCTCTCTTTCCCTCTCTGCCCTTGTTAGTCTTTTTTAATTTATACCACCCATCGCTACTTGTGAAAAAAACAATAATAAAACTCGTGTGTGTATGTTTAACTAAGTTTATATAATATGAATATAAAAGTACAGATTTTTTATTGTCTGTTTTAAAATCTTCAAGAAATTATTTATCTAGAAAAGTCTATCTCACATTTATACCTAAGAAATGGTCCAGTTGTTATTATCAGACCTCTAATTGAACTCAGCTGTATTATTAACTGTGTCTAGATTGCTTGAGAAATAAAACAACAGTAATCATCTCCTTGACACAGCAATGTAATTATATTAGAACTCTAATTATGTCTTGTTTTTGTTTACAAGGAAAGCAAAAGTAACATTGAATAAAAGTATATTACATATAGATAATATAAATAGATATTGCATATAAAGGATTATCTATATTCATATACAGTAAACTTATACGTAAAGAGGGAAATTATACTTGGTGAAACAATACATTTGTAAGCTGCAACATTTTATTAATCTTAGATTTAGTTCAATATTTATGAAAATTGTATCGTTTAATTTTATCTGCATATTTACACTCAGGACTTTAAATAAGACAATAATCGTTTTTTAAAAGATTTACGTCTGTTTCCTATAGATCTATGTACAATTCTTTAAAAAATATATAAATAATTATTTAGTCAAGAGTGAAGATACATGTTGTTGTAGGTTAATTATTCTTGTTTAAGTTACTTTTTAATTGTACTTTATTGTTAGGTTAGTAAAAAAACAATATTATTAAACCTAATGCTACTGTTTCAGTATTTAATTATGTTATCGACATGGGTATTCCTTAATAGAATGTCTATTTTTTTTTCATTAATTTATTATAACCCCTTAGTACATTACTTTTTTTTAATCAACTGCAAGGATGTTAATACAATAGTTAGTATTTATGTGTTTTCTCATAATCTCAAAAATCCATTTCGAATATATAATATATATCTAGATCGTTAACTACCCAAAAGTTGCGTTGATAAGGATTTCAATTTTCGCCAGTAACGGAAAAAGATATATGTATCATGTCTACGCACCACTAATATTTATCAAATTAATATCACTATTTCAACACATTGAAATTAAAAATTTAAATAATCAAAAAATGCATAGGCCTATATTGAATTTTCTCTATAAAAGCCAATTTTTTTTTTTTTGTCAGAGTAAACGATCAACATGAACTGTATATATTCTAAACCAGTGCTGTCAATATTTCACAGTTCTCAATGAAAGGGTTCTAGATCTAACAAAATTAAGAAAAAAAATATATTGAAAAGATAAATGTTAGGTATCAATGAGCGGGAACAACGATTTCGTGTAGGCCTATCAGTTATGTTTTTCGCATCAGCAGAAGGAATATGATTTTTTTATTTCATTCTTTTCTATTTATTTACATGTCTGTGATCCTAAAAAAATGTGTAAATATAAAGTTTTTCCAAAGAAGAAAACTTTGTTTGATAGAGCTGTTAGAGATAAATTATATATGATGTATTAGCTTTTACACATTTTACCTGTAGGCTAGGACAGGGGTTGGATATCAATGTGCCAAATGAGGATTTCTAATGCATTGAACGTGCCGAAATCCTAAAAGTCATCCTGCTTTATCACTCAACTTCTTGTAGAGGGTGCTTGAATTGCGTTTATGAGAGTCTTCGGCGTGCCATTGAAATTCGCACTACGTGCCAAGTCTGACACGCGTCTCGTGGGTTGCCGACTCCTCGGCTAGGATGCTGGAATAGAGTTACCTAAATGTGGGGCGTCCATGAGTCAGCGAAGACAATACAGTACTATTCTTCGTCTTTATTATATTGTGGAGATCCCGTGACGCGAGGAGAAAGTCCACAGTTTGGGGTGAATTGATAACGAGAGACTGGGGAATTGGAGAAGGCTAGTGTACATGTCATGCGTTGCGCCCCAACGGTCCAACAGACTTTGGGATATGTAGGATGTAGGTAGGACAACGAATGCGCTGGGATCACAGTTTTGTGCATTAACAGTTTATAACTATGGAAGTCAGAAACAGTTGACGGAGTTTCATGAAAGGATAAGGCATATGAGTATCCTGATAAACACACAATCACATGAGTATCATGATAAACACACAATCATATGAGTATCATGATAAACACACAATCATATGAGTATCATGATAAACACACAATCATATGAGTATCATGATAAACACACAAACATATGAGTATCATGAAAAACACACAATCATATGAGTATCATGATAATCACACAATCATATGAGTATCATGATAAACACACAATCATATGAGTATCATGATAAACACACAAACATATGAGTATCATGATAAACACACAAACATATGAGTATCATGATAAACACACAAACATATGAGTATCATGATAAACACACAATCATATGAGTATCATGATAAACACACAATCATATGAGTATCATGATAAAACACACAATCATATGAGTATCATGATAAACACACAATCATATGAGTATCATGATAAACACACAATCATATGAGTATCATGATAAACACACAATCATATGAGTATCATGATAAACACACAATCATATGAGTATCATGATAAACACACAATCATATGAGTATTATGATAAACACACAATCATATGAGTATCATGATAAACACACAATCATATGAGTATCATGATAAACACACAATCATATGAGTATCATGATAAACACACAATCATATGAGTATCATGATAAACACACAATCATATGAGTATCATGATAAACACACAATCATATGAGTATCATGATAAACACACAATCATATGAGTATCATGATAAACACACAATCACTTTCTATATTCTCGTCACATTGAAAAATGACACATTTTAAATAAAATAAAACACACTTGTTTAAACAAAAATTGAAATAATAGGTGAATAGCATGTGAAAGCAACAATCAAAATATTTTAACTTAACCATAATAATTAGGTAGCCTTCTCCTTACTTTTGCGTTCCTCAAACGATTTTTTTTTTCTCACATTAAATTTAAACAAATCTTTTTACTGTATACAGATTGGGTAGCTATGGCTATCACATTATTGCTTTTAATGTTAGCGAGTACTATTGGTCAAGCCATTGTCCCAAATCCAGGGATGAAGTTAAGAATCACCAAACAAGGTCTAGACTATGGTAAAAAACAATCAATTTATTTTTACTTTTTTTTAAATAATTTTTTTAAAATGTCTTTTCATTTCTTTTTCTCTCTCGCATTTTTTGTGTTCTTTTAGTTATTTTAATTACTTTTTCCCACGTCATTATTTAAGCATATAACCTTACTTTTATCTTCTTCTTCTTCACATTACCGTGGAGACCCCGTTAAGACCGATGAAAGAGTCAACAATTTAACTACATATACAATTTTAAAACATCAACGATTGATTTTTTATGACTGAGTAAGCACATTTAAAAGCAATAATACATATACTCTATAAATAGCTGCTCTTTTTTCACGAAAAGAACAATGAAATTAAAGTTGAAATATCTTTTTTCGGCCAATTAATTTATTTATGTCTTTTTGCACTCATCGCTAACTGTTTATTCTTGACTTATCATAGAGCATCTATACATTAATAGGCCTACTGGATGAGAAAACCAATACGGCAATTAAAATATCATGTTATAATAATGTATTCTAGTTCTAGTTGCCTTACTAGCTGCTTTTACTGCTTTCATCTTTAATAGATAGTTTTATACACTCCTTTTTAACCATAACGTAAATCTAGTCTCGCATTTTGATAAGGCTTTTAAATGCCGATCAGTTCATGTTTTTTTTTTTGGTTCTTTCAGGCAACCCATTATATACCAGGATGCAGCTTGGGAAGAATGATATTTTTTATGCGCGTAGTCTGTCACAGGAACTAATACAATCTCTTTTTATCCATATTTCTACTCGAGTAATGTCTAAAAAAAATTGTTGTTTAAGTGGAATTTAAGATGGAATTTAGATCTGTTTTAATTATTAGGCCTACTAGTTTTCTCGTTGCCATTATTTCCTCATGTATTTAGCCTTTAGCGTTTTCTATATGTGAAGCTCTTAGGTTTTACTTCACTGCTTGATTTTCTTTATTTCTCCCTCTATTGCTAAAAACTTCCCCCCCTCCCCGTGTTTGCTATTAGCGATTTATAAACACGGCATTTTATTCAAAGAATATAATAGGCCTACTTGTACCTTGATGCTTGTTCAGCCAAATGTTGGTTTTATCCTTGATTCAGCAAACAGAGCATTAAAAGATTTCATATCTAAATGGTTGATGGAGCTCAAGCTAGATGCCTTGGAGAATGACCTTGGCGTGTTTGCTTACAGTCTGAAAAAGTAAGTCAATATAAACATCTATATTAACGATCTACCTGCATTAATTCTATAAACGGCAGGCAATAGCTTAAGGAATCACAATAATCTTAAAGGCCAACTGAAGAGTTGTTTTTTTTTCAAAATAACGAGATTTGGAATAGAGCGATTGCAATCACGTGACAAAAAGCGCGTGCTGTTTGTTTACTTTGTCTAGTGGTGACAAATGGCAGCCGTATTACTATAGCCTTATGGTTTTATTTTTAAATGTCATCATTTCAACAATATAACGTAAAAAATATATAAAACACTGTCATGCGATGAAAAGTAACATTCAAAGCTAAAATTTAAACCATTAAAAACCAATGGAATCCGTAAGTGCAGAAAATTTAATTGAACATATCGATTGTCGAAAGTTGGCCTATCTTAACTTACTATCTAAAAGTAAAGCATAAGGCAGACTGTGCAATGTTTCACAAGAGCTTTTGAAAAACCATAAAAGCCTCAAATATTGTTTATTTCGTGGACGGACTACTAAGGACATGTTAAATAGACATGTTTAAAAAAAATGTTATTCCCGATTATCACCATCATGGCCGCTATTTACATAATTACGTCACCAAAAAACCTAAGCCACGCCTAATGCACTCGCCCTATAGCGTCATACCGATGTGACGTTTTGCAATGGAACAAAATAAGACACATGGCAATATATTCAAAACGCGTGGCAATATATTTAAAACTGGTTGCAATAAGAGTTTTTCCTACACGAGCTGACAATTAATGACGTCACGTAGATTTTTTGTCGTAAATTAAATCGCTCAAATGGTTATCACACACACATTTTACCGCCAGTATTGAAGTAATAACGTGAAAGTTATGTTTAAGATTTTGTATAAATGATGTTAGCGTTCGGATACTGAATAAGCATATTAAAATAATTGGCGTGTGCAGAGCCGTATTTTGGCTTGTGGGGGGGCCCTGTTCCCAAATTTATCTGGGGGCACCTCGTGCCTTCCACATACCTCAGAAAAGTGCCGTTAATTCTTGTTACATTCTATAAACTCATAGATTGTATACTGCGCTTAGCTTGGTTGGACTAGAGCGCTTAAAATTGTAGGGGAATAAATGAATTTTACTTTACATTTTAAACGAAAGAATAGGTCTGTCACTAAAACATTTCTCTTTGGGATGTGTGGGAGCCCCTTTTATATGGGGGCCCCTGTTCTAATGGAACATGTGGAACATGCCTATATACGCCACTGGGCGTGTGTGACACAAAAATCTGTTCAGTTTTGTTTTATGCTAACATCAAGTAAATAGCCTATAAGCCATGGCTGTAGTGGATAGAATAACAAACTAAAGTCAACTAAAACAAACTCATGATCCTAATTTAAAAGTGCACTTATTAGCGATACTTAATGGATGATTATACATTCTGTCCAAATTTGAAATCTACAACACTTTCCCCCCTTGTCGATTGGCAGCACGTTCGACTAGCGTACCATAGGTCCCGGGTTCGAATCTTGGTGCAGGCCATAATCCTTTACTGGTCTTGAAGGTGTCCGCCTGAGTCAACCCATCTCTTATGGGTGTCTTGGCATTAGTTTTGAAAAATAGTCATGGCGGCTGGTCATTGTGTGGATCACACACTGCCCTAGTATGCCATCGCACTGGAAACGGTTGAACGATGCTACACCATCATTCTGGATCAACTTTGTCCGACGGGATAACTTTATTTCGCTTGACCACCCAATAATACACTCATGATTTATTAATGTGTGTGAAATACTATACACAAAACAGTTAAAGTTCTCTTCGGTATCTGTCAACCTTTGTGTGTCATTGAATTTTAAACTTTTCGACAAATAGTTTCCACACGAGCGACTTGATACATCTTGACATGGAACTGTCAACATTCTCCATGCTGCACTCGCTGCAATTACACATCCTTAACTTGAGTATTGAGTTCTAAGCAGAATATAAAGTTAATATACCGATGTGAGTAATAGTGCTATTTTTTTCTGGTTTTCATGTTATTGTCGTTGCAGTTCTTGTTGTTGCATTGTGTATTTTGTTTTTTTTATTGTTGTGTTTGTTCTTGTTATTGATGTTCTTATTTTTGTTGTTGTTGTTATCATGGAATACCCATGTTAAAGAACCGCTTACAGTTTTGCTCATTACAATGCAGGGGTGTGCAACAGACGGCCTGTGGGCTACATCATGATCCGTCAAGTTTTTTAATATGTTCCCCATAAAGCATCTAGCATTAAAAACTTAAATTATTTTTCACAATGTGCGGCCTATCTTGTTGTATAAAACTACTTATACGGCCCAATTATCAACAAGCGCTGCACTCCACTGGTTAACCAAACGACGCCGAAAAAATCGTAATGGTGTCTTTTGCGACCTTTTTTTTTCATTACAGCTTTAATTAGAAATTCTGTCACAGACGCGCCTCCTGTATAGAAGATCTTAGCGTTTTAACATTTAACCGTGACTTCAGGCTTGTATTAATAAGATTTATCCAGATTTGGTAACTTCTGCGCAGTTAGGCTTGCTCCATGGCGTAGCTTTATGTTGCGCGGGCCGCGGTAATTCGTGGACCCTATTTATAAAAGTATATTATAGATTATCAGATGCTGGGCAACAACTTGATGATTTAAATCACACAAATACCATTCACCATTAAGTCAAACATGTCTATTGTAAGCAATTTTTTTTTCACAGGATACCAGTCACGGACTCAGGAAACTTTAAGATCCGATTTGAAGAAGCAAATTTGTATTTGACGATTGACTTTGGTAGGTATTCTACAGTGGTGAGTGTTATCACTTTATGCTGATTGCGTAACAGTATATGAAGCAGGTGGTATATAACAGAACTCTTTAAGTATATTATACCATAGTATCATGCGCATATGATATATACGAGAAGCTAATTATAAATCGGCTTGCTTGGCAAATTTCGATTTAAATCTCCCCCCCCCCCTTTTCTTCCGTTCGATTTGAAGAATTGGTTGCCCTTAGCAGGAATTATACGTCACATATTATTATGTTTCTTAGTGGGTTTTATCTTTAGTTTTGAAATGGTTCTTCTAGTGTCGTTCAAAATCTCTTTATAGTATCAATAAAAAACTATTGTCCTTAAGTTTCGGGTGAGAAAGCGTCTAGTAAAAATAAATATACCTATTACTATGGGAACGGGGGATTGTGTGACCAGCACACTTTTTAATTGGTCAGGTAATCTTCTGGGCTAGTTAGACCCGATGACACCTGCCAGACCCGGGTGAAAAACTTTTTTTCGAATCTGAGACCTTCGTAATGGCATCCAAGGCTAGCACGAATGTCCAGACGTAATTTTCCCAAACCAATTCAGGAACCTTTAAGAACTAGGTTGACTCAAGGTCATCAGTCAGACCTTGGGATTGTGGGAAAGGGGCGGGAAACGTATATTCAAGCGCATTAACTCCAGAAAGGCTACCAAAACGTGCTGCGGTTGCTGGATACCGAAAGATGAATATCCATCTATATCATAGGTTCTCAACGGGGGCGTTATCGCCCCCCGAGGGGCGGTGAGAAGATTTAGGGTGGCGCTGACGTTCCAGTGGGGGGGGGGGGATTGGGGGTATATTTTAAACACCTCAGCTATTTGAATCGATTAGTTTTTGGATGAAACGCAAGTGCTGCTAAATATCTGATATCCACCAACAGTAGGCCTTCATATTATGATACTAATAAGAAATAGGAATCACAATGACTTTTTGAAGGAGTATGGTTCAGTATTAGACAAGAATGGTGTGCGGTCGACTGGTCCTGTGGTTAGTTCATCGGACTATCAAAGAACACGAAGCGGGTTCTATCCCTGCCGCTGACCGATCCCTGTACTCTAATAATCGTAAGGTCAAAGTAGAGCTGGATTGTCTGGAAGCGAGAACTCATCCAGTTATAAAAATAATGGTGATGTCTTTCTGCTCTTTAGGTGCTATTATTAATGATATTTTGTTCTCAGTTTTACTGAAATCTCCTTTAATTCGTTAGATGGATCAATGTAATAATGTTACTATAGTTAAGCTCAGTAGATACGTGGTAATCATACAAACTGGGTAGTTAGTGTAATGTTTGAAAATATACACATAAATTCTTTAGTCATATAAAATTTATATAATTTCCCGATACTTTTTACAGTTTGATCAATTCAAATATATTAATTGTAAGCTATTTATTTTTTTATACAAGAAAAAAAAACATGACAAATATTAGCTTAACTGAAACAGGTTAATTATCTACCTTTAATTAAAAAATGTTTCCACATTTGATTCAATAGTGATGCCAAACCAGTTCTGTTTTGTAATATAACAAATATTACTGACTAAATATTATATCTTTTTATAAATTTAACATTATGATATTCATAACAAGATTTAATTATTAGAGGATTATAATAATTTACGTTAAACAGTTGTAAAAAAACATTTCCTACATTAATTGTTTGTCCATGTAAGGACTTTATATTTTAAACATAATAATTACAGAAATTACATACTATAGTGCTTGTAAATAAGTCTCTTATATTTCTAAATTAATAATACAAATAAATTCGTTTTAGAATAACGTATATTTATGTTTAATTAAAGTACTCTGGCTTCCCCACACAACGTGTAAATATTTCCCCTTAGGTTTGCACGAAGTGTGGGAAGTCCTGGTCATCCCCCGCCCCACCTCTTGCTATCGCTTGTTGGCTTTCTGGTTTCAGAGGGCGGTCAAATTGGCACGAGTGCGGTCAGTTTGGCTGGAGGCACGGTAGGGACAAGACACTCGGTAGCGGTATGTTGTCCGAGCCTTGCCAGATATTGAGCTTGCTCTCTCGTGTTGGCTCTCTTTCACTTGCATCAAAATCTGTACGAGCCGAGAAGGCCCGCAGGAGGGGCAATGAGGTAAAACTCCGACGCGCCTCCTAAAGGAAAATATAAAGAAGATGAGCATAAAAACTTTTTTAAATGTAATTTGTCTGTATGAATTAGTGAGCGATCAATTGTAAGTGCCCTGTTTGTAATGCTTAAAATAGCTTTCATGTGCGATAAAATATGATCACAAGTTTAAGTTGAACTAAAAGCTGAAATTAAAAGAGCGATTGCAGTTGAGAATAGCAAATGATTTTCCTACGCTGATCCCTCCCAGATATTTTTCCGTTTGGACGCCCATTTTTTTAATGTTTAAAATTCAACTTGCTCCGTTTTAAAATCGCCAATATTCCTTCACTTAAAAAAAAAAATTATCTTAGAAGGTTGTAGTAATATCAAAACAGTTAGGCTTGGTGTGGTAAGCTTATAAAAAAAATGAGTTGAATTTGAAAGTTTTGCCTTTGAATAGAAAACTCCGCTTTGAGTGCTTCGGTGTACTTCTGAAAAAGCCCAACTATCTATCTTAATATATTATTTAACATAGGGATGTACAAGTGTTTTGAAATTGTTTTTGGTGCAAGATATGTCCAATTTCAATGCAAATCCATTCCAGTGCAAATGCAAATGCAAGTTCAACTCACTGCGATGAGTCAGAAACATCGGCTTCAACAGTCAGTTTCCCTCATTCAGAAACATCGGCTTCAACAGTCAGTTTCCCTCATTCAGAAACATCGGCTTCAACAGTCAGTTTTCCTCATTCAGAAACATCGGCTTCAACAGTCAGTTTCTCTCATTCAGAAACATCGGCTTCAACAGTCAGTTTTCCTTATTCAGAAACATCGGCTTCAACAGTCGGTTTTCCTCATTCAGAAACATCGGCTTCAACAGTCAGTTTTCCTCATTCAGAAACATCGGCTTCAACAGTCAGTTTTGCTCATTCAGGTGGCAATTTTATAATTTTCTTGCTATGTCATTGACTACATCTATGTCTTTATTGTACTCTTGTACTATGTTGCAAAATAAATATTGTTCATTGACGAGGACTACAAGCGATGGAAACTGCACACAGAGACACAGAGGTGCGTTGGTTAGCAGAAGTTGACCGTTTAAATATGTATGAGACTTGGATTCGGTGCTCGAGTTTTTGGTAAGCAAATGCGATTCTTTGGGAGAGAATCAATCAGTTTCTCTAGGTCTGTTATTTTTGGCAAAAATTTTAGAAGTATTGCATTCTTATCTCCCTCTTTTGTGCAAAGTGGATTTTATGCTATTACCATTTGGTTGTCAAAAAAAAGAAAAACAAGCTGCAAATAGTGAAGCGTGAAGACCTAAGTATTTTGCAACCAAAATTGAAGCAAATATAGACAAACTACTTGCAACACACCCGGCAGACGATTCACATTAATATTGATTTTTTTAAGCCTCCTGTTTAGGTAATTTTTTAAATTTATTAATTCTTTCAGTTTTTTTAAAGATTATAAATAAGCACACAAATCTGATCGGCCTAAGAAAAATTGAAGAAATTATATTGACCCTTTAACTTCCAGAGGGGGGGGGGAATGGGTGCTAAAATAAAGGTGGGGGCGGTGAGCGGAAAAAAATTGTAAAAGGGAGCGTTAAGCCGAAAAAGGTTGAGAACCTATGATCTATTTGAATTTTTTTCTTCTTAAAGACAATGGCAATTTATAAATTCAAGAATTTACAAAGACATAAAGGCTCTAAAGATTAAAACATTATAATACAACGTAGTCATCTGCAATACTTGGTTCGATCAAAGACTATAATTATAATAAGATGGACCACTTGCTTTAATATTTCTGTTATTAAAATTTGATGACTCGAATGACTTTTTTTCGGGAATTCCCTATTCCCCTTTGCACTGTACATTTCCGTTGTATTTAATTGCTATGATTTTCTCAATAAAAAATTTAAATTAAAATCAAAAGTTGTAAACAGCGAAAACATTTAGGTAAACTTAGGAGCGTAGAAGTAATTTAATACAGCGTAATAGGGCGTATTGCTGCTGAGAGTTAACACCCTTGCCCCTTTTACAATTCAGGTATATATGATTAACTTGTAAAAGGGGCAAGGGTGTTAACTCTCACCAGCAATATCTTTACAAATCAGTCATTATATGATTAACTTGTAAAAGGAGCAAGGGTGTTAACTCTCAGCAGCAATATCTCCTATTGGATGTGCACGGAAAAAGAACATATAAACTCTAAAAATAGAGCTGTCGGTCCATCTTATTAAAGTATTTGAGTCGATAAAAAAATATTATTATTTCCTTTTTTTAGATGGAATTCGTATGAAAGAGTGCGTCTTCAACGTTGGAGACTTCAACTATGAGTTTCAAGGGACATACGGCTGGTTTTTTAATTCGTTTCTGAGATTATTCAACGAGAAGTTGGCCTATGCTTTTAATCAAATAGTACGTTATATCGATAAAGTAGATACGTAAACCTTAGCTCTTCATCAGACTCTGTTACTTTCTCTAATTTCGTTTATTTCTCTATCTCACTCTCTCAATATGTCTATGTCTCTCTCTCTCTCTCTGTCTCACTCCTCTGACATATTATGTCCACATGCTTTTGATATATAGATATACAAGCTCAATTGCCCGGCGTTGCCCAGGTGAAAAAAAAACAGGACTGTATAAAGTGCAGATAAAAAAATTATTAACTACACTGAAAAGAAATCTATAAATCTTATATTTAAATTATTTTTTTTTACTGAAGACTTTTAGGAAAGTAATTTTAAATAAATATTGTAATCGGGTAAAAAAAAAGGCAAGTATTTTTATTTAACAAAAATCTAAATTGCCCGTAGTTTTACAATGTCTTTTGTTTCTAAAAGTTTGAAAAAAAAATTGTCGAAAAAAAAAAGTTAAGTCTAACTGGAGAATCGAACCCGGGTCGCCCAAATAGCTGTCCGCTACGTTTACCACTGAGCTAGCGAAGACACATGTCTGATGTGAAAAATTATTACACAGTATATAGGCCTAGAACTAAATAGGTTAGTGACACAAACTCACGTGATTTCAAATTGACCAATGGGGATCCGTATGCGGACAAACACTCTTATTTTATATATATATATATAGATGTGTAAAGTGATGGCTAAAGTTAACAGTATATAGGATATATACATATATATATATATATATATATATATATATATATATATATATACACATATATACTTCTTCCCTATCTGTCATCAGATATGTGAAAATTTGGAAGCGCAAGTGAACACGGTATCTTCAACTCTGTTACAAAGTATGACTTGAAACTTCTAAATACACGAATCACTGACCAACATATTTACACACAATCATACAGCATATAACACTATAAATATAACATTGTTAACATCTATCAATATATAGGCCTATACATAATATATATATATATATATATATATATATATATATATATATATATATATATATAATTACACTTCACATTAATATATTATTTAAATAAATTATATATGTGAAATGATATTTTAAAAGCATGTAAAAATATTGTTTATAATTTGGGTTGACTGAACTAGTATTTTTTTTAATGTTCTATTCTATCTAATGTACGTCATATTTCTTTCATTTTTTTCTCATATTTGACTCTTTGAGCAATGGAAAGCAATCTTACTGACCAGTTGATCATAGACTACACTCTAATGGCTCCTATTCTAGTCACTGGCAAATATCTTGAGACTCAACATAAGGTAAGTAGGCATTTTTGTGTTACTTCATTCATTGTACATATGTATGACTAATTTTGTTAAAAGTTGTATAGGGAAAAGACGTGAAATCTCGTTCTGAAGATGGGAGCCTAAATTAGCACCTTCAAGAAATTAAAGTTAAAAAAGATGTCCTTTTCATGCCGTAAATTATCTAGTAATATACATAGCGAGAAAGACAATGAAATACAATAAACTTTTTTAAACAATTAGTTTAATAAATAAGCTTAATACATTTCTCTTTGGGTTTCAGATAAGACAAAATGGCCATATATACAACTGTGTTATAGAGTAATGTGAATTTAAATTATTTCATTCAGATTAAGATAATTATAGAATTATAGTATTAACCCTTACAGTCCCGGGCGCGTATATAGCGGAACTGAAGGCAGCATAGATAGAAGTAGGTCGGTACGGGAAGGGTTAAGTACTAAAGATACGTTGTAGATTTTCCGGTTACACATTTCGTTTGATCAAAATGAACTTCTTTGGTTTAAAGAATGCGACAACAACCAAACCTTGTTAGAATGGTAAGTGGCAAAATCTGGGTGGAATCATGGGCGAAATATTGACAAACTTTGGGCGAAACCCGAACTAGTATGGCGGAACCTGGGAAGTTTCGTCTCGAGTGGAGGATAATTTTGTATAATGAAACAATAATGCAAGAATTACTTTCATAGAAATTCTACGCTATGTTTTTTTTATTCTTCATTGGAACTGGAGGTATTCCAAGGTCTGTCCAGCATTGGTTGGTGGAAAGAAAATGCTGCTAGGTATTGTACTGGCGAAACAATCATCTTGTATATCGCGTTTTACAAGAGCGATGAACGCTGCTTCAATAACTCAATAGACTAACATTGTCTGATAGGACTCAGACTTAGATCCTCCCGCGCCGAGTTCTCCAGGAGGGCTCTGTCCGTAGCCGCTGTTTTAACGGCATTGATATCATCCCAGTTTATATCAACAGAGCGATCGCTGTAACGCCACCATGTTGTTTTAGGTCGCCCTTGTCAGTCCGTTGAACACCCTCCATCTGGTTGCCTTGCAAGGTAGCCGAGGATCAGGTGTATTCATCTGCACTCAGTGTGACCGCGCCTGTGCTTTCACTATTGGTCTCAACAGCCACACGAGGGCCTGCATGGGAAAGAGATCGTCCCGCGATACGTATAATGCCATAGATTTACCATTATAGCTTTTCAACCGTCTCAAGTGTTTCTATTTTAAGTGTTTCTATTTGTTGACCTATCTGCTTATTTTATTTCATTTAAAAAGCGAACTGTCTTCTGGAAGACTGACAGAGAAAGCCAGATTCCATTCTCACCTGAGCCCGTACCTGCCTGGAGCGACAACAGTTCCATGTTTTACATTGCCGTTACTGAGTACACAGCCAGGACACTGGCATATGCTTACCACAAACATGGATACATCCATTACGTACTAAGCAATGACACGGTAAATGCAAGCTTAATGTTATTGCAGAGCTTCATCCATATTTCAGGTCTCAATTCGGTCACAGGCAACGAAAAAGAAGTTTTTTTATCATTAAGTACTTATGAAATATTTATAGTGTAAAAGTATATTTCGTTCTAAGCAGACATTTTGTGATATATACCCGATCTTTGTTGAAGGCTTCGAGTATAAACGTCACAATTCTAGTAAATTATTTGGAACTTGCATATAGGTGTTTGCAATCACGTGACAAAAAGCACGTGATTTTTGTTTACTTTGTGTAGTAGTGGTGTACATGTACAAGGCCGCTGTATTAATAAAGTTTCATATGGGCTCGAGCTTTTTTAAAATGATGTTTTGTGTTTTAAGTCTTATTAAGATTAAAGCTGTATTATGTATGTTAATAAAATAGGCTATTTTATTATTATCATAGACATAGATCATAGACGATGTGAGCCTATTAGTGACTTGACTAGATAGCCTATTCACCAACACTATCACTTGGCATCCCTACTTAGCCATTAGCCTAGCCTAAAAGTGTAGGCCTATAAAGTGAAATTGAAAGTGTAAATAGTTCTAGCCGGCCCTAGCCTAATCACATTAATCAATTAATCTACAGTACTACTATTTACCTCCTTATTTTTTAGTAGGATAGCCAATATTCAGATGTGAATTTTGCATGATAAAGAAGTACTTAACCATTTTTGTACACCAATAGTGGCTTCTATTTACACAAATACGTCACTAAAAAAACCTAAGCCACGCCCATTGGGAACGCTCTATTGTATGTCATTAAGTTTTGTTTTTAATAGTGTACCAAAGTAGCATTCTAATTTATTCATTGTTCCATCAGCCAAAATTGTCATCCTGCTCATTTCTTGTGGAAAGAAAACTTGAATTATATATATGGTGCCTGCAATTAAAATCGGTCTGCATGTGTGTCAAGCTTTGATAGGTTGCCTACCCCCAGTTGTATAATCCTTGCCTACCACCAGTTGTATGTTCCTTGCCTACCACCAGTTGTATGATTCTTGCAGGCAGGAGCGTGCCCATGATTTTCCCCATTTGTGGGGATATAATATATAAATATATATATATCATATATATATATATATATATATATATATATATATATATATATATATATATATATATATATATATATATATATATCAGTTGTTAATGATCATGTTGATATTTTTTTATATTTCAGCTCCCAGAAGAAAAAAGGGATTATTTACGTACAAGTTGTCCATACTCTGTTTGTGCTGGCTCCATGATTCCATTGGTAAAATACCCATGCATTACTTTGTATATTGTATGCTGTTATTATACAAGTAATGTAGTTTATAGAAACACCATTTCTTTATACGCTTTTCTTATAATACTATAAGTATTAGTGGTTGAACTAAAAAATACATTTTCTTTACAAATGAGTCTTAAATTATGTTCAATTGGCTTTACTAACTAGTTTGCTCCATGTCAAAGACTACTTAAGCAATGAGAAGTCTTTATTTAACCTACTAGCATTGTACTTATATTCTATATGCATATATGCAACAGCTTGGTGAGAGGTTCCCAAACTCTATGATCACCATTAAGGTGGACTCAAGTGCAGTTCCTCAGGTCAACATTACAGGTCAAGGTCTGGGTCTGACCTTCTATATTACCTTGGACGTTTCTGTCAACACTGAGCAGTCGTATGTAGTAGCCAACGTGGTAGGTAAACGCTTTCACATAATTATATCTTCTGTTTCGTCTTACTCAAACTGTCAATCGACAACAATGGGTTTATTACTATATAAGATAAACTAGACTAGACTATATTGTACCGGATTTACCTGCATATCGTCATGCTTGCCATATGTTGAGGGTTATCTAAGGATCCACAGAGATGATTATAATATGCTGGAGAAAAGCCTAAACTGGGCCTCTTGAAAGCTAAAAGTCGTGGGGCATAAGGGTATTTTTATATGCAATGTTTTACTCGCGGGCCCCCTTGGGAACTTTTGGGGCTTATGGGGCAACGTACCCACTGTAAACGCCCCATCCCGGCCCTTTTTGTCCCCAGTTCAAAAGCATAATAATGTTGCCAGACGATGGCTGCATGGAAATATCCTGGAAATATCCTGGAAACCATGTTCTGCATTCTCTAAAGACTCTCCGCGTAGACACATACCGTTAGTTTTAATCTTATCATTCCCGTAATGTGTGATCCTTCGCAGTTTAAAGCGAGATATTCTGAATCTCAATTTTACTACCTGTCTGGGCATGGAATGGGTTGCCTAAACAAACCAGGTAAAACCAGTAACATAAAATCATTTAAAAACACCAATGAAAATGTAGGACTAGACTATCCTTAGGAGCAGGACGCAATAATCTGCTCTATAGAAAAAGCGTCCGTAACATAATATACGATTGTTCTAAAATGTTACATTATACTTAAAAAGCACTTTGCAACTGCGCCGGATGAATAAAAGGAAATAAACTGAAGCGTCATTCACAACCGGCACACACTACCAAATCATACAATAAAACCATTTGAAAATAAAATCGAATGTTCTTGTCTGGAGCCCTCAAAATATACCGATTTTGTAGAATTACCAACTGAATATTAACTGATAACTTTCTTATAAAACTGGAGAGAGGACGCATAACATCAATGACAGTCGCATTTTGATTTTCAATTAGCCTATCATATAGAAACTCACTTTAAGGTAACTTAGTACAAATAAACATTTTTTTAGTCAACAAGGCAACAAGGTGACAAATTCTACACAAATATCAAGTTATGTCGAAAGTAAACATAATATGAGAACATATTATTGAGAGAAAGAAAATATAAACTAATTGTTACACAGTCATTATAATAAAAACGAAATAAACCTTTGATTAATGTGTGTTAGTATTAAAAAAATAGTATAGGGCTAACATTTAACTAGATCCTGAACCGATATGACTGAAGACTTGCATTTCAAAAACGTGACCGCTTTACTTACTTAGTTTAACACGATTCGCGTAAAAAGAGCTTAAAAGGAAGAAGTTAAAAAAAAAAGCCGCATGTATCTCTCGTAGCCAAATTCGTCCGCCTTAGCACACACAAGAAGTTCAAGTAAAGTATTTATTCTATAGGGCCTGTGTAGAGCAGCATTCGCTAGTGTCGCAGCCCACGACAAACGAGAGGGTTGTAGCCTACATCCAGCTTAAACGACTTATCCCCAACAGGGCCGTATTTGGATTGTGGGGTCCCTGTTCCTAAATTTATGTGGGGGCCCCTCGTGGCCTCGCCCCTGCCTTACGACATTGCTGTGTAAGCCTATGTAAAGTGTTGTTGATGCTGAATGATAACCAGTGACGGTAACACACTGTTTCTGACTCTGACTCGCCGATTTGGCGAGCAAATTAGCATTTCACTTCATTTTACTTCAGTTACTCGTTTGAACACTCATACATGAACAACCATGTAGGCCTACAGTGTGTCGAATCAGTGTCAATTAACAACCAATTGCGATTTCTCATCCACAGTATTTGTTACAGTCCATGAAGACTGTCCTTTATTGTGCGCTTCTACAATCATATAATTATTTTTATTAACAGCACTTTTCTAATTGCCAAAAGAAAAGAATAAAAATAATAATTTTTGGGATGTGTGGGGGCCCTTTATGTGTGGGGGCCCCTGTTCCAATGGAACATGTGGAACATGCCTAAATACGCCACTGATCCCCAACTAATGTCAGGTAGCCTCAGTAAACTCAGGAACACCATCCAAACCCGGGAACAAGTCCTAGCTTTTTATCAGGATTCGAACCCAGGACCATCAGTATGACAGTCGAGCGTAAGCAATAAGCTCTAAAGCATTCTCATTGAAAGGACGATTTTAACAGTCGTTGATGTATCTCAAATAACACCAGAATTCTAATAGTATCACCTCTCTCTCGCTCTATTACAGAGCGCCACAGTGTTTGGGAAATATACCATACGAAATGATGTTATCGTGGCTCACTATGACAAAATAAGGTCAGTATCATTCTGTTTTATATTCATAGTATAAATGCATCTTATTTACTCTCCGACTGCATTTCCATTAAAAAAAACGCATAGACTCTAAGTCATTGTTTTCAAAACATCGCGCTAATACATATTTTAGTAATGTTTAAGAATTATAAGTTTTAGTATTGAGAACTTTTGTAATATAATTTTATTTAGCCTGATGAAATAAATAATACGCCTTTGTACATTGTCTATACAGCGTGGTCATCGAGTCATGTTTCTGTAAAGCTGGAGTTCTAGAGGTCAGATAAATATTCACATTTCTGTTTCTACATTAATTAATACTTTTAGTAATATGTTATTGTTGAATTGTTGGTTTATACCTCTACTGTATACAAAATATTCTAAAAATATTCATCTTTAAAGTGCGAAGTGGTTTAGTAAAGAAGCTGTAGGTTTTAAGTACAATTGTATAGAATTAAAGAAATTTTATTATAATTATGATTCAAAATAAAAGTTTATAAAAAGAAAAATACAACAGTGTTGTATAAATGAAAAGTATGCAAAGTTTAACTAAAAATTTGTAATTATAAAAATACAAGTTCTCTTTTTTACATGTTTTGTTTATATGTTTATAATATAGTAAAATATACAATATTGTATAAAGGCTTAGTGGAAATACTTTTTTTAAAATTATAAATATACAATTTTGTTACAAGTTAATAAAATCTCCAGAAGTATAAGCTTATGAATTGAAGATTTTAAACTATACGAAAACAATTAAACTGTCTACATTTGTATAGAATCGAATGGCTCAATATATTATATTATTTATATTATATTGAAAAAAATTCTTAGTCTCTATGTAAATTGTATCTACAGATTGACGACTTCAATAGGCAGTTCAATGAAAAACTAAACTCTTTATATCCTGAAATAAATCGTAAGAAATTTTCATTTCATATAAACTACTAACTAATGTGTACGTTAAAAAATCAGAGGACTGACAGATATATAGATAAACAGATAAATAAGTAAAGAAATAGATTATATATATATATTTATAGAGATAGATAGAGATAGATAGAGATAGATAGAGATAGATAGATATGTAGATAGATTAGATAGATAGATTGAATAGTTTTTATTTTAGTAATAAAGGCGATGAGCATTTTAAAGTTTTTATTTTAATCGCAATGAGGGGGGTGTTTAAGAGGTAGAAGGAAGCTATGCCCAGAAGAAACAGCTTTACAATGTATATAAATATATATATATATATATATATATATACACATATATACACACATATATACACACATATATACACACATATATACACACATATACACACAAAGGTCAATTATGCCAATGTTAATTTTTTTGAACGGATGTTATATCACGTCAATATGAAATTAATTTATTTTAAAATGTAACCTTTTGAAATTAATTTTTTAAGTGTATCATTATGAAATTATGTCATTTTAAAAGTATACCATTATAAAATTAGGTCAATTTAAAAGTAGTATTACATATTGAAATTGTGTAAGTGTAAATTATTTGTATCCAGTTATTGGTGACATGGGCGTACCTCTCTCGTTATTCGCCAATGGATATATCAGGAAGGCAGGACTTATTTTTCAAGATGTAAGTAGTTGTAAACGTAATAAAAAGGTCCTAGTCTTTACAAATCAATGCATTTTAAAATATTATACAATTAGATATAATAATAGTAGCAAATGATAGCACTTTTTATATTCTTGAGGTTATTGTCTAATTTAATTCATTTTACCAAGTATTATTTGCTTGTTTGTTTTTCTCTTTCCACAGACAGCTCTAATAATAGGACTAGACTTACAGCACCCACTGAAGGTCTAATAATAGAACTAGACTTACAGTACCCACTGAAGGTCTAAGTGACACAGCTTTCGGATTATAAACTAGTTGATCTAAGATTTTGTTTACATTTTCATCAAAATTGTATTTAAAAAAAACAGTGCCTCATTTGTTTCGCTCGTGCAGACTTCGATTGTTGTCTTCAACATAAAGGATATTGTCAAAATAAAGGTGTGATGTCTTCAAATATTTATGCAGCGATATTACTTCTATTATTTGCAATTATACACACAAACATAGAAGTTGCATTTATCTTAGATAAGATAATCACCAAACAGTTTTTGTAATTAAAAAATTTGGTTTCCTTGTGAATATAATGTCCGACTGATGACTATTTAGACACACAATTTTCGTCTGATATTATCAACATTGGCCTATATATTATAATTACTGTGTCTGTTTCTGCGTGTACATATTTTTCGCTATAGACTTATCGGATCAATGTTAATTACATATACTAAAAGCTTTCTCTGAATTTTTTTTTAAGGTATCACATATACTGCTTACATTTATTTTTTTTATAAACGTAGTGCTATTGGAAAAACCAAAGACTATAATAAGATGGACCGCTTGCTTTCATTTTTCTGCTATTTGAGGACTCGTATGACTTCATTTCGGAATTTCCGATTTCCTTTTGCACTGTACACTTCCGTTTTATTTAATCGCTGTGATTTTCTCAATGAAATATTAAAATCCAGACAAGGGATGTTAAAACCGATTTTTTTAAAACAGGTCTTCGGTTCTATAAAACCGGTTTAAAACCGGATTTCGGTTCTCATATAAATGTAATGTGCTACTGTTATAAAATGTAATGTAAATATCTGATATGCAGGATGTTTTTTCAATATTACAAATTGAACATAATTAAAGAACAGTGATTTAATCACACAAAGACATTTGAAATTATATAGTGTTGAATATTTATTTCTAATTACAACACAACGTCAGTGCTAAGATTGAGATTGCGTCTTTTTCATTGGCTTACACAACGAAGATCATCTTTCACAACAAGTTTACTTCTGTATTTAGATTTAATAATCAACAAACTGGACAGCCCTTTCACAAAAATATGTTGTTGGAGATGGAAGAAGAAGGCCCAACACAGTCTCAGACAGAATAGTATATGACTGCAAACACCTGATCCTGAATTTTGTAATTGACATTGTAGAGAAATTAGTTGTTAATAAATTAAATGTACTTTTTTTGTGTTGTCTCTGGAACATCTTTAAATGTAACTGTGCATGACCTTCTTTCAATTGCAAATGAAGTGTCAGATAAATTTGAAAGGTACGATGAAATTTCGTCTGCCAGCATGTGCAAATGTTCTTTCACAAAAACCATTACGGTACCGTAAAAATCAATATCGTAATCCTTTTATCTGGTTCAATGTCATGTTCCTCAAAGAAAGCAGATAAGTTAAGCTACATATACATTTTATTTACATCCAATTTTTTTATGCCAAAGCTAAAGTTTTATTTGGAATGATCCGATCTTTTCAGACAAATTAAGCTTTTTTTTTTACAAAAATTAACTGGTCCTCGCAGCGATAAATTTTATTCATTAAAGATTTCAAAACTGTCGACAAAGTAAGTTATTTTCTGCACTTCACTTTTATCGCCATAAAGGGTTTTGAACTGCGCTCTTGCTTTCTATAAGAAATGACCATTATTAGTATTATTATTTTAAAGTTAAAGAGTTCTGAGTTTATCACGAAGCTCAAAACACGTTTTTACATTTTTTCCTCTCGACAACCTTCTGACTTCAGCGTGAAATAGTAATTTGGCGCATCCGGCTCTTTTCGTATGTGGATGTATGTAAATGCACAAAATAAGTATAGAACTATATTTCTACTCTGTAACTGCATGTGGGTGGGCCCGCCTGTAGACTGATAAAATATGTATTTTCCGGTGGTCTTCGGTGAGCCAATGAAATGGTTCTTTGACCCATTGAGATTTAACATATAATGTTGTTAGATTATTAAAACCATATTCTTTCAATTTCTTTTTTTTTTTAAATCAACATTAGCAAACCCGATATATATATATAACAAAATATTAACAACTGCTTACTAAATCTAATCAAGGGAGATAATAGTCATAGTTTTAGGTCTCTGAGGAAATTATTTCATTAAACAATTTTGTTACTGCATTAATTGCATTTGAGAAAAATAAAATATTGTTTATGCCAATACCAGTGCCGGTACTCAAAATGATAAAAATAAAGTGAAATGAACAATCAATTAATTATTACTTTTACATTATAAATGAAATTTCATCGAAGAGTACTGTGTTGTACATGTTGTTGTGGAAAGCCTCAATAAGACCATTAAAAAAAAGTGTTTTTCTATGGTCCTTGGCAACCCCCATGAAATAGTCGTTCGACCCCTAAAGGGGTCGCGACCCACAGGTTGGGAACCGCTGGTCTAGGCCCCTAGCGTCACGTGGAAAGACTAGTTTGCGTCTCTCCATTGCGTAAATCAAAGAGGAGCGCACATCTAAAAGATGAGCCGAAAAGTAAAAATATTTATGTTAATTGCAACTGTAACTTAACATCTGGTTAGATGTTTTTATCGCAAGCCATTGTTGGGATAAGGTTAAAAAGA
The DNA here is from genome assembly GCA_949126835.1 of Anisus vortex. Taxonomy (NCBI): domain Eukaryota; kingdom Metazoa; phylum Mollusca; class Gastropoda; family Planorbidae; genus Anisus; species Anisus vortex. Next base: position 24,358,719 of record OX421499.1, read on the forward strand.
AATACATTACCTTAGACTAAATAGTGTTAGCAAGGCATTTCAAGAATTGTTTTGTGCGAATCCAACATTATTTATAAAAAATATGTCCATCAGAACCAAAATAAAATCAAAACCTGTTTTCGGATTCCAAACCGGAATCCGGTATTTCGGTTTTCGTGTAACATCCCCACCCCAGACACTGAGAGAATCTGAGACAAAATAGTCTTTTAAAAGAACTTAAAGACCTTTCTCTTTGCCAAGTGGCTGTGTGCCTTACATACTAATAACAAATACATCTGCCACTTGCCACTACAATTAACACCAAGAGCGCACTGAGCATGCTAAATTTAATATCATGGATAGAAGCGCTATAAAAATTATCTTTATTATCATTATTAAATTAATTGAAACGAGCTTGATTGCTACACTGATTGCTACACTGATTGCTACACTGGCTACTTTAATAAAAACTGTCAATAAAAGGAACGTTTAAATATATTATGAATATTCTAAGCGTGGATGTAGTTACTCGATAGCGTGTAACATAATACAAATAGCCAGCAGTCATTCTCTGGTGTAAGTCGTAAAAGGCGTATTGTCATCACACAAGAAATGCGCGGGCCACATGGGAGTCTCTTTTCACTTGTTTGAGATCTAACCAACCCTGAAATATACGGTAAGTAAATATCTTTAATACGTATTTTTGGGTACTAATCTCTTTTTTAAACTATGCAAATTTTTTAATTGCACTTCTTTCAAATATTTGATTTAATACTTTATGTTAACCTAGCAAATTGTACAATTTTTTCGCAGGTTATCGAGTTGAAACTGGGCACATGCATGTGAAGCCCGGGGCATCGCAATATTTAAAATGTGTGGCCACCCATATCAACTTCAAAAGATAAGTTTGTGACTATTTCTTTCCTACACTTGATTGTACGCATGTTCAAATCCTTATTTAAAGAGCCTGAATGGCATACCAGGTATTTCTTTCTTGTTGAAATTATTGTTAAATTTGCAATATAAAATCTACACATTTAGTGACGATATGTAGACATATTTAGACTTTAAATTAATCTAACTACATAAAATAATATATATATATATATATATAAATATATATATTGTTATGGACCTCTTTAGGTTGATTATTATTACGACTCGTTAAATCGGATTCAATGAATATAGTTGTATCTTTATTAGAAGTCTCTAGATTCTGCTAATCTGTAGCCCAAGCTAGGGGTTCCTTGACTGACAGGTCTATGCAGTAATGTAGTTATATTCGTGATAATTATCTTCAACACCTTTCTCAACAACGATAGATCAAACAACTCCAGTTGTTGAATAAACAATTTTATTTAAATTGTAGACTCAATATAAACGATCAATAAACTTCATCAACTGGTGGCAACATAAGTATCAATAAAATGGCATTATATGTACATGTATGAATATAGCGACTTCACTCTACAAACGTTTAAACTGAACTAACTTTAAGGAGGTCGGGACTTTACAAAGAAAACGATCATCGAAGATTCTACAGGGTCTTAATACGCATTTTAACCTCTTTCTCTATAATTACTACGATCCAGAATTATCCCCCAATTTCCACGGGATTTGAACGAATTATTTTATTTAAACTGCCCTCAGGGCATAAAGGTCAAACCTTGGTCGCTTTGGACTCTGATACGCACTTGTTAAGAGGTCAATGCCTTACTACGTCATTCATTTATGACCGATATTCGTAACATCCCCCCCCCTTCTAAAGCTTTATAATTATTTCTTTTACATTTGAAAAAATGTTAATTTTAAGGAATAATTATAAAAGAAAATATTCCGGGGAAAACAATACAGTTCAATTGGCGATCCCAATAATTCAATCGAACTGATAACAATAACATAATAATATATGCAATATAAATTCATCTTATCAAATGGCTTAACTATAGTCATTCAATCATTCAATTTTTAATTCAAAACAATGGACAATTAAATTGTTTATCTAAATCTTGTATACAAGAAAAATACATAATCATTCCTAATAGATATAATATACTACAAGTTAATAATTTCTATTACATTGAACATTCCACTGTAATAAAAACTCTCTCGTCCATTTAATTATAAACTAATATCTTTTACATTTGTAATCAAACAACAAAAGAAAAAATCACTTAATGTCTATCCAGACACGACTTATTTTTTTATAAGGAGAAAAAAAAACCAAACGGTCTGATAGAACACATGCTAGGCCTACTCAATTACAACACAAAATTTATTGCTCGTGTAGACAGTATTTTTTCTTTTTTTTTTTTTTACATGCTGGTAGGCCGACTAACACATTAGACTTTAAACAATACTGTCTGTGTCAAAACCCAAAATTTCTAGGTCAGTATTCTTTTTTCTTTCTCTCCCTCTTCCTTGCGATCACTCTCTCATTCCCTATTGATTCTAACAATGTTTACATGGCCTATGCAAATTTTTACCTCATCACAGCCTATGTAAAAAAAATTGCTACGCGATTAAATAGTTATCGTATTAAATGAGCATTCTTTAACAACTATCATCTCAAAATCAAATTCATGTATGTTATTTTAAGCATTAAACATAGTCTGTTCACGAATTAAAATAGTTTATAGCAAAAATCATTAAAAATATTTCAATCTTTCATTTTACCATGACCTTTCGACGTCATTATTTTCTTTTTTAAAAGAGTTCACATCGTAGCAGGTTAAATTGAAACATTCAGACAATCATGGATTTACTTAAACAAATTTGGTTAATTTACTTAATTAACTATCAATTAAAACAAGTTATATTATCTTCATACAATCTTAGTACTACACAGTAAGTACTTATTTTCTTTAGATTACATTAAAGACATTTCAAATACAATATTATTGAAGTAGAAAAGAGTTAAGCATAGGCTACTATTAATTTTTTTCAGAGCGAAATCAATGTAACAATTTATGTACAAAACAAACTGCTGGTCTGAATGGTTAGTTCCATCTCCAAGCTTTTCAGTCAGTAAGGTTGGAATACATTGCTCTTTTCCATTCCATAAAAGGTTTTATTCATTGGTTCTCCTGTTACTTTCACAGTGTTCAGGTCTACCCAATCTTTTTGCTTGTCAATACAATTCATTCAATCTATTTTAACTAATACAGAAAAAATATAGATTAGTTTTACAATCTTGACATGAAATCCTTAATTAATAATACATTAGTTGAACCTTGGTATGTCAACATTATAAATTCTCAACCATGAACTTCTCAACCATTCTGGTTTACAGTGTCAAGTCAGTGGCACATATCCTAAATTTACAAAACAAGGATAAGTTTTATTTTACATTAGTTTCAACTTCTGATCTGCTTTTCATGTAACAGTATCCTAAAAGTGAAAAATCATATATAATACATTTCTTGGAATTCTTGTTAGTCATAGTTCTGCCTTGCTGCAACTATTTTTTCCCTACATTATCATACATTCAATGATAATATAATAAATGAATAAATTCACATAGAAGAAATTTGCATCCTGACTCAGTGCAACATTTCAACAACAGTACATGATAAAATAAATTTCCATAGTACAATCAAAAACATTTCTCAATACTTTAGTGATAGAAAAATTTCTCTTTTCTTAAAACCATTTACATCTTTTTCAATCAAATTATCCTCTCTGCCAAATGTTTCAATTATCATTTCCAGAGATTCTCAAACACATCTTATAATCAGTCCACATTTATAATGTCCTCTGATTTAGAAACCAATTCTGCGGATAAAACTGATCTTTTTCTCTTATAGCAATTATTTTAATGCTCAAACTAACAAGTCTGTTTAGAAATATCACAATATAATGATATCTACTCTAACAATACTTTTACTCATTCCTTTTTCTTCACAAGTAAGGGATTTAGTTTTAAAATAGTAAGTTTGGTAACTAACTATCAGTGAATTTGACATTCAATTCATCCTGTACTCCAGGCATGAATTTTACAAATAAGAGTAACAATGTTAACAACATCAAGCTTATTCCAATTGTTTTCAGAAGGTAAGGCTTTATCATTTTCAAATGATATAATATTTTTGCCTTTCTTTCATCACACAACAATGGCATCTGCATGTGAGCAGTGTACAATTTTTTTCTCACAAACACAGTTATGTCAGACAAAAATTTTATGTACTTATCTAGGTACTTGCTCAGCCCAAGGAGATCCAGTTCGGTCTGCCATTCCTCTTGAAGTAGTTTGAGTGGTCCTCGGACAGTGGGTCCAAAGATTGGTCCATAGGCTCCTCGACTTTCCGGATGGGATTCAGTTGACATCTCCTGCTCCAGGCATAAGTTCTTTAGGACTGGATTGAAGAGTTCCGGGGCGAAGTTGGTCCTTCGATCTGACGGTATGGATTGTGGTAACCCATAGCTTTTGATAGTTTCGGTCCAGCTCTCCGCACTCGTTTCTTCAGTGATGCTCCTCCAATCTTCATCTGTACCGGCAACTGCAGGTTTGCATTGTTGTTTGTTTATGCTGTGGTCTATCTGTTCATAGACATCAGTAGTAGGATTTTCTTTCTCGTCGACAGCTTTCTCATGCAGCTGTAGCAACTCTGGATCTACTTTCTGTTCAGCAGTCAATTCATTTTGTGATGACTTCTTTGATTGTTCATTTCCTTTCGGACAATCTTCAATCATGGAGAAAATAGTAGTATCAAGTTTCACTCCTTCTTCCACTTTCTTCTCTCGTGGGAGAATTTCTTCTTTATTTTTCTTTTCTTGTGAGATAGTTTCTTCTTTCTTTTTCTGTGGTGTCATACCATTTATGACATCACCTACAGGATAAAGTTCTTTTTCTTTTCCTGTCTCCACCATAGGACTAGGGTCTGGATTTTCCTTCACAATCAGTTCAGGTCTCACCCTCCCTTTCGCCAAATCATTTGCTAGGATAACAGATATGCCCTCAACAGGAAGTTTTGATATTACTCCAACTGTCACATATCCTGTCACCAATTCAGATGTGAGGTATATCCTATGTAGAGGTATTTCTTCTTTCCATTCAAAACCTCTCAATAGGACAGTCTGTCCTGTCAATGTATTATCATTCAATGGTAATACATCTTTAAGCAGCAGTGTTAATGATGCTCCTGTGTCTCGTAATATTCTTACGGACTTCAGTGGTCCTTCCTTTTGTAAGGCCACACAACCTTCACTAATGAACGGTTGAAAACTGCACAGGGTCTCTGTGTCAATTTTATTCTTCCCTTGACCATGACTTTCGGGTGTTGTTTCATCTTTCGATGACTTCAGACTCTTGTTCGAGTCAAAAATACTTTGGTCTACTTTTTCGTCTCTGTGGACTTGGACAATTAATCCAATAGTAGCCATTCTGTATTTATAATCAGGATATTTATCCTCATTATCTTCAGTTGTAGATTTCTCTACCTTCTGACTTTTGCTCTCAGGCAAATCCACCCTCAGTTTTTCTGGTTTAGAAGAATCTTTCTTCGAATTCAGTTCGTTTGTATTTTCGCTTTCTTGTACATTCTGTATTGGTTTATGGCTAGTGCACATTACCACTTTGTTAGGTCTTTTGTTGCTTCGTATACTCCAACAGTCTTCTATGCTATGTCCTGTCCTTTTACAAAAAGTACATTGGACGTTTTTGTTGATAGGTTTTTTATTAACATCATTTTGTTTCACAAAATGCTCTTTTTCACGATGTTGTTGTTGTGTGTTTTCTGCTGGCCGTTGTGGCCTATTAACATTCTTTCCATCAGCTGTCCTATGACACAATGTGTACTGTTCAGCTAAATCAGCAGCCTTATGTGGGTCAGTGATATCACGCTCGGATAAATACATTCTTATATCCGGCCTCACTTTGTTAATAAAATCCTCTAACAGAATGATATCTTTCATTTCTTTTAATGTGGAGATATTTCTGGATTTTATCCACTGATCCATTAACTTTTCTTCTGCTCGAAGGAAGTCTAAGTGTGTTTGGTAAGGGGACATTGTGTACTGACGGAACCTTTTCCGATAACTTTCAGGTATTTGGTTATAGGCTTTTAGTACAGTGTCTTTAATGACTTCATAATCATTTAATTGTTCCTCTTTTAACAACAGAACACAATCTCTTGCCCTTCCCTGAGTAAAAGCTGTTCTCACTAATATTCCCCATTTATCTTCTGGGAACTTAAAATCTCTGCAAGAAATTTCAAAGGTCTGGAAGAAATTAGCTATTTCACTTTCTTTATCAATGTAGGTAGGGACTAGCTTTTTCCATCTGGCCATCTCTACATCATTATGAGATTCTTTTTTAGTAGCTCCTATCTTTGCTAGCTCTATTCTTTCCTGACTTTCTCTTTGACTTTTCTTATCTCTTTCCTGACTTTCTATTTCTCTTTGACTTTTCTTATCTCTTTCCTGACTTTCTATTTCTAGACGTCTTTGTTCCATCTCAAGCCGTTTTTCTTCCATTTCAAGCCGTTTCATTTCTAGTTGAAATCGGAACTGTTCAGACATCTGACCTTCAACTTGATATCCCTCCGCGCTTGATTCTACTTTCAACTTGCCACTCGCAATCAACACATCTTTTATCTGCTGTGCCAACACAGTCCTCGATGGTGTAGTTTCAGTAACTTCTATCTTTAAGATCTCAGCGATCTCTTTTAACTTCTTTATTGATAAAGTTTTCAAAACTTCTTCTTCTGGATTTTCAATAAATTCCATTCTTTAGTTAAGAGATTTATAAAGTGTAAATTTCCAACTTACGTTTTTCCAATCGGAAGAATGAATTCAGCGTTATTAGGCTTGCTCAGTAGGTCACGGCTCCAACACACAACACAACACAACTTGAATATATGCTTCACTATACAACTATCCCGGACGAGCCCCCAAACTGTTATGGACCTCTTTAGGTTGATTATTATTACGACTCGTTAAATCGGATTCAATGAATATAGTTGTATCTTTATTAGAAGTCTCTAGATTCTGCTAATCTGTAGCCCAAGCTAGGGGTTCCTTGACTGACAGGTCTATGCAGTAATGTAGTTATATTCGTGATAATTATCTTCAACACCTTTCTCAACAACGATAGATCAAACAACTCCAGTTGTTGAATAAACAATTTTATTTAAATTGTAGACTCAATATAAACGATCAATAAACTTCATCAACTGGTGGCAACATAAGTATCAATAAAATGGCATTATATGTACATGTATGAATATAGCGACTTCACTCTACAAACGTTTAAACTGAACTAACTTTAAGGAGGTCGGGACTTTACAAAGAAAACGATCATCGAAGATTCTACAGGGTCTTAATACGCATTTTAACCTCTTTCTCTATAATTACTACGATCCAGAATTATCCCCCAATTTCCACGGGATTTGAACGAATTATTTTATTTAAACTGCCCTCAGGGCATAAAGGTCAAGCCTTGGTCGCTTTGGACTCTGATACGCACTTGTTAAGAGGTCAATGCCTTACTACGTCATTCATTTATGACCGATATTCGTAACAATATATATATATATATATATATATATATATATATATATATATATTATATATAATATGAAATATAAACCAATATATCTTGCACGCACGGATGTCCAGTATGTTATATATAAAGAGATATAGGCAACGCTTTTAAAACTCTACTTAACAATAAATGTGTATGTCCCTTGTGATCTACTTTACCTAAGTACTTAATTATTCCCTGTTTTATACCTTTCTGTTATTAAATTCCAGGGGACTCAAACACGCCGACCGCAGGCCGCATGCGGCTCACCAAGCGGATATGTGTGGCCCGCCAGTATACTTACATAAATTTACCATTTGTGACCTTTAGACAGCTAGTACTGATACACATGAAATTTTATTGTTAATTTTATTTTCGTAACATACTCATTAAAAAAATTCTTTTGCAAATAAACTGTCCAAAATTTCCAGCACTGTTATAATATATATATATATATATATATATATATATATATATATATATATATATATATTGTTACTGTGTTAGTAATAATAATGATAGTTCACTTTGGTATAACTCTTTGTGTCTAAATTGTAAATCGGCATAATATTATTAGTGATAAGTAATAAAATTAGTTAAGATGTTTGATGTGTTTTTTTTTATTTACTAGGGTTGGGTTGTTGGGGGGGGGGGGGGAGGTGCGGCCCTTGACACAACTCTTAAGTTATGCAATGGCAGATGCCTTCATCCGAGTTTGAGAGCCCTATATCTACTTAAGTCGGTATAATTTTTTTTTTAAGTAACAACCAAGGAGTCATCCATATTTTACGTACTCACTGACCCCGGGGGGGGGGGAATTTAAGAGAGTTTGCATACGGATGCATCAATACAATAAATCAGTATACAAATTACTAATTATTTCATTCACATAGCGCTATTCATAACAATTAGTCTTCGAATGCGCTTTACATTTACTCTATGTTATTAAAATAAATTGAATACATTAAAAATATAATTATTCAAAACATACTTTGTTTTAAAAATGTCAATATTATCCGCATGTTTAACTGTGCTCGGAAGTTCGTTCCACCACAGAGGTGCTACGACGCTGTAGGAACGAGTTGCTAATGTTTTAGTTTTTACTTTTAGAACCTTGAGCTGTAGATGGATTTTGTTTGAACGCTGTCCTCTTTTCTTGGATGTGTGTAGCTCGATCATGGATCTGATGTACTGTGGAGAATGACCATAAAGGCTTTTATAGAGCATAGTCAGAACTTTGAATATATTATCCTAAGTGTTAGAGTTAGCCCGTGCAATTTCTTTAGACAGGTCGTATATAGTGTTTGACTTTATTGAATATTTTGATGCAATGTTTAAGACCATAACATCAGACTGTTTTATTGTATTTCTTACTTAGAACTCAACATGGACAAACTCGATAGTAACAACAACACGTTAACAAGTTAAACGAATGCGTTTTGACTATAGCTAAAAATAACTTTGAAACATGGTTGAGGTACGACACAGAGAAGAAAATTTTTACGCACGCAATAAGGGAGGAGGGTTTAAAAAACGTACGCATGTAAGAGAAGTTACGGTATTGATAATCCGATTTGTTATTCTTACGTAGTAGGCCTTATACGGACGACCCCTAGTTGCAGTTGATTCTGTTTGTAACAGTTTTACTGTTTCACCTTTCTGCGACCTTGACAAATTAGGTCAGTAACATTTAGAAAAGGGTTTAGAAGTAAACAAAGTGATCAATGAAGAAGTGAAGAAATGATGTCAAGTTGAACTTTGTTCAAAGTGTCAATTACATTGTGTAATGAGTTGGGTGGAGGGGAGAAAAGGTGGGTGGGTATACACGATATTATCAACGAAACATGAAATAAAAGAACGAGTGAACGAGAAAGTGAAAGAAACATAGACAGCGAGATGAAGAGAGAGAGAGAGAGAGAGAGAAAGAATTAGAGAGGAGGAGAAAGAGAAAAGAAAGAGAGAACACAAAGAGAGAGAGAGAGAGTAAGAGATAGAGAGAGAAAAAGATCAAATATAAAGGGACTCTAAATACAATGCTCTAGATTTTAGATTCTAGATCAGAAGTAGGGCTTATATAAAACAATTTTACCAAATGTCTGGCCGCGACCCGATACCGGGTCAGGAAGTTAAATGAAAAACAAAGTTCCGAATCTTGGACATATTCTCGTAAAATATTACTTGGTACTGCACAAGAACTCCATACCCAGCATGCATCTCGTCTCCACTGATCGATATCCCAGGATTCCCATCAGTCTACATTTTCATTTAGATTTAGACACTGATTATGTTTGTAGTTTGTAAGAAACAAAGAGACTACTCTTTCTCTTGTTCGTAAGGAATCAAACTATTATTCAATTTCTTCATTGGTTAAATATGCTAAGTGTTAGAACATTTAAGTATTACAGTAATTACCGAATCATCCAATGAAACGTCCCGTTAAGAAATTAGGAGGAAAAAGAATTCTCATTCATTCTCAAATTTTACATCGTGCGTCTTAGTCTTGAATAACTTTTCCTTTCAGATGCTCAGCGATATCTCTTCCAATATTCCGTTGTCAATATGACTTAAAGCTCAAACATAGCGTCAAATAACGCACGCTACCAGCATTACGAGGAGCAGGAGGTGGATGATGTTGTGTGTGTGTTGTGTGTGTTGTGTGTGTGTCGTGGGGGGAAGTAGTATAGCGTGGGGAATGGAGTATCGGTTTAAGTTTACATTTTGAGAACTTCAGGTTTCAAAAAGTGAGTAATGCGGCCAGGTCGAGTGCAAGGTAAAAAGTCGTGAACTGTAACTTTCTAGACGTGAACTAGATACGTCAAGACAGACTTGCTGTTTTCTATAAATATGTCTTTCTCTCTCTCACTGCCTCACTCTGTATCTCAAATTGTCTCTCATTGTCCGTGTGCGCCTCTCTCTCTCTCTCTCTTTCTCTCTCCGTGACTGACTAAAAAATTTGTCAACATATCCCACCTGATGTTCAAACGCTTGATAGGTGTATCCCAAACATTAATTTTTCGTGAGCCGTTTATTTGTATACTCCTAAATTTGTACAGGCCCGACAATCCCCTTGCGACCACAAAAGCTTCTGAACGCTTCTTCACATTTTACATAGACCAATGCGGTTTGAAATGGATTATTAACAACTTCATGCCCCACTAACAATGATTATCGCCTCTTGTAGTCTATAACTAACCAGAAACAGATATAAACATTCACACACAGTTTGTTACTCGGTATTATTGCTTTTGTAGTCCGATATCGTTAAAAGTGTTGATCCGGTATTTTTTTGGTGTTCATACTTCGTACTAGACAGCGGCTATCCTGTAATATCGGATTTCCGCAAGACTCAAACCAGCGGGCACACCACGTCTTATCGACGTGGAAATAACGTGGAGACCACGAAAAAGCGTGGTTTCCACGTTGTTTCCCCATCGATACGACGTGGTGTGCCCGCTGGGAAAACATTATCAAGACATACCAGATCGACCTTGACACCTATATGTCACCTTCTATACTTGGGCAGTGCAAAAAGCTCACGAGACGGGCGAGTGCATCGACTCACCGGTGGTTACATCCCCTAAACCCCCCCCCACCTTGACCCCACCTCCGCCCCCATATGACTAAAAATAGCTTCAACTGTGGCGGGAAGGGTTTAATTGAAGAGTTGACGTTTAATTAGGAAAAGCCCGGTATAAAATGTTGAGAATCGTTTTTTCAAATTCTGCAATATTTTTGTCTGAATTTTTTTTTTATACAAGGTTTTGGTTGATATTGTTTAAAACATTAGTATTCCTTCAAATTTGACTTGGTATTGGTGTAGCCTATGAGGTAAATTCTGATTTATGTACCTTATAATGATTTATCGTAGAACTTTAGGCATTGAGAAGGCTTTAATGTAATATGCGTACATTCTCACACTCGTGTTACGGTTACTCGAATGGAGCAAAAGTATGTAGGCCTATTATTCTAAATATAATTAATTTGTAAGCTGTTTGTTACATACTTGAGTTCACCATCAAATTTGTTTGTCTCAGTGTATGTAGTGAATTTCCCGGAACTTAGACTTCGGTGCAAAATTTAAAAAACAAAACGGGTTACTGGTTCTTTTGCCCTAATTTTGTGAAAATTGTGGCTATTTTAAAGAAATGTTTAAAGCGTTTGCCCTATGAGGTGATTGTGTGACCAGCACCATGCACAGCCGCCTTTACTTTATCCCAACTAAGGTCATGTATCTCCCATCAGAGCTGGGTAGACTCAGGGGCACCCTCAAGTCCCGGGAAAAAATACTAGCCTTCACCAGGATTCGAACCCAGAACCTTTGGATCGCCAGTCGAACGCGCTGCTTTACTTTTATGCCCTATCAATTATAATACAAACACCATATTAAATCCATGAAAATAAAGATATTGTGAAATTGTTTATGTAAGTAACTTATTTCATTTCGGTCCTTTCATTCTTAAAATAGTACAGGAAAAATAAATGTCAGAACTTTCATCGTTTGACCAAGATTGTATTTTCTAAAATTGGTCCAAACGTCTACACTTTTGACGTGGCGTGGGGAGGGTAGGGGGGGGGACACCATCGTTTATGGCCAAATAAAATTAAAATTAATTAAATTGGTTTTAAATTATAATGGCCGAGCCCCCAATTGATTTAAGTTGCCAATTAGCTAAATATTTGTATCTGCGCAATACGTCGATCGAAAAGAAAATAATTAAAGTGAGAATAGCGATAGATCTAAAGCGTTTTATAGTTAAAGGATAAACAATTTTACATTTTTATTTTCTATTAGTTTACATTCATTTAGTATTGTATAGAAAATCCGAGATTGTATCACTAAATTCACCAAAATCAATCAGCATTTGAAAACACGAAATAAGATAAGTCGATTGAAAAATTATTATTTTTTTTTGCCTACATATTTTTATATATTGAAATTATTTTCATTATTGTTCATCTTGGGATAATATTACAAAGTCAATATATTCACCTTTTCTTCTATCCGATACTAAACACATTCCTAACTATTGGTTAAATGTTATATGTGAAGGAAAAATAATAAATGTTATGGACATTAGAAGGTCTCCGTAGTAATATCCAAGAAATAAAGAAACCCGTAGAGTCTAAGTCTTACATGTTGTAATTCCTATTAGTTGCATTATTTTTGTTTAATCTCCTAATGGCGATCTTTAAGGAAATCAAATAAAATTTTAATTTCTACACTTTATTCTTTTTAAAAAAAAATATCGTTTGTATTTCCGAATCTATCAATTCTGGAACAGGAACCAGGTTTTATGATAATCGGGTTTAAATTTCCTGCAAAAATACGGATTTCCTGGTTACTCGAAAACCAGCTAAACGGTTCAGCGTACTATAAGCTTACTTGTTCTATCTTTTTCTCAATAATATTTTCTTTCTTATCTACCTCCACTGCTTCCATCTGTTCACATTGATTTATCCAATAAAAATTTTTTAAATACACCGTTTAGAGCAATAGAATTAGTTTTTTTCAGTAGGCCTACGAAAACAATTCGTAATTGGAGAGATAGGACAGTGGGAGGGAAGTCAAATTGAATTGTATGAATAAGAAAATGGGCGTTCAAATTATTGGTATAATCTGTGAAAACATTATTAAATCTAACTTTATAACGAGATTTGGGGGGGGGGGGTAAAATACAGTCGAGCCAAATTGATCCATAGGGCCGGTGAAGCAGCGTTCACTAGTTTCTGTGACCATACAGATTGTGATTGTGTAGTCAGCACTATGCACAGCCGCCTTTATTTTAATCCAACTAAGATCGGGTACCCATCAGAGCTGGTTAGTCTCAGGGACACCCTCCTGTCCTGGGAACAAGTCCTAGTAGTAATTATAAATAATGTACTGACCATGAATTTTATCAGACACTAAATCTGACAAGAGACTAATCTAACAAAACACTCAGATAACAGATATAAAACAACAACACATTTCATATTTCCTATGCAACTAAATGATTCATATATATTTCTTCTTGAATGTCATTCGGTCATTGAATGGGTTACTTGAACAAACCGGAAAAATGAACTAATTTCAATTCAAACACCACTTTAAAAGAAATGCAAGAATAACCTCTAACCAATGATTAACTTAGAATGCAAATATTCTTCAGTTTAGAAGGAGTCTCTGTAAAGTAAAGAAATAATAAATATATTGACCTATAAATTCATCTTTCCGTTTATTTCTATGACAATTTATTGAGATTTTTTTTAAATTACAGTCTTAATTTGGTTTGTCATTTAAAAAAGAAAGATGTATTGTAGAATGTAGCCTATAACAAACTGTTTATAGAAATTTAACCAAAATTCTCTTTTTTTTTCTAAATGAACCAAGTTTTTATGACCAAAGACTATCTATTTACGCTTTACTTTTTAATCATGGAATGTGGTTAACTTTTAAAAAAAATAATTAAGGCTATATTATTTTCTTGAAGTATAGTGGTAAATAGTTGAAGTCCAGTTCTTATTGTGTACATATTTAGAATTACTCATGGGTCCAAGAGGCTGTTTCACAATGGCCTTGCTTTTGGGGATTATGTGTTTCACCCACGCCGACAACCCAGGAGTCAAAATGAGGATGACTGATAAGACTATACGATACTGTAAGTACAACGAACACTCAAATAATAAATAAATATATGACGGTTGTTTGTTGCTCAACGATACGCTCTAAGCTTACATTATGTTTGTTGGCAGCGCTATTCAAATATAATTATTATTATTGTGGTATCCTCATGGATTCCTTATGGACTCTGTAAAGGACGTTTGACCAAAGACTTTTTATAGTCTTTGGTTTGACTAATTGAGTAAAACGTTAAGTACAATTAGGCCAATTTTCTCCAAATGGACGATCATATGGCATGCTGCTAAATTTGCTAATTTTAGATAAATACAATGTGCACAGTGGATTTAATTATACAAATTTTTAATATCTAATGTAATGAAAATATTTTGTCATTTTGCTCTTACCCAAATGTATTTGAATGAAACGCGATCGAGTTTTCCAGATTTGATGTTTATTATGTTGTTTTATGATTATATACAAAAGATCTAGAATTTAGACGGATTACTCTGTTGTTTTTTTATTATATACAATAGATCTAGAGTTTAGACGGATTTAGAGAAACTTCTCCTTTTTTGTAAATGACAAGCATCTCAGTTTGATTTAGTAGAATCGAGTATGCAGTTCACACTTTATGACGTTATAGTAATGTGTACAATGTATTAAAGTTTTTTTAAAATATTTTATATTTTGATTCTGGCTGGCTGGATACCGACACGATCTTCCCAAGACAAATTGAATTACTTCCCATCATAATGCCTGGCACATCGACGTTAAGCCCTCGGCACTACATTATATCAACATCATCTCCCCCTACCCCAACTAACAAAAATTAAATAGGTTTTCAACATGTTATTTTTCTTAACACTTTATGGTGCGCACTGGTTAATCCCTGTTCAACGTGCATGATTTACCGTTGTGTGTTTAATGCGCTTTGTTGGTGGCAAATGTATTGTGTGTTTTTGCAAGAGTCAAATATATTGTTTAATATATTATTTAGAACGACCGTTAAAATGATCAGAAATGGACAGTTTTGGTCGACAGTTTGATGATCAATGTAAATTTGAAATAGACATTTTCAGTTTTATTTCTTTTTACTTACTTAAATAGCAAACCATAGAGTGTAAACATATTTAAACATAGTACAGTTTGCACAATATAAACCTAATCGTCTTTCTTTTCTCCAACATTTTATACAGTGGAAACAATCGTCAGTAAACAGATTTCTCATATAGTAGAACGGATGAATGTAAAAGATGTAGAAGGAAAACTTGGCAACATCAGCTATAACATCACAAAGTAAGTCTAAATATTATATTTACGTTTTATAAATCAAAACATTATAGTGGTAAATTTGATAACATAGTTAAACGAAATACATGTAAACTGCTTTCTGGCTGTTTACGAAATTTTAAAAGCCAATACATAGTTCAATATCTAGTGCTTTTATTATCTTAGTTTACAATCTAATCTATATCTTTATTCCTTTTTTATATAAATTGTTCGTTGTTCGACACTTACACTAATTTTTTTTTACCAAATAATGTAATTTCAAACATTGACAAAATGTAAAACAGTAAACCTTGGGGTAAAAGTAAAATGTGTGTGTCTGAACACGAACAAATTGTCACTGTCTGTCTTTAAACCTAAACAGATATTAATAAACAAAATTGACAAATGGGAATTAAATTTTAAAAAAATTGTCGTAGTTCTGTTGATTTTCTATTAAATACATATATTTGTATGTGGTCAACGCAAGAGATTGAAATTGACAGCTTTGCATGTGTCAAGAGAACCAAAGGTGTTATTCGCTGTTTAAAAAAAAACACACACGTTACTGTGTATTGAAATCTTGTCAGCACATAATATAATAATAATAATAATAATAAGGGCCTAATGGATTTAAAAAATCAGGGTGTGATCGTAGACTATATAGTTTCTGCAGTGCTGCATAGAGATATCACAAATATTCCTTGCTTTTAATGGTAGAAACAAATGACTCAAATCTTCTGAAAAAAGAATCTCTAAATGTATTAAATTGTATATGCATGATTGAAGTAATCCATATTAATTAAATAAAGAAGCCACAAGCGTAATCTACATTCTATCATGCTGAACACTAAGTATATCACTAAACATGATGACTCTCCCACTATTAAGTATATTACTAAACATGACGACTCTCCCACTATTAAGTATATTACTAAACATGACGACTCTCCCACTATTACGTATATCACTAAACATGACGACTCTCCCACTATTAAGTATATTACTAAACATGACGACTCTCCCACTATTAAGTATATTACTAAACATGACGACTCTCCCACTATTAAGTATATTACTAAACATGACGACTCTCCCACTATTAAGTATATTACTAAACATGACGACTCTCCCACTATTAAGTATATAACTAAACATGACGACTCTCCCACTATTAAGTATATCACTAAACATGATGACTCTCCCACTATTAAGTATATTACTAAACATGACGAATCTCCCACTATTAAGTATATTACTAAACATGACGACTCTCCCACTATTAAGTATATTACTAAACATGACGACTCTCCCACTATTAAGTATATTACTAAACATGACGACTCTCCCACTATTACGTATATGACTAAACATGACGACTCTCCCACTATTAAGTATATTACTAAACATGACGACTCTCCCACTATTAAGTATATTACTAAACATGACGACTCTCCCACTATTAAGTATATTACTAAACATGACGACTCTCCCACTATTAAGTATATTACTAAACATGACGACTCTCCCACTATTAAGTATATTACTAAACATGACGACTCTCCCACTATTAAGTATATTACTAAACATGACGACTCTCCCACTATTAAGTATATTACTAAACATGACGACTCTCCCACTATTAAGTATATCACTAAACATGACGACTCTCCCACTATTACGTATATCACTAAACATGACGACTCTCCCACTATTACGTATATCACTAAACATGACGACTCTCCCACTATTAAGTATATCACTAAACATGATGACTCTCCCACTATTAAGTATATTACTAAACATGACGACTCTCCCACTATTAAGTATATTACTAAACATGACGACTCTCCCACTATTAAGTATATTACTAAACATGACGACTCTCCCACTATTAAGTATATCACTATACATGATGACTCTCCCACTATTAAGTATATTACTAAACATGACGACTCTCCCACTATTAAGTATATTACTAAACATGACGACTCTCCCACCATTAAGTATATTACTAAACATGACGACTCTCCCACTATTAAGTATATTACTAAACATGACGACTCTCCCACTATTAAGTATATTACTAAACATGACGACTCTCCCACTATTAAGTATATTACTAAACATGACGACTCTCCCACTATTAAGTATATTACTAAACATGACGACTCTCCCACTATTAAGTATATTACTAAACATGACGACTCTCCCACTATTACGTATATCACTAAACATGACGACTCTCCCACTATTACGTATATCACTAAACATGATGACTCTCCCACTATTACGTATATCACTAAACATGATGACTCTCTCTTTATTAAGTATATCACTAAACATGATGACTCTCCCACTATTACGTATATCACTAAACATGATGACTCTCCCACTATTACGTATATCACTAAACATGATGACTCTCTCTTTATTAAGTATATCACTAAACATGATGACTCTCCCACTATTACGTATATCACTAAATATGATGACTCTCCCACTATTACGTATATCACTAAACATGACGACTCTCTCTTTATTAAGTATATCACTAAACATGATGACTCTCCCACTATTACGTATATCACTAAACATGATGACTCTCCCACTATTACGTATATCACTAAACATGATGACTCTCCCACTATTACGTATATCACTAAACATGACGACTCTCTCTTTATTAAGTATATCACTAAACATGATGACTCTCCCACTATTACGTATATCACTAAACATGATGACTCTCCCACTATTACGTATATCACTAAACATGACGACTCTCTCTTTATTAAGTATATCACTAAACATGATGACTCTCCCACTATTACGTATATCACTAAACATGATGACTCTCCCACTATTACGTATATCACTATACATGATGACTCTCCCACTATTACGTATATCACTAAACATGATGACTCTCTCACTATTAAGTATATTACTAAACATGATGACTCTCTTACTATTAAGTATATTACTAAACATGATGACTCTCCCACTATTAAGTATATTACTAAACATGATGACTCTCCCACTATTAAGTATATTACTAAACATGATGACTCTCCCACTATTACGTATATTACTAAACATGATGACTCTCCCACTATTAAGTATATTACTAAACATGATGACTCTCCCACTATTAAGTATATTACTAAAAATGATGACTCTCCCACTATTAAGTATATTACTAAACATGATGACTCTCCCACTATTACGTATATCACTAAACATGACGACTCTCCCACTATTAAGTATATTACTAAACATGATGACTCTTTCACTATTACGTATATCACTAAACATGACGACTCTCCCACTATTAAGTATATTACTAAACATGATGACTCTCCCACTATTACGTATATCACTAAACATGACGACTCTCCCACTATTAAGTATATCACTAAACATGATGACTCTCCCACTTTTACGTATATCACTAAACATGACGACTCTCCCAATATTACGTATATCACTAAACATGACGACTCTCCCACTATTACGTATATCACTAAACATGACGACTCTCCCACTATTACGTATATCACTAAATATGACGACTCTCCCACTATTAAGTATATTACTAAACATGACGACTCTCCCACTATTACGTATATTACTAAACATGATGACTCTCCCACTATTACGTATATCACTAAACATGACGACTCTCCCACTATTACGTATATCACTAAACATGATGACTCTCCCACTATTAAGTATATTACTAAACATGATGACTCTCCCACTATTACGTATATTACTAAACATGATGACTCTCCCACTATTAAGTATATTACTAAACATGATGACTCTCCCACTATTAAGTATATTACTAAAAATGATGACTCTCCCACTATTAAGTATATTACTAAACATGATGACTCTCCCACTATTACGTATATCACTAAACATGACGACTCTCCCACTATTAAGTATATTACTAAACATGATGACTCTCCCACTATTACGTATATCACTAAACATGACGACTCTCCCACTATTAAGTATATTACTAAACATGATGACTCTCCCACTATTACGTATATCACTAAACATGACGACTCTCCCACTATTAAGTATATCACTAAACATGATGACTCTCCCACTTTTACGTATATCACTAAACATGACGACTCTCCCAATATTACGTATATCACTAAACATGACGACTCTCCCACTATTACGTATATCACTAAACATGACGACTCTCCCACTATTACGTATATCACTAAACATGACGACTCTCCCACTATTAAGTATATTACTAAACATGACGACTCTCCCACTATTACGTATATTACTAAACATGATGACTCTCCCACTATTACGTATATCACTAAACATGACGACTCTCCCACTATTACGTATATCACTAAACATGATGACTCTCCCACTATTACGTATATCACTAAACATGACGACTCTCTCTTTATTAAGTATATCACTAAACATGACGACTCTCCCACTATTAAGTATATTACTAAACATGACGACTCTCCCACTATTACGTATATTACTAAACATGATGACTCTCCCACTATTACGTATATCACTAAACATGACGACTCTCCCACTATTACGTATATCACTAAACATGATGACTCTCCCACTATTACGTATATCACTAAACATGACGACTCTCCCACTATTACGTATATCACTAAACATGACGACTCTCCCACTATTACGTATATCACTAAACATGACGACTCTCCCACTATTAAGTATATTACTAAACATGATGACTCTCTCTTTATTAAGTATATTACTAAACATGATGACTCTCCCACTATTAAGTATATTACTAAACATGATGACTCTCCCACTATTAAGTATATTACTAAACATGACGACTCTCCCACTATAAGGGCGGGAAAGAGGAGGAGGGCAGGGTTAAAGCAATGGGGTGTGGAGGGGGAGATGAAACAAACCACTTTCTGAAATTTGGGTGAAAGCGTATTTTAAAAAAAAAGCAATCTAACAATTTTATAGCAAAAACTGTAGTTAAATTCTCTAAATAAAAGGTAAGTGTGTGTTACGCAAAACTTAGTCCCCCCCCCCCTCAACAAAATCCTGACTTCGCCCCTGGTGGGGGTTTTGTTTGTATGTGGGGGGGGGGGGGGGAATAAACTAATATGTTAACAACCTTCGATGAAGTAAAATCTCAGAATGTTCTAATTTCATGTTTCGTTTCTATTAAATAAGTTTTCTTTATGGTTTGTCCTCTTCAGCACAGACATCAGGAATGTGACGATTCCGAAAATTAAGGTGGAACTCAACACCGGCAACTCTAGCAGCGGGGAGATAAGTGTAACGGCCAGTAACCTGAGTCTACAGCTGACCACTGACTACTCGGTGTATTATCATCTTTTTTATGGGTACAGTTTTTTTTTAAATAGACTATCATCACTATAGTTGTTTTATATATATTACCAGAAGAGTTGAAGATGTCTATTTCCCTAATCAACTCAGCAGTGATTTCGGGGCATACCAGTTTTCCATAGAGTTATCTATATATGAGTGGTTTCTTTCAGGATCAAGGTTTAATATTGTAGAAACGGTGCTTCGGTCGATTGTACATTCTCTGCATTTTCTGAAGCAGGTTCCACAACGGGCATATTTCACCGGTTCCAATGTGTACTTTCCGAAACATATTTTGCTTCACCTTGTTATGACCTGTTGTAGGTTTACAATTTATCTGTTTTCTTTTGAGTGAAAACTAGTTGTAAGCAATATTTTAAGAATATATAATCCTCTGCCGGCCAACGTCATCTATATGGGGACATTTTGAACCGTGGGCAATCTATAGATAGGCCTACATTATAACTATGATTTCTTCTTCTTCTAGTAGCCAGTCTGCAGAGCTGTTTGCTCTCTTGCGATTTACCGGAATACTGAAATAAACACAAAAAAACACACGTTTATTCCAGTATATTCTAATATAAACATGATCAATGAACTTAAATTAATATTGTAAAAAAAAGCACTCCAACCATTCAATATAACTTTGTAACAAACCTTGTTTACCATTTTGAGATGAAATAATGTGATATTCTAAGAAAAATTTTCTTTAAATGAACAAAAACGTTGACATCAACCATCAAAAAATGTATATTGAAATAATTCGATTAAAAGTGTACAAGTAGATAAAAATACCGCTTAGTGTCTATGTAATCCAGCTGTATGGAGGTTTTGGGCAAAACTCACCCTCTACTGTATGCCTTTATTTTGAACATTTGATAAAAGAAAAGTAAGTGACGTAAATGAACATTTCTTTACAGTCCAATGCAAAAGTAATTATACCTTTTTAAATGCTTGGTTTTCATTTGTGGTTAGTGTTGTTAGTTTTCTGGTTTTCTACATTCTAAGAAATATTCTTTTAGTACTCAGACAAAACAAACATCTTTTTTTTTCAAAAATAAAAGTATTGAAGTACCTTTGACTGGAAGTGTTGGTGTTCAGTTTGGTCAAGCTGATATTGACTTCAAAATGACTCTCAGTAAGTCTTTCTTGATAAAGTACAATAATGGTAACATAGCACGTGATGTATAGCTTCTCTCTGCTTTCTTTCATCCTATATATATTTAAAGTTGTTTTTTGTAAACAAGTGAATCCACTCTTCACTTAAAACACCACAATATAGTTAAACCACAATATAGTTAAACCACAATATAGTTAAACCACAATATAGTTAAACTACAATATAGTTAAACCACAATATTAGTAAACCACTATATAGTTAAACAACAATATAGTTAAACCACAATATAGTTGAACCACAATATAGTTAAACTACAATATAGTTAAACCACAATATTAGTAAACCACTATATAGTTAAACATCAATATAGTTAAACCACAATATAGTTAAACCACAATATAGTTAAACTACAAAATAGTTAAACCACAATATTAGTAAACCACTATATAGTTAAACAACAATATAGTTAAACCACAATATAGTTGAACCACAATATAGTTAAACTACAATATAGTTAAACCACAAAATTAGTAAACCACTATATAGTTAAACCACAATATAGTTAAACAACAATATAGTTAAACCACAATATAGTTAAACCACAATATAGTTAAACAACAATATAGTTAAACCACAATATAGTTAAACCACAATATTAGTAAACCACTATATAGTTAAACCACAATATAGTTAAACCACAATATAGTTAAACCACAATATAGTTAAACCACAATATAGTTAAACAACAATATAGTTAAACCACAATATAGTTAAACCACAATATAGTTAAACCACAATATAGTTAAACCACAATATTGTTAAACCACAATATAGTTAGACCACAATATAGTTAAACCGCAATATAGTTAAACCACAATGTAGTTAAACTACAATATAGTTAAACCACAATACAATTAAACCAATTGAACAGGCTATGTTTAAATGATATCTTTATACAATGTATACTATACAGAATAACAAAATGTTGACGATGGCAACTTTTTATAACCAAATATAATTTTAAAAAGCTAAGGGAATTAACTCAGAAAATTAAAAACGTATTTGCTATTTACTGTGAAATTTATTCCGGCCCTGTGTTTCTTATTATAATTAAATGTTGATAGCGCTTTGTTTCCCATTTATAAAGATATCGTTTCTTTAGTGTGTCCCATTTATAAAGATATCGTTTCTTTAGTGTGTCACATTTATAATGATATCGTTTCTTTAGTGTGTCACATTTATAAAGATATCGTTTCTTTAGTGTGTCACATTTATAAAGGTATAGTTTTGTATCTTGTCATATTTATAAAGATGTAGCTTTTGTAGTATGTCACATTTATAAAGATATCGTTTCTTTAGTGTGTCATATTTATAAAAATATAATTTTTGCAGTGTCACATTTATAAAGATATCGTGTCTTTAGTGTGTGACATTGATAAAGATACAATTTTTGAAGTATGTCCCATTTATAAAGATATCGTTTCTTTAGTGTGTCACATTTATAATGATATCGTTTCTTTAGTGTGTCACATTTATAAAGATATCGTTTCTTTAGTGTGTCACATTTATAAAGGTATAGTTTTGTATTTTGTCATATTTATAAAGATATAGCTTTTGTAGTATGTCACATTTATAAAGATATCGTTTCTTTAGTGTGTCACATGTATAAAAATATAATTTTTGCAGTGTCACATTTATAAAGATATCGTTTCTTTAGTGTGTGACATTTATAAAGATACAATTTTTGAAGTATGTCCCATTTATAAAGATATGGTTTCTTTAATGTGTTACATTTATAAAAATACAGTTTTTGTAGCATGTCACATTTATAAAGATATCGTTTCTTTAGTGTTTCACATTTTACTGGTTTCCTTTATATTGACTAGCAACCACACAGTGTGTGGAACAATTTTCTGGAACAAAACAATGTTACGCACAAATTTATTTTCTGAAATACACACATGTCATATTGAAATAATGATATTACTTAATGACAGTATCATACAATACACCTAGCACAATTGATCTATGTATCATTGCTATTGTCACTGCTTATGACTTATTGGAAACATTTTAACACCATTGACTTAAGTAGCAATTCTATTTGTCAGTGCTAGCGTCTACTTATTGTGGCTGTGTCTATGTTCTGCTTACAGCTTCATCACCAGAACATAACCATCTACCGATTCCTCGATCTGTGTATTGCAAGGTGAATATAGAAAACTTTGAAGTTAGTTTTACTGGAGACATGCAGTGGATACTCAACCTGTTACAGCATCTTTTCCTTGGTACAATCAAATCTACAATACAAGATCAGGTGATTGTTTTTTTTATTTTTATTCTCTTTATTCCCTACTCTTTTTCTCTCTCTGCCTCCATCTCTCACCTTCTCTCTCACTCTTTCAATCTCTTTTCGTTCCTCTCTCTCTATATCTCTCTTCTCTTACTCCCTCTTTGAGATTATATGGTCGATCTCTCTCTCTCTCTTCCACACAATTCTTCATCTTCTTTAACTATCTCTCTTCTCCATCTGTCACACTCTCTTACCCTCGTTCTTCCCCTCTCTCACTCCCTCTCAGTCTCTCTCACGCAAGTTTTTGTCATTTACTCTTAATTTGTTGTTGTTTTCAAGATAGTGTTACGTAAAGCCGTATTACATTATATACTTTATTGTTAACTGTATTGTTTATATTATTCCTTTCATTTAGTTTTTTAATATATCTCGCGTTTTTTGTTTGTTTGTTTCAAGATTTGCCACTCAATGACGACATTATTGGACGATAAAGGCGCGGCCAAAACAAGTGACGTCAAGCGTAGGTTTATAAAACTCAGTTCTAGGTTTTTAGTTTATAACTATATCAAGTTATATATATATATATATATATTTAAATGTTGTATTGTGTTTTGAAAGAAAATAACAATAACTGTTGGGGAAAGGCTTAACATACACATAAACACATTAAAAATAAATGGCTTTATATAAATATATATGTTATGTGAATATTTATATATATATATATATATATATATATATATATACATGGGCGCCCGCAGAAAATTATCTAGGGGGGGCATAATAATTTTAGGAATGTTTTAATGTAGTTTTAATTTACTGAGCGCATTTGTATGGTGAATGGACAGAACACTGTAGTAATTGTAGTACACTGTAGTAATGAAGGGCATACTGCAGCAACACATTTTTTATTAGCACAATATATATATATAATTAATATAATAGACGTAAACCATAGAAAAACTTTACTTTAAACAAACAATATTACAACGTAAATTTAAAATAAAATGTATTATTTAAACAAGAACTGGAGTCGTCTGTTACCGCTACCAAACATATCTACAATTTTGTCCATAAACTCTTTTTTGTTGCTGTTCACTTTGTCTCTGTGTACTCACAACATGCACAACCTTGACAGACGTTCATCTGACATTGTAGATCTAAGCCATAGGCTTTCAACCTTTTTCGGCTCACCGCACCCTTTTAAAATCTTACCGCTCACCGCCCCCCCCCCCCAACTTAATTTTAATTAAACATATAATAGGCCTATAATTAATTCTAAAACAAATTTATTTGTATTATTAATTTAGAAATATAAGAGACTTATTTAATAGCACTATATCATGTAATTTCTGTAATTATTAATGTTTTAAATATAAACTCCTTAACTGGACAAAACAATTAATGCAGGAAATGTTTATTTACAACTGTTTAACGTAAATTATTTTAATCCTCTAATAATTAAATCTTGTTATGAATACCACAATGTTGAATGTATATAAAGAAATAATAATAATCAGTAAAATTTGTTATATCACAAAACAGAACTTGTTCGGCATCACTATTGAATCAAACGTAGAAACATTTGTTAATTAAAGGGAGATAATTATTTCGTTTCATTTGAGCTAATATTTCTGTACTTTTTTCTTTTAAAAAAAGGATTAATGGCTTACATTTATAACACTAAATTGATCAAACTGTAAAAAGTATTTGAAAATTATATAAATATTATATGACTAAAGAAGTTATATGTATATTTTTAAGGATTACAATAACTACTCAGTTTGTCTGATTACTTCGTATCTATACCATACAACGCACACCATATTTACCAAGACGCGTCACACAGCCATTTAGCAGAGTTCGTTACATTATATAAGAACAAAGAGGAATCTCCTTCTTGAGCATAGTTGGTAAGATCTTTGCAAGAGGCACTATCAAGGCTGCAGGTGCTGTCATCTAGAGTCTATCCAAAGTCTCAGTGTGGTTTCAGAAGCGACTTATCCACTATAGACATTCGACTGCTACAAGAGAGGTTCCGCGAGATGAATAAGCCATTATACATTGCTTTCGTTGATCTCACTAAATCATTTGATATGGTCAGAAGAAGTGTATTCCTCAAACTCCTGGCAAAAATAGGATTCCCTCCAAAACTGCTATCTTTCATTGCCTGTTTTTTTTTAGCAAACCAGGTGCACAGTGAAGTCCGCAGCGGTGTTAAACAAGACTGCTTACTTGCACCCACCTTGTTTGGAATATTCTTCTCGTGTCTGCTGCACTATGCTTATGGAGACTGCAACGAGGGTGTCTACCTTCACACAAGCAGATCTGGAAAGCTCTTCAATCTAAACAGGCTCAAAGCCAAAATCTCAAGCAGTGTGCTCCTAGATGGGGAGATTAATAGTAGAATAGCTAAAGCCATGGGCACTATGGCAAGATTTAACAAAAAAAAAAGAGTCTGGATGAGCTCACTGCTCACACGCTCCACTAAGTCACTAGTTTATCGAACATGCGTTCTGATTACCCTGCTGTACGGCTGTGAGACATGGAGCACATATTCCTGGGAGGAGAGAAAACAAACTGAACACCTTTTACCTTAGGTGTCTCAGACTCATTTTAGATATAAGATTGCAGGACAGGATTTCAAACGCAGATGTCCTACGAAGAGCAGAGTGTCAAAACATCCGTATTACTCTCAGTAACAGACGTCTCAGCTGGCTAGGTCATGTACGCCGAATGCCACAGGGTCGACTTCCACAGGACATTCTATATGGAACGTTAGCTTCGGGACAGAGACCTGCTGGATGTCCAAAACTGAGATTTGCGGATGTATGCAAAAGAGATATGAAACAACTCCAAATTGACCCAAACAGTGGGGAGATCATGGCGCAGGATAGGCCCACTTGGAGGGCAGGAATCAAAGAAGGTTCCAGGCTTGCGGGAGAGGAGCGCGCCAGGAAAAAGACAGTGGAGAAAAATGTGGTCCACTCCGCTACATTCATCTGCAGCCAGTGTGACCGTGCCTGTACGTCCAGGATTGGCCTCTTTAGCCACATGAGGGCCTGCAAGGGAAATGAATCGTCTCTCGAGACGTAAAATGCCGACGAATGTGCTAAACGATCGCTCCACCGTACATGTTGTTGTTGGAAATGTTAGCAAAACTAGTAAGGTATAAGGCAAGGTAACAAGTCGATGAAATTTTGGCTACTTTTGTATTCTCGCGTTTTCCGAAAATCAAACTAACTCAAGGCTTCACTATCAAAATTATCAATGTGGTATACCTGATTAATCCACAAAGATAATGAGATCGATATGACAATGGAAGGAGTCACAGTTGTTACAATTAATTATAAATGTTTTAATTATTATTTTTTTTGTCTATTTTAGTCCAAATTTTTTTTATCTACCAATCGGGAGGGGGGCACTTTTCCAGGGGGGGGGCAAGTGCCCCCCCCCCTGCGGGCGCCCATGTATATATATATATATATAGAGAGAGAGAGAAAGAGAGAGAGAGAGACATATATATAGATAAAGATAGAGAGATACATAAATCGATAGATAGAGAAGGAGAGATAGATAGTATGAAAGAAAGGTAGGATGATTGAGTGAAAATGATTGAGAGTAGATAGATAGATAGACGACGAGAGAGATACATAATAAATATATTGATTGATTGTTTAATTTTTTTTTTATCAATTTGACAGTAATATCAACTTTTGCGGATGTGTTTGTTATTGACTACTCACATACATCACCAATAGTAATTACAAAACACTATCTAGAAGGGCGACATTTGGTAAGTATATTTATTTAGTATAGTAAATAGTATTGAAACTTACTTTACTATCGAAACATATTATTTAAAAAAAAATTAAATATCTTTTACATATAGTAAATTCTAATTACTTACATATATTTAAGACATGCCGACATAAATAGCTTAGGAAAAACTTGTTTGATGATACTAAACAAATTTTGATAACTCGTTTGTGACCGACGCTTAAATGAAATATACTTAGTTGTCCTAGTTGTCCACCATTTCTATTGTAGTTCAAAATGTAATCACTGTTCAATGAAATTTAGGAAATGTATTTATGTTAAAGCCCTCATTAACGAATATTAGGTGAAAAACAGATTACTCGTGTATGCCTTATGCTAAAATAAAATATAATGAGTATTCGGGCTTTTGTTATGAAATTTAAGGCCTTTATTTATTCATTTACCTTTGAAACTAACAATATTTGGGTGAATCGCTTGAGTTTTCAAAACAATTTAAGGATTACATATTAACCCTTACAGTCCCGGGCGCGTATATAGCGGAACTGAAGGCAGCATTGATAGAAGTGGGTCGGTACAGAAAGGGTTAAAAACTACAGAAATAGAGTCATGTTAAAAAAAATACTGAGCTATCTACTCTATCTATAAAAAAAAAACTCTCGATATTGAATATATTATATTTAATACAAACAATCTATATACTATTATTTGAGTGGAACACTGTGTTATAAACGAAGTTGACCTGCAAAGGTCGAGTGCCCAATTCGGGAACCGATTTTCGAGTTACCCTAGAATGCGAGTAGTAAGGTCGATGATGGTTTGTCCTTTCTAACGAAAAGATTCCTATAGTTTTTGAACATGTAATTGTCATAGATTGTTCTCCAAGAGCTTAATACATATTTATTATTTCGGGTAATTTCTTGTTAATAGTCTACACGTTTTGTCCAACGTTGAAAACACATACTTTCGACACAATATTATCAAGCAACAGATAAGCACAGATAACTCCCGTGTGTCTTATGCG
The DNA here is from genome assembly GCA_949126835.1 of Anisus vortex. NCBI lineage: Eukaryota > Metazoa > Mollusca > Gastropoda > Planorbidae > Anisus > Anisus vortex. Next base: position 24,387,680 of record OX421499.1, read on the forward strand.
AAAAAAAAATTAACTGACTTGTCTACCCTCTATTAATAAACGTGTTATTTATGCATTTCTGGTTTAAATGTTATAGCTTATTGTATTTCATGATTTGATGATACACATTGTCTATTTTTATTGCCATGTAATAATAATTTCTAAGTATTGTTTTGACTACGCACATTAGGGCGAGATTTACTGGAAGAATGGGCGAAAGGCGAGTCCCTTCGTGGCGCCCGAGCTGCCGGAGTTCCCAGCGGAGAACAGTAAGATGATATACGTCATGCTGTCCGATTACATAGCTAAGACGTTGGCCTACACCGCCCACACTGAGAACTACTTGCAGTACACATTGAGTCACGACACAGTAAGACAAATGAATACCAGTGTATAAAGAAACTGGTGAATAGCTAATTGATCCCTATTAATCAATCTGATCTGTCACGATTACTTTAATTTTACAAATTTCTACCTTTTTTTGGTCTATATAGATTATTATAGATAGACAATTAGAATAGCTCATTTCAGTCTATGTTGAGTAGTTTAAAAAGTCCCTGGAATATAGGCCTACTAGTTCTGTGGGTTTTTATGATTAAAACGTGGTTTTGATCTTTGTAGTTGGTGATCTATAACTGTATACAAGGTTAGGTACTACAATGTTCGGCCCAACAAATATTTTGATATTAAGTATAATCGATATACTTAGTAAGTTAAATAGGCCTTTAGTAGAAGAAAGACATTTTTACATGGATCCAGACATCAGAAATAAGACTTCAAATTTAATTTTTTTTTTTTTAAAGTGGTAATAAAAAATAATTACTTTTGCTTTGCGCTTTAATAGAGTTTCTCAGTTGTCATATTTCGCATTATTGTTGTTGGTTGATAAATTATTATTTTTTTATTTTTTGTTGTTGCTTGTTTTCGCTGTTTTTGAATTATTTGTGTGTGTGTGATTTAGTTTAACCAATGACTATAATAAGATGGACCGTTTGATCTATTTTAGAGCTGAAATGTTAGTTTGTGCATATGCGGCCTTCAATACGTCCTCAAGTTTTCCGGTGCACATAGAAGACTATAATGAGCTGGACCGCTTGCTCTATTTTTAGAGCTCAACAATTATTTTTTTCGTGCGCACACTGCCGTTAACGACTCCTAAACTTTCATAAAGACTTCCGCTGCAACTTTCGATTTTAATCTTAGTTTTCAATTGAGAAAATCTTAGCGAAGTACTAGACCGGAAGTCTAGAGGACTTAGTGCGATCGGAAGTTTGGAAAAGAAGATATTCGAGTGATCAAATATCAGAAATATTAAAGGAAGCGTCCATCTTATTATAGTCTTTGGTTACATGACATTTATCTCTGATTTTTAATTCTTTATTTCAAAATGAAATGTAACCTATAGATCACAAAAATTATGTTATTTGTTGATATTTTTCTGATCGATAAAATCACTATTGATACAACGAGCGTATATTCACTACTTACACTACACAACCAACTGTATTTACAGGTCATGCCGTCCGTAGAGGCTGCATATACAACCAGGGATAGCAACTACTGCAGTCCGAAAAGTGAAGATTTATTCCCCTGCCTACAGGAGACACTGTCCGATTATCTAAGGACAACATGCCCAGAGAAGCTATGTGTTGGCTCCACTATAAAACAAGTAATTCCTTTTATATTAAGTTGGTATATAATATATCAAGGTTTACGAGCCCCATCGGTCCGAACTTACTGATTTTAATGCACAACTGGCCCGCCTTCATCCCTCCTCTTGATAGTTGAAACATGATCCACCAGACTTTGTTTCAAGTCATTCGAGAAGGCCAGGCGTTTGGACTTTGGCTAGACGAGGCTATTTGAGACGATAGCCATGAAGATATTTCAAGATATCTATTTGCTTTTTCTTATGTTCTTGTTTTATTCGTAAAGTTTTGAGATGATCAATTAGCACAATATCTTTTTTTGGCCTAGAGACGCCTCTCTTTCCATTGGTCGCTTATTTCCTTCACATTGACCCAATTTACTACTGAATACTGTATCATTTCAAATTGCTTACAATTATTTTATTTTCTTAAACACTTTAAAACATGCAAAAAATAAACTAATAATAATTACGCAGTTTAGTGAAAGTTACTTAGACAAATCGAAAACAACCAGTTTCCACGTTCCTAGATTTGTTGGGTAAATTGATGTAATTATGTTTGTTTTTTTCTATTTATTTATTTATGTTCCTTGGACATTTACCAGCTAGGTCAACGCTATCCGAACACATACGCTCGCGTGGTCATCAAGTCTAACGAAACCCCAGATATCGACGTGAATACTGACCATTTGTCTGTGACCTTATTTGGCGATGTAGACTTGGACGTGATAGCTGCCCCAGATAAATATGTATCTGTGATGACTCTACAACTGGTCAGTCTTTCTTTTATATAGAAGTGTATATATATACATGTGTGTGTGTGTTTGTGTGTGTATGTGTGTGTGTGTGTATTTATAATACGTTTTATTTTATTTTATACGCTGATCCAACTGCCTTCCATCATAGGTTTTAACATTAAACGGAACTGCATATTATAGAGAAGGGAAAGCATCTGCAAATATAATACAATACAGGTAGGTGTTAAATAGAGGCGGGTAGACAGATAGATGGATAGATGGATAGATGGATAGATGGATAGATGGATAGATGGATAGATGGATAGATGGATAGATGGATAGATGGATAGATGGATAGATGGATATATGGATATATGGATAGATGGATAGATGGATAGATGGATAGATGGATAGATGGATAGATGGATAGATGGATAGATGGATAGATGGATAGATGGATAGATGGATAGATGGATAGATGGATAGATGGATAGATGGATAGATGGATAGATGGATAGATGGATAGATGGATAGATGGATAGATGGATAGATGGATAGATGGATAGATGGATAGATGGACAGATGGACAGATGGACAGATGGATAGATGGATAGATGGATAGATGGATAGATGGATAGATGGATAGATGGATAGATGGATAGATGGATAGATGGATAGATGGATAGATGGATAGATGGATAGATGGATAGATGGATAGATGGATAGATGGATATATGGATATATGGATAGATGGATAGATGGATAGATGGATAGATGGATAGATGGATAGATGGATAGATGGATAGATGGATAGATGGATAGATGGATAGATGGATAGATGGATAGATGGATAGATGGATAGATGGATAGATGGATAGATGGATAGATGGATAGATGGATAGATGGATAGATGGATAGATGGATAGATGGATAGATGGATAGATGGACAGATGGACAGATGGACAGATGGATAGATGGATAGATGGATAGATGGATAGATGGATAGATGGATAGATGGATAGATGGATAGATGGATAGATGGATAGATGGATAGATGGATAGATGGATAGATGGATAGATGGATAGATGGATAGATGGATAGATGGATAGATGGATAGATGGATAGATGGATAGATGGATAGATGGATAGATGGATAGATGGATAGATGGATAGATGGATAGATGGATAGATGGATAGATGGATAGATGGATAGATGGATAGATGGATAGATGGATAGATGGATAGATGGATAGATGGATAGATGGATAGATGGATAGATGGATAGATGGATAGATGGATAGATGGATAGATGGATAGATGGATAGATGGATAGATGGATAGATGGATAGATGGATAGATGGATAGATGGATAGATGGATAGATGGATAGATGGATAGATGGATAGATGGATAGATGGATAGATGGATAGATGGATAGATGGATAGACAGATGAATGGATATATATATATATACATATATATAAATATAGATAGATAGATAGATAGATAGATAGATGGATATATAGATAGATAGATAGATAGATAGATAGATAGAAGGACTGTTAACGTAGTAGCCTACTTTCAGAGATACATTTCCTATAACATAAAATGAACAAAAGTTAAAGTAAACATCATTTATAAAAATTAATTGATTGTCTCCCTTTTACATAAGTTGTCCTTCTGAAGTGTGTTTAGTGGAGACGAAATTGCACAAGTGTGTGTGTTTAGGGGAGAAGAAATTGCACAAGTGTGTGTGTTTGGGGAAGAAGAAATTGCACAAGTGTGTGTGTTTAGGGGAGAACAAATTGCACAAGTGTGTGTTTAGAGGAGAAAAAATTGCACAAGTGTGTGTTTAGAGGAAATGAAATTGCATAAGTGTGTGTTTAGTGGAGACGAAATTGCACAAGTGTGTGTGTTTAGGGAAGAAGAAATTGCAAAAGTCTGTGTGTTTAGGGAAGAATAAATTGCACAAGTGTGTGTGTTTAGGGGAGAAGAAATTGCACAAGTGTGTGTTTAGTGGAGACTAAATTGCACAAGTGTGTGTTTTGTGGAGACGAAATTGCACAAGTGTGTGTTTAGAGGAGAAGAAATTGCATAAGTGTGTGTTTAGTGGAGACGAAATTGCACAAGTGTGTTTTTAGTGGAGACGAAATTGAAGAAGTGTGTGTTTAGTGGAGACGAAATTGCACAAGTGTGTGTTTAGTGGAGACGAATTTGCACAAGTGTGTGTGTTTAGGGGAGAAGAAATTGCACAAGTGTGTGTTTACAGGAGAAGAAATTGCATAAGTGTGTGTTTAGTGGAGACGAAATTGCACAAGTGTATGTTTAAGGGAGAAGAAATTGCATGTGTGTTTAGGGGAGAAGAAATTGCATGTGTGTTTAGGGGAGAAGAAATGGCATCCATAGGACCGGTGATGGAGTGTTCACCAGTTGCATTGGCCACGGAACACTAGGTGATTGTGTGGTCAGTTAAATGCCCAAACACCTTTCATTTACTCCAACTAAAGTCACGTATCCATCAGAGCTGGGTACACCCGGCGACACCCTTCAGACCCGGGAAACCAATCCTAACCTTCACCAGGATTCGAACCGCAAGGTACGCCAGTCAGACGCTCTATCGATCGACCACCGTGCCCCCATTAATATAATTTGTGAAAACATTTAACGTTCAACCATCAACCTGTTGTACACCTGTTATTAACCTGCCTTTTATGACTGACTTGTAAATTTACAAGTCAGTCATAAAAGATTGACTTGTATAAGGGGCAAGGGTGTTCACTCTCATCAGCAATACGGCCCATTGCACAGTCAAAAACAAAATATAGAAAGAGATGCGACAAATGACTAGTTATAAATGACATGAGAGTTACCCTGTGTGAAACGAATCGCAAACTGGTTTGGGAAAAGCATTCGCATCCATCCCATTGAAATTTACATTGAAAATGGATAACTAAAATGTTTGTTGTTGTTTTTTTTTTAACAATTCTGTTCGTTAAAGAGTATTACATAGACCTGTGGGTTATTTGCTATTTGGAGTTCATTTTTATCGTGAATTTAAAAAAGAAAAGTTGACCTCGAGCCATACAAATAATGTCAAAGTGAACGCTAGACGAAAAATCCTTAAACATTATATTTAACCACTGCTAGAGACAGACAGATTGATAAATAGATAGATAGATTGATAGCCATACATATAGATAGAAAGATAGATGCATAGACAGATATATAGATATATAGATACATAGATTGATTGATAGATAGATAGATAGATAGATAGATAGATAGATAGATAGATAGATAGATAGATAGATAGATAGACAGACAGACAGACAGACAGACAGACAGACAGATAGATAGATAGATAGATAGATAGATAGATAGATAGATAGATAGATAGATAGATAGATAGATAGATAGATAGATAGATAGAAAGATAAATTTGTTTCATTAAGAGGATTATTTACTTTCATTATATTTTGTAATTGTTTCGATTATTAAAGTTTAGAAATAAACTCCTTAAATTGACCAACAATAATTTTTGATGCGGGAAATGTTAATTTAAAACTGTTTTACGTCAATTAATTGTATACCTCTAATTATTTATTGAAATGTATACCTTAATGGTAGATTGGTATAGAAAATAATTAATCAGTAATTTTAGTTATATTATAAAACTTAGCTTGTTTTGGCATCACTATATAATCAAATTTGGAAACTTTAATTTAATCAAAGGGAGGTAACTAACCCATTTTCGTTGCCTTTGGGTATCTAATTTTTTTTTTCTTTATATAAGAGAATAAACACTTTTAATTTATAATTTAAACAAAACTGATCAAATTATAAAAAGAAATGTTAAAATTATTTAGTATTAACTAAAAATTGTATATGTACATTTTTAATCATTACAATAACTACTCAGATTGAATGATAAATAAATAAATAAATAAATAATAACGGTGCTTATATAGCGCATATCCCGTTGGTGACAGTTCTATGCGCAGACGACAGTTACAGAATACAGACAGACAACGAAATATATAGTAATACGCTAATTCTGCTGACGAAATAGGTGAGTCTTCAGCCGGCTCCTGAAGGTGTCATAGCTAGATTACAAAGTATCTTCAACTCTTAAGATTCATATGTTCAATAATAAGACAAAAATCAAAGAAATATCAATAAAACTGAGACATAAACATAATGAACTAGAACTAACACAAAGAGAATCCATGAGAGTAATGTATTTTCTTTTTACATTGTAAGCTTTCCTTAAAGTTAGTAAAAGTGTCTGAGAATAAGAACAAGGCTGTGTATACAGACTTTAAACCTCACTCACCGGAGTGATCGAATCGAGACTAATCTCTTAGGATTCGGAGGACAAACACACTTGTACTACGTAGCACAGCCAGGTTACCATAAAGGGATGTAACCAAGATTAGATTTCAACAAGAGACCACATAGAAAGCACATATAAAGCACATATAAGCACATATAAAGCACATATAAAGCACATATAAAGCGCATATAAAGATCAAATGAGTTGCCGTTAAGCCACTCTGCGACATAATATTTGACAAAATTTATATTTTACAACATCAAAAACATCAAAAACAGCATAAAAACAACAGTAAAATTTTAATAAGAAATTAAGTCTGTTTATGTTGTTAAGAGAGAATAATCTTTTTTTTAAACTATTTTAATAGAGTATTTGATAACATTTTCATAGTTTTGTTCAGTATTTTGATATCTTCCAAACAGCGCTGCTATCAAGAATATAAAGTCACACGTAGATCCAGTCGATGTAAGTTTATATTTTAGAAAATAATTTGTAGCCTACATGTTTGATTTTAACGTTAAACTTAGCACAGTATGACAACTCTAAACTTTAGTATAGTATGAACATTTTACAGACTAAAAGTTAATAAAAGTGCACACATAATTTACATTTCAAACAAAGCCTTTTGACTATTGAAGTATAAAATCGTTTACTTTCTTTTATGTAGATTTGTGGTGGGGGTGGGGGTTGAACGGTTTTATTCCAATCTAAAATGTACGCGCCAAATGTGAAAAACAAATCTATGCGGCCTAGACGTTGGGTTGACCACACTATCCCCATAGATACCGTGACCAAAAAAACAACAACAACACTGTCTGTATTAATGATAAGAGCTAAATTTGATATAACGCGTGACTAAGTAGCCTGTTGTTTGCATGTGTTAAAATAAACATTTAAAGGGAAATTATTACACATAATATTGTGATTGCTGCATTTATGACAAATCGATATACTGAATAGTGGCTAATACCAAGTATATAAGTATATATAAGTATATAAGTAAATGTCATTTTTATTCTCGTTTCACTTTCTTCCTTTAGGAGTCGTCCGCAAGTGACTTCCTCAATTCAACTTTAGCTTTATTTATTATACCTCAGCTGAAGAGTAAGTGATATACAGTTAGCGACATTGTTTTTGAGTTGTGATTATAAGTGCAGCCTAGATCCAACTAGATCTATTAGTGAATGGAGAATAGTGTCTTGTGCTAGCCTGTTAATTGTTTAATCAAAAGGGTTTAATAAAACGGTCTTAAAGCGATACTTATATGCTCTTGTTAGAACCATCTCAAAAGAAATGCTTGCAATGATTTCACCGTGGGCTTTGTACAGGTCACACGATCCCACATGAACATGAACCCGATTAAGTTCTTGCTTGTAAACGTTCTAAAAGAGATTTAAATGAAGTCTCCTCATTGTATATGAAAAAAATATTTTTGATCTACTTTCTTACTTATTCTATTGGACTATTGCTTGGTATATCTAGCTTATAACTAAATGCCTTTTATATCAGTATCGACTTTGTATGTTGATTCCATAAAAAAAAATATTTAGTTATAAGAAGACATTTTCTTAGTTTAAATCAAACAATAAATTTAAATTTCATTACACGTAAATATCACTTTCTAACGTCAACGACCCAAAATGCTACTTAACAAAAAAAATAAAAAGAGAGCACACATAGGAAACTCTCTTGCGCTCTATCTATGACTACAACGCATAAGCTAACATTAAATTTGTAAACGGAAATTTGGAATTCACCTCAACATCCTATATCTCTGGGCAGTTTATGCGTATTTATATCTAACCTGATTTTGTTTCTTTGTTGTTGATTTCAGAAATCGCCTTCTATGGTTTACCACTACCAAATCTTAGTGGAGTCAAGCACGAGAATTTTAGCCTGGCTTTACTGAACGTAGGTGATCTTAGTAATAATAATAATAATTAAGTAATAAGGATATTATTTAAATTATGTTCTTCTAGTATTCTAGTAGGACGCATCTTTTAGAACATCACCTTGCGAATAACTGTGCGCGTTTCAGCATTTGGTTAAAAATTGACTCAGGGTCTATTGGGAGCCTCTGCGTCAACGGAACTGCAATGATAAAATCTGTTACTCTTTCGTTCGTCAGTAAAAAAAAGTATTCCGTCGGACTAAATTGATCCATAGAGCCGGTGAAGCAGCGTTCACCAGTTTCCGTGGCCACGGCATACTAGGTGATTGTGTGGCCAGCCGCCTTTACTTTACCCCATAAAAGGTCAGGTACTCATCAGAGGTGGGTAAACCCTGGAATTTAGGTTACGATAAAAATGCCCGGCTCTTACTACCATCATCTGTCCTTTGGGTTCCTTGTGGAACATAGGGCCTCTGTCAAAGCACGCCACTCTTCACGGTCTCTTGCTAGTCCCTTCAATTCTTCCCAGCTCTTTCCAGTTCTTTCGGTTTCACTCAGTAGGCTTCGTCTCCATGTTCGCTTGGGTCTTCCTCTACCATGAACAAACTAAAATATTTATTCTGATAGTTACCATTCAGTATGATACTGTATGACAAAGTAGCAGGTAACCTTCGTTCACTTAGCACGGTTATGCCCCTTGCATATCCATTGTGTTAGATGTATTTGTTTGAGCTAGTATATGTCATACAGTCATAGTGTCACATAGTAATACAGGTATAAGTTAGTCATATTGTCATAGTGTCACATAGTCATACAGGCATAAGTTAGTCATACAGTCATAAAGGCATACAGTCATACAGTCACACAGTCATACAAGTGTCCAAAGGAGACGTCTTTACTTTTCGTTTAGTATGGTTATGTTCCTTTCATAGGATCTAAACTGTTTCAGTCAATTAATAAACTATTTAATATTACTGACGTATCTTTCTAGCATCTCATACATAATACTTTGCATCCTAACAGGGAGCTGTTTTGATATCAACGGATGTATCCGTCAGCGAGGAAGAATATCTGAGTTTCTTCCCCTGATCGTATCTCAGGAAAACCGATATCTAAGTACTTTCAACCAAAGTACTAAATTCATTGTTTCTGGACAATAAAACTTATAATATGAATATCATCAATTTGTATTTATTTTACTTGTAATTAAACGTGTTAGTCAATTGGGGAGGGGGGGGGGTATTCATGATGTTCAAGTTAAATGTTTACTTGTTTTTTTATTTCTCTCACTGCTCAAAACCATGAAATGTTCAGTGTCTTTTTTTACTCCCTTTATTTTAAGTTGCATTTTCTGTCTGTATGTCTGTCTGTCTGCAATGGTGCAAAAATTGGCTTCGATTTTTCAACCACTTCCCGTGGTCCGATCGAGCTGAAATTTGGACAGCAGACTTGTGGCGCATAACAATACATCCTATCAAATTTAAAACAACTTAATAATACTACACTTATAATAATATTCATTTCTTAAAAGGAAAGTATAATAAAAATGTTGGTTTCACTTTAAAAATGCTTGTGCAACTTTTTATAGTTTTTCGGCGCAAAGCTAGAAAAAAAAATTATGCGCTAAGATTATTTTTAGAACAATTCATACGGAGTAAGGAGATATTTTTACTCCCTTTATTTTAAGTTGCAATGTCTGCAATCGTCAATCGTCAATGCATGGTGCAAAAATTGGCTTCGATTTTTCGACCACTTCCCGTGGTCCGATCGAGCTGAAATTTGGACAGCAAATTTGTGGCGCCTAACAATACATCCTATCAAATTTTCAGTTAAAACAACTTAATAATACTACACTTATGACAATATTCATTTCTTAAAAGGAAAGTATAAGAAATATTTTGATTTCGCGTTAAAAATGCCTGTGAAACTTTTTATACTTTTTCGGCGCAAAGCTAGAAAAAAAAAATTATGCGCTACGATTGTTTTTAGAACAATTCATACGGAGTAAGAAGATATTTTTCAGATTTGAGACACAGATATTTTTTCTGTACGTTTCAATTGCAGTAGTCAATCAATTATTTAATTACATGATGGTAAACTTAGTTTGCAAATAAAGGGAGTATAATAAAAACTTCGTTTTTATGGTTTTCTTGTTTAGATTTGCGACACAGATATTTTTTCTGTACGTTTCATTTGCAGTAGTCAATCAATTATTTAATTACATGATGGTAAACTTAGTTTGCAAATAAAGGGAGTATAATAAAAACTTCGTTTTTATGGTTTTCTTGTTATAGTCTTCAACTAATCAAACTGCGCTAGGCATATACAAAAAACTTTCAACTAGTATGTTCTATATTTTCTATATTATGCAGGGGTATGTATATATTCTTCATTCAATATGTCCTATTTTCAGTAGAAATATATTCTCTGTATGTTCTATAGTCTGTATGTTCTACCATCAGTCTGCTAATCATTAAGAATGTTCCACACTCTTTATATTCTTCATTCGGATTGTTCACTTTTAGTATGATCCACGGCAGTATGTTTTCTTGCATGTATGCACTACACTCAGTATGTTCTATATTTAGTACTTTCTACAACCACTATGTTCTATGATATATATGCCCTATTATCTGTGTTTTCGTTAGTCTGTATTTTCTATATTCTGTAAGTTCTATATGCTAAAATTTCCATAGTCTTTATGTTCAATATTTCGCATTTTCTTATTTCAGTATGTTCTATATAGTGTATGTTCTACATGTGAAATATTATTTAGAATGTTAAAAAGTATGTAAGTTCTACGTTCTGTCTCGTCTACATGTATTAGGTTCTATATCTTTTTTCATTTTTCTATCAGCAGTATGATATCCAATAAGAAAATTCTACACTCTGTTTGTTCTACTTTTAATATATAATTCTGTAATTTTTCAATTATGAATGTTTTATATTTATCGATACACAATATATAACGGAAAGCATACAATGTACAATATCTTTTTTTACAATAAAAAGACAGAAGCGTATGTCAGTATTTACAGATACAATGAATTTTCTGCTATTTATCATTTGTTTAGGTTTTCATTCCGCAGTGTTATATCTTACTTTAATATTTAATAATGAAATTGGTTCTTTTGTTTTTAATGCAACTAGAGGAGTTGCTAGGAAATATTTTTTTTTAATGCAACAAGATAAACCTGCTAGGCAAAATAACTTCGCTGAAGACCGACGTAATTTTCATCTATCGTCTTTCTTGGTTAAATGTAATTGTTAGTTCATTGTTGTGTGAACTCTGTTTTTAAATTTATTGTTTAGCTCGTCTGTTTTTTGGTTAAGTCTGTACCGACGTGGGCAGGAATACAGACTCAGACTCACAACTTAAGACAGACGTGCACAGACACACGGAGACTGGCCAATGAGAATCAAAATAAAAAGCCATGGACATACACACGGAGACTGGCCAATGAGAATCAAAATAAAAAGCCATGGACATACACACGGAGACTGGCCAATGAGAATCAAAATAAAAAGCCACGGACGTAGACACACGGAGACTGGTCAATGAGAATCAAAATAAAAAGCCATGGACATAGACACACGGAGACTGGCCAATGGGAATCCAAATAAAAGCCATGGACATAGACACATGGAGACTGGCCAATGGGAATCAAAATAAAATGCCATGGACATAGACACACGGAGACTGGCAAATGGGAATCAAAATAAAAAGCCATGGACATAGACAAACGGAGACTGGCCAATGGGAATCCGAATAAAAAGCCATGGACATAGACACACGGAGACTGGCCAATGGGAATCCGAATAAAAAGCCATGGACATAGACACACGGAGACTGGCCAATGGGAATCAAAATAAAAAGCTATGGACATAGACACACGGAGACTGGCCAATGGGAATCCAAATAAAAGCCATGGACATAGACACATGGAGACTGGCCAATGGGAATCAAAATAAAAAGCCATGGACATAGACACACGGAGACTGGCCAATGGCAATCCAAATAAAAGCCATGGACATAGACACATGGAGACTGGCCAATGGGAATCAAAAGAAAATGCCATGGACATAGACACACGGAGACTGGCCAATGGGAATCAAAATAAAAAGCCATGGACATAGACACACGGAGACTGGCCAATGGGAATCCAAATAAAAAGCCATGGACATAGACACACGGAGACTGGCCAATGAGAATCAAAATAAAAAGGCATTAATATAGACACACGGAGACAGGCCAATGGGAATAAGAAAAAACAAGCAATGGACACAAAGCCCGAAGACTGGCCAATGAAAATTCAAAATAATAAGCCATGGCAACAGACGCGGACACAGGAATAAAGGCCGTATTAAGACCCCGAGAGACCCTATGATGATTTTGGTGACTCAACCCATTTTACATCAATAGTTTAAAAAACACACACACAATATAATACCATTAATATATTAAAATGAAACAAAACTTTCAGTAAGATGAAAAATAATAGTTGGATTCTTCTTGTTGTTGTTCCTGTACATTTAATATTTCAAACAATTTCTCAGACTCTTACAGATCTCCAGCTGTAATTTTTTAATTAAGGGTACTCTTTTCATGTAATTTCGAGCCCCTTTGTGTGCAGATCCTGGTTAAGCTTCACGCTTTGCAGTAGAGCATCATATGGGCCAGACATTATATAAATACCTGCCATTTAATATGTTTGTGGTGCTGATCCACCCACCAATTTCAAAGTGTCTCTAAAAAAAACTTTTGTCCAGGGTGTGACGATGTTAAGGGGTGGATCAAGAAGAAAGGAGGGGGGCACAACGTGATCCTGTCCGAGACTAGCCACCCCACGGCACGCCGATAACAAATTCCCATCGGATTATTATCGTGGTGGCTCGCTCGTATTCCTTTACTGTTGACCGGTAGCACAAATTCCAGACTATAGGACTGGACATCAAGACACCAGGGCGGGTTTTAAACGGAATGTTGCGCTCATTGCTTCCTTCCCACCGAGGCTATATGTTCTCATGGTACAATGAACCTCGGATGCGCAACAAGGGCTGTCAACCACCATCCTTCGCTGCAGTATACACTTCCTTTTATTTTTGGCTTAATGTTAGATCCAGCCCTGAAAAGCATACAGTAATGGAGAAACGACATACTGAGATAAAAGACATTGATATATATATATATATATACACTAAGAAAGAGAGAGAGAAAATAGGTTGGAGACCTGGGAATCGAAATGGCAAATGACGTTCAATGTTGATAAGTGCAACCTCCTCTCTATTTCAAGGAAGAGGTCTAGGATCCCCACCAGCTATACCTTGCATGGTCACACTCTTGAGAGGGTTTCAGATGCCAAGTACCTTGGAGTGAACATCACAGAAAAACTCCACTGGGGCACACATGTCCAATCTATTGCTGCCAAAGCAAATAGAGCTTGCGCCTTCGTCCAAAGGAACCTCAAGGGATGCTCCACCAGGATCCAGACCCATTGTTATAAAAGTTTAGCTCGTCCCATCCTGGAGTACGCATCGACTGTATGGGATCCTCATCAACAACACCTGATATCTAAGCTGGAGATGACCCAACGTCGAGCGGCACGTCGTATCTTACAGGATTACGGCCTTAAAACTAGCGCCTCAGCTTTGGTGGCCCAACTTCAACTGGAGCCCCTACATCATCGCAGAGCGATAAACAAGGTCACCACTGTTTACAAGATCGTGAACCGCCACGTGGAAATGTCCACCCAGCCAGGCCGAATCCAACAGGTGTCCCGCTCTACCCGAGGCCACCAGCTCAAGCTGCATGTCACACATGCACGCACCGACGTCTACAAATATTCTTTTTTTCCGTCAGCCATTAGGCTGTGGAACACCCTGGACCAGGCCTCCATCACTGCCCCTACAGTTCAGGCTTTTAAATCGTCACTGAAGGACTGGTCTAAAAACCTAAAGTGACACGCTGTCACCTGTTTATAATTGTTGTTTGTGATGCTTTTCATTTTATGTGTATTTAAATTGTGGACTCTTTCCTCGGTTCTAACGGGGTCTCCACAGTATTATGAAGAAGAAGATAAGATAAGGAAAGTGTTTTTGTCCTTATGTTTATCTGAGCATTGCAACAGGTTGTTATTGGGTTGTATTTCTAAATTAGACTTGAATGCATTATGTATTATCACCACTTTACTCTTTGCCATTCTGTCCTCTAGTGTTTCTAGGTTTAGTCAATGAACATGGGTGTTACTCTTGTTAGTTGTGAATATTGTAAATATATCCACAAAGAACACCAATACGTAGCAAGTTTTCCCTAAGCTAGTTCTTCATCTACTTGGTTGATGACAAAAAACAACAACCTAGAACCTTACACATTCTCTGTTCAATAAACAGCCAAGATCGAACTATATACATCTTACCTGTGAGCTAAGTTAATTAACACCTGCCTATCAACACCGCTAAACATCAATACTAAGTTGTACACCACGGATCTATTACCGAAAAAAATATCATCTCATTTACGCAGATACCATCAGATACCATTATGTATGACATGACATACCGCTAGACCATCGTTTGCCAAAAATGACGGGCCGCGACCGGGCACCGAGGAAACGAAATCTACATTACCGGGTCTGAGAATGATACATTAAAGTTCCAAATCTGAGTCGTATATTATAGTAATGTAGAAATGTCTTCAGTTTTAAATTGTTCAGTTTAATTTCCCTCAGCAGAAATTCTGGTTCGATAATGTAAAATAATAAAAGATTGGGCAAAGCTGCAATTGCAATTGATTAAACTATTGACAGCCGCTCAAGAGAAAGATGACTGCTGAGGTACCCATTCTCACGCCGCTCAAGAGAAAGATGACTGCTGAGGTACCCATTCTCACGCCGCTCAAGAGAAAGATGACTGCTGGGGTACCCATTCTCACGCCGCTCAAGAGAAAGATGACTGCTGGGGTACCCATTCTCACGCCGCTCAAGAGAAAGATGACTTCTGGGGTACCTATTCTCAGCCCCCCCCCCCAAATGACCATAACGGTCAAGGGTTTGATGATGATGATGAATATAGAAAGAGCGTCTGCGATATACAAGACTAGTATATTTCCTCCCGATCGGACATTAAAATAATGTAATATTTGGACTAGATTTAACCTTAAGCCCTAAGATATCAGTTACGAATCTCGAAGAGGTATTGGAAATTCATGCTTGTCGTTATGTTACCTGGAAAACCTGGAAAGTTTTGGCAGGTTTTGGGGATAAAAATGTTAGTGAGTCATGATGGAAATATATAACAAAAATCGAACCCCCGACAAAAAACAAGGAGTTGAAATAAAAAAGTGATGAGTTTGTTTAGAAGTTTATACTGAGTTGGGCACAGTGGTCGAGCGGCAGCGCGTTTGGCTGGAGTACCGCAGGTCCTGGGTTCAAATCCTGGTGAAGGCTGGGATTTGTTCTCGGGTCCAGTGGGTATCCCTGAGTCTACCCAGCTCTGATGGGTACATGACTTTACTTGGGGTAAATTCAAGGCGGCTGGGCATTGTAGCCTACTAGCCACTCAATCCCCTAGTTTGCTGTGGCCACAGAAACTTAACTTACCCTATGGATTAGGCCTAATTGGGTCCGACGGGATATTTTACTACTGACGGAGTTCCGGCTGACAATTCATTCAGTTTTCACATAGCTTCGTTATAGTTGACGTTTTTTTCTGAGTATAGATTTTTTATTATCTTTTGATGGCTCACATTAGATTGATTGTTCGATGAGCTAGAAACACTAGAAGATAGAAGGGCAAGGAGTAAAGTAGTAATAATACATAAGGCATTAAACTCGATACAACCCAATAACAACCTGTTGCAATGCTCAGATAAAAATAATGACAACAATTATTTCCTTATCCCTTATGAGAGAACAAATGCATATAAGTACTCTTTCTTTCCATTCGGGCATTGAATGGGTTGCCTGAACAAACCAGAAAAACCAGTAACTTAACATCATTTAAAACATTAATAAAAGTGCAAGACTAGACTCGGACCACAGATGAGCGTAGGACGCAATAATCTTCTTTGTAGAGGGAGCATCTGTAATAAGAAGATTAGATAAAATAAAGTGAAAGGAACTGCGGGAAATTTTATAAAGGAATAAACAATAATTCAATATGTTCCTCCATCCATACCCCATCCTCTATTTCTTTCCCCATCCTTAACCCTTCCCGTACCGACCTACTTCTATCTATGCTGCCTTCAGCTATATACGCGCCCGGGACTGTAAGGGTTAAGTTTGTTATATGAAATACAATAACAAGACAACCGAATACAACTCATTGCACTGGATCAGCTAGGAATGGAACTTGTTTAACGAGGGCAACTAAAAAGGGAACATATTAAATTAGGTCAGGCCTTTTCTAGAGTAAAAAAAGTAGGGTTTTAAATAAACAAATTGGTCCCTAAAAAGAAAACATTTTTGAGAAAAAAACAACTAGAAATAAGATGCAACGACTGCTCTGGAAGTGGAGCATTGACACTATGGAATACCCCACACATCCACACTGTTTTGTAATATATTTGAAGCATTTGAGCTAAAGAAGTTGTCAATCGGATCCTATATTATAGTGTTATGAAAGTAGTTTTATTTCCATAATTATATTGGTTCTATTATTATTAATAAAAGTTAAAAAGAAATAATCTTAAACCCGAAATGTTTCCGTGTTAGGAATAAAACATGTATATGTCTAGACACTTCGTCATAGCATTAAAATGCGTCATACGCACGAGGATTGGAGATCGTTAGAGTTCTAGCTTGGGCGCTGTTGTGTGAGGACTGTTTCTTGACCACTTTCTCAACTGATGTACGTTTCATCCTATACTATTGGTACCTGTATTCTGTGTTGCTGTTATATTCATGATTTCAACTTGTTGGAATAAAATTGTGTTTAACATATTCAAACAGGATTGTGGATTTCCACTATATTAATTCATTTAATACGAATTTTAAAGCACATCCTACGAGCCAAATAAATATCAAATCTATTACAATAACACCAATACTAATTCTTATACAACCTTGTAGGATCCAAGAGGGATGTGAATCAAAAGAATGTATAAATATTACATTTCTAAATATATTATTATACGTCAGTAGCTGATTTCGCACGTGACAATAGATTAATTTGAAAATTTCCCAGAAGATGAAGCAAAGCTAGTGTCCGCTAGCCAACGTCCATTCTCCTTCGCGGGCCCGTCCGCCTGGAATCCCTTCCCACTCCAGCTTCGCCAGAGCCCTAGCTTTCGACACCTTCAGGAGCCGGCTGAAGACTCACCTGTTCCAGTAGCGTACATATACATTTTCATCCGTTCTTCGTGTTTGTAATCTCTCTGTAACTGTTGTCAGCTCACAGAACTGCCCTCAACGGAATTTGCGCTATATAAGCATTATTATTATTATTATTAATGCTATAACTTTAACAGCAGAAAGGAACTAATTTAAAAAGAATAGGATGTTCTTGAATATCGTAGAAGCAGTTTTGTTTTTGGAACAATAGAAAAACAGTAAGAAAAAAATGTTACAACTCAATTATTTATTCAAATCTCTAGGAATTCTCTATACATTTCTTCTGAAATAGTATTTTGTCTTAAAATATATATTTAAAAAAAAGATCAAGCATTCCCATAGACGCTTTCGCGTTGACTAATAAAAATTGTGCAATACAAGATGTGCATCTAGGAAATTAGCTGTAGATGCAATCGATTTTGCATAGCTTTCAAGCACAACTGGTAACTCTGCAAGGAATTTGTGGATGGAGGAAATAAAACTGCACTATTACACAGTTGTCTGAGGCACGAGGTATTCTTGTAACACTTGATACTACGAAATCGTAAACCTTCTATTGATCTGGAAAAACGTGCTAAACTAAGTTTTTAGCTCATCCACATAATAATCTATACAGAATTATTATTAATGATTTTGTAACAGCTTCTAATTTGATTCAGCGAAACATGCAAAGTTAATTTGAAAACATCAGATAACGAAACTCAATTGGTTAAAAAATGTGACATTAGTTCTAATTATAGGCCCAAGTAATGTATAGTTCGAAAAAGAAACGAATTAGAAAATTGCAGAGGATTATGGATGATGGCATATTAGGAACCCGATAAATCATGGTAAACTATTGAAATAGAGTGTGTCGTCATGGATCAGGAGTTGGTTACCTTTTGATAATAGAGTGCCAAAGTAGGATTTCTAATTCATTCAGCGTGCCAAAAGTCTAAAAGTAAACCTGCTCTTCCGTATTGTTATTTTTTTAAGACGATTTTATATAACGCTGTGGAAGGACCAATTTCAAAAGGCAAAGGCCCCTTACAGAGAAACCATGCAGAAGTCCACAGACTGTTAGACTTTACCATAATAAAAAAAAATTACTTTCACCTACGGCTTCCAGCACCTGGTTACGCGGGTATGAATATTTCCAAATCAGATCAAATATTTTTTTCTTCATTAGGGGGCTCTTTCCCCATCCAGTGGACTTTTCGGCTTCTTTTGTTGCATGGTCGGCAATATCACTGATCCCTTACTGACTTTCCTCACCCGAACGGCGAGCCATCAGTCGTGGAAACGGCTAGTGACGACCTCCACACAGTCAATCGCGAGAGGCTATTGCAGACAAACTGTAAGTCCAGGCCGACCATATCGGAACAGCAATGAGAACATTGAGCAACCCCCTAGTCTCACAGGGCTGGGACATGCGCCAGTAACG
This sequence comes from Anisus vortex, assembly GCA_949126835.1. Taxonomy (NCBI): domain Eukaryota; kingdom Metazoa; phylum Mollusca; class Gastropoda; family Planorbidae; genus Anisus; species Anisus vortex. The sequence continues at coordinate 24,407,020 of OX421499.1, forward strand.
GAAGGGAATCCACTGCCGTCACCTGTAGCAATAATTGACAGCTATGATTCTCCACACACATTTTGCAGTTAATCCAGAGCAGAGTATTTTTTTTATCTCTGCTTCTCTAAGATATATTATGGTTTCCTTTCTTTTATTTTCAAATATTTACTATGTGAAGTTAAGCATGTATTGCAGTAGATAGGCCTAACTAGTAATCATACAACCTAAGTATTTAATGTTATGTTTAAGAATGTACATTTTGATTTTTTAATACCGTAGTGTTTATATCATTTTAAAATCTCGTTCAATTTTTATTACTGTTAAAATTATAAATTGTGCGTTTTTATTATTTTATTAAGGAAAAAGAAAAAAATATTAATGCAAGTAAACGGGTTAATTACCTCCCTTTAATTAAATAAAAGTTTACACATTTGATTATATTGATGTTATGTTATTTTACATGAATTATTATTTCGTATTACAAACAAAGATATCTTTTTTTTTTAACTCGGGCTTGTTTATTTTTACGTTAAATAGTTGTACCAGGGGATTGTGCGTCCATCACAATGCCAAGCCGCCTCTACTTTACCCAACTAAAGTCAGGTAGCCATCAGAGCTGATTAGACTCAGAGACAAGCCTCCTGTCCCGATAACAAATCTTAGCCTTCACCAAGAATCAAACCCAGGACCTTCAGTACGCCAGCCGAACTCGCTGCCGCTCGGCCACCGCGCTCAATTCCACCTATTAGCAGTTAGAAAAAAATACATTAGCATATATATCACAATAAACCTTCTATTTCCCTTTTGCCGTGCGCTAAGGTATTTTGTCTCCATTTTTCCATAACACTAACACATAATTTGCACAATTCCCCCCCCATCCGCCCCCATTTGCACTTTTGGCCTCCTTTCCCCCCCCCCACCCCCCACCCCCCACCCCCTCCGACTCCCTATACATACCCTTTTGCTTTTATTTGATTCAAATAGAAATAGATAAGGTAGACCTGTAGGCCATGTCATTTGGCGATCCTCTCTAGTCTATTATTAAAATAGTGTTGACGGCTGACGGGCGAGTGAGTGTGTGTCCTACCAACGCACGGACCATTTACATTTTTTTAAATGTATTATTTGCATTCATTTTTTATACATATTCTATACATTTGTACAATATGTAGCATCTGCTGATCTAGATCTATAACTCAAGTTTTGAATCCTCTCAATCAAAATCAATTATTTTTTTTTTTTTAAGATTTCACCACGTAATAAACTTTTAGGGCTCGTCCATACACTTGTAAAGCTTATATAAATTTCTCTAAGAATGTATCATTTATTTATCGAATTTTCTGAAGCGTTTTGTGTGTGTGTGTGTGCATGTGCGTGCGTATGTGTGTGTAAGTGGGGGGGTGGGGGTGGGTGTGATTCCAACGAACATGGCTGTCTAAGCTGCGAAGTTGTTTATCCCTCGGTCGGTCACTTCGCTAAATAACAGTTGCCTTATTTTCCTTCTGTGTTATGTTAATCCTCTTCGTTACCAGTGGATCATAAGGCAGTCACAAAACCCCGCCATGTCTCTGTCTCTGTCCCGGACAAGCCTTCCCGCTTCAGTCCAAGACATACCTAAGGCCTTCATTTCGTCTTCCAACACTCTCCTCCACGTTCCTGCCGGTCGTCCTCTCTTTCCTGATGGAGTCTATGAGCAGGTCTTCTCTCGTTCATTCTTAGCACATGGTCGAGCCATTTCCATCTTCTTTTTTTTTAAATTTCTTGTACTACGTTGTCTACACTGGAGCGCTTCCATACAAACATTATAATAATAAAAGAAACATAAAAAGCACAAGGGTAATGAGGCAAACCAAAAATTAGTTTACAATCTCATTTCTAGAATCGAAAATCAGTTTTAAAGAAACAATCTATATTATTAACATCCTTAATCTGAATATGCCTCAAATTAGGAAAGCACTTATATGTTTTCAAATTGATCTCACGGCAAGATATGTTTAGTTTCAACGTGAATTCATTCCAGCTGCCTAGTGCTGTTTGTAAAAGCAAGTTCAACTCATTAAAATATGTAATTTTATCATTTAGAAAAATCATCTTTAACAGTCAGTTCTCCTTATTTAATTCCGGAAGTCATGAATCACCTTATTTGCTTCTAGACAAGGAACTAATCTATTTTAGACTTAACCTCGTTTAAGTTATCGAACACGTTGTGCAACAGTAGATCTACATATTCAATATCAATTTCTTGTAGAAGAGATTTGATTTGACTTATTGGTGAGAAACAATAAAACTATCTTAACAATAGAGTGCATCACAGTCCAATGGTGAGAGCACGCAAAAACTTGCTCAAACGTTAAGAGTCGACGCATATTGTGATTTCCCTGAAGTTTGACACATAACCGCCATTAATTATGCTGATGTTTTGACAGGCATTGAAAAAATCTCACTGTCCCGTGGGGGTAAGGGGGATGTTTTCGTGCGATTAAAAATCGCCCTGCAACATAGGTTGCCGTTTCCTGTCATATCATAGATGGCACAACTAAAAGATTTTAGCATTTTTAAAATATGACTTTCAAATTTAGTTGTTGTCTTGTGATCCAAAGTCTAAAATGTGACAAAATTAGAATCTTTAGCAGATATCTCTACACGCAAGTCGAACTGTTCTGGAATTTCATTCATTTAGGCCCTCAAACTGAACCACAGAAAAGAGGAATGTCTTGTAGAGAGCACGGATGGACAATAACTCGCTGTCCTGGCCGCCAGATGATAGGATTACACCAGCAGGTCCAGTGAAGCTCACCCTATATTGAAGTCTTCATAGAAGTAGATCATGATCAATAACATCAAAAGCAGCGCTGCGATTCAGTAAGACTATGGCTGACTATGAGTGTCAGATCACTACAAAAAACATCATTCATGGCATAAAAGTAGTGCTGTCTTACAGCTGTGACCATGTCAATGTGCTGACTGAAACTTATCAAATAGGTAGACTAGGGGCTACTATACATAATATTCACCAGTACAGGATGTAAAACATTTTAATTGGTAAACATCGCTCTGCAACCAAGAAAGTGTGGATGGCTTTAATTATTCGATGGGTTGATGTACAACAACAAGTCAGGACCGCTTCCTAGACATGATGCATGTTAAGGATACAGCATCTCAAACCTTGTATGAAACTTCTTGTGAAGCACTATTTTTACCCCAATTGTTCGGGGTCAGGGTTTTGATGGTGCATAAAAAATCAAATCAACAACATTACAAGTGTATCTAGCAAGAGAAGAGATATGCTTCGTAACATAGTTGAGGTGCTTGAAGCTGATGAACTTCAGACTTCCGTGGAATGAATCAAGAACAAAATTTCAAAACACTGTCTGCTACTCACTGGCTCAAATCGATTACAAATGGAGCATTCTCTGCAAAAAATAGCCTGAAAATAAGACTGCATACATTCAAAGGGGATGAATGGATGATGACTCTAATGTTGATTTACATTGAAAAACTACCGGCAAAAGAGTTCAGAGATTATTAATTACTACATGCAAATGTCATCACGTAGAGTACAATATTCTGGAAAAATATTTTGAAATTTATTTGAATGGCATGTCGATCTAAAATATCTAAATGATACGGATTACGGGGGAGGAACGTGACTGGAGTGTGTCCCTAAGACTACCCATCTATGTAGGACAGAGATCGGCAACCTAAGGTGCGTGCGCCAGACTTGGCACTCAGAGCGATTTTCAATGGCACGCGAGATAACTCCCCAAGAAAGATATTTTAATGCAGGTCAACAACGTACTAGTACGGCAGCATATGTAATGGCTGCTGTGTGATAAACTTCATGAAAATCACAACTGTATGTCGACTGACAAAATTCAGGATTGAATGTTTTGTAAAGAAAGTCGATTTTATAGTATCTCACCCTTTTTTGTTTTACAGGCAATTCAAGTCTATACTACAAGAAAGTGATACTGAATATAGAGATCTACTGTAGTTGTACACATTATTCGTTGTCTAAGACGAGGTTAAGTCTTTGATAGATTAGTTTCTTGTCTGGAAGCAATTAAGGTGTTTCTTGATAATAAAAAAAAAAAACATTTTTCGATATTGAATTAGAACTGACTGTTAAAGCCGATGTTTCTGAATGACAAAGCGACAAATTTCAGTGACTTTTAAACTTGCCTTTACAGAGAGTGGGTTACATCACTGAATTGGAATTGTATTTAAACTGGATAAGTCTTGCCGTGAAATCAATTTGAAAACATTAAACTACTTCCTTAATTTAAGACATATTAAGATGGATCGGCCTATTAAGAAGCGTTTTCAAGTACTCAAAGCAAAGTTTTCTAAATAAAGGCAAGACTTTAAATTAATTCATGGAATCGTGTTTTCATACCTTATTAAGCCCAACTGGCTTGATCTTACTACATCCTACTTAGATCTGGATCTTTGTTTTTAATGGAGGGATTTTTGCAATTTTAAAATGCAGTAATCTTATTTTAAACATTTATAAAAGTGTATCAAAATGTTCGAATTCGCGAGAAAGTCTGCAATTCATCAGCTATTCTCTACTACTAAGCATTCACATTACATCCAGCTTTTGGTACAACTTACATTTGTCAACATATTTTATTACATATGAAAGCTGTTTCAATCATACAATCCATAACCCTAGTATGCCTTGTCCACAGAAACTTGTGAACGCTGCTTCACTGGCCCTATGGATCAATTTGGTCCGACGGGATACTTGGCATTACTATACTCACATTATATTATGCAATAATAAGTGTTGTAATTATTAATGTTTAAAAAATAAACTTCTTAAATGGACAAACAATATAGGAAGTAAATGTTTATTTACCACTGTTCAACGTAAAATAATGTTATACCTCTAATTAAATCTTGAAATGAATACCATAATGCTGGATTCGTAAAAAAAAATAATGACTAAAAAGTAATATTAGTTACATTACGAAACAGAACTTGTTTGTCATCACAAAAATCAAAATTAATTTGACAAATTTAATTTAAAGGGAGGTAATTAAACCTTTTTCTTGGCGTTAAAATGTTTTAATATTTTTCTATTATTGTTTTTTTTTTAAAGAAATGGCTTACAATGTATAACTTAAAAATTATCTTATCTTATCTTATACATTACAGACGCTCCATCTATAAAGAAGATTATTGCGTCCTACGCTCATCCGTGGTCCGAGTCTAGTCTTGCGTTTTTATTAATGTTTTAAATGATGTTAAGTTACTGGTTTTCCTGGTTTGTTCAGGCAACCCATTCCATGCCCGAATGCCACTCAGGAAGAAAGAATACTTATATACATTTGTTCTCGAATAAGCAACAATGAAAGTGTTTTTGTCTTTATGTTTATCTGAGCTTGCAACAGGTTGTTATTGGGTTGTAATTCTAAATTAGAGTTTAATGCCTTATGTATTATTATTACTTTACTCTTTGCCCTTCTGTCCTCTAGTGTTTCTAGGTTTAGTGATTTGACTAATGGTGTTACTCTTGTCAATTGGGAATATTCACTGGTTATGAACCTTGCAGCTCTTTTTTTAATTTGTTCTAATTTTTAAATGTTTTCTTTAGTTGATGGGTCCCATACAGGTGCTGCATATTCTAGTATAGGCCTAACTAATGTGAAATAGCATTTTAGTTATATATTCTTATTACATTTGTAAAAGTTCCTTTTTATGAATCCTAATGTTTGGTTTGATTTTTTAATTACTTCATGAATATGAGGGTTATCAAACTATAAAAGGTAGTTGAAAATTAATTAAGTAGTATATGACTAAATAACTTATATTTACATTTTCAAACATTACATTAACTACCCAGTTAGAATGATTACTTCGTATCCCATCTGCTTAACTGTAATCATGTTTATAATTGCGTTGTGGGAGGGCCAGGAAAGTCGGGCCTTCCAAACTTTATGTCACTACTAAACAAATTGCATTTATTTCCCTATCTCTCTTTCAATAGTTCATGCCGACGGGAACGGCTAAACGCTATTTGAAACCTAAAGACAACTTGGGATTTTCCTAATCTTTTTAGAGAATTGCACAGAATTTTTTCTCACTTGTGAAGGTCCCCGTTGAGGGATTACCCGTGAATGACACCTTTCGTCACCCGTCTTCTATGGGTGTTTCACTTTCCTTTGTCATCTGTGACGCTTTCTTTGTTTTTTTTTATATATATACATTTAAGACCGCGCTTGTCGAAGCAAAGTCTTGCTATCAACCACGATGATTGCAACCATCCGGACAGACAGAAATTGCAACTTAAAATAAAGAAAGTAAAAATAATCTTAGCGCATAATTTTTTTTTCTAGCTTTGCGCCGAAAAACTATAAAAAGTTGCACAGGCATTTTTAAAGTGAAACCAAAATTTTTCTTATACTTTCCTTTTAAGAAATGAATATTGTCATAAGTGTAGTATTATTAAGTTGTTTCAACTGAAAATTTGATAGAATGTATTGTTAGTTGCCACAAGTCTGCTGTCTAAATTTCAGCTCGATTGGACCACGGGAAGTGGTCGAAAAGTCGAAGCCAATTCTTGCACGATGATTGCAACCATTCATACAGACAGACAGAAATTGCAACTTAAAATAAAGAAAGTATAAATCACAGTTAGCCTGATATCAAATATAATGAGCTGGTGATTAAAATAAATATTATTTCTTGTCAAATTTTTATTCGACGCAACCTTTAATTAGAAATTTGTATAATAAATGTTCTATTATTTTTACTATAGACCTAAATAAAAAAAAAAAAAGTGTTTATTTAAAAAAAATATAAAACGCTTTAATGATTTTCTCTACGAAGTTTCATTGTTTTTGGCATTGGTCTTGCTGCGGCGCTAGAAAAATGGTCTTATTATAAAAAAACATATTGTAGAGCAGGTTGACTTTCAAGCTGTTGGCACGCTGAATGATGTAGAGATCAGAGTTTGGCACGCTGAATGATGTAGAGATCAGAGTTTGGCACGCTGAATGATGTAGAGATCAGAGTTTGGCGCACTGTTAGCAAAAGGTTGCCGACTCCTGATGTAGGGTACCTAACAATATTTGGAGAAAAGTAAAGGCGACTGAACATTGTGCTGGCCACAAAATCTCCTAGTAAGCAGTGGCCGGAGAAACTGCTGCTTTACCGAGATATATGGAGCAATGAGCATAAACATTTGGTTAAAGTTTTGAATGCAAACCCTAACCTTAGCCCTTCCGACACAAAAATCCTGGCTTCGCCCCTAGATAGATAGATAGATAGGTAGATAGATAGATAGATAGATAGATAGATAGATAGATAGATAGATAGATAGATAGATAGATAAATATATTGATAGATAGACGGATACATAGAGAGATAGACGGATATAGATATCTATCTGTTTTTCTCCATTTTTGTCTATCTTGAGCGGATGTCAATAGTTCAGTCATTCGCAGCTTTGTCCAATCTCTTATATTATCGATTTAGCATTTCCACTGACGGCCTCTCCGACGCAACCTTCTACAGTGCCTTGGAGGATGGTTTTTGGCAGATTATGCTGCAACACATGACCGAACCTTGTCAGCTTGCGCCGCTTGCCATAATGGTTTCTTGCAATTGAGGATAGTATTTCCCAAACATACTTATACAGATAGATAGATAGATAGATAGATAGATAGATAGATAGATAGATAGATAGATAGATAGATAGATAGATAGATAGATAGATAGATAGATAGATAGATAGATAGATAGATAAATAGGATGGCATATAAACGGATACATATATAGAGATTTAGACAGACGGATAGACAAAAAGACATATAGACCGACACATAAATAGACGGAGCGACGGATAGATAGAAAGATATACGCATAGATGGAAATATGGATAGACGGATAGATATATAGATCGATAAATAGATAGATAGAAAGAAAGACGGATAGTTAAAAATATAGATATGCGCATAGATAGAAATACGGATAGATATAGATATAGATAGATAGATAGATATAAGGATATATAGATAGACAAATAGATAGACGGTTAGAATAATCGATGGATAGAGAGATATACGGATAGACGGATGAATAGATATTTAGATAAGACAACGGATAGATAGAAAGATAGACGGATATATAGAAAAAACAGATAGAGGGATAGATAAATAGACTGACGAATAGTCTGATAGACGGATATATAGATAAATAGATAGACGCTGGATGGTTAAATTCCATGATAAATACATAGATAGCTAGATGCATAGGTAAATGGATTAACAGACAGATGATAAGATGTTAGATAGATACATACAAAAACAGAAACAAGGATAGATAAGTAGATAAGTGAGATACATAGATTGATAGGTACATAGAACGTCTAGATACAACGATGCATAGATGGTCAATTCTACTCTAGACTTATTAAAAGTCACTTTATTATCTTGTACAAACTAAACTGCTTACGAAGCTTATCAATATTCTCAAACTTCAAGGGAGCAATTAGCTTTCATTGATTCTTTCAGTTTGTTTAACACTGCAGAATGCATCTTGTGGCGACCACAAATTAAAGGCTAATTAAGTAACATGTCAATGTCTATTGAACTCAAGCACTATATAAAGACCTTCGTGGGCAGTCAACAGTCAACCAGTCACTTCAGAACTTGGGACGAGAACCTAACCCACAGGTAAGTCAACCTTATCTTCAACTAGACTGTGTCTGTATTGTGGTCTTTTAGCTTTTCTGTATTCCACCTGCCAGACAAAGTAACTAGACAAAGGCTAATCATGGATGGAAGTTCTCGCAACGAAGTGGATATTTTTTGTCTACTTTTATTAGAGAATATAATTCTGTCACTTTCTCAATCTCTCTCTCTCTCTCTCTCTCTCTCTCTCTCTCTCTCTCTCTCTCTCTCTCTCTGTCTCTCTCTCTCTCTCTCTTATTGAAACTAAATTTCAAGAAATTTTCCTCACCTCTGAGGTTAAAGTAAACACACTTTTTACATACATGGATTTAATTATGCTTTTTGCTTTTATACTTATCATTGTTTTCCATAGGTTGAGACTGTTAAATTGTAAAGTTTCAATATATGCTCCCTATATATTTATAATGGGGCTACAATGAGCTTAAAAAAACATTGAATATTTTATCAGCTCCCTGTTCGTTTCATCATTTAGTTGAATAGAGTTTACACAATAACATATTAGATTCTACGTACATTTTCGTGGCTTTATTCCAGTTTCTGTAAACTGAAAGTTCCTTGTTTTACCTTTAATAAAAAAAAAAAAAATGTTGTTACTTTCTAAATTTGTATCAATAGCGCGACTCCCTATGCCCTATGTAATCACATTGAGCATGCTCATTGCTCTCTTGTCCACAATTGTGGATTTTATCCCATAGTTGATTGGAATTCATACAACATTTTCCAAGTGGCGTAATTATTTTCTTTTTTTTTTGTCTTGACCTAAGGCTTTTCAAAACGCCGTAAAATAGGTTTCTTGTTTATATGAGTGTATGTCTGTATCATAACTTCAAGCTTTCTCTTATTCTTTATCGCTCCCTGTGGAGTATAAGGCAGCAAAAAAAGTTTCGCCATGCCTTCCTATCCTGGGCGAGCCATCTGATCTCATGCCATGTCAAGCGATTTGCATAAATTCACAAGAAGTATGGAATTTCAGGGGCGAAACTGTAATATATCAACCAGTCAATTGTGACGTTCCTACTTACCTACAAACAATATTAAGAAGACATTAATTTAATCTATATTACATTGCATAGTGTGGGCCGGTTGTTTCCCTCGTGTGCCATAAGTTAATGATCAATGACACTTTTTATGAACTAAGTCTAGGAGTATACATTTACACTTAGAAGGAATGTTGTTTAATACACATTTAACCCTTTTATCTCACTGAGACAAACTACATTTAAGTTTCTTAAACACGTTTATATTTCACTGGATAAGAAACATATAGGCTAATATCTTCTTTATAAAAACATTTATCTTCACTACTCTTATACGTAAATATTTCAGAATTCTCTTATTATAAAGTAAATATTTTTTTCTTCTCTTTACAGCCATGAAGACCATTGCCTTGTTCATTGTGCTTATTGCCCAGATCTTTGCCCAGGACAAAAAGTCAGGCGGCACTTCACTTAGATTCGGTGAACCTGGTCTTGAATATGGTAATACAACTGTACATTATATAGTTCATTCTGATATTTTTATAATATCATTTTTGTATATTTTTTTAAATATATTGCATACTTAACATATTTATAGCTAACAATATTTATCCTTTACATAAAAAACTGCACATCTAGATCTATATCGTCGAGTCTACCGAGTCTGGAGCATTTTCAAGAACAAAAAGAAGGTCCTTGTCATAAAGAGAATGAACCAATTCTGATTAGCTAGCTCATGATGGGATTAAATATTTTGTTTTAATTCCCCTTTAGTTTATTATAAAAAGTAGGTCTAGTTTATAAGTTTATATTTTTAAATATAACAGACCGTAAATAATTAAAATTGAAAAACTCTTACTAATAATACCTTGACAAAAATAGTTTTAAAGAAAAAAGAACTGACAGCAATGACGGAATGATAACACACTCCTCCAAAGAATTAACAATAATACTAAAGAGACAATTACAAATCAAATGCTGAGATTTCGTAAAGTTCCATTAACGTCTTTGTCATGAGTATGCTTACAGTCAGCTGCATGCTAATTTACATTTGAATTGAGTCCTGTAGGTAGCACACCGGGTTAGGGTGCTTACAGTCAGCTGCATGCTAATTTACATTTGAATTGAGTCTGGCGGGTCGCACACCGGACTGTCAACGAAACGGCCCGGTTTCTAGCCCTGCCGCCGACCATTCCCTGCCTCCTTGCAGGAGTTCTTGACCTAGAACGTATTGATCTTCTATCTAGAAGGAACGTCTTTAAACGTATAAGTCAAGTATTATTCTATATCTCCTTATAGCATCAAGGATCGGCCCAGATGTTTTGAAACGTCTGCTCGATCAGATCAAAGACCAGACACTGCAAGATAAGGACAAAGGCTACAAACTCTCCAAGTAAGTCAACTGAACATGTAGTAGTAGCAAAGCTCATCTTTATTAAACTGTATTATCACTTCTGTGAGGAAGACGCGGTGGTACAAGGGCAGAGCGATGGGGTGTTCATCCGAAGGTCCCTGGTTGGAAATTTTTCCCATGCGCCTGGCGATTGTATCTCAGTCTACCCAGTGGTGATGGGCAACTGGTATTGGCTGCGATATTAGGTATTGAAAGTAACGGCTGATGTGCATCGATCTGGCCACACATTCCTATTGTATTGCTAAACGCTGCTTCCCTAGCCATGTGAACCAATATGGTCTAACATCTCAGTTATATAGATACGGCATTTGTAATTTACAATAGCACTTTAGCGCGTTCGACTGGCAATCCGAATGCTCTGGGTTCGAATCCTGGTGCAGGCTAGGATTTTTTTCCGGGACTTGAGGATGTCAATGAGTCTACCCAGCTCTGATGGGTACCTGACACTAGTTGGGGTAAAGTAAAGGCGGCTGGGCATTGTGCTCCCCTAGTATGCCATGACCACAGAAACTGGTGAACGCTGCTTCACCAGCCTTATGATCAGTTTGGTCCTAAGGATACTTTACTTTACTTTTAGACATATTTAAGTCTACGAAACACATGTTTGTGAAATCCTTATTTTTCAATCTGCAATATCAAGTCTGGACAACTTTTTTTATTTTATGTTAAACACAGAAACTTTTCGTGTAAAAAAAAACATTATCTTTAAACCTTGTACTGTAATTTAATGGTTTCATTATGCAGTCATTTTTGTTTTCTTTTCTTCTTGTTTAGCGTTTCCTTGAGCGAGTCTGACATGGACAATTTCAAGATCATTCTGGATCCAAAGAGCAACGCTGTCTTGGCTAGTGTTGAAGGCCTGAGCACAAGAGTTTCCCTTAACTACGCCATCGAGTCTAAATCTCCTTAGTAAGTCGCTAATAAATATATTATGAGCTATTCCGGACACGAAAAGAAAAATGTATTGTTTTTAAAGTATACATACACCATCCCACCTAATCCTGCCTATTTTATAGCATGTTATAAATAGAATTCGGTTAGCTTTAGGCCGAAACTGATATTGGCTTTCGGTCACCAACCGAATAGGCTATCTCTTTTAACTTTCAAAATTCAGATTGCAATGCTAGTGCTGAATATAGTGCTGCATCTCTTACACTGTTTATTGATAATTTCAGTTAAATAAACTTTTGCGAATGAATCTGTGTGAAGTAGAATTGAAGTTAATAATAAATGAATTGTTTAATCATCCTATGAATGTCGAAAAATGGAGTGTGGAATCACTTGGCAGTTTCTTTTAAATCTTTTGTTTGTCAATTTTAGACTATCTTTCGGTTGCGGCCGAATACATAGTTAAAATTTATGTTTCCGCATCGGTATCAGCCGAAAGTAAATGTATAACTGTTGGTATGGTTTTGATTTCGGTCGGCCTCTAATATAGAACGGGCTCCTCAAAACCAGAGTTTGATACAAAGCGTCTAGCAGATCGGGAGCCTTGAAGAAACTTTAGAAATAGAGGCACAACGAGTATCGACTGATTAGTTAGTAAAAAATAATATAAATATGTTCATAGAAATATAAGTTAAAGCTAACAACTCAAAAAAAAATAAATAGAAAGACAAAGGAGATAAAATCACTTAATTACATATTGAAAACCAATTTTATATAAAATATTTTTTTTTGTTTGGTTGCGAATGTTATTTTAACATGAAGTAGGTTGCCTCAATTAAAGAAAACCAACAACCTAAAAATCGTATACTTCCTAATCAAAATACAAGACTCCAACAATGTAGCAACAATACAAATGCAAAGAAGGCGCGTCAAGTAAGATGTAGAGAAAATGATACCGTGTATTCAGACCATTTCTCCAATATATTTTTTCGCCAGCATGATGAACTTTGAAGGTCGTGTTGGCATTTCATTCCAGGATGCTGACCTTAACCTTACAGTTTCCCTTGGTAAGTGCACTAGGGTTTACATTAAGGGCTATTCGTAATCTGACTATTTAATGAGTTGTCGCTGTATTGAACCCACGCAAAAACCTCCAATAGTGAGCTTCTTACTTCAATTTTTCAATTCCATATTCACGTCATTGCAAATACGTGTGTAGGCTAACAGTCTTAAAAAAAAAATAGCGATCCTTCTAGAAGCCCTTGGTAACTTTGTCCCTCCCTACATTCTACAGATTTTTCTAAAGCCAAAACGGGTTTTCGTCAGCTTTGTTAATCTACATGGTTGCCGTCGGTTTAGCATCCCGTCGGACTAAACTGATCCGTAGGGGGGCTGGTGAAGCAGCGCTCACCAGTTTATGTGGCCACGGCATACTAGGTGATTGTGTGGCCAGCACTATGCACAGCCCCCTCTACTTTACCCCAACTAAGGTTAGGTACACATCAGAGCTGGGTAAACTCAGGGACACCCTCCAGACCCGGGAAAAAATCCTAGCCTGCACGAAGATTCGAACCCAGGACCTTCGGTACTCACAATCACAATCACCTCTCTGGAGATAAGAATCGCAATAAAATGCCGCTCTTATTATTGATATGTTTTTTAAAGTTCTAAACAAATGACCCTTTTAATTCTGCTCCAAAGTGCTTCCCATGCAGACTAACTAGAAGGTATATGTTATACAAATCTATAAAGTGACATTTCTCTTTTAAGGTGTCGACTCTGAACAGCGCCCTAAGCCCAAAACCGAACAGTGTAATGTTCAGATCAGAGATATCGAGTTGGACTTTGAAAGCCCCATCCACCATATCATCTACAGAGTGATGAAAGCCATCTGGCCAGAATCTGTCCGCTCCTGGGCCGTTAAAATGGTCACTATACTTTATTTTATATGCAAAAATGTGTATTGTTAGTGCTCGTAGTGTCATTGGTTTTAATTAAGCAAATGATAAAACTGCCCCCAAAAATTACTTATAATACCTACAATATTACATTATTTCTTTTGTAAGTTTAAGGCTTAAAAAAATGGTTATTTGCTGGTTGTTGAAGTGGTTTCAAGTGAAATACGTGTATGGCTTTTAACCTTATAAAATAAAAAGTTAAGTATCCCGTCGTACCGAATTGATCCATAGGGCGGTGAAGCAGCGTTCACCAGTTTCCGTGGCCACGGCATACTAGGTGATTGTGTGGCCATCACTATGTACAGCCGCCTTTACTTTACCCCAACTAAGTTCAGGTACATATCAGAGCTCGGTAGACTCAGGGACACCCTCCAGATCCTTGAAAAAATCCTAGCCTGCACCATGATTCGAACCCGGGACCTTCGGTACGCCAGTCAAACGCGCTGCCGCGTATAACCTTATAACCAAACATAATTTGGCGTAGGCCTACACACGTATACAAACTTTAGTGGTACTGGTGATTGTACAATCATAGTGGGCTACTGACCTAAGCAATGTATAATCTATATCAATAAAGTAGACTGTGTGTCGATTCCGATCCCAATTGGTTAATTTATTTGCCACGGGCAACGCCGGGTATTTAGAATTGTGGGGGGCCCTCGTAGCCTCGCCCCTGCTTTCCGAAATGGCTGTGTTAGCCTGTGTTTTGGGATGTGTTGTGCCCCCTTTGTGTGGGGAGCCCTGTTCCATGGAACATGTGGAACATGTCTAAATACGCCTTAGAGTCCGAATAAAGACATCTTATCCACAAGATTCCTATGCTCGTCTCTCTTGCTATGTTCTAATAGATTGTCTTGTATATTTCAGATCTGCGATCAGGTCACTGACTACATTGACAACAAGATTAACGAGAATGTCAAACTGCTTCAACGTAAGGATTTTGTTTAATTCTAAGAAACTTTCCACCGCATCTCTTAAACGGGAATACATTTAAATTATAAATGTACATACATGAAAAGTAACACGTCCAATGGTAGAGAATAGATGGGGAGGGCTGTAGTTCCTAGCTAAGTCAGGGATGGCTCCTATACCAGGGGTCGGCAACCTTTTGATAACAGTGTGCCAAAGCAGGATTTCTAATTCATTCAGCGTGCCAACAGCCATAAAGTCATTATTCTCTTTTCTTGTAGAAGAGACATTATTAATCTTTTCGGGAGTCTTCTGCGTGCCATTGAAACTCGCTCTGCGTGCCAAGTCTGGCACGCGCGCCGTAGTTTGCCGACCCCTAATCTATATTATTGAGACTCAGCATGCTTCCTGTCTTCAGTTGGGGAAAATATGAGAACACAAGACACTAGACTAGTTGTACTGGCCACACAATTATATTTTGAATATATTTGTGTTGACCAAGGCTGTGTGTTAATGAATTATGTTTAGGAAAGGGTTGTCGTTTTCTTAAGAGGGATTTATAAATTATTTTGTTTTTCTTACTTTCATTTGTCATTTCGACTTGATAAAGAGAAAAAAAAAATCGATGCAGTTTTTTGTTATAGAAATAACTTGAGTTTTACTGCACCATTAGCCGGAACAAATGTGTCGAATGCTTACCTTTACCATCTGAAAAAATTAATAGAATGAATGTTAATTCTAGTGGTGAAGTATATTTGGAAAGTGTATTCAATTAGCTCGCAATTTACTGTCGCCTAGCTTGTGTACAACCAAGGCTTAATAAACAATCGACAGGTTGCAGTTATAAACTGCAGTTACCAACAATCTCTGTGGTTTAAATAGTGGATCAATAAATTCAAATTCAGCCCTGAGTGGAGTAAACATAATTCAAATTCAGCCCTGAGTGGAGTAAACATAATTCAAATTCAGCCCTGAGTGGAGTAAACATAATTCAAATTCAGCCCTGAGTGGAGTAAACATAATTCAAATTCAGCCCTGAGTGGAGTAAACATAATTCAAATTCAGCCCTGAGTGGAGTAAACATAATTCAAATTCAGCCCTGAGTGGAGTAAACATAATTCAAATTCAGCCCTGAGTGGAGTAAACATAATTCAAATTCAGCCCTGAGTGGAGTAAACATAATTCAAATTCAGCCCTGAGTGGAGTAAACATAATTCAAATTCAGCCCTGAGTGGAGTAAACATAATTCAAATTCAGCCCTGAGTGGAGTAAACATAATTCAAATTCAGCCCTGAGTGGAGTAAACATAATTCAAATTCAGCCCTGAGTGGAGTAAACATAATTCAAATTCAGCCCTGAGTGGAGTAAACATAATTCAAATTCAGCCCTGAGTGGAGTAAACATAATTCAAATTCAGCCCTGAGTGGAGTAAACATAATTCAAATTCAGCCCTGAGTGGAGTAAACATAATTCAAATTCAGCCCTGAGTGGAGTAAACATAATTCAAATTCAGCCCTGAGTGGAGTAAACATAATTCAAATTCAGCCCTGAGTGGAGTAAACATAATTCAAATTCAGCCCTGAGTGGAGTAAACATAATTCAAATTCAGCCCTGAGTGGAGTAAACATAATTCAAATTCAGCCCTGAGTGGAGTAAACATAATTCAAATTCAGCCCTGAGTGGAGTAAACATAATTCAAATTCAGCCCTGAGTGGAGTAAACATAATTCAAATTCAGCCCTGAGTGGAGTAAACATAATTCAAATTCAGCTCTGAGTGGAGTAAACAAAATTCAAATTCAGCCCTGAGTGGAGTAAACATAACTCAAATTCAGCCCTGATTGGAGTAAACATAATTCAAATTCAGCCCTGAGTGGAGTAAACATAATTCAAATTCAGCTCTGAGTGGAGTAAACATAATTCAAATTCAGCCCTGAGTGGAGTAAACATAATTCAAATTCAGCTCTGAGTGGAGTAAACATAATTCAAATTCAGCCCTGAGAGGAGTAAACATAATTCAAATTCAGCCCTGAGTGGAGTAAACATAATTCAAATTCAGCCCTGAGTGGAGTAAACATAATTCAAATTCAGCTCTGAGTGGAGTAAACATAATTCAAATTCAGCCCTGAGTGGAGTAAACATAAT